>JBANSL010000013.1:45623687-46332687 GCA_037127255.1 Persicaria tinctoria
TTTCTTTAATTCTCATTTTTTTTCTTCTTTTTCCTTGAATTCTTTTTTTTTTCTTTAATTTTACTAACTATCTATATCTATATAAACTCTTAATTTAGAAAATTTTAGGATGATGTGTCAATCTTAGAGACATATTAGGAGTTTTAACTATTTATTTTTATTTTCCCTTTTTTCTTTAATTCTCATTTTTTCTTCTTTTTCCTTTTATTCTTTTTTTTTCTTTAATTTTACTAACTATCTATATCTATATAAACTCTTAATTTAGAAGAGTTTAGGATGATGTGTCAATCTTAGAGACATTTTAGGAGTTTCAACTAATTATTTTTATTTTCCCATTTTTCTTTAATTCACATTTTTTGTTCTTTTTCCTGTAATTCTTTCTATTTAATTTTATTAACTATCTATATAAACTCTTAATTTAGAAGAGTTTAGGATGATGTGTCAATCTTAAAGACATTTTAGGAGCCTTAACTAATTATCTATATAAACTCTTAATTTAGAAGAGTTTAGGATGATGTGTCAATCTTAGAGACATTTTAGGAGTTTTAACTAATTATTTTTATTCCCATTTTTCTTTAATTCTCATTTTTTTTCTGCTTTTTCCTTTAATTCTTTTATTTTTATTTTACTAACTATCTATATCTATTTAGGCTCTGTTTGGCAAAATACAAACTCATCAGCTAGCTTATTGGACATTTTGATTTCGATAATATAAAGTTGAAAATTAAATAAATATAAATTTTAGTTTAATTATCTTTTGGAAAGAGAGTTTTTCAACAGCTACTCATCGAAGCTTTTCGGAGCTTATGATTTTCTATTCACAGGTTTCCATCATTTACTCCAACCGCTAGGTTTACAAAACATCATACTAGCTTATTAACATATATTTAACACAGATAATCCATCAGCTTCAGCCACCCATCAGCTTCAGCTACCCTATCAGCTAGTATTTTGCCAAACAGAGCCATAAACTCTTAATTTAGAAGAGTTTAGGATGATGTGTCAATCTTAGAGACATATTAGGAGTTTTAAGTATTTATTTTTATTTTCCCATTTTTCTTTAATTCTCATTTTTGAACCTTTTTCCTTTAATTATTTTTTTTCCTTTAATTTTACTAACTATCTATATCTATATAAACTCGTAAGTTAGAAGAGTTTAGGATTATTTGTCAATCTTAGAGACATTTTAGGAGTTTTAACTAATTATTTTTATTTTCCCATTTTTCTTTAATTCTCATTTTTTCTTCTTTTTCCTTTAATTCTTTTTTTTTTCCTTAATTTTACTAACTATCTATATCTATATATCTATATAAACTCTTAATTTAGAAGAGTTTAGGACGATGTGTCAATCTTAGAGACATTTTAAGAGTTTTAACTAATTTTATTTATTTTCCCATTTTTCTTTAATTCTCATTTTTTTCTTCTTTTTCCTTTAATTCTTTTTTTTTTCTTTAATTTTACTAACTATTGGGATTAATTCAAAACATTGAATTCAATCTAAAATAACTTCTATATAAACTCTTAATTTAGAAGAGTTTAGGATGATGTGTCAATCTTAGAGACATTTTAGGAGTTTTAACTAATTATTTTTTTATTTTCCCATTTTTTTTAATTCTCATTTTTTCTTCTTTTTTCCTTTAATTCTTTCTTTTTAATTTTAATAACTAGCTATATAAACTCTTAATTTAGAAGAGTTTAGGATGATGTGTTAATCTTAAAGACATTTTAGGAGCCTTAAATAATTATCTATATAAACTCTTAATTTAGAAGAGTTTATGATTATGTGTTAATCTTAGAGACATTTTAGGAGTTTTAACTAATTATTTTTATTCCCATTTTTCTTTAATTCTAATTTTTTTTCTTCTTTTTCCTTTAATTCTTTTATTTTTATTTTACTAACTATCTATATCTATTTAGGCTCTGTTTGGAAAAATGCAAACTCATTAGCTAGCTTATTGGACATTTTGATTTCGATAATATAAAGTTTAAAATTAAATAAATATAAATTAAAGTTTAATTAGCTTTTGGAATGAGAGTTTTTCAACAACTACTCATCGAAGCTTTTCGGAGCTTATGATTTTCTATTCACAGGTTTCCATCATTTACTCCAACCGCTAGGTTTACAAAACATCATACTAGCTTATTAACATATATTTAACACAAATAATCCATCAGCTTCAGTCACCCATTAGCTTCAGCTACCCTATCAGCTAGTATTTTGCCAAACAGAGCCATAAACTCTTAATTTAGAAGAGTTTAGGATGATGTGTCAATCTTAGAGACATATTAGGAGTTTTAATTAATTCTTTTTTTTTTCCCATTTTTCTTTAATTCTCATTTTTTTTCTTCTTTTTCCTTGAATTCTTTTTTTTTTCTTTAATTTTACTAACTATCTATATCTATATAAACTCTTAATTTAGAAAAGTTTAGGATGATGTGTCAATCTTAGAGACATATTAGGAGTTTTAACTATTTATTTTTATTTTCCCATTTTTCTTTAATTCTCATTTTTTCTTCTTTTTCCTTGAATTCTTTTTTTTTTCTTTAATTTTCCTAACTATCTATATCTATATCAACTCTTAATTTAGAAGAGTTTAGGATGATGTGTGAATCTTAGAGACATTTTAGGAGTTTCAACTAATTATTTTTATTTTCCCATTTTTCTTTAATTCACATTTTTTGTCCTTTTTCCTTTAATTCTTTCATTTTAATTTTATTAACTATCTATATAAACTCTTAATTTAGAAGAGTTTAGGATGATGTGTCAATCTTAAAGACATTTTAGGAGCCTTAACTAATTATCTATATAAACTCTTAATTTAGAAGAGTTTAGGATGATGTGTTAATCTTAGAGACATTTTAGGAGTTTTAACTAAATTTTTTTATTCCCATTTTTCTTTAATTCTCATTTTTTTTCTGCTTTTTCTTTTAATTCTTTTATTTTTATTTTACTAACTATCTATATCTATTTAGGCTCTGTTTGGCAAAATACAAACTCATCAGCTAGCTTATTGGACATTTTGATTTCGATAATATAAACTTGAAAATTAAATAAATATAAATTTTAGTTTAATTATCTTTTGGAAAGAGAGTTTTTCAACAGCTACTCATCGAAGCTTTTCGGAGCTTATGATTTTTTATTCACAGGTTTCCATCATTTACTCCAACCGCTAGGTTTACAAAACATCATACTAGCTTATTAACATATATTTAACACAGATAATCCATCAGCTTCAGCTACCCATCAGCTTCAGGTACCCTATAAGCTAGTATTTTGCCAAACAGAGCCATAAACTCTTAATTTAGAAGAGTTTAGGATGATGTGTCAATCTTAGAGACATATTAGGAGTTTTAAGTATTTATTTTTATTTTCCCATTTTTCTTTAATTCTCATTTTTTCTTCTTTTTCCTTGAATTTTTTTTTTCTTTTTTTTACTAACTATCTATATCTATATAAACTCTTAATTTAGAAGAGTTTAGGATGATGTGTCAATCGTAGAGACATTTTATGAGTTTCAACTAATTATTTTTATTTTCCTATTTTTCTTTAATTCACATTTTTTGTTCTTTTTACTTTAATTCTTTCTTTTTAATTTTATTAACTATCTATATAAACTCTTAATTTAGAAGAGTTTAGGATGATGTGTCAATCTTAAAGACATTTTAGGAGCCTTAACTAATTATCTATATAAACTCTTAATTTAGAAGAGTTTAGGATGATGTGTTAATCTTAGAGACATTTTAGGAGTTTTAACTAATTATTTTTATTCCCATTTTTCTTTTATTCTCATTTTTTTTCTCCTTTTTCCTTTAATTCTTTTATTTTTATTTTACTAACTATCTATATCTATTTAGGCTCTGTTTGGCAAAATACAAACTCATCAGCTAGCTTATTGGACATTTTGATTTCGATAATATAAAGTTGAAAAATAAATAAATATAAATTTTAGTTTAATTATCTTTTGGAAAGAGTGTTTTTCAACAGCTACTCATCGAAGCTTTTCGGAGCTTATGATTTTCAATTCACAGGTTTCCATCATTTACTCCAACCGTTAGGTTTACAAAACATCATACTAGCTTATTAACATATATTTAAAACAAATAATCCATCAGCTTCAGCCACCCATTAGCTTCAGCTACCCTATCAGCTAGTATTTTGCCAAACAGAGCCATAAACTCTTAATTTAGAAGAGTTTAGGATGATGTGTCAATCTTAGACACATATTAGGAGTTTTAACTATTTATTTTTATTTTCCCATTTTTCTTTAATTCTCATTTTTTCTTCTTTTTCCTTGAATTCTTTTTTTTTTCTTTATTTTTACTAACTATCTATATCTATATAAACTCTTAATTTAGAAGAGTTTAGGATGATGTGTCAATCTTAGATACATTTTAGGAGTTTTAACTAATTATTTTTATTTTCCCATTTTTCTTTAATTCTCAGTTTTTGTTCTTTTTCCTTTAATTCTTTCTTTTTAATTTTACTAACTAGCTATATAAACTCTTAATTTAGAAGAGTTTAGGATGGTGTATTAATCTTAGAGGCATTTTAGGAGTTTTAACTAATTATTTTTATTCCCATTTTTCTTTAATTCTCTTTTTTTTTCTGCTTTTTCCTTTAATTCTTTTATTTTTATTTTACTAACTATCTATATCTATTTAGGATCTGTTTGGCAAAATACAAACTCATCAGCTAGCTTATTGGACATTTTGATTTCGATAATATAAAGTTGAAAATTAAATAAATATAAATTTTAGTTTAATTATCTTTTGGAAAGAGTGTTTTTCAACAGCTACTCATCGAAGCTTTTCGGAGCTTATGATTTTCTATTCACAGGTTTCCATCATTTACTCCAACCGCTAGGTTTACAAAACATCATACTAGCTTATTAACATATATTTAACACAGATAATCCGTCAGCTTCAGCCACCCATCAGCTTCAGCTACCCTATCAGCTAGTATTTTGCCAAACAAAGCCATAAACTCTTAATTTAGAAGAGTTTAGGATGATGTGTCAATCTTAGACACATATTAGGAGTTTTAATTATTTATTTTTATTTTCCCATTTTTCTTTAATTCTCATTTTTTCTTCTTTTTCCTTGAATTCTTTTTTTTTCTTTATTTTTACTAACTATCTATATCTATATAAACTCTTAATTTAGAAGAGTTTAGGATGATGTGTCAATCTTAGAGACATTTTAGGAGTTTCAACTAATTATTTTTATTTTCCCATTTTTCTTTAATTCACATTTTTTGTTCTTTTTACTTTAATTCTTTCTTTTTAATTTTATTAACTATCTATATAAACTCTTAATTTAGAAGAGTTTAGGATGATGTGTCAATCTTAAAGACATTTGAGGAGCCTTAACTAATTATCTATATAAACTCTTAATTTAGAAGAGTTTAGGATGATGTGTTAATCTTAGAGACATTTTAAGAGTTTTAACTAATTATTTTTATTCCCATTTTTCTTTAATTCTCATTTTTTTTCTGCTTTTTCCTTTAATTCTTTTATTTTTATTTTACTAACTATCTATATCTATTTAGGCTCTGTTTGGCAAAATACAAACTCATCAGCTATCTTATTGGACATTTTGATTTCGATAATATAAAGTTGAAAATTAAATAAATATAAATTTTATTTTAATTAGCTTTTGGAATAAGAGTTTTTCAACAGCTACTCATCGAAACTTTTCGTAGCTTATGATTTTCTATTCACAGGTTTCCATCATTTACTCCAACCGCTAGGTTTACAAAACATCTTACTAGCTTATTAACATATATTTAACACAGATAATCCATCAGCTTCAGCCACCCATCAGCTTCAGCTACCCTATCAGCTAGTATTTTGCCAAACAGAGCCATAAACTCTTAATTTAGAAGAGTTTAGGATGATGTGTCAATCTTTGACACATATTAGGAGTTTTAACTATTTGTTTTTATTTTCCCATTTTTCTTTAATTCTCATTTTTTCTTCTTTTTCCTTGAATTCTTTTTTTTTTCTTTATTTTTACTAACTATCTATATCTATATAAACTCTTAATTTAGAAGAGTTTAGGATGATGTGTCAATCTTAGATACATTTTAGGAGTTTCAACTAATTATTTTTATTTTCCCATTTTTCTTTAATTCTCAGTTTTTGTTCTTTTTACTTTAATTCTTTCTTTTTAATTTTATTAACTATCTATATAAACTCTTAATTTAGAAGAGTTTAGGATGATGTGTCAATCTTAAAGACATTTGAGGAGCCTTAACTAATTATCTATATAAACTCTTAATTTAGAAGAGTTTAGGATGATGTGTTAATCTTAGAGACATTTTAGGAGTTTTAACTAATTATTTTTATTCCCATTTTTCTTTAATTCTCTTTTTTTTTTCTCCTTTTTCCTTTAATTCTTTTATTTTTATTTTACTAACTATCTATATCTATTTAGGCTCTGTTTGGCAAAATACAAACTCATCAGCTATCTTATTGGACATTTTGATTTCGATAATATAAAGTTGAAAATTAAATAAATATAAATTTTATTTTAATTAGCTTTTGGAATAAGAGTTTTTCAACAGCTACTCATCGAAACTTTTCGTAGCTTATGATTTTCTATTCACAGGTTTCCATCATTTACTCCAACCGCTAGGTTTACAAAACATCTTACTAGCTTATTAACATATATTTAACACAGATAATCCATCAGCTTCAGCCACCCATCAGCTTCAGCTACCCTATCAGCTAGTATTTTGCCAAACAGAGCCATAAACTCTTAATTTAGAAGAGTTTAGGATGATGTGTCAATCTTTGACACATATTAGGAGTTTTAACTATTTGTTTTTATTTTCCCATTTTTCTTTAATTCTCATTTTTTCTTCTTTTTCCTTGAATTCTTTTTTTTTTCTTTATTTTTACTAACTATCTATATCTATATAAACTCTTAATTTAGAAGAGTTTAGGATGATGTGTCAATCTTAGATACATTTTAGGAGTTTTAACTAATTATTTTTATTTTCCCATTTTTCTTTAATTCTCAGTTTTTGTTCTTTTTCCTTTAATTCTTTCTTTTTAATTTTACTAACTAGCTATATAAACTCTTAATTTAGAAGAGTTTAGGATGGTGTATTAATCTTAGAGGCATTTTAGGAGTTTTAACTAATTATTTTTATTCCCATTTTTCTTTAATTCTCATTTTTTTTCTTCTTTTTCCGTTAATTCTGTAATTTTTATTTTACTAACTATCTATATCTATTTAGGCTCTGTTTGGCAAAATACAAACTCATCAGCTAGCTTATTGGACATTTTGATTTCGATAATATAAAGTTGAAAGTTAAATAAATATAAATTTTAGTTTAATTATCTTTTGGAAAGAGAGTTTTTCAACAGCTACTCATCGAAGCTTTTCGGAGCTTATGATTTTCTATTCACAGGTTTCCATCATTTACTCCAACCGCTAGGTTTACAAAACATCATACTAGCTTATTAACATATATTTAACACAGATAATCCATCTGCTTCAGCCACCCATCAGCTTCAGCTACCCTATCAGCTAGTATTTTGCCAAACAGAGCAATAAACTCTTAATTTAGAAGAGTTTAGGATGATGTGTCAATCTTAGAGACATATTAGGAGTTTAAAATATTTATTTTTATTTTCCCATTTTTCCTAAATTCTCATTTTTTCTTCTTTTTCCTTGAATTCTTTTTTTTCTTTATTTTTACTAACTATCTATATCCATATAAACTCTTAATTTAGAAGAGTTTAGGATGATGTGTCAATCTTAGATACATTTTAGGAGTTTTAACTAATTATTTTTATTTTCCCATTTTTCTTTAATTCTCAGTTTTTGGTCTTTTTCCTTTAATTCTTTCTTTTTAATTTTACTAACTAGCTATATAAACTCTTAATTTAGAAGAGTTTAGGATGGTGTATTAATCTTAGAGGCATTTTAGGAGTTTTAACTAATTATTTTTATTCCCATTTTTCTTTAATTCTCATTTTTTTTCTTCTTTTTCCTTTAATTCTTTAATTTTTATTTTACTAACTATCTATATCTATATAGGCTCTGTTTGGTAAAATACAAACTCATCAGCTAGCTTATTGGACATTTTGATTTCGATAATATAAAGTTGAAAATTAAATAAATATAAATTTTAGTTTAATTATCTTTTGGAATAAGAGTTTTTCAACAGCTACTCATCGAACCTTTTCGGAGCTTATGATTTTCTATTCACAGGTTTCCATCATTTACTCCAACCGCTAGGTTTACAAAACATCATACTAGCTTATTAACATATATTTAACACAGATAATCCATCAGCTTCAGCCACCCATCAGCTTCAGCTACCTTATCAGCTAGTATTTTGCCAAACAGAGCCATAAACTCTTAATTTAGCAGAGTTTAGGATGATGTGTCAATCTTAGACACATATTAGGAGTTTTCACTATTTATTTTTATTTTCCCATTTTTCTTTAATTCTCATTTTTTCTTCTTTTTCCTTGAATTGTTTTTTTTTCTTTATTTTTACTAACTATCTATATCTTTATAAACTCTTAATTTAGAAGAGTTTAAGATGATGTGTCAATCTCCGATACATTTTAGGAGTTTTAACTAATTATTTTTATTTTCCCATTTTTCTTTAATTCTCAGTTTTTGTTCTTTTTCCATTAATTCTTTCTTTTTAATTTTACTAACTAGCTATATAAACTCTTTATTTAGAAGAGTTTAGGATGGTGTATTAATCTTAGAGGCATTTTAGGAGTTTTAACTAATTATTTTTATTCCCATTTTTCTTTAATTCTCATTTTTTTTCTTCTTTTTCCTTTAATTCTTTAATTTTTATTTTACTAACTATCTATATCTATTTAGGCTCTGTTTGGCAAAATACAAACTCATCAGCTAGCTTATTGGACATTTTGATTTCGATAATATAAAGTTGAAAATTAAATAAATATAAATTTTAGTTTAATTATCTTTTGGAAAGAGAGTTTTTCAACAGCTACTCATCGAAGCTTTTCGGAGCTTATGATTTTCTATTCACAGGTTTCCATCATTTACTCCAACCGCTAGGTTTACAAAACATCATACTAGCTTATTAACATATATTTAACACAGATAATCCATCAGCTTCAGCCACCCATGAGCTTCAGCTACCCTATCAGCTAGTATTTTGCCAAACAGAGCCATAAACTCTTAATTTAGAAGAGTTTATGATGATGTGTCAATCTTAGAGACATATTAGGAGTTTTAAGTATTTATTTTTATTTTCCCATTTTTCTTTAATTCTCATTTTTTCTTCTTTTTCCTTGAATTCTTTTTTTTTTGTTTATTTTTACTAACTATCTATATCTATATAAACTCTTAATTTAGAAGAGTTTAGGATGATGTGTCAATCTTAGAGACATTTTAGGAGTTTCAACTAATTATTTTTATTTTCCCATTTTTCTTTAATTCACATTTTTTGTTCTTTTTACTTTAATTCTTTCTTTTTAATTTTATTAACTATCTATATAAACTCTTAATTTAGAAGAGTTTAGGATGATTTGTCAATCTTAAAGACATTTTAGGAGCCTTAACTAATTATCTATATAAACTCTTAATTTAGAAGAGTTTAGGATGATGTGTTAATCTTAGAGACATTTTAGGAGTTTTAACTAATTATTTTTATTCCCATTTTTCTTTAATTCTCAATTTTTTTCTCCTTTTTCCTTTAATTCTTTTATTTTTATTTTACTAACTATCTATATCTATTTAGGCTCTGTTTGGCAAAATACAAACTCATTAGCTATCTTATTGGACATTTTGATTTCGATAATATAAAGTTGAAAATTAAATAAATATAAATTTTATTTTAATTAGCTTTTGGAATAAGAGTTTTTCAACAGCTACTCATCGAAACTTTTCATAGCTTATGATTTTCTATTCACAGGTTTCCATCATTTACTCCAACCGCTAGGTTTACAAAACATCATACTAGCTTATTAACATATATTTAACACAAATAATCCATCAGCTTCAGCCACCCATCAGCTTCAGCTACCCTATCAGCTAGTATTTTGCCAAACAGAGCCATAAACTCTTAATTTAGCAGAGTTTAGGATGATGTGTCAATCTTATACACATATTAGGAGTTTTCACTATTTATTTTTATTTTCCCATTTTTCTTTAATTCTCATTTTTTCTTCTTTTTCCTTGAATTGTTTTTTTTTCTTTATTTTTACTAACTATCTATATCTTTATAAACTCTTAATTTAGAAGAGTTTAAGATGATGTGTCAATCTCCGATACATTTTAGGAGTTTTAACTAATTATTTTTATTTTCCCATTTTTCTTTAATTCTCAGTTTTTGTTCTTTTTCCGTTAATTCTTTCTTTTTAATTTTACTAACTAGCTATATAAACTCTTTATTTAGAAGAGTTTAGGATGGTGTATTAATCTTAGAGGCATTTTAGGAGTTTTAACTAATTATTTTTATTCCCATTTTTCTTTAATTCTCATTTTTTTTCTTCTTTTTCCTTTAATTCTTTAATTTTTATTTTACTAACTATCTATATCTATTTAGGCTCTGTTTGGCAAAATACAAACTCATCAGCTAGCTTATTGGACATTTTGATTTCGAAAATATAAAGTTGAAAATTAAATAAATATAAATTTTAGTTTAATTATCTTTTGGAAA
Organism: Persicaria tinctoria; assembly: GCA_037127255.1. Lineage (NCBI taxonomy): Eukaryota > Viridiplantae > Streptophyta > Magnoliopsida > Caryophyllales > Polygonaceae > Persicaria > Persicaria tinctoria. Next base: position 45,634,351 of record JBANSL010000013.1, read on the forward strand.
GAGAGTTTTTCAACAGCTACTCATCGAAGCTTTTCGGAGCTTATGATTTTCTATTCACAGGTTTCCATCATTTACTCCAACCGCTAGGTTTACAAAACATCATACTAGCTTATTAACATATATTTAACACAGATAATCCATCAGCTTCAGCCACCCATCAGCTTCAGCTACCCTATCAGCTAGTATTTTGCCAAACAGAGCCATAAACTCTTAATTTAGAAGAGTTTAGGATGATGTGTCAATCTTAGAGACATATTAGGAGTTTTAAGTATTTATTTTTATTTTCCCATTTTTCTTTAATTCTCATTTTTTCATCTTTTTCCTTGAATTCTTTTTTTTTTTTCTATATTTTTACTAACTATCTATATCTATATAAACTCTTAATTTAGAAGAGTTTAGGATGATGTGTCAATCTTAGATACATTTTAGGAGTTTTAACTAATTATTTTTATTTTCCAATTTTTCTTTAATTCTCAGTTTTTGTTCTTTTTCCTTTAATTCTTTTTTTTTTTAATTTTACTAACTAGCTATATAAACTCTTAATTTAGAAGAGTTTAGGATGGTGTATTAATCTTAGAGGCATTTTAGGAGTTTTAACTAATTATTTTTATTCCCATTTTTCTTTAATTCTCATTTTTTTTCTCCTTTTTCCTTTAATTCTTTTATTTTTATTTTACTAACTATTTATATCTATTTAGGCTCTGTTTGGCAAAATACAAACTCATCAGCTATCTTATTGGACATTTTGATTTCGATAATATAAAGTTGAAAATTAAATAAATATAAATTTTATTTTAATTAGCTTTTGGAATAAGAGTTTTTCAACAGCTACTCATCGAAACTTTTCGGAGCTTATGATTTTCTATTCACAGGTTTCCATCATTTACTCCAACCGCTAGGTTTACAAAACATCATACTAGCTTATTAACATATATTTAACACAAATAATCCATCAGCTTCAGCCACCCATCAGCTTCAGCTACCCTATCAGCTAGTATTTTGCCAAACAGAGCCATAAACTCTTAATTTAGCAGAGTTTAGGATGATGTGTCAATCTTAGACACATATTAGGAATTTTCACTATTTATTTTTATTTTCCCATTTTTCTTTAATTCTCATTTTTTCTTCTTTTTCCTTGAATTCTTTTTTTTTCTTTATTTTTACTAACTATCTATATCTATATAAACTATTAATTTAGAAGAGTTTAGGATGATGTGTTAATCTTAGATACATTTTATGAGTTTTAACTAATTATTTTTATTTTCCCATTTTTCTTTAATTCTCAGTTTTTGTTCTTTTTCCTTTAATTCTTTCTTTTTCATTTTACTAACTAGCTATATAAACTCTTAATTTAGAAGAGTTTAGGATGGTGTATTAATCTTAGAGGCATTTTAGGAGTTTTAACTAATTATTTTTATTCCCATTTTTCTTTAATTCTCATTTTTTTTCTTCTTTTTCCTTTAATTCTTTAATTTTTATTTTACTAACTATCTATGTCTATTTAGGCTCTGTTTGGCAAAATACAAACTCATCAGCTAGCTTATTGGACATTTTGATTTCGATAATATAAAGTTGAAAATTAAATAAATATAAATTTTAGTTTAATTATCTTTTGGAAAGAGAGTTTTTCAACAGCTACTCATCGAAGCTTTTCGGAGCTTATGATGTTCTATTCACAGGTTTCCATCATTTACTCCAACCGCTAGGTTTACAAAACATCATACTAGCTTATTAACATATATTTAACACAGATAATCCATCAGCTTCAGCCACCCATCAGCTTCAGCTACCCTATCAGCTAGTATTTTGCCAAACAGAGCCATAAACTCTGAATTTAGAAGAGTTTAGGATGATGTGTCAATCTTAGAGACATATTAGGAGTTTTAAGTATTTATTTTTATTTTCCCATTTTTCTTTAATTCTCATTTTTTCTTCTTTTTCCTTGAATTCTTTTTTTTTTCTTTATTTTTACTAACTATTTATATCTATATAAACTCTTAATTTATAAGAGTTTAGGATGATGTGTCAATCTTAGAGACATTTTAGGAGTTTCAAGTAATGATTTTTATTTTCCCATTTTTCTTTAATTCACATTTTTTGTTCTTTTTCCTTTAATTCTTTCTTTTTAATTTTATTAACTATCTATATAAACTCTTAATTTAGAAGAGTTTAGGATTATGTATCAATCTTAAAGACATTTTAGGAGCCTTAACTAATTATCTATATAAACTCTTAATTTAGAAGAGTTTAGGATGATGTGTTAATCTTAGAGACATTTTAGGAGTTTTAACTAATTATTTTTCTTCCCATTTTTCATTAATTCTCAGTTTTTTTCTCCTTTTTCCTTTAATTCTTTTATTTTTATTTTACTAACTATCTATATCTATTTAGGCTCTGTTTGGGAAAATACAAACTCATCAGCTATCTTATTGGACATTTTGATTTCGATAATATAAAGTTGAAAATTAAATAAATATAAATTTTATTTTAATTAGCTTTTGGAATAAGAGTTTTTCAACAGCTACTCATCGAACCTTTTCGGAGCTTATGATTTTCTATTCACAGGTTTCCATCATTTACTCCAACCGCTAGGTTTACAAAACATCATACTAGCTTATTAACATATATTTAACACAAATAATCCATCAGCTTCAGCCACCCATCAGCTTCAGCTACCCTATCAGCTAGTATTTTGCCAAACAGAGCCATAAACTCTTAATTTAGAAGAGTTTAGGATGATGTGTCAATCTTAGACACATATTAGGAGTTTTAACTATTTATTTTTATTTTCCCATTTTTCTTTAATTCTCATTTTTTCTTCTTTTTCCTTGAATTCTTTTTTTTTTCTTTATTTTTACTAACTATCTATATCTACATAAACTCTTAATTTAGAAGAGTTTAGGATGATGTGTCAATCTTAGATACATTTTAGGAGTTTTAACTAATTATTTTTATTTTCCCATTTTTCTTTAATTCTTAGTTTTTGTTCTTTTTCCTTTAATTCTTTCTTTTTAATTTTACTAACTAGCTATATAAACTCTTAATTTAGAAGAGTTTAGGATGGTGTATTAATCTTAGAGGCATTTTAGGAGTTTTAACTAATTATTTTTATTCCCATTTTTCTTTAATTCTCATTTTTTTTCTTCTTTTTCCTTTAATTCTTTAATTTTTATTTTACTAACTATCTATATCTATTTAGGCTCTGTTTGGAAAAATACAAACTCATCAGCTAGCTTATTGGACATTTTGATTTCGATAATATAAAGTTGAAAATTAAATAAATATAAATTTTAGTTTAATTATCTTTTGGAATGAGAGTTTTTCAACAGCTACTCATCGAAGCTTTTCGGAGCTTATGATTTTCTATTCACAGGTTTCCATCATTTACTCCAACCGCTAGGTTTACAAAACATCATACTAGCTTATTAACATATATTTAACACAAATAATCCATTAGCTTCAGCCACCATCAGCTTCAGCTACCCTATCAGCTAGTATTTTGCCAAACAGAGCCATAAACTCTTAATTTAGAAGAGTTTAGGATGATGTGTTAATCTTAGAGACATTTTAGGAGTTTTAACTAATTATTTTTATTCCCATTTTTCTTTAATTCTCTTTTTTTTTCTCCTTTTTACTTTAATTCTTTTATTTTTATTTTACTAACTATCTATATCTATTTAGGCTCTGTTTGGCAAAATACAAACTCATCAGCTAGCTTATTGGACATTTTGATTTCGATAATATAAAGTTGAAAATTAAATAAATATAAATTTTAGTTTAATTATCTTTTGGAAAGAGAGTTTTTCAACAGCTACTCATCGAAGCTTTTCGGAGCTTATGATTTTCTATTCACAGGTTTCCATCATTTATGTAAAGGCTCGGATTTTTAAATAATAAATTTTAATAAATAATAAAATAAAAAGCGATTTGGGTCAAAAAAAAAAAAATGTATATATATATATATTCGGATACTTGAAAATCCTCATCTTCACCTTAAAAATCGTATTTTAAAATCCTTCCGGCATCGTTTAGAATTCTGATTTTAACGGAATTTGATTTCGCTTTCAAGTTGATCGAGTCGGGTTAAGGTCGAGAGAACGTGTTTCGAGATTTATTATCCGGGTATTTTCTCATATGGGACCACTTACATAATTATATTATCTTCTCCCATCATTATCCTTTCCAACTCATACCATCTCCTTCGGGTAAAATCTTATCTATGCTTTCTCCTACCCTTCTTGATTTCAATTGTTTTGGCAAACAAACAAACCCCTCCAAAGGCTGAAATTTGACCAAAACAAAGCCCCTTACTGTAGCAACTTCATCCACTTTTTAATTTCAAACAAAGCTTCCTCCCTTCACTTTCCATTTCCCCTTTCTTCTGATTTTCGAGACAACACCAACCCAAGCCTCCCACCTCTGTCTCACCTCTGTTGGAGGCCGAGCCACCAGCGCCCAGGAGCCCCACCGGAGTCGAGACCGAGCCGCCAGCAGCTCCGCATTCCTCCTCCCTCAACTGAGCAGCGACAGCAGCCCAGCTACTGTCCAAGCTCCCTCCTTTTCTCTCTCGAGCACCACCGCAGCATCGAGCTTGGAGCTCTGTATGCCGACGGAAATCGCCCAGCAGCCCTCTTCCGCCACCACACCTCCGCCAACTCCTCCATTGCCTTCAATTGGAGCGGCGGTTCCCTCCTTTTCCCAGAAATTGAGAACGAGGAAGAGCCCCCAACGCCACCACTGTCACCACCTCGCACCTCCTTACTCCCTCCGAGCAGTAGCAGCAGTAGGACCCTCCTCGACGACGCCCAGGAGCAGCCGGAGCCGAGTCGTCGAGCGCCGTCCTCTCCCTCCTCTTCCTCTTTCTTCGTTCAAGAAGGTCGGTAAGTCTTTGATTTCCCTTTTCCGACTCGGAACCTCTTAAAGGCACGCCTTTATAACTGATTCCGTCCAACCCAGGCCTCTCGGCACTACCTCCATCTCCGACGAGCCCAGATTTGTTCCGGGCGTTTCCGGCGAAGATTTGGATCGACTCTCGGTGAGAACCCCTTCCTCTCTTTTCCTTGATTGATTCTGTGTCCATTGGTGTCTAGATTGGTCGGACTGAAGCTAGAGAGGGCTCCGGCGAATCTCGTCTCTCCTTCTCTTCGATTCAACAGAGCGTTGGTGAGGATGAGTGAATAGTGTCCTAATTTGGGGTTCAGTTTTGTTCTTTAATTGGGTCCGGTCCAATGTTTTAGTAAAAGGAGAAAACCGGTTCAATTTTTTTTATTAAAGAGAACTGGGTCTGACTTGTTGAATCCGAATTTGAGAGAAGGATTGGGCCTGTCCAATTTGGGCTTGTGGGATCCGGTTTCCTTTAATGGATTTTGGGCCTATTTTGATTAAAATGTGTTAAAATGTAATAAAATGAATGTCATGTTTTAAGATTTACTTATATATAAGTATTTTATGAAAATATTAAATAAATGGGATAATATACTATATTATATTATTATTGAGATTTAAAATTTAATCTTATTGGACTTGAATTTTAATAGGAGATAAATTTAGAAAAAGGGTTTTAAGGTTGAGAATTGTTTTGATGAATGGAGAATTGATTTAATAAAACTAAAAAGAGGATTTTGGAAATATACTAACCTTGTCGGCTTGTCTTGAAATAATAATAATAAAATAAGTTGATAAAAGGGTAATGTTTTATAAATGGATTTTCTGGGTGATTTGAGGAATTATTTTGAATATGAGTTGACTTAATTTTGGATTTAAGGATTTGGAAATATGGTTGGTACAATTTTATCAATGGGTTTGATTGAAAGTAAATGATTTTGGTTGATGTTTATTAAATCGGAAAAGGTTTTGAAAATGGTTTTACTATCGATTGGTTTTAAGGATATGGAGAACTCGGGTTCATGTGTGTGAGAATGTTGGATCAGTAGCTTATGAAAATGGCTTGATGATAGGTGTATTGCTTTTGGATTGCTTTGGACTTGCATTTGGGCCCTTGCTTGTGTTATCTTGCTGTTCTGCATTTTCAGGTAAGTCTCTTCGGAGCTTACTCAGATTGAATAGAGCTATTCCCTGCTATAGGTGCATGATATACTAGGTGTTGCATTCATGATCAGCATGCCATGTAGTACCATGCTAGGTTGCATTGACCGTTGAACATTCTATTTCTCTATGTGTATGTAAACAGAACGGCCGTTATCTGTGATAGTCCTAGAGTCTTTGCTAGGGTCATAGGGTAGCCCAGCCTCATCGGGTACCCTGAGTCAATCGAGTACTTCCTTATATTATGATATGCCTGCGGGCTTTATTATGGAGCGGGTTAGGCATGCGTGCCGCCCTATTATGAATGAATGCATTCACGAGCTGGCCAGTCTCCGCCTGTCGGAAGGGGTGGAGGTAGGAGAGGGATATGCCACTTGGCATTGTCTTGGGCCCTTTACAGTATTTCTGCACATTATTATGAACTAGGAGCATGCTAGTGTGTTTGAATTTCGTACTACATTAGAGCATCTTTATTAGGTATAGCGTATATGTGTGCTTATGGTTGGGATGCAGAGTTAAGTGGGCATCGATCTGATCCCGCCCCAAATCAAATTTTTTAGGAATCATTTATGTTCATCCTATCGGTGCTGTTTGCTTATTGCGCGGGTCATTTTGTCGGTGGAGAGTGAGCGCTGGAGTTATAGACTTCACCAGACTCTGATTATATTGTTTTGGATTTATACTTTTGACTCCGTTTAGACCCGGCTCCGCCGTGGCACTTGTATCTGTACTTTACTTCCGCTTTACTTCCGTTTGAAATGGTTTCCGCGACATAGTCTTAGGACAGGTTAAGGGTACCCAACGGTCCTTCGAGGTTTTAGGGTTTGAAATCCCTCTTTCTACAAATCTTAAAATGAGTTTGAAACCTCGACCCGTACCTGGATTGCAAGATCCGAACAAGGGGTTTTATCCCTTGAAACGTAACCCAGAAATTATAATTCTGGGCCGTTACAAAGATGGTATCAGAGCTAGGTTGTGCAATTCGGGTACGCAAGGGTCGAGTGTATGTTTTGGTAAAACGCCCATGAATTTCAAAGGGTTTGAAAGGATTTAAAAAAAAAAAAAAAAAAAGAGGGCAAAATGGACTTAAGATGTCTAACTGAAATTGGACTAAGTAATGAACTTGATTTATCATAAAATATGGAAAACCGACTAAAGAGGGGATCGAGTGGGTAGAAGGACGTTAGACCATCCCTATTGGATGTAGTTGGAAATGGGTAGGCGAAATATTAGCTTGTTCTTTACAGATGGGTCTGGAAGACTCCAAGGAGGTCATTATGAGTGTCACTAACTGATTCTGTGTTGAGTGCTTGCTATGCTAGATATCTGATTGGTATGTCTAACAATTAAATGTGTATTGACTGATTTGTGCAAACGGGATAGTGGGAGTACCCTTGTTTCTGTGTGGTCAAATCTAGCTTGTGTGGAACAACCCCTTCCACTATGTTAACCCCTTGACAGTTCTATCGAGCCTTTCTCCCAGATGTCAGTGTCTTCCACGGGGAATCGGGTCGGTAAACACGTTGTGTCGGAAACATGTATGGATATAGAGGTGGTTTGAGTGTTGGAAGGTAGTTCTTGATGTCATTTTGAGTCGAGAGTAAGGTGTTTATGAGGTTGTCTTTCTTGATTTTTATGATGATTAACCAGTGTTTTCCTACCACAAGATCCGTACCGGAGCCCCACGGGAAAGAGGGGTGATGAGTCGGTCGGGAAAAGTCAATGGTTGCCCTTAGGGATCCCTGTCCGGTTGTAATTGTGACTCTCTCTGAATTGCATGATATAATTTTGTAATCTTTGGCATGTACCCTGCGAATGATCATTGGTAAAAAGCTACTCATGTTGTTGCATCTATGATTGGGTACCTTGCTTAGGTCTTGTGTTATGTCTTGGCTTCTACCATGATTATATGTTGGTATAGCATGTTTACTTGGCCTATTGATCGTATGATTGAATGGATGTGTGAGTTGCATGAAATGAATCTGCATGATTTTACTCTACTAGGTTCATGGTAGCGTGATCGTTAAATTTTGATACCCTGATGAAGCAAGTTCCTTATTTGATACGTGCTACAACTTGATGTCACCATGCCTTATATGATACGTAATTTCCAGTACATGTTGTTGTGATGATCCTTCATGTGAATTCGTGATTGTATAACATTCCGTATCCATGCTAGTCACATTGTTTAGGTCTCGTGTTGTATCTCACTTTCTGTCATGATTATGTTTGGTTTCGCGTGTCTAATTGACCTGTTGTAATGATCGTACTACTGATTGGTTAGAAACATGAAGGGCATGATATGGGTCTATATGAATGTTGCTTTCCCTGGATTAGGTCCATGATAGTGTGATCAATTCCTCTTTGTATGAATGTTGATAGATGATCATCTTAGCACGTTGGATGATGACGAGTCAATGCCTATTATCCCTTTTGTGACGAGAATCAATAGCATGCTTGTTTGTTACGTATACATCGGGTTAATTATTGTTGCTTAAACTCGTGTTATACATCGTAAAACCTTCCTCATGTTTCTAGATTGCTTGAATGTGATTGAAGTGATTTCTTACGTGCCGCCATGATTAGTTGCATGTATGTATCGCGTGTTATGTTGAGCTTTTAGCATCATGTAGGATCCTCGGTTGTGACTTGTGCGAACTTGTATCTTGCCTACGCTGTTGCTGATTTTCTCTTGAGCTAGGTCCCTGATAGTGTGATTCTCCTTTTTCATATCTTCTTAGGTGTTTTACTCATGATTAGACCGATGTTGAATTCGATGAGCGACTTGCTTTTCGTGATGGTTATCTTGGCATGCTTACATGTTACCTCTTGGTAGTGATTCCCTATTACCCTATGATATTCTCTCGTGCCTGCATGAACGTATGACTGGACACTACGCATGATGCACGAATGTTAGAATGGATTTAATCGAGTTACCTTGATTGTGTTAATGATTGATAAATGCTAGTAGTGTCTGGTAGGGCTCATGATTTCCAATATAACTAACTAAAGGGATCACTTGTTGCACTTGTTCTATGATGTGATGACTATTGTACTATATATGTGCTCTATGATGGTTCGCTCTTAATATGATTATAATATGTCGCCAATGATGCCCTTCTTGTTAGTTTGATGATGTCTCATGTTTCGTGAATATTATGTTGAGCTCCTCTTAATGACTCTTGACTATGCTTGTATTACATCATGTATCGCTAGTATCGTGTGGGACTCATGATTTCGAAATGTATCTCGTCATATGATTATGTGCCATGATTGACCTATTATATGATCATTGTGTTAGATGAGGTAGTTACTATGTTGCTATTATGTGTTCTCGTATGATGCATACACCAAGCTCGTACATTGTTCATATATGTGATAATTGTGATGCTCAATAAATCCCACGTATCCTGTTTAAAGTTGCTGAGCCTATCTATTTCCATGGAATCACATACTACTAGTTATCTCACATGCATCCGTGTAGGACTTGATTGTGTCTTTTGGAATGAATACGCATGTTCTTTTCCCTTGAGATAGGTACATGTTAGTGTGGGTTAGTGAAATTGATATGCTCCATGATGAATTCGTGTTACTTGTCGCGATTATAACCTAATAGACTTCCATAAGGGCATTGTTGTTATTCTCGGGTCAGAGCCTAGTCCCTAGTCTTGTCATCCTTAGCTTTATTCGTGTTTGTCCCCGAGAGAAATTTGGGTTGTCTTCTCTCCTCACTCCCCTATCTCCCCTAACTTGGACTCTTGCGCGATACATTGGATGAGCCACCGCATGGAAGAGGGAACAAAAGTTGCATAGTGAGAGAGCAGTGCCGTAGAAGTGTGGGCCCATAACCCACGGGCCTCAGGATCTATGATGTCGGCGGAACGGGCACGCATCGAGGATTACGGTTACTGAGTGAGATATGACTTGCGAGCGAGAGTGTCCTTTGTTCGAATTGTTAATTCTTCTGAATTTGTTGGTGATGATATTGCACTGACCTGACGATGAGATTTACGTGTTGATGTGCTGACTTGGTATGATTTTGCGCCTTATAGTTGTCTGATTGTCTATTGTCTATGATGGTATGATTTTGCGCCTTATAGTTCTAATGTGCCATGAACCATGATGCTTGGATGTGTTGATACTCTGAGTTGCTGAGCATGATTTGAATTCCTTTGCCTGTAAAATGTGAACTACATATGCTAAGAGACCTGAGTTGTATCTGATAAGGTTATAGTGCAACATGTTAGCTCGACTTTAGTATGTTCATATATGATGTTGCAATGATTATTGAGCATGATGATAAATTGGGACTTGTTGAACCCATGATGTTATGTTTATAAATGCTAGTTGACATGATGTAGACCTTGTGTTGATGATTTAATTATTGCTTCTTCCTTAAACCTGTGGGTGAGGTCGATAGTAGCGTGGTAGAAGAGTGGTGAAAGAGCTTGAGTGGTTAGGATGATCGGGGATGTTATGAGATAAGTCGCAATAGAGAGATGTTGGTTTAGGTGAGACTGAGTGAGCTTTAAGAATCTTACAAGGCATGATACTGGTGAGATCTTGAGAAGTGTGGGAAGTGTAAGCAATGACCTTAAGAGAAGTGAGGATATAGTATGAGAGGGTACTCGAGTGTGGAATTAGAGATAGGAGTTGGATTCTTAGAGGTGGATGGTGTGTGTGTGAGAGTTTGGTGGAACGAGGGCGAAATTTGAGCATCGAAATGAATTGGGACTTCTTCAGGGGATTTTGTCGGAGTTAGTGTTGTTGAGTCTAGAAGAGGATTAGTCTTGGCTTGGGAGTGAGGATGGGTGAGTGGGGATTGTGTTTTATTTTGACTGGTATGATGTGAGGATTTTCTTGATTATGTGATTTATTTGCTGGTATGATATAGATAGTGACCACGATAAAACCTGATATGGAATAACATTACCTGTTGAAACGCAATGTTAAAATCTAATTGGTAGTGACTAGTGTTATCAAAATGTATTGATGCTTGATTATGTTGTTTTAGAAGCATGTTGGGACGTGTTGTGATATGATGTATGAAATAATGATGAGTATGAACTATGAGATAATGATGTGCTATTATGTGGAAGCATTATGTTTTATTATGTGGTAGCAAGCATGATGTGCACTGTATGGTTGACAAGCATGATTAGGGATATGTTAAATAATGAATATGACTTAGGGTATAAATATGACTTGTATATGTAAAATAATGGTGCCTAATTACTAGATGAGTGTTATATGATATTGTGATGAGTTACAGTAATGTCTTTCGAGCATGTTGACACCTTGATGATTGATATATTGGTTGATCTTCCCTTCTTGTTGAATCTTAACGGCATGACTTGTTGTATTGACGTGATTATAATTAGTTTTGTTTCATTGACTTATGATGAAATTCCGTTGTGGCTAACCTCGCAAATGCAAATGTTTGATGTGATAAATCTGTATGATAATGCTGGGTAGAAATTGGATAGGATGACTATGTGAATTTATGCGCTAAATGAGATCCCTTGTTGTGACTGACCCTACTATGATTGCGGTGTTGATATGCGATAGTGAGATACCTTTTATGATTTATGGTGTGATGTCGAGACGTTGTTATGATTTTGATATGTTGTTGAGATGCACATTATAACCTTTAGTATGATTTGGAGATGCTTGATGTGGCCTTGTGGCACTGTGTGGGTACATGGTTGCGACTTGTCGTATGATGTGTTGGTTGGAGATTGATTGGTTCAAGCTGTTATGCATTTGTTATGGCGTATGAATCTTGTTTGAATGGAGATTGATGGATTGATTTGATTATGGAAACTAGGAAGAGAATATGGGATTAGCCCTTAGAGGTGGATGATTCCACCTCCTGATTTCTGAAATTGATTGATTGAAATGTGTGAAACTGATTTTGGTTGGAGGATCTTGACGAAATTTTTGGTCAAAAAGATGTTACTTGTTTTGGTGTAAAGTCGCTTGGTTAAATGTCTTATTTGAAGATTTTGAGCGGTTTAAAAAAGGTCTTACTTGAAATTTTAAAGAATAAATGTTACCGAGAATTTCAACGATTTTGAGGCCAATCTTTTTCAATTGTGGAATCCATTTGGAAACTTTTCAAACCCGGGCAACTCTATGATACTTCACGAAGTGGATACATGCATTTTATGGGGGCGCCTATAGGGTGCTTGCTAAGACCTAGTGATGCTATTGTAGAACTTTTAGAGTTATGGTACTTCCGAAAAGTCGAAGCGAGGATGTGATAGGGGCGCTTATCGCATACTTGTCAAGGCCAATTGGAGATGTCATGACCGTGACTAGGATGTTGTGAGAATCCCGGAAGACGCAACCGAGAGGATTACAAGATCGTTGGACGTGGTCCTTGAACTCATCAATTTCAACTTCATCCCCTACTTTAGTTTGGTTTTAGTCTCGGGGACGAGACTTGTTTTTAGAGGTGGATGATGTAAAGGCTCGGATTTTTAAATAATAAATTTTAATAAATAATAAAATAAAAAGCGATTTGGGTCAAAAAAAAAATGTATATATATATATATTCGGATACTTGAAAATCCTCATCTTCACCTTAAAAATCGTATTTTAAAATCCTTCCGGCATCGTTTAGAATTCTGATTTTAACGGAATTTGATTTCGCTTTCAAGTTGATCGAGTCGGGTTAAGGTCGAGAGAACGTGTTTCGAGATTTATTATCCGGGTATTTTCTCATATGGGACCACTTACATAATTATATTATCTTCTCCCATCATTATCCTTTCCAACTCATACCATCTCCTTCGGGTAAAATCTTATCTATGCTTTCTCCTACCCTTCTTGATTTCAATTGTTTTGGCAAACAAACAAACCCCTCCAAAGGCTGAAATTTGACCAAAACAAAGCCCCCTACTGTAGCAACTTCATCCACTTTTTAATTTCAAACAAAGCTTCCTCCCTTCACTTTCCATTTCCCCTTTCTTCTGATTTTCGAGACAACACCAACCCAAGCCTCCCACCTCTGTCTCACCTCTGTTGGAGGCCGAGCCACCAGCGCCCAGGAGCCCCACCGGAGTCGAGACCGAGCCGCCAGCAGCTCCGCATTCCTCCTCCCTCAACTGAGCAGCGACAGCAGCCCAGCTACTGTCCAAGCTCCCTCCTTTTCTCTCTCGAGCACCACCGCAGCCCCGAGCTTGGAGCTCTGTATGCCGACGGAAATCGCCCAGCAGCCCTCTTCCACCACCACACCTCCGCCAACTCCTCCATTGCCTTCAATTGGAGCGGCGGTTCCCTCCTTTTCCCAGAAATTGAGAACGAGGAAGAGCCCCCAACGCCACCACTGTCACCACCTCGCACCTCCTTACTCCCTCCGAGCAGCAGCAGCAGTAGGACCCTCCTCGACGACGCCCAGGAGCAGCCGGAGCCGAGTCGTCGAGCGTCGTCCTCTCCCTCCTCTTCCTCTTTCTTCGTTCAAGAAGGTCGGTAAGTCTTCGATTTCCCTTTTCCGACTCGGAACCTCTTAAAGGCACGCCTTTATAACTGATTCCGTCCAACCCAGGCCTCTCGGCACTACCTCCATCTCCGACGAGCCCAGATTTGTTCCGGGCGTTTCCGGCGAAGATTTGGATCGGCTCTCGGTGAGAACCCCTTCCTCTCTTTTCCTTGATTGATTCTGTGTCCATTGGTGTCTAGATTGGTCGGACTGAAGCTAGAGAGGGCTCCGGCGAATCTCGTCTCTCCTTCTCTTCGATTCAACAGAGCGTTGGTGAGGATGAGTGAATAGTGTCCTAATTTGGGGTTCGGTTTTGTTCTTTAATTGGGTCCGGTCCAATGTTTTAGTAAAAGGAGAAAACCGGTTCAATTTTTTTTATTAAAGAGAACTGGGTCTGACTTGTTGAATCCGAATTTGAGAGAAGGATTGGGCCTGTCCAATTTGGGCTTGTGGGATCCGGTTTCCTTTAATGGATTTTGGGCCTATTTTGATTAAAATGTGTTAAAATGTAATAAAATGAATGTCATGTTTTAAGATTTACTTATATATAAGTATTTTATGAAAATATTAAATAAATGGGATAATATACTATATTATATTATTATTGAGATTTAAAATTTAATCTTATTGGACTTGAATTTTAATAGGAGATAAATTTAGAAAAAGGGTTTTAAGGTTGAGAATTGTTTTGATGAATGGAGAATTGATTTAATAAAACTAAAAAGAGGATTTTGGAAATATACTAACCTTGTCGGCTTGTCTTGAAATAATAATAATAAAATAAGTTGATAAAAGGGTAATGTTTTATAAATGGATTTTCTGGGTGATTTGAGGAATTATTTTGAATATGAGTTGACTTAATTTTGGATTTAAGGATTTGGAAATATGGTTGGTACAATTTTATCAATGGGTTTGATTGAAAGTAAATGATTTTGGTTGATGTTTATTAAATCGGAAAAGGTTTTGAAAATGGTTTTACTGTCGATTGGTTTTAAGGATATGGAGAACTCGGGTTCATGTGTGTGAGAATGTTGGATCAGTAGCTTATGAAAATGGCTTGATGATAGGTGTATTGCTTTTGGATTGCTTTGGACTTGCATTTGGGCCCTTGCTTGTGTTATCTTGCTGTTCTGCATTTTCAGGTAAGTCTCTTCGGAGCTTACTCAGATTGAATAGAGCTATTCCCTGCTATAGGTGCATGATATACTAGGTGTTGCATTCATGATCAGCATGCCATGTAGTACCATGCTAGGTTGCATTGACCGTTGAACATTCTATTTCTCTATGTGTATGTAAACAGAACGGCCGTTATCTGTGATAGTCCTAGAGTCTTTGCTAGGGTCATAGGGTAGCCCAGCCTCATCGGGTACCCTGAGTCAATCGAGTACTTCCTTATATTATGATATGCCTGCGGGCTTTATTATGGAGCGGGTTAGGCATGCGTGCCGCCCTATTATGAATGAATGCATTCACGAGCTGGCCAGTCTCCGCCTGTCGGAAGGGGTGGAGGTAGGAGAGGGATATGCCACTTGGCATTGTCTTGGGCCCTTTACAGTATTTCTGCACATTATTATGAACTAGGAGCATGCTAGTGTGTTTGAATTTCGTACTACATTAGAGCATCTTTATTAGGTATAGCGTATATGTGTGCTTATGGTTGGGATGCAGAGTTAAGTGGGCATCGATCTGATCCCGCCCCAAATCAAATTTTTTAGGAATCATTTATGTTCATCCTATCGGTGCTGTTTGCTTATTGCGCGGGTCATTTTGTCGGCGGAGAGTGAGCGCTGGAGTTATAGACTTCACCAGACTCTGATTATATTGTTTTGGATTTATACTTTTGACTCCGTTTTGACCCGGCTCCGCCGTGGCACTTGTATCTGTACTTTACTTCCGCTTTACTTCCGTTTGAAATGGTTTCCGCGACATAGTCTTAGGACAGGTTAAGGGTACCCAACGGTCCTTCGAGGTTTTAGGGTTTGAAATCCCTCTTTCTACAAATCTTAAAATGAGTTTGAAACCTCGACCCGTACCTGGATTGCAAGATCCGAACAAGGGGTTTTATCCCTTGAAACGTAACCCAGAAATTATAATTCTGGGCCGTTACAATTTACTCCAACCGCTAGGTTTACAAAACATCATTCTAGCTTATTAACATATATTTAACACAGATAATCCATCAGCTTCAGCCACCCATGAGCTTCAGCTACCCTATCAGCTAGTATTTTGCCAAACAGAGCCATAAACTCTTAATTTAGAAGAGTTTATGATGATGTGTCAATCTTAGAGACATATTAGGAGTTTTAAGTATTTATTTTTATTTTCCCATTTTTCTTTAATTCTCATTTTTTCTTCTTTTTCCTTGAATTCTTTTTTTTTTCTTTATTTTTACTAACTATCTATATCTATATAAACTCTTAATTTAGAAGAGTTTAGGATGATGTGTCAATCTTAGAGACATTTTAGGAGTTTTAACTAATTATTTTTATTTTCCCATTTTTCTTTAATTCACATTTTTTGTTCTTTTTACTTTAATTCTTTCTTTTTAATTTTATTAACTATCTATATAAACTCTTAATTTAGAAGAGTTTAGGATGATTTGTCAATCTTAAAGACATTTTAGGAGCCTTAACTAATTATCTATATAAACTCTTAATTTAGAAGAGTTTAGGATGATGTGTTAATCTTAGAGACATTTTAGGAGTTTTAACTAATTATTTTTATTCCCATTTTTCTTTAATTCTCAATTTTTTTCTCCTTTTTCCTTTAATTCTTTTATTTTTATTTTACTAACTATCTATATCTATTTAGGCTCTGTTTGGCAAAATACAAACTCATCAGCTATCTTATTGGACATTTTGATTTCGATAATATAAAGTTGAAAATTAAATAAATATAAATTTTATTTTAATTAGCTTTTGGAATAAGAGTTTTTCAACAGCTACTCATCGAAACTTTTCGTAGCTTATGATTTTCTATTCACAGGTTTCCATCATTTACTCCAACCGCTAGGTTTATAAAACATCATACTAGCTTATTAACATATATTTAACACAAATAATCCATCAGCTTCAGCCACCCATCAGCTTCAGCTACCCTATGTAAAGGCTCGGATTTTTAAAATATTAATTTTCGGAAAAAGAAAATCAAAATGAATTTAAAATAAATTCGGACCCAAATTTTCCGACTCAAAAATCAATTCCGTCTTTCATTTCGGTTTTGAACGATCAATCAGCGGAAATTTAAATTCCCGACCCGAGCTCTCAATTCCGTCATATTCCGAATCCTTATCCATCCGACTCATCACCTCCTAATTGAGGTAAAATCTTATCCTCTCCTTCCCTCCCTCTCTCCCTTGGTTCACTTTATTTGGCAAACAACAATAAGCTATGGCTTTCCTCTTCGTCATAGAGCCCGCAGCCATCTGTATCCATTTTCATTTCAATTCAGAAGCCCCCCCCCCCTCTCCTCTCTCTCGGTTACATTGTCACAAAGCAAGCCCAAAACCATTTGTTTGAGCTCCATTTCCACCACCACCATCACCTCGTCTTCACCACCACAACCACAAGAACTCCCCACCATCGGTTCCGGCTCTAGTAGCTCCGTCGTCGTCCTTCACCGGAGCCAAACCGTGTCCATCAGCTCTCCTGTTTTCGGAGCCACCCTCCGAGCAGCACCACCAGCATCCCCCTTGGGTGTCCGACGAGCCCCAGCAGCAGCCGTCGAGACCGGATCCGCCAACGCCTTCTCCTCCTCTTCTCTTTTCCCGTGGTTTCTCTCAAATCCGAACGGTAAGCCTTCCCTTCCCCTTCCTTTGGTCTAAAACAATGTAAAGGTCCCTCCTTTGATCCCTCACTCCTTCCAGGTCACCTTCGCCCTGAATCCGGCTCTGACGGAGTCAAATCGAGCTCTCCGATCGAGTTTTCCGGCGAACCTTCGATCCTCTCGGTGAGCACTCTCCCCTCTTCACCTTCTTGCTCGTCTTGTTTTTGGGTTGTCTGAATGGGGGTATGGGAGAGTTGTGAGTGGCCGGAGCTCAACCCCCTCGCCGGCGAGCTTCCAAGGCTCCCTCCTTTCCTTCATTTTTTTTTCTCGAACGCAGAAGGGTGGAAGATGGATGAACAGTAGTCATCCCATCTCCCCATTTCTTTAATTGACGGGTCCATTTTTCCACATCAGCTTGCCAACTCAGCATGGGGCCTCCCCTTTCTTTTTGTTTCTGTTCGATCAAAATCAAATGTGAAATTTGAGGATGGCTTTGGGCCAAATTCTTCCAAATAAACTAAGAGTCTTTTGGGCCTATTTATTCAATGTATTCCATTTGGACTTTAAAAACAAAAATAATTTGTGGCCCTAATGTATAAATGTGATCGGTTGGGAGATAGAAAACAAGGGCCGGTTTGGGAGTTTTTACAAAAGAATGGTGGGTTTTGGTAAATTAAAATAAAGTAAGGTTGGGTTGGTAAATTAAAAAG
This sequence comes from Persicaria tinctoria, assembly GCA_037127255.1. NCBI lineage: Eukaryota > Viridiplantae > Streptophyta > Magnoliopsida > Caryophyllales > Polygonaceae > Persicaria > Persicaria tinctoria. Next base: position 45,652,354 of record JBANSL010000013.1, read on the forward strand.
GGATGTTTGGATTTAATGAATATTGTTGGGTTTTTATAAATATTTTATAAGATGTTAAAATAAAAGATGTTAGAAGTGGTATGTAAAATTATTGGGATTAAAATATAAAATGTTGTTTTGAGATTTAATATATGATATTGTAGTGATTTATTCTTGTGGTTAAATGTTATATGATTATGATGAAGATGTGCAATTATATGCTAAGTAAGATTTTGAGATGATGGCATGCAACTTGGTTAAGTATGCATTGGAATTATCTTAAGTTGGTGAATTGGAGAATTATATTGAGTATGGTTGTGAGAAGTTGAGATGATAGATTATGAGATAAGGTTGATAATATGGAAATGATGATGTGACGGTTATTATGTTAAGTTGTGAAGTTGTGTGTGTGATAATTCTATGTTTTGTGTGCCTTAGAGATAGACTCATTGATGTGCTTATACTTGTTAGGTGACCATCTGTGACGTGTCGGATTTCATATTGCCTGGTTGATTGCCTTTTTGCTGTTCTGCGATACCAGGTAAGTCTCTTCGGAGCTTACTCAGATTGAATAGAGCTATTCCCTGCTTTAGGTGCATGATATACTAGGTGTTGCATTCATGATCAGCATGCCATGTAGTACCATGCTAGGTTGCATCTACGTTGAGCATCCTATTTCTTTATGCGTGTGTAAACAGAACGGCCGTTATCTGTGAAGTAACTAGAGTCATTGCTAGGGTCATAGGGTAGCCCAGCCTCATCGGGTACCCTGAGTCAATCGAGTCATGCACTTCCTTATATTATGAGATGCCTGCGGGCTTTATTGTGGAGCGGGTTAGGCATGCGTGCCGCCCTATTATGAATGAATGCATTCACGAGCTGGCCAGTCTCCACCTATCGGAAGGGGTGGAGGTAGGAGAGGGATATACCACTTGGTATTCTGTGCTAAGGCCTTGTTATTATTATGCACTTGTTCTTAGGAGCATGTTAGTGTGTTAATATTCCGCCATGTATCTAGAAGCATCTTTATTAGGAATAGCGTATATGTGTACTTATGGTTGGGATGCAGAGTTAAGTGGGCATCGATCTGATCCCGCCCCATATCAATTTTTTTTAGGTATTATTTATGTTCATCCTATCGGTGCTGTTTGCTTATTGCGCGGGTCATTTTGTCGGCGGAGAGTGAGCGCTGGAGTATAGACTTCACCAGACTCTGATTATACTATTTCGGATTTACACTTTAGACTCCGTTTTGACCCGGCTCTGCCGTGGCACACTTTTGTATTACACTCGTTTTCGTTAGTCGCATGATTTCTGATTTCTACGCTTAGACTTACGACAGGTACAGGGGACTTCCCCGGGGATTCCAACGATCCCTTCGATTTTGGGTATGAAACCCCCCCCCCTTTGAAAACATTAAAGTAAGTTTTGAAACCTTCAACCTGTACTCGGGGCGCAAGGTCCTAACGAGGGGTTTCATCCCTCGAAACATAACTCGGGAATCATAATCCCGGGCCGTTACAAAGGTGGTATCAGAGCCAGGTTTTGCAATCCGAGTATGATAGGTTGAAGTGGTTTTGAAAATGGCCCAAGGTTTTCAATTGCTTTCAAGTGGTTTTCAAATTGTTTTCAAGGGGCAAAATGAATTTAATTGGACATAAGCATAAAGTAATCAATTATGAATGGCAATCTCGTGGGGTAGAGACTATGCGATAGGCATCCCTTATGGATGTAGAATTCGGGGAAGGTAGGCAAAATACTAGCTTCTTTTACAGATGGGTTGTGAAGACTCCAAGGAACTCAAGGGTTGGAGTAAAATGGGTTAGGAGACCGTGAGGTATTTGCCCCTCCGGTTAGTCGTCCCCCGAAGGGCGGCATAGATCGTCTCTGTGCTTGTATGTCTTAAATTCAATTGGGCCTGAGGGCGATCCTCCTTGAAGAGGGTCATATTGAATCGTTGAGTGCTACTGTGCTGAGTGATATAATTATTGTTATATAGCAAGTATGGCCGACACGAGACGTGGCTTAGATGGGCGTGGGGGTAGGGCGCGTCGCGGCAGGGGACGCCCTCGTCGAGTTGTCGCTGAGGGTGCTGAGGAGCGAGTTTCGCCACCGCGAGCTGAGGACCGGGTGCCAGCTTCCCCAGAGACTAGGATTGGGCAGCTAGAGGCAGCGCTTCATGATATTCTGAGCGAGTTACGTGGAGGGGCTCGATCTACGGCGCCGACGCCAGAGGTTCCAGTTCAGCAGCCAGCCGAGCCTGTGGCCGATGCGTGCCCTGAGAAGCGCATCGATTGGGTCAAGAGGTTTGCTCAGTGTAGCCCGCCGACCTTCGCGGGAGGCGTCAGAGATGACGTGGAGAGATGGCTGCGTGATATGGAGGGGTTATTTGACCATGTTGATGTGCCTATCTCTGAGAGGCAGAGACTTGCTGCAGGACTTCTACGGGAGGACGCGAATGCTAGGTGGTTTGTCTGCAAGAAGGAGCGGAGCGAGTGGACCTATGACGAGTTCAGAGCCCTGATGATGAGAGAGTACTGCCCACCAGGGATACAGATGGCTAGGGAGGTATCTTTTATGCGCGGCACCTATGACCGGTCGGCTTCTGTAGCTGCTATCGTTCGCCAGTTCAAGAGCGAGCTGATATACTGCGATCACCTATGTCCATCAGACGAGAGTCGGATCCGTTTGCTGTCTATGAGATTGCCGCCTCCTGTACTTCTGCATGCGTCCAGCCTGGGAGCTGTCAGCTTTGACCGATTTCTGGAGGTCATCCTTATGTATGATCAGCAGAGGATTCTGTGTGAGACTTCCTACTCTACTGTTCGCCCTGAGGCGAAGAGGGCGCGTCCAGCTGACCCCCGTGGAGATGACAGATCTAGGAGAGGAGCGTTTAGAGGAGGGTATCACGGAGCTGCACAGAGAGCACCCCCAGTTCCGACTTCTTATGGAGGAGATGCCAGAGTGAGGACTTGCCATGGGTGTTTCGGGAGGGGCCACTTCATTGCTTCTTGCCCAGACCGCTCGACCGTGTGCTACACCTGTGGTACTATGGGGCACCGAGCAGCTACATGCCCTCAGAGTCGTGGAGCTCCAGCTACTGCACAGCCACCGAGACTTCCTGCGGCTCCTCAGCCACCACTGCTGACATATCCCCAGGGCCAGGGTCAGGGTCAGGGCCAGGGACGAGGTGACCCCTCCGGCAGAGGCCGAGGCGGAGATAGAGGAGGTAGAGGTTCTGGACGTGGAGGTAGAGGACCATCTGGGTTAGGTCAGGGTCGTGGATCATCTTCTGTAGGACCGTCAGGGTCAGGGTATGATCGTGGCCAGAGTTCGGGAGGTCGAGGACCAGGATTACCCCCACCGCCCCGCGTATTTCAGATGCATGCTGATGACCGCTCAGCCCCGACTTCCGCAGGTATGATATTCTTCCATGATGAGTGCCTATCTATCTTGTTTGACACTGGTGCGACTCACTGCTTCATAGCAGAGGCGTGCGTGGCCAGGCTGAGCCTGAGCTGCACGAGTGGTTCACCCCTTACTATTGGTCTGGCGGATGGGGCCAAGGTTAGGACGAGTCGTGAGATTTTAGGGTGCCCCATTCGGATAGGTGAGCGAGAGTGGCCTACCGACCTTATAGTTATGCCATTGAGGATGGACGATCTCATCTTGGGTATGGACTTCATGGACTACTACGGGGCTATCATCAACTTGCGGACGAGGACAGTGTCGATTTTGGCATCCGACGGGACCGAGCACCAGGTTTGGGGGAGCGACCCCAAGAGGAATGGATCACTCATCAGCGTAGTCAGAGCCGCCAGACTTTTAGACCAGGGTTGCGTCGGGTATTGGTGTTATGCCTTAGAGGTGGATCGCACGCACCCCAGTGTATCAGATGTTCCCGTTGTCAGAGACTTCGCAGATGTGTTTCCAGAGGAGCTACCAGGACTCCCCCCGCCGAGAGAGGTCGACTTCGCGATTGAGTTAGAGCCAGGCACCAGACCTATCTCGCGAGTTCCTTATCGCATGGCACCGACGGAGATGGCCGAGCTGAAGGCTCAGCTAGAGGAGCTAGCTGAGAAGGGCTACATCCGGCCTAGTGCATCACCTTGGGGAGCGCCAGTGCTATTCGTCAAGAAGAAGGATGGGTCGCTGAGGCTGTGCATCGATTATCGGGAGCTGAACCGGGCGACGGTGAAGAACCGTTATCCTCTTCCCCGGATTGATGATCTGATGGATCAGCTGCAGGGCGCCGTGGTCTTCTCGAAGATTGATTTGAGGTCGGGTTATCATCAGCTGAGGGTGAAGCCAGAGGATGTTCCGAAGACCGCTTTTCGGACTCGCTATGGTCACTACGAGTTCGTGGTCATGCCGTTTGGGCTGACCAATGCACCAGCCGCGTTCATGGAGCTCATGAACCGAGTGTTCATCGACTACTTGGACAAATTCGTCGTCGTCTTCATCGATGACATCTTAGTCTACTCGAGGAGTAGAGAGGAGCACGAGGAACATTTGAGGGTTGTGCTAGAGACGCTGAAGAAGCATCAGTTGTATGGGAAGTACAGCAAGTGTGAGTTCTGGCTCACAGAGGTGGCTTTCTTAGGCCACGTTATTTCAGCCGAGGGAGTTGCCGTGGATCCGGCAAAGATTGATGCCATCGTTGCTTGGGAGGTGCCCAAGAACGTCAGAGATATCCGCTCATTCCTGGGATTGGCTAGTTATTACAGGAGATTCGTCCAGGGTTTCTCGAGTATTGCTAGACCGATGACACAGCTACTGAAGAAGGACGTCCCCTTCGAGTGGAGTTCAGATTGTCAGGCCAGCTTTGAGCTTCTGAAGCAGAAGCTGACGACTGCTCCGGTGTTGGCTCTGCCAGATGGGACAGAGGACTTCGTTATCTACACAGATGCTTCGCATTCCGGCTTGGGTTGTGTTCTGCATCAGAGAGATCGGGTCATCGCTTATGCTTCGCGTCAGTTGAAGCCTCCAGAGGTGTCTTACCCCATCCATGATTTGGAGTTGGCAGCTGTGGTTCACGCTCTGAAGATCTGGAGACATTATTTGTATGGTACTTCTTGCAAGGTGATGACAGATCACAAGAGCTTGAAGTACATCTTCACGCAGAAGGAGCTCAACATGCGTCAGAGACGATGGTTGGAGCTTCTGAAGGACTATGACTTGGACATAGTCTATCATCCAGGGAAGGCCAATGTAGTGGCAGATGCGTTGAGTAGGAAGACTCATCATGAGGTGGCAGTTGAGAGGCTTACAGCTCGGCGAGATTTGCAGAGAGATCTGTTGAGATGCTGCTTTGAGGTGTGGATTCAGCGAGATTGCGGGCAGTTGTCGTTCTTAGAGGTGCAGGCAGAGTTGTCAGCAGAGATTCGACAGGGTCAGGCAGATTGTCCAGAGATTGCGGTTTTGAGAGAGAGGATGGCTCAGGGCAGATTTAGAGAGCTTGCAGAGAGAGCAGACGGGATGCTGACCTTCCAGGGCAGAGTTGTAGTTCCCTCGACGTCAGATTTGAGGCAGAGGATCATGCAGGAGGCTCACTCCACCCCTTATTCTGTCCATCCAGGGACGAATAAGATGTATCAGGATCTGAGGAGGAGTTATTGGTGGCAGAGGATGAGAGAAGACATCACCGAGTTCGTGGCCAGATGTCAGGTTTGTCAGCAGGTTCGGATTGATCACCAGAGGCCGGGAGGACCCGTCCAGTCACTTCCAGTTCCCGAGTGGAAGTGGACGGATATCTCCATGGATTTCGTCACTGGGCTCAGGCGAGACGTCAGAGGATTCGACGCTATTTGGGTCGTGGTCGACAGGTTGACCAAGTCGGCCCATTTCATAGCTATTCAGGAGACATGGCCAGCTTCGAAGTTAGCAGACGAGTTCATTCGCCAGATTGTGAGGCTTCATGGAGTACCAGAGAGGATCGTATCTGATCGAGATGGGCGCTTCACCTCGAGGTTTTGGCAGCAGGTTCAGGAGAGTTTGGGCTCCAGATTGCATTTCAGTACGGCTTATCACCCGCAGACAGATGGCCAGAGCTAGAGGACGATTCAGACGTTGAAGGACATGTTGCGATCGTGCGTCTTGGACTGGGGTGATCATTGGGTCAAGCACCTACCGCTAGTGGAGTTTTCTTACAACAACAGCTACCACGCGTCGATCGAGATGGCCCCTTATGAGGCTTTGTATGGGAGGCGATGCAAGTCGCCGGTTTGCTGGGACGAGCCTGCGGATACAGTTCTGTCGTTGCCCGAGATGGTCAGAGAGACAGTTGACAAGGTTGGTCGCATCCGAGAGCATATGAGGGTAGCCCAGGATCGACAGAAGAAGTATGCGGACAGGCGGAGGACCGAGCTTGAGTTCGAGGTGGGCTCGCATGTATGGCTTCGAGTTTCGCTCACCAGGGGAGTTCGACGGTTCGGCATCAAAGGGAAGTTGAGTCCGAGGTTCATTGGCCCATTTGAGATCCTAGAGAGAGTCGGTGTGGTAGCCTACCGTTTAGCCTTACCTCCATCCTTAGCCGGCGTCCATGACGTCTTTCATGTCTCCCAACTCCGTCAGTATATTCCCGATCCTAGTCATGTCCTTGACCACTCAGACCTTCACATTGAGCCTGACCATACCTTTGTAGAGCGTCCGGTGAGGGTCCTTGATCGTCGTGTCAAAAAGCTTAGGAACAGGGAGGTTCCTTTACTTCTGGTTCAGTGGTCTAGGAGGAGCCCTGAGGAGGCCACATGGGAGACCGAGGAGAGCATTCGGGCTAGCTATGGAGATGTCTTAGATGAGCTACTTGCGTCCTATGTTGAGCCGAGCGTAGACATTACCTTGACTTCTCGAGTGCGGTGAGTATGCCTAGTTAGTTGGTTGGGATTGGTTAGTGGTGTCTCTTTGATTGCGTGCTTATGCTTGATAGTTATGTGCAGATCCTTGGTGATATGATGTGATGAGCCTCGATGATATGATGATGTGCTAGATATTATGGTATGTGACTGCCTTTGATGTGCTATAATCTTCTGTTTATCTTGAGAATATGATCATTCTTCTATATCCATGATGCCTAATATTAGAAATGCTAGAGATTGAATTGTGAAATTATGATTTGACTCGGAATCTAGGAAGAGAATGTGGGATTAGCCTTTAGAGGTGGATGTTAGAATGATTGGGAAATTGGGAAATTTGGGAATGCCTTGTTTAATGTCGAATTTCAAAAAAAAATTCCAAACGGTGATTTGAGAAGGAGCCTAGATTTTGAGAAAACTATTCCAACCCGAGCTTTCATTATGACGCCCCACGAAGTGGATACAAGCATGTATGGGGGCACCTGTAGATCGCTTGCTAAGACCTAGCGGAGATGTCATAATGGTTTTTGAGTTATGGTATGCCTGAGGAGTCGGAGTGGGGTGTGGTAGGGGCCCCTACCACATCCTTACTACGACCGATTGGGAGTACTATGATCATGACGACGGTACTGTGAGATCTCATGGGGGCACTTATGAGGTATTTACGGGATCGATGACGTGATTCTTGGACTCACCAATTCCAACTTCATCCCCACTTTAGAATGATTTTAGTCTCGGGGACGAGACTTGTTTTTAGAGGTGGATGATGTAAAGGCTCGGATTTTTAAAATATTAATTTTCGGAAAAAGAAAATCAAAATGAATTTAAAATAAATTCCGACCCAAATTTTCCGACTTAAAAATCAATTCCGTCTTTCATTTCGGTTTTGAACGATCAATCAGCGGAAATTTAAATTCCCGACCCGAGCTCTCAATTCCGTCATATTCCGAATCCTTATCCATCCGACTCATCACCTCCTAATTGAGGTAAAATCTTATCCTCTCCTTCCCTCCCTCTCTCCCTTGGTTCACTTTATTTGGCAAACAACAATAACCTATGGCTTTCCTCTTCGTCATAGAGCCCGCAGCCATCTGTATCCATTTTCATTTCAATTCAGAAGCCCCCCCCCCTCTCCTCTCTCTCGGTTACATTGTCACAAAGCAAGCCCAAAACCATTTGTTTGAGCTCCATTTCCACCACCACCATCACCTCGTCTTCACCACCACAACCACCAGAACTCCCCACCATCGGTTCCGGCTCTAGTAGCTCCGTCGTCGTCCTTCACCGGAGCCAAACCGTGTCCATCAGCTCTCCTGTTTTCGGAGCCACCCTCCGAGCAGCACCACCAGCATCCCCCTCGGGTGTGCGACGAGCCCCAGCAGCAGCCGTCGAGACCGGATCCGCCAACGCCTTCTCCTCCTCTTCTCTTTTCCCGTGGTTTCTCTCAAATCCGAACGGTAAGCCTTCCCTTCCCCTTCCTTTGGTCTAAAACAATGTAAAGGTCCCTCCTTTGATCCCTCACTCCTTCCAGGTCACCTTCGCCCTGAATCCGGCTCTGACGGAGTCAAATCGAGCTCTCCGATCGAGTTTTCCGGCGAACCTTCGATCCTCTCGGTGAGCACTCTCCCCTCTTCACCTTCTTGCTCGTCTTGTTTTTGGGTTGTCTGAATGGGGGTATGGGAGAGTTGTGAGTGGCCGGAGCTCAACCCCCTCGCCGGCGAGCTTCCAAGGCTCCCTCCTTTCCTTCATTTTTTTTTCTCGAACGCAGAAGGGTGGAAGATGGATGAACAGTAGTCATCCCATCTCCCCATTTCTTTAATTGACGGGTCCATTTTTCCACATCAGCTTGCCAACTCAGCATGGGGCCTCCCCTTTCTTTTTGTTTCTGTTCGATCAAAATCAAATGTGAAATTTGAGGATGGCTTTGGGCCAAATTCTTCCAAATAAACTAAGAGTCTTTTGGGCCTATTTATTCAATGTATTCCATTTGGACTTTAAAAACAAAAATAATTTGTGGCCCTAATGTATAAATGTGATCGGTTGGGAGATAGAAAACAAGGGCCGGTTTGGGAGTTTTTACAAAAGAATGGTGGGTTTTGGTAAATTAAAATAAAGTAAGGTTGGGTTGGTAAATTAAAAAGGGATGTTTGGATTTAATGAATATTGTTGGGTTTTTATAAATATTTTATAAGATGTTAAAATAAAAGATGTTAGAAGTGGTATGTAAAATTATTGGGATTAAAATATAAAATGTTGTTTTGAGATTTAATATATGATATTGTAGTGATTTATTCTTGTGGTTAAATGTTATATGATTATGATGAAGATGTGCAATTATATGCTAAGTAAGATTTTGAGATGATGGCATGCAACTTGGTTAAGTATGCATTGGAATTATCTTAAGTTGGTGAATTGGAGAATTATATTGAGTATGGTTGTGAGAAGTTGAGATGATAGATTATGAGATAAGGTTGATAATATGGAAATGATGATGTGACGGTTATTATGTTAAGTTGTGAAGTTGTGTGTGTGATAATTCTATGTTTTGTGTGCCTTAGAGATAGACTCATTGATGTGCTTATACTTGTTAGGTGACCATCTGTGACGTGTCGGATTTCATATTGCCTGGTTGATTGCCTTTTTGCTGTTCTGCGATACCAGGTAAGTCTCTTCGGAGCTTACTCAGATTGAATAGAGCTATTCCCTGCTTTAGGTGCATGATATACTAGGTGTTGCATTCATGATCAGCATGCCATGTAGTACCATGCTAGGTTGCATCTACGTTGAGCATCCTATTTCTTTATGCGTGTGTAAACAGAACGGCCGTTATCTGTGAAGTAACTAGAGTCATTGCTAGGGTCATAGGGTAGCCCAGCCTCATCGGGTACCCTGAGTCAATCGAGTCATGCACTTCCTTATATTATGAGATGCCTGCGGGCTTTATTGTGGAGCGGGTTAGGCATGCGTGCCGCCCTATTATGAATGAATGCATTCACGAGCTGGCCAGTCTCCACCTATCGGAAGGGGTGGAGGTAGGAGAGGGATATACCACTTGGTATTCTGTGCTAAGGCCTTGTTATTATTATGCACTTGTTCTTAGGAGCATGTTAGTGTGTTAATATTCCGCCATGTATCTAGAAGCATCTTTATTAGGAATAGCGTATATGTGTACTTATGGTTGGGATGCAGAGTTAAGTGGGCATCGATCTGATCCCGCCCCATATCAATTTTTTTTAGGTATTATTTATGTTCATCCTATCGGTGCTGTTTGCTTATTGCGCGGGTCATTTTGTCGGCGGAGAGTGAGCGCTGGAGTATAGACTTCACCAGACTCTGATTATACTATTTCGGATTTACACTTTAGACTCCGTTTTGACCCGGCTCTGCCGTGGCACACTTTTGTATTACACTCGTTTTCGTTAGTCGCATGATTTCTGATTTCTACGCTTAGACTTACGACAGGTACAGGGGACTTCCCCGGGGATTCCAACGTTCCTTCGATTTTGGGTATGAAACCCCCCCCCCCTTTGAAAACATTAAAGTAAGTTTTGAAACCTTCAACCTGTACTCGGGGCGCAAGGTCCTAACGAGGGGTTTCATCCCTCGAAACGTAACTCGGGAATCATAATCCCGGGCCGTTACTGTAAGGGCTCGGAACTTAAAATCCTAAATTTTTGGAAAAAAGAAAATTAAAAATGAACATAAACTGAATTTAGAACTCATTTAGCGGATTCTGGCCGAAATATAAAATTTGACGAATAATTTCCGTCGTTTTACCTCGAAAATTCAAAATAATTATCGGATGGCGATATCCTTCTTGATTTTAAAAATCTAATTGATCGAGAAAGCAAGAGGCGGGAAAACTAACATTCAGAAACTAATTTCGGGATTCAAAATTCACGTATTCGGAATTTATTTCCGGGTATTGGTTACCCAATTCAACACACAATTCTTCACCCACTCCCATCACTCACCTTACCCTTCAAATGAACCCATCACTTTCACCTACTCCCCATCACCATCGACATCCCCATCTCCTCTTCACCTTCCCCATCTGATTCACCATCACCTACTGCTGAGCCATCTCCACCTCCCATCACCGTTCTCCATTTCAGCAACCACCGACGCCATAAGCACCATCACGCGCCACCACAACACCTTCTTCCTCTCATCACCATCACCACACACCACGCCTTGGAGCTCCTTCATCGTCGTTGTCATCCTCGCCTCCTCCTCTTTCATCGAAGAGCAACAAAGGCTGCCCCCGGAGCACTCGACGCCATCGACGAGCCACCGAAGATCCACCGCCCATTCAACGCAAAACAACCTTCCGGTAAGCCGTTCCCCTTCGTTTCCGATCCAAACAACTCTCGAGCCCTACCATCGCACTCACCCACATTCGACGCAGGTCCGAGGAACCATCGAGAGCCTCCGACGATGCCCATAACTCCGATCGAAGCTCCGACGCCCGCGAACATCTCGGTGAGCTTCATCCCCTTACTTCCGTTAGCCCATTTCATTCCTTTCGTTCTTCGGGGTCGGGAAGGGAGTGTCTGAGCTGAGAGTGGATAGCGGGGGGCGAGCTCGAGAGCTCCGGCGAGCTCGAGAGCGGCGAGGTCGGGCGCGACTTTGTGGGCGTGTACGGGGGACTGCTAACGAGGGCTGTGAACAGGCGAGAGAGCGGACGTGTGGGAGCAGGGGGGTGTGAGCGTGGTCGGAGAGGAGGGTCCGAGTGAACAAGGTTGAGGCGGAGCTGAGAGGAGCAAGCCCGGCACCGTCGATCTCCATGGCAAGCGAGCAGGCGGGAGCATGATTTCACAAGGAGGAAGAAGAGCCAGGCGGGGCCCCTGCCCAGTCAGCTCCGTGTGGGTCCACTTCCGTTCTTTTAAATTTTGTTTCGTACCGGTTGAGATTTAGCGGGTTCGGTTCGGTTTGAGTTAAAAGCGTTGGTTCGATTCGGGTTATTCGTTATTTATTTAATTTATTTATTAATTAATTGTTTAACCGATTTCCGATAATTGATTATTTAGAAATCGATTTATGTGTCGATATTTAAAGAGGGTCGGTTTTAAAGTATATAAATTGAATTATTTAGTAACGGTTGTAAGTTAGTTAAGTCCCTAGAATGAAGATTTTAATTAAAGTAAAGTATGTCGGAATTACTTAATTGTATTTTTGGAAGTATTTTTAAAGATTAAATATTTTATGAATTAGAAATGGTTAAGTATAATTTTGAAGTAATTGTTTTGACTAACAACTTGACTAGCTAGTGAGATTATATGGATTGAAGTATGGTTGAGGCAGTTATGGAAATGACAATGGAATAAGATGATATAAGATGTTGACATAAGTTGAGATAAAGAATGTTAATAATACTATGATTAATGAATTGGTGGGCATGTTATGTAGTGGTAAATGGATCCCGTTGTGTGCAGTTTACTTATGCATATTTATCAATAATTGCTAGGTGATCTGTAACCTGCTTGCTTATATCTTGCTGCTTTTCATCTTGCTGATCTGCTACTCCAGGTAAGTTCTTTGAACTTACTCATGATGGGCGCTCTATGCACTGGGTGTTATATAGTAGGCTAGTGTCCATGCACCATACGACTTAGAATCATGCTTAGGAGCTAAAATGAAAATCATATGATTGCTATATGTCCTTGCAAGAGAACGGCCGTTATCTTTGATAGTCCTAGAGTCTTTGCTAGGGTCATAGGGTAGCCCAGCCTCATCGGGTACCCTGAGTAAATCGAGTCTATATGAGCATGATATGATAGCCCAGCACCATCGGGCAAGCGATGAGATGATATGATATGATGATGCCGTGGTTTGTGCACCACCACGAGGAAATTGATATGCTATAGCACCGAACTGGCCAGTCTCCGCCCTAATGAAAGGGGGTAGAGGTACGAGAGGGACATGCCATTTGGCATTCTGTGTGGATCCATTTATCGCTTTCTGCATTATATTAAACTGTCAGTATATATATGTGATTTAATTTACGCATGGCATTACGCATTTCATCTTAAGAATAGGGTGTTTATTATATGCCTCTCAGAGTGTGTTTACATACGCGCATGAGTGACCTGATGATTGACCCAGATCCCCCTCATTTTTTTAGATTCAGGTAACCGTTAGCCGCTATCGTTGCTCATGTGGATGCTTGGCTGGTTCAGACTTTTGGCGTTAGATCGAGAGGTTGAGAGACCACCACACTTCCTCTCTTTTATACTCCTTTTCAGATTGTATTTAAACTCAACCTTATTTTTGCTTTCGCTCGATTTCACGATTAGACTAAGACAGGTATTTGATCCCCAATGGATCCGCGATCTTTAAGGGTTCGAAATCCCTCCTTTTGGTACAAATATTTTGTTTTAAAACTCAACCCGTACCTGGATTGCAAGATCCGAACAAGGGGTTTTATCCCTTGAAACGTAACCCGGAAATCGTAATTTCGGGCCGTTACAAAGATGGTATCAGAGCTTAGGTTGTGCAATTCGGGTACACAAGGGTCGAGTGTAAGTTTTGAAAACCGCCCACGAGTTTCAAGGACTTTTATAAAAGGATTTAAAAGGGCAAAATGAACTTAAGATGCCTAATCCAAATTTGACTAAGTAATGAACTCGACTTGTAATGAATAAGGAAAATCGACCAAACGGGGACACGAGTGGGTAGTAAAGGCGCTAGACCACCCCTATTGGGAGTAGTTGGGAACGGTAGGCAAAATACTAGCTTGCTCTTTACAGAGGGTCTGGAAGACTCCGAGGAGATTGCACCAAGGTGGTTGGAGTGGCGAGTTAGGTAGGATCGTGAGGTTTTTGCCCCTTCGGTCAGTCGCTCCTCGAAGAGCGACATTAGATAGCTTGATGTGCTTTATATATTGAGACTGGGTACGGTCTCCCTCGAAGGAGGTCATTATAATTGTCATTGACTAATTCTATGTTGAGTGCTTGATATGCTAAAGTCTGATTGGTATGCCTAACAATTAAATGTGTATCGACTGATCTGTGCAAACGGGATAGTGGGAGTACCCTTAATTCTATGTGGTCAACCCAACTTGTGTGAAATAGCCTCTTCCACAATGTTTGTTAACCCTGTGATGGTTCTATCAAGTTTTTCTCCCGAATGTCAGTATCTTTCATGGGAATCGGGTTGGTAAACACATTGCGTCACAAACTCATGTATGTATATGAAGGTTATCTGAGTGAGTATTGGAAGGTAGTTCTTGATGTCATTTTGAGTCAAAAGTAAGGTGTTTCCGGGGTTGTCTTCCTTGATTCTTATGATGATCAACCGAGGTTTTCTTGCCACAAAGAGTCGTACGTACCAAGGTCCCACGAGAAATAGGGGTGATGAGTCAGTTCGGGAAGGTCAATGGTTGCCCTTAGGGATCTCTATCCGGTTGTAATGGTGACTCTCTCTGAACTGCATGACGTGATTTTGTAACCTCCTGCATGTACCTTGCAAATGCTTATTTGTAAAATATTACTCATGTTATTACATCTATGATTAGTTACATTGATCAAGTCTTGTGTTATGCCTCACTCTTTATCGTGATTACGTTGTCATAGCATGCCTACTTGACTTATTGTATTAATTGTACTAATGATTTATTGGAAGCATACAAACCACATGATATGAACCTACATGATAATTGTTTTCTCCTGGGTTAGGTCCATGATAGTGTGATAAACTCTTCTTCGTATGAATGTCTGCAAATGATCTCTTTAGCATACTAGCTGATGACGCCTTGATGCTTATTACTCGTTTTATGACAAGAATCTACAACATGCCCATCTATTTTGTATTCGTCAGATTAACGACTGTTGGTTGCTTTGCACTTGATATTATTGTGTGATTAGTTGCATTGGATGGGGAATATGTGGTATAATTGTCAATTAAGTCTTGATGAATGAATGCTTTAATGTTCATGATGGCCATTGTGTGAGTCCAAGTTACACATGTTAAGTCTCTATCATCCCAGCATGCCTTACTCAGTATGTTGCATCGTCATACTAGTGCATTAATGTAAATGTCATGTGTTGGAAAACAGCATGATTAATGTTCTCCCTATAAATAGGTTCATGATAGTGTGATCGTTCAGTTCTTGTATCATGATAGAGTGAGTTCCTTACTTGATGGATATGTGTTACAACTTGATGTCAACATGCCTTATATGATATGTAATTCCCAGTACATGTTAAGATGATGAGTCTTAATGTAAATTCGTGGTTGTATGACATTCTGTACCCATGCTTTCCCCATTGCTTAGGTCCCGTGTTGCACCTTGCTTCCTGTCCCGATTATATGTCGCATTCGCATGTCTAATTGACCTGTTGTATTGGTCGTACTAACGACTTATTTGAAGCATGAATTGCATGATAGGTGTCTGTATATAGTTATTGTCTTCCCCTAGATTAGGCCCATGATAGTGTGCTACACTTCCCTTGTATGAATGTCGCAAGATGATTTTCCCTGCATGATTTGTCGATGTTACCCGTGGTTTGTGGACTAAATTAGTAGTTCAATTGTGATCATGCTATTTGACGTGATGTCTTGGTAAATGAATACCTTATTCAAATGGTTGTTGAGTTGAAATACATACCTTGTATCCTAGTCATAGTCTGTTGCATAGTCTTGCATTATGCATTGTTATATTCCTTCCATGCTTCTAATCGATGGACTATGTTAATATGATTTCTTGCACGTCGATGTGTTGGTCATTCAAGCGCATGTATGTGTCGAATGTCATGTTGATCCTTTAGCGTCATGTAGGGTCCTTGGTTGTGAATTGCACAAATTTATACATTGCTCGCATTATTGCTGATTCCCTCTCGAGCTAGGTCCCTCATAGTGTGATCCTTCCCTCTTTCTATCACCTTGAAATATCTTACTCATGCAAATTAGATTGATGTTGAATTCGATGATCAATTGCTTTCTATGATGGTTTATCCTAGCATGCTTACATGTTATCACTCGGTAGTGTTTCCCCTATTACCTTATGAATTCCTCTAGTGCTGGCATAGATGTATGACTTGGCACCTCGCATGATCATACACCGCGTTATATCATTTCGCATATGCATGACGCATGAATGTTAGAATGAATTTAGTCGAGTTGCCTTGATTGTGGTCATGATTCGATATGTGCTAGTAGTATCCTGTAGGGCTTATGATTTCCAGTATGACTCGCTAAATGATTACATCTTGTACCTGTTCTATGATGTGATAACTATTGTACCTTTATATGTGTCCTATGATGATTCGTTCCTAGCATAATTATAATCTATTGCCCATGATGTCCTTCTTGTTACTTTTGATGATGCCTCATGTTTCCTGAACATCCTATTGAACCCCTTTTAATGACTCTTGACTATGCTTGTATCACATTATGTGTCGCTAGTATCATGTGGGACCCGTGCTTTCTAAATGTATCTCATCGTATGATTACGTGCCATGCTTGACCTATTATATGACCAGTGTGTTCGGATGAGATAGTTACTAGGTTGCTCCTATATGTTCTCGTATGACGCTTAATCGATCTGGTTGTTATGTTACACCTCGCAATGCCATATTTGACCTCACCTATTGACGCGTACACTATGCTTGTGCATTCGTTCATATGCACCATACTCGTCATCGTCGTTAAATCCCACATGACCTCGAATCCTACATGATCATTCTTGATTCCGCATAACTTGCTTAAGTTGCTAGGCATATCTGCTTTCATGGAATAATAGACTACTATCTTGTCTCGCATGCATCAGTATAGGAATCGATCGTGTCGTTGGAAATGAATACAAATGTTGCTCCCCTGAGATAGGTACATGTTAGCGTGGATTAGTGTGATTGATATGCTCCATGATGAATTCGTGTTTTCTTGTCGCAATTATAACTTAATAGACTTCCATAAGGGCATCGTTGCTATTCTCAGGTCGGAGTTTCGTCTCTAGTTGTCATCCTTAGGGTTGGTGTGTGTTTGTTCCAAAAGGAACATTGGGTTGTCCGCTCTTGTCCCTCCCCTATCTTCACTAACTTGGACTTCTACGCGACACGTTGGACGAGCGGCCGCATGAAAGAGGAAATGGGAAGTCGGATAGCGATAGAGCAACGCCGCGAAGGTTTGGGCCCATAACCCACGGGCCTCAAGATCAACGATTTCGGCAGGACAAGCATGTTTTGATGATGACGATTACTGAGTACGATATGACTTGCGAGCGGGAGTGTCCTCCGTTCTAACTCTTAATCCTTCTAAATTAGTTGATGGCGATATTGCACTGACCTGACGATGAAATTTACGTGTTGATGTGCTGACTTGGTAATGAATGTTTCCTGAGGGTCCATTGATTATGATTATATGATTCAATGCCTTGCAGTTCTTATATACCATGATGTCTTGATGTGTTGCTAATGTGAGTTGTTAAGCATGATCTAAATTCCTTTGTCTATAAAAGTATGAACTGCGAATGCTAAGGAACTTGAATTGGTATCTGATAAGGTTATGATGAAAGTTGCTAGCTTGAATTGACTATGTTTATATATGATGTTTTGCAATAATTTTGAGCATAATAGCAAATTGAGACTTGTTGACGTACTGAGGATAATTTGGGAATTTTCTTGCTTACATGACTTGTAAATATGTACTGGCTTGATGTTAGATAGCGACCATGAGGAACTTGGTATGGAACAATACTACATGTTGATATGCAATATTGAAATCTAGTGAAAGTGACAAATGCTATCATGATATATTGATGATTTGCTAACCTGTTATGTTGTTGTAGAAGCATGTTAGGATGTGTTGCGACATGATATATGAGATAATGATGTGTTATTATATGAAAGCATGATAATGTATTATATAGTTAAACATGATTATTGATACGTCAAATGATGAACATGACTCAATGGTGCCTGGTTACTAAATGATCGTCATTCGATATTGTGACGAGTTGAGGTGATGTCTTTTAGGGCATGCTGACATGTTGGTGAATTATATACTACTTGAACTTCCTTTTCTGAATCTTAATAGGCATGGCCTTGATGTGTTGATATGTTGACATGATAAATCTGCTATGACTGGTTCTACTTGTAGTGCGATGTTATATATGCGATTTTGAGAATTGATGTGTACTGACATACTAACCCTGTGACACCTAGCCCATTGATCTCTTGACATGTGTGCTTGCATGATAACTTATGAGAATTTGATCATGGACTTGTGATTCCTTCAGTATGATGTAGATATGCCTTATGGCTCGTGGTATGATGTTGAGATGTTGTTATTGCTTTTGACATGTTCTGAATGGATGGTATGATTTATGTTATGGGTAAAAAAATGTTATGTGGTTGAGATTATCATGATTGATGTTGAGATTTGCCACATGAGAGGTGGCTGATGATGTTATGAGTTGATGAGTTGGTTTACTTTTGTTCATGATGAGTTGAGATTGATGATTGATTTGATTCGGAAACTAGGAAGAGAATATGAGATTAGTCTTTAGAGGTGGATGATTCCACCTCTCGTGATGTGAAATTGCTTGACTAACGTCGAATTTGAAGATTTTGAACGGATTTGAAAAATACTAACTTGGATTTTAAAAGAATAAATCCTATCAAGAATTTTAACGATTTCGAGGTCAATCTTTCCATTTGCAAAACTCTTTTGAATCATTCGGGACTGGATTTACATTATGACGCCTCACGAAGTGGATAATAATATTTGAGTTATGATATGGCCAAAGAATCGGAGTAAGGATGTGATAGGGGCCCATATTACATTCTTACTACGGTCTATTGGGGATATTATGATCACGGCAACGGTACTGTGAGGATCTCATAGGGGCACTTATGAGGTGTTCACGGGATCAATGACATGATCCTTGGACTCACCAATTTCAAACTTCATCCCCTGTTTTAAGATTATTTTAGTCTCGGGGACGAGACTTGTTTTTAGAGGTGGATGATGTAAGGGCTCGGAACTTAAAATCCTAAATTTTTGGAAAAAAGAAAATTAAAAATGAACATAAACTGAATTTAGAACTCATTTAGCGGATTCTGGCCGAAATATAAAATTTGACGAATAATTTCCGTCGTTTTACCTCGAAAATTCAAAATAATTATCGGATGGCGATATCCTTCTTGATTTTAAAAATCTAATTGATCGAGAAAGCAAGAGGCGGGAAAACTAACATTCAGAAACTAATTTCGGGATTCAAAATTCACGTATTCGGAATTTATTTCCGGGTATTGGTTACCCAATTCAACACACAATTCTTCACCCACTCCCATCACTCACCTTACCCTTCAAATGAACCCATCACTTTCACCTACTCCCCATCACCATCGACATCCCCATCTCCTCTTCACCTTCCCCATCTGATTCACCATCACCTACTGCTGAGCCATCTCCACCTCCCATCACCGTTCTCCATTTCAGCAACCACCGACGCCATAAGCACCATCACGCGCCACCACAACACCTTCTTCCTCTCATCACCATCACCACACACCACGCCTTGGAGCTCCTTCATCGTCGTTGTCATCCTCGCCTCCTCCTCTTTCATCGAAGAGCAACAAAGGCTGCCCCCGGAGCACTCGACGCCATCGACGAGCCACCGAAGATCCACCGCCCATTCAACGCAAAACAACCTTCCGGTAAGCCGTTCCCCTTCGTTTCCGATCCAAACAACTCTCGAGCCCTACCATCGCACTCACCCACATTCGACGCAGGTCCGAGGAACCATCGAGAGCCTCCGACGATGCCCATAACTCCGATCGAAGCTCCGACGCCCGCGAACATCTCGGTGAGCTTCATCCCCTTACTTCCGTTAGCCCATTTCATTCCTTTCGTTCTTCGGGGTCGGGAAGGGAGTGTCTGAGCTGAGAGTGGATAGCGGGGGGCGAGCTCGAGAGCTCCGGCGAGCTCGAGAGCGGCGAGGTCGGGCGCGACTTTGTGGGCGTGTACGGGGGACTGCTAACGAGGGCTGTGAACAGGCGAGAGAGCGGACGTGTGGGAGCAGGGGGGTGTGAGCGTGGTCGGAGAGGAGGGTCCGAGTGAACAAGGTTGAGGCGGAGCTGAGAGGAGCAAGCCCGGCACCGTCGATCTCCATGGCAAGCGAGCAGGCGGGAGCATGATTTCACAAGGAGGAAGAAGAGCCAGGCGGGGCCCCTGCCCAGTCAGCTCCGTGTGGGTCCACTTCCGTTCTTTTAAATTTTGTTTCGTACCGGTTGAGATTTAGCGGGTTCGGTTCGGTTTGAGTTAAAAGCGTTGGTTCGATTCGGGTTATTCGTTATTTATTTAATTTATTTATTAATTAATTGTTTAACCGATTTCCGATAATTGATTATTTAGAAATCGATTTATGTGTCGATATTTAAAGAGGGTCGGTTTTAAAGTATATAAATTGAATTATTTAGTAACGGTTGTAAGTTAGTTAAGTCCCTAGAATGAAGATTTTAATTAAAGTAAAGTATGTCGGAATTACTTAATTGTATTTTTGGAAGTATTTTTAAAGATTAAATATTTTATGAATTAGAAATGGTTAAGTATAATTTTGAAGTAATTGTTTTGACTAACAACTTGACTAGCTAGTGAGATTATATGGATTGAAGTATGGTTGAGGCAGTTATGGAAATGACAATGGAATAAGATGATATAAGATGTTGACATAAGTTGAGATAAAGAATGTTAATAATACTATGATTAATGAATTGGTGGGCATGTTATGTAGTGGTAAATGGATCCCGTTGTGTGCAGTTTACTTATGCATATTTATCAATAATTGCTAGGTGATCTGTAACCTGCTTGCTTATATCTTGCTGCTTTTCATCTTGCTGATCTGCTACTCCAGGTAAGTTCTTTGAACTTACTCATGATGGGCGCTCTATGCACTGGGTGTTATATAGTAGGCTAGTGTCCATGCACCATACGACTTAGAATCATGCTTAGGAGCTAAAATGAAAATCATATGATTGCTATATGTCCTTGCAAGAGAACGGCCGTTATCTTTGATAGTCCTAGAGTCTTTGCTAGGGTCATAGGGTAGCCCAGCCTCATCGGGTACCCTGAGTAAATCGAGTCTATATGAGCATGATATGATAGCCCAGCACCATCGGGCAAGCGATGAGATGATATGATATGATGATGCCGTGGTTTGTGCACCACCACGAGGAAATTGATATGCTATAGCACCGAACTGGCCAGTCTCCGCCCTAATGAAAGGGGGTAGAGGTACGAGAGGGACATGCCATTTGGCATTCTGTGTGGATCCATTTATCGCTTTCTGCATTATATTAAACTGTCAGTATATATATGTGATTTAATTTACGCATGGCATTACGCATTTCATCTTAAGAATAGGGTGTTTATTATATGCCTCTCAGAGTGTGTTTACATACGCGCATGAGTGACCTGATGATTGACCCAGATCCCCCTCATTTTTTTAGATTCAGGTAACCGTTAGCCGCTATCGTTGCTCATGTGGATGCTTGGCTGGTTCAGACTTTTGGCGTTAGATCGAGAGGTTGAGAGACCACCACACTTCCTCTCTTTTATACTCCTTTTCAGATTGTATTTAAACTCAACCTTATTTTTGCTTTCGCTCGATTTCACGATTAGACTAAGACAGGTATTTGATCCCCAATGGATCCGCGATCTTTAAGGGTTCGAAATCCCTCCTTTTGGTACAAATATTTTGTTTTAAAACTCAACCCGTACCTGGATTGCAAGATCCGAACAAGGGGTTTTATCCCTTGAAACGTAACCCGGAAATCATAATTCTAGGCCGTTACAGTTACACCCTATCAGCTAGTATTTTGCCAAACAGAGCCATAAACTCTTAATTTAGCAGAGTTTAGGATGATGTGTCAATCTTAGACACATATTAGGAGTTTTCACTATTTATTTTTATTTTCCCATTTTTCTTTAATTCTCATTTTTTCTTCTTTTTCCTTGATTTGTTTTTTTTTCTTTATTTTTACTAACTATCTATATCTTTATAAACTCTTAATTTAGAAGAGTTTAAGATGATGTGTCAATCTCCGATACATTTTAGGATTTTTAACTAATTATTTTTATTTTCCCATTTTTCTTTAATTCTCAGTTTTTGTTCTTTTTCCTTTAATTCTTTCTTTTTAATTTTACTAACTAGCTATATAAACTCTTTATTTAGAAGAGTTTAGGATTGTGTATTAATCTTAGAGGCATTTTAGGAGTTTTAACTAATTATTTTTATTCCCATTTTTCTTTAATTCTCATTTTTTTTCTTCTTTTTCCTTTAATTCTTTAATTTTTATTTTACTACCTATCTATATCTATTTAGGCTCTGTTTGGCAAAATACAAACTCATCAGCTAGCTTATTGGACATTTTGATTTCGATAATATAAAGTTGAAAATTAAATAAATATAAATTTTAGTTTAATTATCTTTTGGAAAGAGAGTTTTTCAACAGCTACTCATCGAAGCTTTTCGGAGCTTATGATTTTCTATTCACAGGTTTCCATCATTTACTCCAACCGCTAGGTTTACAAAACATCATACTAGCTTATTAACATATATTTAACACAGATAATCCATCAGCTTCAGCCACCCATGAGCTTCAGCTACCCTATCAGCTAGTATTTTTCCAAACAGAGCCATAAACTCTTAATTTAGAAGAGTTTAGGATGATGTGTCAATCTTAGAGACATATTAGGAGTTTTAAGTATTTATTTTTATTTTCCCATTTTTCTTTAATTCTCATTTTTTCATCTTTTTCCTTGAATTCTTTTTTTTTTCTATATTTTTACTAACTATCTATATCTATATAAACTCTTAATTTAGAAGAGTTTAGGATGATGTGTCAATCTTAGATACATTTTAGGAGTTTTAACTAATTATTTTTATTTTCCCATTTTTCTTTAATTCTCAGTTTTTGTTCTTTTTCCTTTAATTCTTTCTTTTTAATTTTACTAACTAGCTATATAAACTCTTAATTTAGAAGAGTTTAGGATGGTGTATTAATCTTAGAGGCATTTTAGGAGTTTTAACTAATTATTTTTATTCCCATTTTTCTTTAATTCTCATTTTTTTTCTTCTTTTTCCTTTAATTCTTTAATTTTTATTTTACTAACTATCTATATCTATATAGGCTCTGTTTGGTAAAATACAAACTCATCAGCTAGCTTATTGGACATTTTGATTTCGATAATATAAAGTTGAAAATTAAATAAATATAAATTTTAGTTTAATTATCTTTTGGAAAGAGAGTTTTTCAACAGCTACTCATCGAAGCTTTTCGGAGCTTATGATTTTCTATTCACAGGTTTCCATCATTTACTCCAACCGCTAGGTTTACAAAACATCATACTTGCTTATTAACATATATTTAACACAGATAATCCATCAGCTTCAGCCACCCATCAGCTTCAGCTACCCTATCAGCTAGTATTTTGCCAAACAGAGCCATAAACTCTTAATTTAGAAGAGTTTAGGATGATGTGTCAATCTTAGAGACATATTAGGAGTTTTAAGTATTTATTTTTATTTTCCCATTTTTCTTTAATTCTCATTTTTTCTTCTTTTTCCTTGAATTCTTTTTTTTTTCTATATTTTTACTAACTATCTATATCTATATAAACTCTTAATTTAGAAGAGTTTAGGATGATGTGTCAATCTTAGATACATTTTAGGAGTTTTAACTAATTGTTTTTATTTTCCCATTTTTCTTTAATTCTCAGTTTTTGCTCTTTTTCCTTTAATTCTTTCTTTTTAATTTTACTAACTAGCTATATAAACTCTTAATTTAGAAGAGTTTAGGATGGTGTATTAATCTTAGAGGCATTTTAGGAGTTTTAACTAATTATTTTTATTCCCATTTTTCTTTAATTCTCATTTTTTTTCTTCTTTTCCATTAATTCTTTAATTTTTATTTTACTAACTATCTATATCTATTTAGGCTCTGTTTGGCAAAATACAAACTCATCAGCTAGCTTATTGGACATTTTGATTTCGATAATATAAAGTTGAAAATTAAATAAATATAAATTTTAGTTTAATTATCTTTTGGAAAGAGAGTTTTTCAACAGCTACTCATCGAAGCTTTTCGGAGCTTATGATTTTCTATTCACAGGTTTCCATCATTTACTCCAACCGCTAGGTTTACAAAACATCATACTAGCTTATTAACATATATTTAACACAGATAATCCATCAGCTTCAGCCACCCATCAGCTTCAGCTACCCTATCAGCTAGTATTTTGCCAAACAGAGCCATAAACTCTTAATTTAGAAGAGTTTAGGATGATGTGTCAATCTTAGAGACATATTAGGAGTTTTAAGTATTTATTTTTATTTTCCCATTTTTCTTTAATTCTCATTTTTTTCATCTTTTTCCTTGAATTCTTTTTTTTTCTATATTTTTACTAACTATCTATATCTATATAAACTCTTAATTTAGAAGAGTTTAGGATGATGTGTCAATCTTAGATACATTTTAGGAGTTTTAACTAATTATTTTTATTTTCCAATTTTTCTTTAATTCTCAGTTTTTGTTCTTTTTCCTTTAATTCTTTTTTTTTTAATTTTACTAACTAGCTATATAAACTCTTAATTTAGAAGAGTTTAGGATGGTGTATTAATCTTAGAGGCATTTTAGGAGTTTTAACTAATTATTTTTATTCCCATTTTTCTTTAATTCTCATTTTTTTTCTCCTTTTTCCTTTAATTCTTTTATTTTTATTTTACTAACTATTTATATCTATTTAGGCTCTGTTTGGCAAAATACAAACTCATCAGCTATCTTATTGGACATTTTGATTTCGATAATATAAAGTTGAAAATTAAATAAATATAAATTTTATTTTAATTAGCTTTTGGAATAAGAGTTTTTCAACAGCTACTCATCAAAACTTTTCGGAGCTTATGATTTTCTATTCACAGGTTTACATCATTTACTCCAACCGCTAGGTTTACAAAACATCATACTAGCTTATTAACATATATTTAACACAAATAATCCATCAGCTTCAGCCACCCATCAGCTTCAGCTACCCTATCAGTAGTATTTTGCCAAACAGAGCCATAAACTCTTAATTTAGCAGAGTTTAGGATGATGTGTCAATCTTAGACACATATTAGGAGTTTTCACTATTTATTTTTATTTTCCCATTTTTCTTTAATTCTCATTTTTTCTTCTTTTTCCTTGAATTCTTTTTTTTTCTTTATTTTTACTAACTATCTATATCTATATAAACTATTAATTTAGAAGAGTTTAGGATGATGTGTTAATCTTAGATACATTTTAGGAGTTTTAACTAATTATTTTTATTTTCCCATTTTTCTTTAATTCTCAGTTTTTGTTCTTTTTCCTTTAATTCTTTCTTTTTAATTTTACTAACTAGCTATATAAACTCTTAATTTAGAAGAGTTTAGGATGGGGTATTAATCTTAGAGGCATTTTAGGAGTTTTAACTAATTATTTTTATTCCCATTTTTCTTTAATTCTCATTTTTTTTCTTCTTTTTCCTTTAATTCTTTAATTTTTATTTTACTAACTATCTATATCTATTTAGGCTCTGTTTGGCAAAATACAAACTCATCAGCTAGCTTATTGGACATTTTGATTTCGATAATATAAAGTTGAAAATTAAATAAATATAAATTTTAGTTTAATTATCTTTTGGAAAGAGAGTTTTTCAACAGCTACTCATCGAAGCTTTTCGGAGCTTATGATTTTCTATTCACAGGTTTCCATAATTTACTCCAACCGCTAGGTTTACAAAACATCATACTAGCTTATTAACATATATTTAACACAGATAATCCATCAGCTTCAGCTACCCATCAGCTTCAGCTACCCTATCAGCTAGTATTTTGCCAAACAGAGCCATAAACTCTTAATTTATAAGAGTTTAGGATGATGTGTCAATCTTAGAGACATATTAGGAGTTTTAAGTATTTATTTTTATTTTCCCATTTTTCTTTAATTCACATTTTTTGTTCTTTTTCCTTTAATTCTTTCTTTTTAATTTTATTAAATATCTATATAAACTCTTAATTTAGAAGAGTTTAGGATTATGTGTCAATCTTAAAGACATTTTAGGAGCCTTAACTAATTATCTATATAAACTCTTAATTTAGAAGAGTTTAGGATGTTGTGTTAATCTTAGAGACATTTTAGGAGTTTTAACTAATTAGTTTTCTTCCCATTTTTCATTAATTCTCAGTTTTTTTCTCCTTTTTCCTTTAATTCTTTTATTTTTATTTTACTAACTATCTATATCTATTTAGGCTCTGTTTGGCAAAATACAAACTCATCAGCTATCTTATTGGACATTTTGATTTCGATAATATAAAGTTGAAAATTAAATAAATATAAATTTTATTTTAATTAGCTTTTGGAATAAGAGTTTTTCAACAGCTACTCATCGAACCTTTTCGGAGCTTATGATTTTCTATTCACAGGTTTCCATCATTTACTCCAACCGCTAGGTTTACAAAACATCATACTAGCTTATTAACATATATTTAACACAAATAATCCATCAGCTTCAGCCACCCATCAGCTTCAGCTACCCTATCAGCTAGTATTTTGCCAAACAGAGCCATAAACTCTTAATTTAGAAGAGTTTAGGATGATGTGTCAATCTTAGACACATATTAGGAGTTTTAACTATTTATTTTTATTTTCCCATTTTTCTTTAATTCTCATTTTTTCTTCTTTTTCCTTGAATTCTTTTTTTTTTCTTTATTTTTACTAACTATCTATATCTATATAAACTCTTAATTTAGAAGAGTTTAGGATGATGTGTCAATCTTAGATACATTTTCGGAGTTTTAACTAATTATTTTTATTTTCCCATTTTTCTTTAATTCTCAGTTTTTGTTCTTTTTCCTTTAATTCTTTCTTTTTAATTTTACTAACTAGCTATATAAACTCTTAATTTAGAAGAGTTTAGGATGGTGTATTAATCTTAGAGGCATTTTAGGAGTTTTAACTAATTATTTTTATTCCCATTTTTCTTTAATTCTCATTTTTTTTCTTCTTTTTCCTTTAATTCTTTAATTTTTATTTTACTAACTATCTATATCTATTTAGGCTCTGTTTGGCAAAATACAAACTCATCAGCTAGCTTATTGGACATTTTGATTTCGATAATATAAAGTTGAAAATTAAATAAATATAAATTTTAGTTTAATTATCTTTTGGAATGAGAGTTTTTCAACAGCTACTCATCGAAGCTTTTCGGAGCTTATGATTTTCTATTCACAGGTTTCCATCATTTACTCCAACCGCTAGGTTTACAAAACATCATACTAGCTTATTAACATATATTTAACACAAATAATCCATTAGCTTCAGCCACCATCAGCTTCAGCTACCCTATCAGCTAGTATTTTGCCAAACAGAGCCATAAACTCTTAATTTAGAAGAGTTTTGGATGATGTGTCAATCTTAGAGACATATTAGGAGTTTTAACTATTTATTTTTATTTTCCCATTTTTCTTTAATTGTCATTTTTTCTTCTTTTTCCTTGAATTCTTTTTTTTTCCTTTAATTTTACTAACTATCTATATCTATATAAACTCTTAATTTAGAAGAGTTTAGGATGATGTGTCAATCTTAGAGACATTTTAGGAGTTTTAACTAATTATTTTTATTTTCCCATTTTTCTTTAATTCTCAGTTTTTGTTCTTTTTCCTTTAATTCTTTCTTTTTAATTTTACTAACTAGCTATATAAACTCTTAATTTAGAAGAGTTTAGGATGGTGTATTAATCTTAGAGGCATTTTAGGAGTTTTAACTAATTATTTTTATTCCCATTTTTCTTTAATTCTCATTTTTTTTCTTCTTTTTCCTTTAATTCTTTAATTTTTATTTTACTAACTATCTATATCTATTTAGGCTCTGTTTGGCAAAATACAAACTCATCAGCTAGCTTATTGGACATTTTGATTTCGATAATATAAAGTTGAAAATTAAATAAATATAAATTTTAGTTTAATTATCTTTTGGAATGAGAGTTTTTCAGCAGCTACTCATCGAAGCTTTTCGGAGCTTATGATTTTCTATTCACAGGTTTCCATCATTTACTCCAACCGCTAGGTTTACAAAACATCATACTAGCTTATTAACATATATTTAACACAAATAATCCATTAGCTTCAGCCACCATCAGCTTCAGCTACCCTATCAGCTAGTATTTTGCCAAACAGAGCCATAAACTCTTAATTTAGAAGAGTTTTGGATGATGTGTCAATCTTAGAGACATATTAGGAGTTTTAACTATTTATTTTTATTTTCCCATTTTTCTTTAATTGTCATTTTTTCTTCTTTTTCCTTGAATTCTTTTTTTTTTCCTTTAATTTTACTAACTATCTATATCTATATAAACTCTTAATTTAGAAGAGTTTAGGATGATGTGTCAATCTTAGAGACATTTTAGGAGTTTTAACTAATTATTTTTATTTTCCCATTTTTCTTTAATTCACATTTTTTGTTCTTTTTCCTTTAATTCTTTCCTTTTAATTTTATTAAATATCTATATAAACTCTTAATTTAGAAGAGTTTAGGATTATGTGTCAATCTTAAAGACATTTTAGGAGCCTTAACTAATTATCTATATAAACTCTTAATTTAGAAGAGTTTAGGATGATGTGTTAATCTTAGAGACATTTTAGGAGTTTTAACTAATTATTTTTCTTCCCATTTTTCATTAATTCTCAGTTTTTTTCTCCTTTTTCCTTTAATTCTTTTATTTTTATTTTACTAACTATCTATATCTATTTAGGCTCTGTTTGGCAAAATACAAACTCATCAGCTATCTTATTGGACATTTTGATTTCGATAATATAAAGTTGAAAATTAAATAAATATAAATTTTATTTTAATTAGCTTTTGGAATAAGAGTTTTTCAACAGCTACTCATCGAACCTTTTCGGAGCTTATGATTTTCTATTCACAGGTTTCCATCATTTACTCCAACCGCTAGGTTTACAAAACATCATACTAGCTTATTAACATATATTTAACACAAATAATCCATTAGCTTCAGCCACCATCAGCTTCAGCTACCCTATCAGCAAGTATTTTGCCAAACAGAGCCATAAACTCTTAATTTAGAAGAGTTTTGGATGATGTGTCAATCTTAGAGACATATTAGGAGTTTTAACTATTTATTTTTATTTTCCCATTTTTCTTTAATTGTCATTTTTTCTTCTTTTTCCTTGAATTCTTTTTTTTTCCTTTAATTTTACTAACTATCTATATCTATATAAACTCTTAATTTAGAAGAGTTTAGGATGATGTGTCAATCTTAGAGACATTTTAGGAGTTTTAACTAATTATTTTTATTTTCCCATTTTTCTTTAATTCTCAGTTTTTGTTCTTTTTCCTTTAATTCTTTCTTTTTAATTTTACAAACTAGCTATATAAACTCTTAATTTAGAAGAGTTTAGGATGGTGTATTAATCTTAGAGGCATTTTAGGAGTTTTAACTAATTATTTTTATTCCCATTTTTCTTTAATTCTCATTTTTTTTCTTCTTTTTCCTTTAATTTTTAATTTTTATTTTACTAACTATCTATATCTATTTAGGCTCTGTTTGGCAAAATACAAACTCATCAGCTAGCTTATTGGACATTTTGATTTCGATAATATAAAGTTGAAAATTAAATAAATATAAATTTCAGTTTAATTATCTTTTGGAATGAGAGTTTTTCAACAGCTACTCATCGAAGCTTTTCGGAGCTTATGATTTTCTATTCACAGGTTTCCATCATTTACTCCAACCGCTAGGTTTACAAAACATCATACTAGCTTATTAACATATATTTAACACAGATAATCCATCAGCTTCAGCCACCCATCAGCTTCAGCTACCCTATCAGCTAGTATTTTGCCAAACAGAGCCATAAACTCTTAATTTAGAAGAGTTTAGGATGATGTGTCAATCTTAGAGACATATTAGGAGTTTTAAGTATTTATTTTTATTTTCCCATTTTTCTTTAATTCTCATTTTTTCATCTTTTTCCTTGAATTCTTTTTTTTTTCTATATTTTTACTAACTATCTATATCTATATAAACTCTTAATTTAGAAGAGTTTAGGATGATGTGTCAATCTTAGATACATTTTAGGAGTTTTAACTAATTATTTTTATTTTCCAATTTTTCTTTAATTCTCAGTTTTTGTTCTTTTTCCTTTAATTCTTTTTTTTTAATTTTACTAACTAGCTATATAAACTCTTAATTTAGAAGAGTTTAGGATGGTGTATTAATCTTAGAGGCATTTTAGGAGTTTTAACTAATTATTTTTATTCCCATTTTTCTTTAATTCTCATTTTTTTTCTCCTTTTTCCTTTAATTCTTTTATTTTTATTTTACTAACTATTTATATCTATTTAGGCTCTGTTTGGCAAAATACAAACTCATCAGCTATCTTATTGGACATTTTGATTTCGATAATATAAAGTTGAAAATTAAATAAATATAAATTTTATTTTAATTAGCTTTTGGAATAAGAGTTTTTCAACAGCTACTCATCGAAACTTTTCGGAGCTTATGATTTTCTATTCACAGGTTTCCATCATTTACTCCAACCGCTAGGTTTACAAAACATCATACTAGCTTATTAACATATATTTAACACAAATAATCCATCAGCTTCAGCCACCCATCAGCTTCAGCTACCCTATCAGTAGTATTTTGCCAAACAGAGCCATAAACTCTTAATTTAGCAGAGTTTAGGATGATGTGTCAATCTTAGACACATATTAGGAGTTTTCACTATTTATTTTTATTTTCCCATTTTTCTTTAATTCTCATTTTTTCTTCTTTTTCCTTGAATTCTTTTTATTTCTTTATTTTTACTAACTATCTATATCTATATAAACTATTAATTTAGAAGAGTTTAGGATGATGTGTTAATCTTAGATACATTTTAGGAGTTTTAACTAATTATTTTTATTTTCCCATTTTTCTTTAATTCTCAGTTTTTGTTCTTTTTCCTTTAATTCTTTCTTTTTAATTTTACTAACTAGCTATATAAACTCTTAATTTAGAAGAGTTTAGGATGGGGTATTAATCTTAGAGGCATTTTAGGAGTTTTAACTAATTATTTTTATTCCCATTTTTCTTTAATTCTCATTTTTTTTCTTCTTTTTCCTTTAATTCTTTAATTTTTATTTTACTAACTATCTATATCTATTTAGGCTCTGTTTGGCAAAATACAAACTCATCAGCTAGCTTATTGGACATTTTGATTTCGATAATATAAAGTTGAAAATTAAATAAATATAAATTTTAGTTTAATTATCTTTTGGAATGAGAGTTTTTCAACAGCTACTCATCGAAGCTTTTCGGAGCTTATGATTTTCTATTCACAGGTTTCCATCATTTACTCCAACCGCTAGGTTTACAAAACATCATACTAGCTTATTAACATATATTTAACACAAATAATCCATTAGCTTCAGCCACCATCAGCTTCAGCTACCCTATCAGCTAGTATTTTGCCAAACAGAGCCATAAACTCTTAATTTAGAAGAGTTTTGGATGATGTGTCAATCTTAGAGACATATTAGGAGTTTTAACTATTTATTTTTATTTTCCCATTTTTCTTTAATTGTCATTTTTTCTTCTTTTTCCTTGAATTCTTTTTTTTTTCTTTATTTTTACTAACTATCTATATCTATATAAACTCTTAATTTAGAAGAGTTTAGGATGATGTGTCAATCTTAGATACATTTTCGGAGTTTTAACTAATTATTTTTATTTTCCCATTTTTCTTTAATTCTCAGTTTTTGTTCTTTTTCCTTTAATTCTTTCTTTTTAATTTTACTAACTAGCTATATAAACTCTTAATTTAGAAGAGTTTAGGATGGTGTATTAATCTTAGAGGCATTTTAGGAGTTTTAACTAATTATTTTTATTCCCATTTTTCTTTAATTCTCATTTTTTTTCTTCTTTTTCCTTTAATTCTTTAATTTTTATTTTACTAACTATCTATATCTATTTAGGCTCTGTTTGGCAAAATACAAACTCATCAGCTAGCTTATTGGACATTTTGATTTCGATAATATAAAGTTGAAAATTAAATAAATATAAATTTTAGTTTAATTATCTTTTGGAATGAGAGTTTTTCAACAGCTACTCATCGAAGCTTTTCGGAGCTTATGATTTTCTATTCACAGGTTTCCATCATTTACTCCAACCGCTAGGTTTACAAAACATCATACTAGCTTATTAACATATATTTAACACAAATAATCCATTAGCTTCAGCCACCATCAGCTTCAGCTACCCTATCAGCTAGTATTTTGCCAAACAGAGCCATAAACTCTTAATTTAGAAGAGTTTTGGATGATGTGTCAATCTTAGAGACATATTAGGAGTTTTAACTATTTATTTTTATTTTCCCATTTTTCTTTAATTGTCATTTTTTCTTCTTTTTCCTTGAATTCTTTTTTTTTTCCTTTAATTTTACTAACTATCTATATCTATATAAACTCTTAATTTAGAAGAGTTTAGGATGATGTGTCAATCTTAGATACATTTTCGGAGTTTTAACTAATTATTTTTATTTTCCCATTTTTCTTTAATTCTCAGTTTTTGTTCTTTTTCCTTTAATTCTTTCTTTTTAATTTTACTAACTAGCTATATAAACTCTTAATTTAGAAGAGTTTAGGATGTTGTGTTAATCTTAGAGACATTTTAGGAGTTTTAACTAATTAGTTTTCTTCCCATTTTTCATTAATTCTCATTTTTTTTCTTCTTTTTCCTTTAATTCTTTTATTTTTATTTTACTAACTATCTATATCTATTTAGGCTCTGTTTGGCAAAATACAAACTCATCAGCTATCTTATTGGACATTTTGATTTCGATAATATAAAGTTGAAAATTAAATAAATATAAATTTTATTTTAATTAGCTTTTGGAATAAGAGTTTTTCAACAGCTACTCATCGAACCTTTTCGGAGCTTATGATTTTCTATTCACAGGTTTCCATCATTTACTCCAACCGCTAGGTTTACAAAACATCATACTAGCTTATTAACATATATTTAACACAAATAATCCATCAGCTTCAGCCACCCATCAGCTTCAGCTACCCTATCAGCTAGTATTTTGCCAAACAGAGCCATAAACTCTTAATTTAGAAGAGTTTAGGATGATGTGTCAATCTTAGACACATATTAGGAGTTTTAACTATTTATTTTTATTTTCCCATTTTTCTTTAATTCTCATTTTTTCTTCTTTTTCCTTGAATTCTTTTTTTTTTCTTTATTTTTACTAACTATCTATATCTATATAAACTCTTAATTTAGAAGAGTTTAGGATGATGTGTCAATCTTAGATACATTTTCGGAGTTTTAACTAATTATTTTTATTTTCCCATTTTTCTTTAATTCTCAGTTTTTGTTCTTTTTCCTTTAATTCTTTCTTTTTAATTTTACTAACTAGCTATATAAACTCTTAATTTAGAAGAGTTTAGGATGGTGTATTAATCTTAGAGGCATTTTAGGAGTTTTAACTAATTATTTTTATTCCCATTTTTCTTTAATTCTCATTTTTTTTCTTCTTTTTCCTTTAATTCTTTAATTTTTATTTTACTAACTATCTATATCTATTTAGGCTCTGTTTGGCAAAATACAAACTCATCAGCTAGCTTATTGGACATTTTGATTTCGATAATATAAAGTTGAAAATTAAATAAATATAAATTTTAGTTTAATTATCTTTTGGAATGAGAGTTTTTCAACAGCTACTCATCGAAGCTTTTCGGAGCTTATGATTTTCTATTCACAGGTTTCCATCATTTACTCCAACCGCTAGGTTTACAAAACATCATACTAGCTTATTAACATATATTTAACACAAATAATCCATTAGCTTCAGCCACCATCAGCTTCAGCTACCCTATCAGCTAGTATTTTGCCAAACAGAGCCATAAACTCTTAATTTAGAAGAGTTTTGGATGATGTGTCAATCTTAGAGACATATTAGGAGTTTTAACTATTTATTTTTATTTTCCCATTTTTCTTTAATTGTCATTTTTTCTTCTTTTTCCTTGAATTCTTTTTTTTTCCTTTAATTTTACTAACTATCTATATCTATATAAACTCTTAATTTAGAAGAGTTTAGGATGATGTGTCAATCTTAGAGACATTTTAGGAGTTTTAACTAATTATTTTTATTTTCCCATTTTTCTTTAATTCTCAGTTTTTGTTCTTTTTCCTTTAATTCTTTCTTTTTAATTTTACTAACTAGCTATATAAACTCTTAATTTAGAAGAGTTTAGGATGGTGTATTAATCTTAGAGGCATTTTAGGAGTTTTAACTAATTATTTTTATTCCCATTTTTCTTTAATTCTCATTTTTTTTCTTCTTTTTCCTTTAATTCTTTAATTTTTATTTTACTAACTATCTATATCTATTTAGGCTCTGTTTGGCAAAATACAAACTCATCAGCTAGCTTATTGGACATTTTGATTTCGATAATATAAAGTTGAAAATTAAATAAATATAAATTTTAGTTTAATTATCTTTTGGAATGAGAGTTTTTCAGCAGCTACTCATCGAAGCTTTTCGGAGCTTATGATTTTCTATTCACAGGTTTCCATCATTTACTCCAACCGCTAGGTTTACAAAACATCATACTAGCTTATTAACATATATTTAACACAAATAATCCATTAGCTTCAGCCACCATCAGCTTCAGCTACCCTATCAGCTAGTATTTTGCCAAACAGAGCCATAAACTCTTAATTTAGAAGAGTTTTGGATGATGTGTCAATCTTAGAGACATATTAGGAGTTTTAACTATTTATTTTTATTTTCCCATTTTTCTTTAATTGTCATTTTTTCTTCTTTTTCCTTGAATTCTTTTTTTTTTCCTTTAATTTTACTAACTATCTATATCTATATAAACTCTTAATTTAGAAGAGTTTAGGATGATGTGTCAATCTTAGAGACATTTTAGGAGTTTTAACTAATTATTTTTATTTTCCCATTTTTCTTTAATTCACATTTTTTGTTCTTTTTCCTTTAATTCTTTCTTTTTAATTTTATTAAATATCTATATAAACTCTTAATTTAGAAGAGTTTAGGATTATGTGTCAATCTTAAAGACATTTTAGGAGCCTTAACTAATTCTATATAAACTCTTAATTTAGAAGAGTTTAGGATGATGTGTTAATCTTAGAGACATTTTAGGAGTTTTAACTAATTATTTTTCTTCCCATTTTTCATTAATTCTCAGTTTTTTTCTCCTTTTTCCTTTAATTCTTTTATTTTTATTTTACTAACTATCTATATCTATTTAGGCTCTGTTTGGCAAAATACAAACTCATCAGCTATCTTATTGGACATTTTGATTTCGATAATATAAAGTTGAAAATTAAATAAATATAAATTTTATTTTAATTAGCTTTTGGAATA
Organism: Persicaria tinctoria; assembly: GCA_037127255.1. Classification (NCBI taxonomy): domain Eukaryota; kingdom Viridiplantae; phylum Streptophyta; class Magnoliopsida; order Caryophyllales; family Polygonaceae; genus Persicaria; species Persicaria tinctoria. Next base: position 45,687,607 of record JBANSL010000013.1, read on the forward strand.
AGAGTTTTTCAACAGCTACTCATCGAACCTTTTCGGAGCTTATGATTTTCTATTCACAGGTTTCCATCATTTACTCCAACCGCTAGGTTTACAAAACATCATACTAGCTTATTAACATATATTTAACACAAATAATCCATTAGCTTCAGCCACCATCAGCTTCAGCTACCCTATCAGCAAGTATTTTGCCAAACAGAGCCATAAACTCTTAATTTAGAAGAGTTTTGGATGATGTGTCAATCTTAGAGACATATTAGGAGTTTTAACTATTTATTTTTATTTTCCCATTTTTCTTTAATTGTCATTTTTTCTTCTTTTTCCTTGAATTCTTTTTTTTTCCTTTAATTTTACTAACTATCTATATCTATATAAACTCTTAATTTAGAAGAGTTTAGGATGATGTGTCAATCTTAGAGACATTTTAGGAGTTTTAACTAATTATTTTTATTTTCCCATTTTTCTTTAATTCTCAGTTTTTGTTCTTTTTCCTTTAATTCTTTCTTTTTAATTTTACTAACTAGCTATATAAACTCTTAATTTAGAAGAGTTTAGGATGGTGTATTAATCTTAGAGGCATTTTAGGAGTTTTAACTAATTATTTTTATTCCCATTTTTCTTTAATTCTCATTTTTTTTCTTCTTTTTCCTTTAATTTTTAATTTTTATTTTACTAACTATCTATATCTATTTAGGCTCTGTTTGGCAAAATACAAACTCATCAGCTAGCTTATTGGACATTTTGATTTCGATAATATAAAGTTGAAAATTAAATAAATATAAATTTCAGTTTAATTATCTTTTGGAATGAGAGTTTTTCAACAGCTACTCATCGAAGCTTTTCGGAGCTTATGATTTTCTATTCACAGGTTTCCATCATTTACTCCAACCGCTAGGTTTACAAAACATCATACTAGCTTATTAACATATATTTAACACAGATAATCCATCAGCTTCAGCCACCCATCAGCTTCAGCTACCCTATCAGCTAGTATTTTGCCAAACAGAGCCATAAACTCTTAATTTAGAAGAGTTTAGGATGATGTGTCAATCTTAGAGACATATTAGGAGTTTTAAGTATTTATTTTTATTTTCCCATTTTTCTTTAATTCTCATTTTTTCATCTTTTTCCTTGAATTCTTTTTTTTTTCTATATTTTTACTAACTATCTATATCTATATAAACTCTTAATTTAGAAGAGTTTAGGATGATGTGTCAATCTTAGATACATTTTAGGAGTTTTAACTAATTATTTTTATTTTCCAATTTTTCTTTAATTCTCAGTTTTTGTTCTTTTTCCTTTAATTCTTTTTTTTTAATTTTACTAACTAGCTATATAAACTCTTAATTTAGAAGAGTTTAGGATGGTGTATTAATCTTAGAGGCATTTTAGGAGTTTTAACTAATTATTTTTATTCCCATTTTTCTTTAATTCTCATTTTTTTTCTCCTTTTTCCTTTAATTCTTTTATTTTTATTTTACTAACTATTTATATCTATTTAGGCTCTGTTTGGCAAAATACAAACTCATCAGCTATCTTATTGGACATTTTGATTTCGATAATATAAAGTTGAAAATTAAATAAATATAAATTTTATTTTAATTAGCTTTTGGAATAAGAGTTTTTCAACAGCTACTCATCGAAACTTTTCGGAGCTTATGATTTTCTATTCACAGGTTTCCATCATTTACTCCAACCGCTAGGTTTACAAAACATCATACTAGCTTATTAACATATATTTAACACAAATAATCCATCAGCTTCAGCCACCCATCAGCTTCAGCTACCCTATCAGTAGTATTTTGCCAAACAGAGCCATAAACTCTTAATTTAGCAGAGTTTAGGATGATGTGTCAATCTTAGACACATATTAGGAGTTTTCACTATTTATTTTTATTTTCCCATTTTTCTTTAATTCTCATTTTTTCTTCTTTTTCCTTGAATTCTTTTTATTTCTTTATTTTTACTAACTATCTATATCTATATAAACTATTAATTTAGAAGAGTTTAGGATGATGTGTTAATCTTAGATACATTTTAGGAGTTTTAACTAATTATTTTTATTTTCCCATTTTTCTTTAATTCTCAGTTTTTGTTCTTTTTCCTTTAATTCTTTCTTTTTAATTTTACTAACTAGCTATATAAACTCTTAATTTAGAAGAGTTTAGGATGGGGTATTAATCTTAGAGGCATTTTAGGAGTTTTAACTAATTATTTTTATTCCCATTTTTCTTTAATTCTCATTTTTTTTCTTCTTTTTCCTTTAATTCTTTAATTTTTATTTTACTAACTATCTATATCTATTTAGGCTCTGTTTGGCAAAATACAAACTCATCAGCTAGCTTATTGGACATTTTGATTTCGATAATATAAAGTTGAAAATTAAATAAATATAAATTTTAGTTTAATTATCTTTTGGAATGAGAGTTTTTCAACAGCTACTCATCGAAGCTTTTCGGAGCTTATGATTTTCTATTCACAGGTTTCCATCATTTACTCCAACCGCTAGGTTTACAAAACATCATACTAGCTTATTAACATATATTTAACACAAATAATCCATTAGCTTCAGCCACCATCAGCTTCAGCTACCCTATCAGCTAGTATTTTGCCAAACAGAGCCATAAACTCTTAATTTAGAAGAGTTTTGGATGATGTGTCAATCTTAGAGACATATTAGGAGTTTTAACTATTTATTTTTATTTTCCCATTTTTCTTTAATTGTCATTTTTTCTTCTTTTTCCTTGAATTCTTTTTTTTTCCTTTAATTTTACTAACTATCTATATCTATATAAACTCTTAATTTAGAAGAGTTTAGGATGATGTGTCAATCTTAGAGACATTTTAGGAGTTTTAACTAATTATTTTTATTTTCCCATTTTTCTTTAATTCTCAGTTTTTGTTCTTTTTCCTTTAATTCTTTCTTTTTAATTTTACTAACTAGCTATATAAACTCTTAATTTAGAAGAGTTTAGGATGGTGTATTAATCTTAGAGGCATTTTAGGAGTTTTAACTAATTATTTTTATTCCCATTTTTCTTTAATTCTCATTTTTTTTCTTCTTTTTCCTTTAATTCTTTAATTTTTATTTTACTAACTATCTATATCTATTTAGGCTCTGTTTGGCAAAATACAAACTCATCAGCTAGCTTATTGGACATTTTGATTTCGATAATATAAAGTTGAAAATTAAATAAATATAAATTTTAGTTTAATTATCTTTTGGAATGAGAGTTTTTCAGCAGCTACTCATCGAAGCTTTTCGGAGCTTATGATTTTCTATTCACAGGTTTCCATCATTTACTCCAACCGCTAGGTTTACAAAACATCATACTAGCTTATTAACATATATTTAACACAAATAATCCATTAGCTTCAGCCACCATCAGCTTCAGCTACCCTATCAGCTAGTATTTTGCCAAACAGAGCCATAAACTCTTAATTTAGAAGAGTTTTGGATGATGTGTCAATCTTAGAGACATATTAGGAGTTTTAACTATTTATTTTTATTTTCCCATTTTTCTTTAATTGTCATTTTTTCTTCTTTTTCCTTGAATTCTTTTTTTTTTCCTTTAATTTTACTAACTATCTATATCTATATAAACTCTTAATTTAGAAGAGTTTAGGATGATGTGTCAATCTTAGAGACATTTTAGGAGTTTTAACTAATTATTTTTATTTTCCCATTTTTCTTTAATTCACATTTTTTGTTCTTTTTCCTTTAATTCTTTCTTTTTAATTTTATTAAATATCTATATAAACTCTTAATTTAGAAGAGTTTAGGATTATGTGTCAATCTTAAAGACATTTTAGGAGCCTTAACTAATTCTATATAAACTCTTAATTTAGAAGAGTTTAGGATGATGTGTTAATCTTAGAGACATTTTAGGAGTTTTAACTAATTATTTTTCTTCCCATTTTTCATTAATTCTCAGTTTTTTTCTCCTTTTTCCTTTAATTCTTTTATTTTTATTTTACTAACTATCTATATCTATTTAGGCTCTGTTTGGCAAAATACAAACTCATCAGCTATCTTATTGGACATTTTGATTTCGATAATATAAAGTTGAAAATTAAATAAATATAAATTTTATTTTAATTAGCTTTTGGAATAAGAGTTTTTCAACAGCTACTCATCGAACCTTTTCGGAGCTTATGATTTTCTATTCACAGGTTTCCATCATTTACTCCAACCGCTAGGTTTACAAAACATCATACTAGCTTATTAACATATATTTAACACAAATAATCCATTAGCTTCAGCCACCATCAGCTTCAGCTACCCTATCAGCAAGTATTTTGCCAAACAGAGCCATAAACTCTTAATTTAGAAGAGTTTTGGATGATGTGTCAATCTTAGAGACATATTAGGAGTTTTAACTATTTATTTTTATTTTCCCATTTTTCTTTAATTGTCATTTTTTCTTCTTTTTCCTTGAATTCTTTTTTTTTCCTTTAATTTTACTAACTATCTATATCTATATAAACTCTTAATTTAGAAGAGTTTAGGATGATGTGTCAATCTTAGAGACATTTTAGGAGTTTTAACTAATTATTTTTATTTTCCCATTTTTCTTTAATTCTCAGTTTTTGTTCTTTTTCCTTTAATTCTTTCTTTTTAATTTTACTAACTAGCTATATAAACTCTTAATTTAGAAGAGTTTAGGATGGTGTATTAATCTTAGAGGCATTTTAGGAGTTTTAACTAATTATTTTTATTCCCATTTTTCTTTAATTCTCATTTTTTTTCTTCTTTTTCCTTTAATTTTTAATTTTTATTTTACTAACTATCTATATCTATTTAGGCTCTGTTTGGCAAAATACAAACTCATCAGCTAGCTTATTGGACATTTTGATTTCGATAATATAAAGTTGAAAATTAAATAAATATAAATTTCAGTTTAATTATCTTTTGGAATGAGAGTTTTTCAACAGCTACTCATCGAAGCTTTTCGGAGCTTATGATTTTCTATTCACAGGTTTCCATCATTTACTCCAACCGCTAGGTTTACAAAACATCATACTAGCTTATTAACATATATTTAACACAGATAATCCATCAGCTTCAGCCACCCATCAGCTTCAGCTACCCTATCAGCTAGTATTTTGCCAAACAGAGCCATAAACTCTTAATTTAGAAGAGTTTAGGATGATGTGTCAATCTTAGAGACATATTAGGAGTTTTAAGTATTTATTTTTATTTTCCCATTTTTCTTTAATTCTCATTTTTTCATCTTTTTCCTTGAATTCTTTTTTTTTTCTATATTTTTACTAACTATCTATATCTATATAAACTCTTAATTTAGAAGAGTTTAGGATGATGTGTCAATCTTAGATACATTTTAGGAGTTTTAACTAATTATTTTTATTTTCCAATTTTTCTTTAATTCTCAGTTTTTGTTCTTTTTCCTTTAATTCTTTTTTTTTAATTTTACTAACTAGCTATATAAACTCTTAATTTAGAAGAGTTTAGGATGGTGTATTAATCTTAGAGGCATTTTAGGAGTTTTAACTAATTATTTTTATTCCCATTTTTCTTTAATTCTCATTTTTTTTCTCCTTTTTCCTTTAATTCTTTTATTTTTATTTTACTAACTATTTATATCTATTTAGGCTCTGTTTGGCAAAATACAAACTCATCAGCTATCTTATTGGACATTTTGATTTCGATAATATAAAGTTGAAAATTAAATAAATATAAATTTTATTTTAATTAGCTTTTGGAATAAGAGTTTTTCAACAGCTACTCATCGAAACTTTTCGGAGCTTATGATTTTCTATTCACAGGTTTCCATCATTTACTCCAACCGCTAGGTTTACAAAACATCATACTAGCTTATTAACATATATTTAACACAAATAATCCATCAGCTTCAGCCACCCATCAGCTTCAGCTACCCTATCAGTAGTATTTTGCCAAACAGAGCCATAAACTCTTAATTTAGCAGAGTTTAGGATGATGTGTCAATCTTAGACACATATTAGGAGTTTTCACTATTTATTTTTATTTTCCCATTTTTCTTTAATTCTCATTTTTTCTTCTTTTTCCTTGAATTCTTTTTATTTCTTTATTTTTACTAACTATCTATATCTATATAAACTATTAATTTAGAAGAGTTTAGGATGATGTGTTAATCTTAGATACATTTTAGGAGTTTTAACTAATTATTTTTATTTTCCCATTTTTCTTTAATTCTCAGTTTTTGTTCTTTTTCCTTTAATTCTTTCTTTTTAATTTTACTAACTAGCTATATAAACTCTTAATTTAGAAGAGTTTAGGATGGGGTATTAATCTTAGAGGCATTTTAGGAGTTTTAACTAATTATTTTTATTCCCATTTTTCTTTAATTCTCATTTTTTTTCTTCTTTTTCCTTTAATTCTTTAATTTTTATTTTACTAACTATCTATATCTATTTAGGCTCTGTTTGGCAAAATACAAACTCATCAGCTAGCTTATTGGACATTTTGATTTCGATAATATAAAGTTGAAAATTAAATAAATATAAATTTTAGTTTAATTATCTTTTGGAATGAGAGTTTTTCAACAGCTACTCATCGAAGCTTTTCGGAGCTTATGATTTTATATTCACAGGTTTCCATCATTTACTCCAACCGCTAGGTTTACAAAACATCATACTAGCTTATTAACATATATTTAACACAAATAATCCATTAGCTTCAGCCACCATCAGCTTCAGCTACCCTATCAGCTAGTATTTTGCCAAACAGAGCCATAAACTCTTAATTTAGAAGAGTTTTGGATGATGTGTCAATCTTAGAGACATATTAGGAGTTTTAACTATTTATTTTTATTTTCCCATTTTTCTTTAATTGTCATTTTTTCTTCTTTTTCCTTGAATTCTTTTTTTTTTCTTTATTTTTACTAACTATCTATATCTATATAAACTCTTAATTTAGAAGAGTTTAGGATGATGTGTCAATCTTAGATACATTTTCGGAGTTTTAACTAATTATTTTTATTTTCCCATTTTTCTTTAATTCTCAGTTTTTGTTCTTTTTCCTTTAATTCTTTCTTTTTAATTTTACTAACTAGCTATATAAACTCTTAATTTAGAAGAGTTTAGGATGGTGTATTAATCTTAGAGGCATTTTAGGAGTTTTAACTAATTATTTTTATTCCCATTTTTCTTTAATTCTCATTTTTTTTCTTCTTTTTCCTTTAATTCTTTAATTTTTATTTTACTAACTATCTATATCTATTTAGGCTCTGTTTGGCAAAATACAAACTCATCAGCTAGCTTATTGGACATTTTGATTTCGATAATATAAAGTTGAAAATTAAATAAATATAAATTTTAGTTTAATTATCTTTTGGAATGAGAGTTTTTCAACAGCTACTCATCGAAGCTTTTCGGAGCTTATGATTTTCTATTCACAGGTTTCCATCATTTACTCCAACCGCTAGGTTTACAAAACATCATACTAGCTTATTAACATATATTTAACACAAATAATCCATTAGCTTCAGCCACCATCAGCTTCAGCTACCCTATCAGCTAGTATTTTGCCAAACAGAGCCATAAACTCTTAATTTAGAAGAGTTTTGGATGATGTGTCAATCTTAGAGACATATTAGGAGTTTTAACTATTTATTTTTATTTTCCCATTTTTCTTTAATTGTCATTTTTTCTTCTTTTTCCTTGAATTCTTTTTTTTTTCTTTATTTTTACTAACTATCTATATCTATATAAACTCTTAATTTAGAAGAGTTTAGGATGATGTGTCAATCTTAGATACATTTTCGGAGTTTTAACTAATTATTTTTATTTTCCCATTTTTCTTTAATTCTCAGTTTTTGTTCTTTTTCCTTTAATTCTTTCTTTTTAATTTTACTAACTAGCTATATAAACTCTTAATTTAGAAGAGTTTAGGATGGTGTATTAATCTTAGAGGCATTTTAGGAGTTTTAACTAATTATTTTTATTCCCATTTTTCTTTAATTCTCATTTTTTTTCTTCTTTTTCCTTTAATTCTTTAATTTTTATTTTACTAACTATCTATATCTATTTAGGCTCTGTTTGGAAAAATACAAACTCATCAGCTAGCTTATTGGACATTTTGATTTCGATAATATAAAGTTGAAAATTAAATAAATATAAATTTTAGTTTAATTATCTTTTGGAATGAGAGTTTTTCAACAGCTACTCATCGAAGCTTTTCGGAGCTTATGATTTTCTATTCACAGGTTTCCATCATTTACTCCAACCGCTAGGTTTACAAAACATCATACTAGCTTATTAACATATATTTAACACAAATAATCCATTAGCTTCAGCCACCATCAGCTTCAGCTACCCTATCAGCTAGTATTTTGCCAAACAGAGCCATAAACTCTTAATTTAGAAGAGTTTTGGATGATGTGTCAATCTTAGAGACATATTAGGAGTTTTAACTATTTATTTTTATTTTCCCATTTTTCTTTAATTGTCATTTTTTCTTCTTTTTCCTTGAATTCTTTTTTTTTTCTTTATTTTTACTAACTATCTATATCTATATAAACTCTTAATTTAGAAGAGTTTAGGATGATGTGTCAATCTTAGATACATTTTCGGAGTTTTAACTAATTATTTTTATTTTCCCATTTTTCTTTAATTCTCAGTTTTTGTTCTTTTTCCTTTAATTCTTTCTTTTTAATTTTACTAACTAGCTATATAAACTCTTAATTTAGAAGAGTTTAGGATGGTGTATTAATCTTAGAGGCATTTTAGGAGTTTTAACTAATTATTTTTATTCCCATTTTTCTTTAATTCTCATTTTTTTTCTTCTTTTTCCTTTAATTCTTTAATTTTTATTTTACTAACTATCTATATCTATTTAGGCTCTGTTTGGCAAAATACAAACTCATCAGCTAGCTTATTGGACATTTTGATTTCGATAATATAAAGTTGAAAATTAAATAAATATAAATTTTAGTTTAATTATCTTTTGGAATGAGAGTTTTTCAACAGCTACTCATCGAAGCTTTTCGGAGCTTATGATTTTATATTCACAGGTTTCCATCATTTACTCCAACCGCTAGGTTTACAAAACATCATACTAGCTTATTAACATATATTTAACACAAATAATCCATTAGCTTCAGCCACCATCAGCTTCAGCTACCCTATCAGCTAGTATTTTGCCAAACAGAGCCATAAACTCTTAATTTAGAAGAGTTTTGGATGATGTGTCAATCTTAGAGACATATTAGGAGTTTTAACTATTTATTTTTATTTTCCCATTTTTCTTTAATTGTCATTTTTTCTTCTTTTTCCTTGAATTCTTTTTTTTTTCTTTATTTTTACTAACTATCTATATCTATATAAACTCTTAATTTAGAAGAGTTTAGGATGATGTGTCAATCTTAGATACATTTTCGGAGTTTTAACTAATTATTTTTATTTTCCCATTTTTCTTTAATTCTCAGTTTTTGTTCTTTTTCCTTTAATTCTTTCTTTTTAATTTTACTAACTAGCTATATAAACTCTTAATTTAGAAGAGTTTAGGATGGTGTATTAATCTTAGAGGCATTTTAGGAGTTTTAACTAATTATTTTTATTCCCATTTTTCTTTAATTCTCATTTTTTTTCTTCTTTTTCCTTTAATTCTTTAATTTTTATTTTACTAACTATCTATATCTATTTAGGCTCTGTTTGGCAAAATACAAACTCATCAGCTAGCTTATTGGACATTTTGATTTCGATAATATAAAGTTGAAAATTAAATAAATATAAATTTTAGTTTAATTATCTTTTGGAATGAGAGTTTTTCAACAGCTACTCATCGAAGCTTTTCGGAGCTTATGATTTTCTATTCACAGGTTTCCATCATTTACTCCAACCGCTAGGTTTACAAAACATCATACTAGCTTATTAACATATATTTAACACAAATAATCCATTAGCTTCAGCCACCATCAGCTTCAGCTACCCTATCAGCTAGTATTTTGCCAAACAGAGCCATAAACTCTTAATTTAGAAGAGTTTTGGATGATGTGTCAATCTTAGAGACATATTAGGAGTTTTAACTATTTATTTTTATTTTCCCATTTTTCTTTAATTGTCATTTTTTCTTCTTTTTCCTTGAATTCTTTTTTTTTCCTTTAATTTTACTAACTATCTATATCTATATAAACTCTTAATTTAGAAGAGTTTAGGATGATGTGTCAATCTTAGAGACATTTTAGGAGTTTTAACTAATTATTTTTATTTTCCCATTTTTCTTTAATTCTCAGTTTTTGTTCTTTTTCCTTTAATTCTTTCTTTTTAATTTTACTAACTAGCTATATAAACTCTTAATTTAGAAGAGTTTAGGATGGTGTATTAATCTTAGAGGCATTTTAGGAGTTTTAACTAATTATTTTTATTCCCATTTTTCTTTAATTCTCATTTTTTTTCTTCTTTTTCCTTTAATTCTTTAATTTTTATTTTACTAACTATCTATATCTATTTAGGCTCTGTTTGGCAAAATACAAACTCATCAGCTAGCTTATTGGACATTTTGATTTCGATAATATAAAGTTGAAAATTAAATAAATATAAATTTTAGTTTAATTATCTTTTGGAATGAGAGTTTTTCAACAGCTACTCATCGAAGCTTTTCGGAGCTTATGATTTTCTATTCACAGGTTTCCATCATTTACTCCAACTGCTAGGTTTACAAAACATCATACTAGCTTATTAACATATATTTAACACAAATAATCCATTAGCTTCGGCCACCATCAGCTTCAGCTACCCTATCAGCTAGTATTTTGCCAAACAGAGCCATAAACTCTTAATTTAGAAGAGTTTTGGATGATGTGTCAATCTTAGAGACATATTAGGAGTTTTAACTATTTATTTTTATTTTCCCATTTTTCTTTAATTGTCATTTTTTCTTCTTTTTCCTTGAATTCTTTTTTTTTTCCTTTAATTTTACTAACTATCTATATCTATATAAACTCTTAATTTAGAAGAGTTTAGGATGATGTGTCAATCTTAGATACATTTTAGGAGTTTTAACTAATTATTTTTATTTTCCAATTTTTCTTTAATTCTCAGTTTTTGTTCTTTTTCCTTTAATTCTTTTTTTTTTAATTTTACTAACTAGCTATATAAACTCTTAATTTAGAAGAGTTTAGGATGGTGTGTCAATCTTAAAGACATTTTAGGAGTTTTAACTAATTATTTTTATTTTCCCATTTTTCTTTAATTCACATTTTTTGTTCTTTTTCCTTTAATTCTTTCTTTTTAATTTTACTAACTATCTATATCTATTTAGGCTCTGTTTGGCAAAATACAAACTCATCAGCTAGCTTATTGGACATTTTGATTTCGATAATATAAAGTTGAAAATTAAATAAATATAAATTTTAGTTTAATTATCTTTTGGAATGAGAGTTTTTCAACAGCTACTCATCGAAGCTTTTCGGAGCTTATGATTTTCTATTCACAGGTTTCCATCATTTACTCCAACTGCTAGGTTTACAAAACATCATACTAGCTTATTAACATATATTTAACACAAATAATCCATTAGCTTCGGCCACCATCAGCTTCAGCTACCCTATCAGCTAGTATTTTGCCAAACAGAGCCATAAACTCTTAATTTAGAAGAGTTTTGGATGATGTGTCAATCTTAGAGACATATTAGGAGTTTTAACTATTTATTTTTATTTTCCCATTTTTCTTTAATTGTCATTTTTTCTTCTTTTTCCTTGAATTCTTTTTTTTTTCCTTTAATTTTACTAACTATCTATATCTATATAAACTCTTAATTTAGAAGAGTTTAGGATGATGTGTCAATCTTAGATACATTTTAGGAGTTTTAACTAATTATTTTTATTTTCCAATTTTTCTTTAATTCTCAGTTTTTGTTCTTTTTCCTTTAATTCTTTTTTTTTTAATTTTACTAACTAGCTATATAAACTCTTAATTTAGAAGAGTTTAGGATGGTGTGTCAATCTTAAAGACATTTTAGGAGTTTTAACTAATTATTTTTATTTTCCCATTTTTCTTTAATTCACATTTTTTGTTCTTTTTCCTTTAATTCTTTCTTTTTAATTTTACTAACTATCTATATAAACTCTTAATTTAGAAGAGTTTAGGATGATGTGTCAATCTTAAAGACATTTTAGGAGTCTTAACTAATTATCTATATAAACTCTTAATTTAGAAGAGTTTAGGATGATGTGTTAATCTTAGAGACATTTTAGGAGTTTTAACTAATTATTGTTATTCCCATTTTTCTTTAATTCTCATTTTTTTTCTTCTTTTTTCTTTAATTCTTTAATTTTTATTTTACTAACTATCTATATCTATTTAGGCTCTGTTTGGCAAAATACAAACTCATCAGCTAGCTTATTGGACATTTTGATTTCGATAATATAAAGTTGAAAATTAAATAAATATAAATTTTAGTTTAATTATCTTTTGGAATGAGAGTTTTTCAACAGCTACTCATCGAAGCTTTTCGGAGCTTATGATTTTCTATTCACAGGTTTCCATCATTTACTCCAACCGCTAGGTTTACAAAACATCATACTAGCTTATTAACATATATTTAACACAAATAATCCATTAGCTTCAGCCACCATCAGCTTCAGCTACCCTATCAGCTAGTATTTTGCCAAACAGAGCCATAAACTCTTAATTTAGAAGAGTTTTGGATGATGTGTCAATCTTAGAGACATATTAGGAGTTTTAACTATTTATTTTTATTTTCCCATTTTTCTTTAATTGTCATTTTTTCTTCTTTTTCCTTGAATTCTTTTTTTTTTCCTTTAATTTTACTAACTATCTATATCTATATAAACTCTTAATTTCGAAGAGTTTAGGATGATGTGTCAATCTTAGATACATTTTAGGAGTTTTAACTAATTATTTTTATTTTCCAATTTTTCTTTAATTCTCAGTTTTTGTTCGTTTTCCTTTAATTCTTTTTTTTTTAATTTTACTAACTAGCTATATAAACTCTTAATTTAGAAGAGTTTAGGATGGTGTGTCAATCTTAAAGACATTTTAGGAGTTTTAACTAATTATTTTTATTTTCCCATTTTTCTTTAATTCACATTTTTTGTTCTTTTTCCTTTAATTCTTTCTTTTTAATTTTACTAACTATCTATATAAACTCTTAATTTAGAAGAGTTTAGGATGATGTGTCAATCTTAAAGACATTTTAGGAGTCTTAACTAATTATCTATATAAACTCTTAATTTAGAAGAGTTTAGGATGATGTGTTAATCTTAGAGACATTTTAGGAGTTTTAACTAATTATTGTTATTCCCATTTTTCTTTAATTCTCATTTTTTTTCTTCTTTTTTCTTTAATTCTTTTATTTTTATTTTACTAACTATCTATATCTATTTAGGCTCTGTTTGGCAAAATACAAACTCATCAGCTAGCTTATTGGACATTTTGATTTCGATAATATAAAGTTGAAAGTTAAATAAATATAAATTTTAGTTTAATTAGCTTTTGGAATAAGAGTTTTTCAACAACTACTCATCGAAGCTTTTCGGAGCTTATGATTTTCTATTCACAGGTTTCCATCATTTACTCCAACCGCTAGGATTACAAAACATCATACTAGTTTATTAACATATATTTAACACAAATAATCCATCAGCTTCAGCCACCCATCAGCTTCAGCTACCCTATCTGTAAAAGCCCGGATTTTTAAAATAATAATTTAAAAATAAACAAAATAAAATAGATTTAAGTCGAAAAATTCAGATATTTGAAAATCCTTATCCTCACCTTAATAATCGTATTTAAATTCTTAAAAACGGATTCCGACCCAATTCTGAACCTGAGAGAGTGGGTTTAGGGATTTGTCTTCCGGGTAATTTGAATTTTTGTAGTGTTTGGATAAGAATTGGAATGGGTAAGTTTTATGTTGGGCTATTTGGGAAAAGTTTGACCGAGTGAGACCACCTCCTTTCAGTCACACATACAACCAAACAAAATCACTGCTTGCTTTCCCATGTACCTCTCGCTCAGCCAAATGAGAAACAAATTATCCCCTTTTTGTTCAAGCTTGCCAACCCTTCTCTTCCACACTTTTCTCCCCATTTCCTTTCCCTTCTTCAATCCTCTTCAAAATCTGGGCAGAGGCTAGTTCTACACCCACAGAACCTATTCCCCCTTTTCTTTCCCAACAAAACTCAAAGCTCACCTTTTGTTTCAAAATCAAAACACACTCCCAACACCACCTCCTCCTTGTCGCTAGCAGCCACCGAGCACCTCCGCCTCCTTCCATCCGAAGTCCGAGCACCACCAGGGCGCCTCCAGCCCTGCCACTCCGTTTTCGAGCAACCTCCAGGCGCCACCGAGCCCATCGCTCCCCCGTTTCGGAGCCCCCATCTAGCAGCTCCTTCTCTCTCTCTCTCTCTCTCCGTTGAGAAGCAGCGGCAAGAGAACCTTCGACGCCTCCGAGCAGCAGCAGCCACCCCGAAGCCACCTCCGAGCGAGCGCCGGCCCCTCCTTCTTCTCCTTCCCCTGTTCTTCCGTTCTTGCGTCGGTAAGTCTCGTTCTCCCTCTCTTTCACCTTCAATCGAGCAAAAGCGTCCCCTTTCTCACCGAATCGCCCTCGACCTAGGTCTGGGAAGCGATTGGCGCCTCCGACGAAGCCTTCCGGCGACCTGATTCGAACTTTCCGGCGATGACGTCGACCCTCTCGGTGAGCACTCGCCTCCCTTCTTCTTCTTCCTTCTTGTCGATTTCGTATCTATGGGTGTCGATTGGGTGGTCGGAGTCCAGAATCGTCGCCGGCGAGGCCCTCTCTTTCTTCTTCCCCTTCCCAGATTTCGAATTGGGCATTTGTTGAAGATGATGAATAGTTGCTGAGGTTCGGTTCTTGTTTTAAAAAGAAACGGTTTGGTCCGGTTTTCCTTTTGTTTTATATTGGCCCGGTTCAGCAATTTATTTAATAAAACTGGACCGGTTTAGTTTCATTAAAAATTTAAAAGCAACATCAGATTTGGGATTGGGCTGGCCCGACTTTGTTAAATGGATTTGGGGCCCCTTTTTTAACTTGGGCCTAATTTTAGTAAAGTGTTCTAAGATTTAAGACTTGCTTGATGTATAAATAAATTCGATGTGAAATATATAAATAAATTGGATAATATATATTATATAAAATATAACTATGAGACTTTGACCTTTTAAAAGAGGATTTTGGAAATGTACTAACCTTGTCGGATTTGTCTTGAAATAATTATAAAATAAGTTGATGAAAGGGTAATGGTTTATAAATGAATTTTCGGATGATTTGAGAAAGCGTTTTGAATGGTGATTTGATCTAACTTGAGGTTTTAAAAGAGTTTTGGGAAATCTTGGAAAAATGACTTACCTTGCCTAACTTGGTGAATAAATTTGATGACTTGTGTGTGATATTATATGCTTTAAATAACATTAGAAGTAGACTTATTTATATTACTTATATATGTGTTAGGTGATCATCTATGACCTGTTGGCTTTCTGTATACCTAGTTGTTGCCTTTTGCTGTTCTGCACTTCCAAGTGAGTTCCTATATGAGCTCACTCAGATTCGAAAAGAGATTTCCCTGCTTGTAGCGATGTGCATACTAGGTGCTTGCATTCATAATAAAGCATGTCATGTAGTATCCTGCTAGGATTGCACTCATTATTGAGCATTCGTTTACTCATTGCTTTTGTAAACAGAACGGCCGTTATATGTGAAGTAACTAGAGTCATTGCTAGGGTTATAGGACGACCTAGTCTCATCGGGTCCCGTCCTGAGTCAATCGAGTCATGAACTTCCTTATATTATGAGATGCCTGCGGGCTTTATTGTGGATACGGGTTGGGCATGCGTGCCACCCGATTATATGGAATGCATTCACGAGAGGGATATACCACTTGGTATTCGGTGCTAAGGCCTTATTATATTTATGCACTTGATCTCAGGAGCATGTTAGTGTGTAAATATTCCGCATTGCATCTAGAAGCATCTTTATTAAGACTAGCGTGTGTATGTGTATGCTTGTTTGGGATTATATTGCGTAGGGCTTCGATCTGACACCGCCCCTTATACATTTTTTTTAGGTTGTTTTGCAGCATGATTATTCCTTGTTTCCGTGACGTGGGAACTCTCTTGGGCGATCTCAAAGAAATGGTCTAACCCCACTAACATTGTCTATTAAATTTCGATAAATACGCTTATTGATTTGGTTTTGACTCGGCTCTGCCGTGTCACCCTCTTGTATTACACCTTGATTTTGTTATTTGCATGATTATTGTTTCTTCACGCTTAGGATTATGGAAGGTACAAGGGACTTCCCCGGGGATTCCAACGATCTCTTCAAATTTTGGGTATGAAATCCCGCTTGAAAACGTTAGAGTAGAATTTCAAACCTTCAACCTGTAATCGAGGCGCAAGATCCTAACGAGGGGTTTCATCCCTCGAAACGTAACCCGGGAATCATAATCCCGGGCCGTTACACTATCAGCTAGTATTTTGCCAAACAGAGCCATAAACTCTTAATTTAGAAGAGTTTAGGATGATGTGTCAATCTTAGAGACATATTAGGAGTTTTAACTAATTATTTTTATTTTCCCATTTTTTTTTAATTCTCATTTTTTCTTCTTTTTCCTTGAATTCTTTTTTTTTCTTTAATTTTACTAACTATCTATATCTATATAAACTCTTAATTTAGAAGAGTTTAGGATGATGTGTCAATCTTAGAGACATTTTAGGAGTTTTAACTAATTATTTTTATTTTCCCATTTTTCTTTATTCTAATTTTTTCTTCTTTTTCCTTTAATTCTTTTTTTTCTTTAATTTTACTAACTATTGGGATTAATTCAAAACCTTGAATTCAATCTAATATAACTATTGGGCTTAATCAAATTTATTTACTAACTATCAATATAAACTCTTAATTTAGAAGAGTTTAGGATGATGTGTCAATCTTAGAGACATTTTAGGAGTCTTAAATAATTATTTTTATTTTCCGATATTTCTTTCATTCTCATTTTTTCTTCTTTTTCCTTTAATT
Source organism: Persicaria tinctoria (assembly GCA_037127255.1). Lineage (NCBI taxonomy): Eukaryota > Viridiplantae > Streptophyta > Magnoliopsida > Caryophyllales > Polygonaceae > Persicaria > Persicaria tinctoria. The sequence goes on from JBANSL010000013.1 coordinate 45,704,606, forward strand.
TTTTTTTCCAATTTTACTAACTATCTATATCTATATATCTATATGAACTCTTAATTTAGAAGAGTTTAGGATGATTTGTCAATCTTAGAGACATTTTAGGCGTCTTAACTAATTATTTTTATTTTCCCATTTTTCTTTAATTCTTATTTTTTTTCTTCTTTTTTCTTTAATTCTTTTTTTTTTCGTTAATTTTACTAACTATCGATATCTATATAAACTGTTAATTTAGAAGAGTTTAGGATGACATATCAATCTTAGAGGTATTTTAGGAGTCTTAACCAATCATTTTTTTTTATTTTCTTTAATTCTCCTTTTTCTTCTTTTTCTGTTAATTCTCTTATTTCTTTAATTTTACTAACTATCTATATCTATATCTATATAAACTCTTAATTTAGAAGATTTTAGGATGACATGTCAATCTTAGAGGCATTTTAGGAGTCTTAACCAATCATTTTTTTTTATTTTCTTTTTTAATTCTCCTTTTTCTTCTTTTTCTTTTAATTCTCTTTTTTCTTTAATTTTACTAACCATCTATATCTTCTATATAAACTCTTAATTTAGAAGATTTTAGGATGACATGTCAATCTTAGAGACATTTTAGGAGTCTTAAACAATTTGTTTTTTAATTTTCTTTAATTCTCTTTTGTTTCATCTTTTTCTTTTAATTCTCTTTTTTCTTTAATTTTACTAAATATCTATATCGGTATAAACTCTTAATCTAGAAGAGTTTAGGATGACATGTCAATCTTAGAGGTATTTTAGGAGTCTTAACCAATCATTTTTTTTATTTTCTTTAATTCTTCTTTTTTCTTCTTTTTCTTTTAATTCTCTTTTTTCTTCAATTTTACTAACCATTGGGCTTAATTCAAAACATTGAATTCAATCTAATATAACTATTGGGCTTAACTCAAATTTATTTACTAACTATTGGGCTTAATTCATAACATTGAATATAAATATTGATTATGACACATCACATTGAAACAATGTTATAATGATATTGATATTATTTTTACTGAGTAATTTAAAATATCTATATTTATGTATTATACTTTACATAAGATTTAAAAAAAAAATTCTGAGATAATTATAAGATACATTTGTTATAAAGTTTTTTTTATGATTTTTATCTTAACATTTATTAATATTTTATAATATTGATATATATAATATTTTAGTTTTAAAAAAAATGCGTCATGGCACGGGGATCGTGCTAGTTTCCTATTTTTTTAGTAGTGGTTCCTAAATTAAATAAATAAAACAAATAAAAATTCCCTAGGGTAAATAGGATTTTAACCCATGAGGATAAATGTTCTTTAAGAGGAGATAAATGTTCTCTGATGTCGCTCCTCGTCTGCTCACCCCACTGGTGATGTCATCCTCAAGCGGAAGAAGAAGGCTCCACGTTGGGAGTCGTTAAAGAAACGACGTTAATTATTTTATTAGTTATATTTCTTATTTTTTATATATATATATTCTATTTTTAGTAACTCCTATGTTAGTTGGAGTCTAATTATAGAATTGTTTATTTTAGTATTTCTTAGTTAGGTCAAATAAGATGGTTAGGAGACTCTATCCTTTAGGCTTTCTTAATTATCATATTTTATTATTTTCTATATTAGGATTTTAGATTAAGTTTTACTTAGTGAGGATATAGTTGGGTAAAGCAATCCTTAACCTCTAAGGAAGTCAACCAAACCCTAGTTATTTACCTATTTAAACATTGTAATCTCTTTGGAATTAAGCAGATTGAATAGAATGGAGAAACCCCTTTATGGATTAAAGGGTTCTCGATTATCAATCCAAACCCACATTCGGTTCGTATACTATCTATTGTCCTGATCAATATTAATTTTAGTTTCAAAAGTCAATTTGTTGCAAATTGTGTACGTGAAGTATTCTTGGAGTGATTTCGAAGGTGGCCACATATCTTCAATCGACAAATTCAAGTTCATCCTCCATTGTTGACTGAGTTAATTAACCAATTTGTTAATTAGTTCACGCCTCGCCATTACATTTTGCCGAGGGAGCGAGTTCAAGTCGGTGTTGACGTGTCATCAATTCAAGGATAGCAAGGAGCATAAGCAAGATCGAAACTTTTAGTTTAGCAATTGGCCGGTCTAGCCAATTGCTATACATCAACTGGAACCCTCCATCTCCGCGCCACCTCTTGTTAGTACCCTAACCCATGCCACCCTCGCACCACCAGGATGGATTGAATGTTTAGGGTTTGAGGAGGGGCTGCCGAAGAGGTACGTCCTTCCCTTCACATCTCTAAGATACGTTCTTTCTCTTTCTCCTGAAATCAATCGAAGTTTGTACTTGAAGTCGACTACCAATCACGTCTTGCGTTCAAAATATGTGCTTTTTATATTTCGATCTTTGCTTTTCCTGAACTATGCTAGACCTATTGATGATTCTACAGTTCATCGTATGCTAGGTACATCTAAGTCATCCATTCATTCCTAATGCTTGATTTCCTTTGAACCGTCTGCTAATGCCTGAAGGCATGTTTGTGTTTGTTGTGGATCGAGTTGATCTCATTCTTAGCTTTTTGCACTGGCTCTAGATCCTTAATTTCAATCGATGTCGAGTCATATGGGTCGATGTCGACTGGATTTGCAGTGTGTTTATTCTAGATTGCCACGATCTCCTCTAATTGGGCTTCCATAGCCCTCTTCTCTAGCTCCTCCGAGGTCATAGTTCTCGTCGTTGGTTCCCCACAAGGGATGTAGCTTCCCTTGATATGCATAGACTTGACCTCCATTCTAACGAGTTTCTCCATAGTCTTGTTGAAAGAGTACTCGATCACCTCATCACTAATTGTAAATGTAAGCATCCTCTTTCTTAAGCTGATGTTGGCATCGACGGTTTCTAAGAATGGCCTACCAAGGATGATAGGGCATGTAGGATCCTCAGCCATATCAAGCACAATGAAGTCCGCAGGCACATACAACATGCCTATCTTGACGGGGATGTCATCCATAACTCCAGTTGTAATGGCCCAGGATTATGATTCCCGAGTTACGTTTCGAGGGATAAAACCCCTCGTTAGGATCTTGCGCACCGAGTACAGGTTGAAGGTTTGAAACCGAAGATTTGTAGTTTAAAGCGGGATTTCGCACCCAAATCCTGAAAGTCCGTTGAAGACCCCGGGGTAAACCCCTGTACCTGTCCTAAGTCTACAACGCGGAAAACATTTTATCATGCAAAGGAGATAAGTACTGAAAACGATACAACCAGTTCCGCGGCAAGGCCGGGTCAAACAGAGTATAAGTAGGAAGAAATCCCAAAAAGTGTAAATCCGGTGAAGTCATAGTTCAATACCCACTCTTCGCCATATGAATGGACCCCGTCATAACATCATGAAATCAAGGAGTGAAACGGGTACCTGAATCTAAAAAAAAGAGGGGGATCTGGGTCAATCATCAGGTCACTCATGCGCGTGTGTAAACACACTCTAAGAGGCATATAATAAGTATCCTATACCTAAGATGAAATGTGTAATGCAGTGCGGAAATTAAATCACACACACACACACACACACACACACACACACACACACACACACACACACACACACACACACACACACACATATATATATATATATATATATATATATATATATATATATATATATATATATATATATATATACTGACAGTTTAATATAATGCAGGAAGCGATAAATGGATCCACACCGAATGCCAATTAGCATGTCCCTCTCCTACCTCCACCCCCTTCCGATAGGGCGGAAACTGGCCAGCTCGTGAATGCATTCCATAATAATCGGGCGGCACGCATGCCCAACCCGCCCCATAAGAAATAATAAAGCCCGCAGGCATCTTTCGCAATCATGCTCATAATATAAGTAAAGGAACTTCCATGACTCGATTGAATCAGGACGGGACCCGATGGGACTGGGTCGTCCTATGACCCTAGCAAAGACTCTAGTTACTTCACATGTATCGACCGTTCTCTTGCAATGACATATAGCAATCATATGATTTTCATTTTAGCTCCTAAGCGTGATTCTAGGTCGTATGGTGCATGGACACTAGCCTACTATATAACACCGAGTGCATAGAGCGTCCATCATGAGTAAGTTCAAAGAACTTACCTGGAGAAGTGCAGAATCCAAGTAATACAACAATTAAGCAATTCTAGGCAGATTAGAGTTCACCTAGAAGATAAGCAACATAATAAGTCTAAGTCTAACTTACACAAAGCATATCAAATCACACACATGAAATTCACATAAAACATATATAAGTTAACCATCCTATCATCAACAACATTAATGTCTCAATTCAATTTCTCATCTCATTTCATCATCTCATACCGTATTCAACATATATAATCCGCCATCTCATCAGCTTAATATAACCTCCATATCATACATAGTCAAATTCGCATACTATCATTTTATACTCATACTTTTCATACGAATATATATCATCATCATCATAATTAACTAACCCTTAATCTCTTATATAATTCACAACAAGTCATAATAATAGTCACACATATCATGACATCATGCTAGTGAGTCATCGAACATATCAGACTCCCAAGCTAGTTCCGAAACCATTTCAAAATCCGAGTCATATAGTTAGAAATTCCGATATTTTGAAAATACTCGTCAAATTCCCTTTTAAATCCGACAATACTCTTTTAGATGTCTAAGTCTCACAATATTATATTTGAAACCCCCTCAACAATATAGTATTTTATATTCCAATTATTTACTATATGATTGCTATATGTCATTGCAATCATATAGTAAGCAGGGGATTGAAGTTTTAAATTGGTGAGTCTAAGGATCATGTCATTGATCTCGTAAGCACCTCACAAGTGCCCCTATGAGATCCTCACAATATCGTTGTCGTGATCATAATATCCCCAATAAATCGTAGTAAGAATTTAATATGGGCCCCTACCACATCCTTACTTCGACTTCTCGGTCATATCATAACTCAAAAAGCATTACAGCATCTCCACTAGGTCTTAGCAAGCAGTCTATAAGGGCCCCTATAAAATGTCTGTATCCACTTCATGGGACGTCATAATGCAATCTCGGTTAGAAATTTCCAAGAGGGTCCTTTGTTTGAAAAGGTTTGGTCTCAAAATCATTGAAGTTATCAATCGTGTTCGATTTCTTTACATCCAACTCAGTCATTTTTTAAACACCATTCAAAATCCCCTAACCCGACGTTAATCAAGCAATTTTCAAATCTCAAGAGGTGGAATCATCCACCTCTAAGGCTAATCCCGTATTTTCTTCCTAAGTTCCAAGTCAAAATCATATTTCATCAATTCGGTTCTATAATCCTAGCAATTCCAATTCAAGGCATCATATATCATAGCAATTATCCAACATAGTCATCGTATCACATATTCATAACCAGTCATACTCATGTCACGAACAGTCACATACCATAACATATCTAGCATCGTATCATTCATGGAAGGATTTATCATATCATCTCACAGAAGTTACACACCATATCAATCAGATAAGCACGTCATATCAAACACATAAGCACATCATATCAATCAGTTAAGCACATCATACTCATGCTACTGCCAAGCGCCATCACATTAGAGGAAAATAAGTACTTCCGTACACTAGCATTCCATCGAGTTCAGCTATGTTAGTACTAACAGTTCACTATTGTCAATGACAATACATCATAGAATCAACATTGTCTATAGCATAAAATTCGCACCACATTCGGCCCCAAGTAAAGCATACGCTAGATCACATCATCCAGAGAACCTGCCTATGACTACCAATCATGACAAAAAACGACCACTACCCATCAGCTCTTGCATTAATTAAGATTAAATTCACCGAGTTCTACCAACTCAAACCACTTCGACATTCCGATTTAAAGTCATACCTTCCATTCGACCATTTAAAACTATCTCTCGGGGTTCCCAAATCACAACATTCCCTCATTTCGACAAGCTGAACAACTCGATCTACTACCAAGACTCCATATATAATATGTCCTTGCCCTAGGGGTCCTCTATTAGTCCCATCTTTACCCTCTAAGAGAAATTCCATATCCTCAACTAAACCGCTCTCACGATTGATCTAGACACCTCTTAACAATCTCGCTTACTCTTTCTAGGCTCTCAAGACTCCGCCTAAACATCATCCCCCAAAGAGATATCTCGAATCACCTTGCTAACCTGATCATATTCCACGCACCACTGACCACTCTCACCAACCATCCACCTCTAAGAATCCAACTCATACTAATCATCTTACACCTGTCACTCTCGGCCAACTCTAATGCAGAAATCCATCTCGTGCTACTCCCAACCACGAATTACCAAGAACCTCATCACCAACGCCTATCCTCAAAGACCAACCAATTATTTTACCTACTCATCCCATTCCAGAACTCACGAAACCCGAACCACTCAAGTTACCACTCCTTGACCAACCTTCTAAAATCTCTTATCCTCTAGCATCCTCAATACCTTCTGCTTTCCCTAATTTCCAAATCCATACTCATAATCTCCCTATCTCAACCTTAAGCTCACAATCTTACTAGGAATCGAAACTACATCATTGCCTGACTACCAGCCTTTCCTCAAAGATTCATTTCACATCCTCAAATACCTCAATAGTCACAATAACCTCCCCTCATAAATCCCGATTCATTCCCTATGCCAAAATCCTCCAACAACGATCTAGAAATCTTTCACTCATAATTTCCCCAAGCATTACCAATCCTATCTAAACAACCCCAAATACTCATCATACGAACAACCCTGATGTGAACAACCTAATATCCTCGATCGATAATTTCCCAAGCAACCTCAAACTACTCTTCCTTGGCAATTCCTCAACCACACCCCTTACCGAAATCGCTCCCACACACAGCACACATCACCTAGTCCCATATTCTATGATTCCTCAGACGTTCCTTAATCGATCATCCTCGACACCGCCCACGATCCGCTCATAGACTATCTAGACATCTTCCTTAGCACACCAATCCGTCTCACAACACCTCTCCTCAAGAATCCCTTGGTCAACTCCTAGCTTGCCCATCCACCTCTAGAACTACGCCAACTCTCAATACTCACACCCACTCTTAAGGTCACCCTCATGGAACTAGTCTAGACTTTAACTGTTTCCCTCCTATCCTAAACGCTCACACCGCGCACCCACTACCTACCGACACTTCTAGCTAGGACATCTCCCTCAAAATCTCAACATACTAGCCTCACTCCCCACCTAAGAACTACCTGGAAGCTCATCTATACTCACGGACCACTATCTTCAATAAACCCCAACTCACTCGGCTCTACTCAAACTAACACGTCATTCCCGCACCCTATCTCACTCAACCAAAGACCCAATCTGAAGACCTCAATCCACCTGCCACTTTCCGACCTAGCTTACTGAAGAATCTCTCGACTCATGCCCAAGAAAAAGCACCACCACACATATAACCCATAACCTACTCATCAGCAAGTCAGTATACCAAGCACCAAGGCACATCATCATAGAAACAAGTTAGTCAGGCAATCATTGCTACTAGTTCAGCACATCCGTCATCACACATTCAATTATCTCAGTTCGTGGCCTATCACACAACATCAATTCCGATTAGTATAGAAGAATCCACGATTTGAATTAAGAATGCTCTTTCTCGTGTCAGCTGGGAGGAACCTTTTCACGATTTTTCTCTTTGAAGCATATTCGTCCTTTTTGCCATCGGTGACGTTCCTGGGGCCTAGGGGTGATGGACCCCTCACATTTCTGTTGCGCCGCTTCGGTGCCACTTGGTCGTCGGTTCTTTCTTGCATGTCGGCGCTCATCGAAAGATCGTAAGGGTTAGAAGTTACGGAGATAGGGGAGAGACAAGGGTGGGCAACACAGTTTCCTCAAGAGTTCAGAAATGGACCAGGACTAGGGACGGCGAGACCAAGGAGAATATCCCAACCCGAGAGTTACAACGATGCCCTTATAATTGTGCCACGCAAACACATAAAAAATCAAGATATATCGTCACATTATTTCACACTAGTATGCACCTATATCAAGGAATATCGATTTATTCATTCATAACATGTTCATATAATCATCTTTATATGTGCGCAGATCAAGCAAGCAACCTATCATTTCATTCACCAATGATGCTTGACAGACTAAGAACATGTATACCCAGACTGACATGGGACATATATGGCATAAGTTATTCAAGATCTAGCAACATCACAGGATATCATATGCACGACTTATCACTCATTTAGATACACAATTAAGCAAGTCATAATATTACGGAAAGCATGCTAAGATGTACCCTAAAAATCATGCTAAGGGTATGGTCAGTTCATGCAGGGTTGGTATATCAACTATCTCATCACATACATCCATATTCGCATAGTAAGACTAGGACGTCGAACAATCATATGAGGGCCTATAACTGGGAGGTATATGTCTTACATTATACTAGCAATACTCATTCAACATGTACACAATCAATGAGGTCCAATTAGGTTAATCTGACATGCTAAGTCATCCAATTCACATTTTAAACATGCAGTGAGAGTTGACCACACTATCATGGACCTAATTCATAGGGAGACAATAATCATGGGAATTAAATACATACGGCACATACATCCACTTATAAGTGCAACCATGCGAGGTACCAGGAAAGTCATGCTGAATTATACCAATATAACATATCATTAAATCACAAGGAGGCTATCATTATAACATGGCAGAATTCTCTAAGGGAAATCACCGACTCACCACCCCATTTCCCTGAGGGACGCTAGTATGACTCGTTGGGTAGGACAGAAGGACAGTCACATCGTTTCCGAGAGGGGTGGGTAGAACTCGTGTTTAGACTCTTGGCAAGAAGACATGGTTGGCCATTACGAGGATTGAAAGGGATGACTCCATAAGATAACTCACTTCTATCTCGAAATAATCTAAATCCTCACCCCTACTAACATACTCATGTAACCCTCACATCCGACACGATTTCCAAAGGTAATTAGTTGACCAACCCAAATTTCTCGTGGAAGACCCCAACCTCAGGTACGAGACTCGATAGAAGCATCGATGGTGGGATACGAAAAAGGACTCAACGGGGAGAGCAAATGCTTCTCGACCCTTGCTAACATGCCTAGATTTTTTTTTGGTGGGGCGGATGAAAGAGTCGGAACCATCAGGGGGTTTGAATAATGGAAGGCTATTCCGACAAGATAAGAATTCTGATTACATAAGAACAAGGCTTTCTCCCGCTATCCCATTTGCACGGTTATTCAACACATGATTCAAGTCAAGGAATATTGATTAGTTCGCTATCATAAGCACAATAGCACTCAACACGGAAGCAATCAACAAGATTAATATAATCCTCTTCGAGGAGGATCGGCCTCGGGCCCAATTGCATATATGTATATATAACGTAAGCATAGAGACGATCTATGCCGTCCTTCGAGGGACAGCTGACCGGAGGGGTAAGAACCTCATGGCCTCCTAACTCGGCACTCCAACCTTCGTGGTGCTACTTGGAGTCTTCTAGGCTCATTTATAAATAAAAGCTAGTATTTTGCCTACCTTCCCCGACTTCTACATCCATAAGGGATGTCTATCGCATAGTCTCTACCCACGAGATTGTTTCCTTTTATTCATTTATGTTTAATTCCAATTAAATTCATTTTGCCCTTTTAAAAATATTTTCCAAAACCATTTGAAACATTGGGCGATTTTCAAAACCTCTTCAACCTATTGTACTGGGATTGCAAAACCTCAGCTCTGATACCACCTTTGTAACGGCCCAGGATTATGATTCCCGAGTTATGTTTCGAGGGATAAAACCCCTTGTTAGGATCTTGCGCACCGAGTACAGGTTGAAGGTTTGAAACCGAAGATTTGTAGTTTAAAGTGGGATTTCGCACCCAAATCCTGAAAGTCCGTTGAAGACCCCGGGGTAAACCCCTGTATCTGTCCTAAGTCTACAACGCGGAAAACATTTTATCATGCAAAGGAGATAAGTACTGAAAACGATACAACCAGTTCCTCGGCAAGGCCGAGTCAAATAGAGTATAAGTAGGAAGAAATCCCAAAAAGTGTAAATCCGGTGAAGTCATAGTTCAACACCCACTCTCCGCCATATGAATGGACCCCGTCATAACATCATGAAATCAAGGAGTGAAACGGGTACCTGAATCTAAAAAAAAGAGGGGGATCTGGGTCAATCATCAGGTCACTCATGCGCGTGTGTAAACACACTCTAAGAGGCATATAATAAGTATCCTATCCCTAAGATGAAATGTGTAATGCAGTGCGGAAATTAAATCACACACACACACACACACACACACACATATATATATATACTGACAGTTTAATATAATGCAGGAAGCGATAAATGGATCCACACCGAATGCCAAGTAGCATGTCCCTCTCCTACGTCCACCCCCTTCCGATAGGGCGGAAACTGGCCAGCTCGTGAATGCATTCCATAATAATCGGGCGGCACGCATGCCCAACCCGCCCCATAAGAAATAATAAAGCCCGCAGGCATCTTTCGCAATCATGCTCATAATATAAGTAAAGGAACTTCCATGACTCGATTGACTCAGGACGGGACCCGATGGGACTGGGTCGTCCTATGACCCTAGCAAAGACTCTAGTTACTTCACATTTATCGATCGTTCTCTTGCAATGACATATAGCAATCATATGATTTTCATTTTAGCTCCTAAGCGTGATTCTAGGTCGTATGGTGCATGGACACTAGCCTACTATATAACACCGAGCGTCCATCATGAGTAAGTTCAAAGAACTTACCTGAAGAAGTGCAGAATCCAAGCAATACAACAATTAAGCAATTCTAGGCAGATTAGAGTTCACCTAGAAGATAAGCAACATAATAAGTCTAAGTCTAACTTACACAAAGCATATCAAATCACACACATGAAATTCACATAAAACATATATAAGTTAACCATCCTATCATCAACAACATTAATGTCTCAATTCAATTTCTCATCTCATTTCATCATCTCATACCGTATTCAACATATATAATCCGCCATCTCATCAGCTTAATATAACCTCCATATCATACATAGTCAAATTCGCATACTATCATTTTATACTCATACTTTTCATACGAATATATATCATCATCATCATAATTAACTAACCCTTAATCTCTTATATAATTCACAACAAGTCATAATAATAGTCACACATATCATGACATCATGCTAGTGAGTCATCGAACATATCAGACTCCCAAGCTAGTTCCGAAACCATTTCAAAATCCGAGTCATATAGTTAGAAATTCCGATATTTGGAAAATACTCGTCAAATTCCCTTTTAAATCCGACAATACTCTTTTAGATGTCTAAGTCTCACAATATTATATTTGAAACCCCCTCAACAATATAGTATTTTATATTCCAATTATTTACTATATTTTATATGAAAGATGTAAGTATTAAAATCCTTTTCCATTTAAACATATTTCAAACAAGCTAAATTAGGCCCAAAGAAAGAAAGGCCCAGTTTCTTCCTTTCGGATCCAATAAAACCCAACCTAAAATTCTGATTTTTGTCCTGAACCGAACCGGGTTGTTTTAAAAGAATAACCCGAACATGTTTGTTTTAAAAGAAATCCCGAACCGAACCCAATTGTACTGTTCATCATCTTCACATCTGCTCCCCCGCGTTTGAAAATTAGGAGGAGAAAAAACTTGGTCGGCCACTGAACTCCGACCACCTGACACCGAGGACTTGGCCGACCACCCAACCCGACACCAAGGTACAGAGACTGACAAGGAAAGGAGGAGAAAGAGTTGCTCACCGCGGGATTATTCGACTCGCCGGAGAACGCCGTCGGGGCTCGATTGGGCGTCGTCGGGGCTGAGTATCAAACGAGCTTGGCCTAGGTCGATATTGGGAGGTCAAAAGACGAAGTTTTATTGTCCTATTGAGTGAAAGAAGAAGGGAGGATGGCTTACCGAGCCGAGTCAGAAAACAGGGCGGAGGAAGGAGGCTGAGCTCGGTCTTCGGGACCTCCCGCTGTTGCTGGTGGTTGTAGATCCGATGAGGTGGTGATGGCTGCTGGTGCTGCTGTCCTGGGAAGAAGGAGGGAACTGAGAGGGTGCAGCTGTTGCTGCGAATGCTCTCGGGAAACAGAGAGAAAGGAGGCAGGGAACGGTGGTGGTGGCGGTGACGGGGCGTAGTGGTTTTGCTTGACAGAGAGATGGAGGAGCTAATGGGGAGGGATGGTGGTGCTCAGCTGGGAAGGGAGGAGATAGTGATAGCGTGGGGGATGGTGAATGAAGGAAATGGTGATGGTGAGTTAAAGCGACGGGGGAGGGATGGTGAATTTGACCATCAATTTAGGGATGGAGGGAGAGGGGTTGATTTGAAAGGGTAAGGTGAGTGATGGGAGTTGGTGATAGATTGTGTGTCGAATTGGTGAAAATCACTACCCGGAATTAAACTCCGAATACACGAATTTTGAATCCCACAATTAGTTCTCAAATGTTAGTTTTTCCGAATCCTGCTTTCTCGATCAAATAGATTTTGAAAATCGAAAAGGATATCGCCATCCGATAATTATTTTGAATTTTCGAGGTAAAAGGATGGAAATTGTTCGTTAAATTTCTACTCCGGTCAGAATCCGCTAAACAAGTTTTAAAACCGATTTAATTTCATTTTTAATTCTCTTATTCCAGAAAATTTGGATTTGAAAATCCGAGCCTTTACACTAGTGGGCATGACGTAGTTGTTGTTGACCATATAGAGCTTCATATCCATTGGCTCCAATTCTCGGACGTTTACTGTTGACCAGATGGACAAAGGCATGAGGCTCACACTAGCGCCTAAGTCGCAGAGAGCTTGGTAGCGATGTTGGCTTAGCCCAATTGTAATGGTGAATTTTCCTGGGTTCGGTCGCTTCTCTGGAAAATCCATCTTGCTGCACTTCTCTGCAATTTCAGCAATTGACATCTTTTTGCTTAGAATGTTCTTGAGGAACCTCACATATGATAACATCTCATGAAGATCTTAAATGAAGGGTATGATGGCGTTGAGCCCTTAAAGCATCTTCACAAAACACTGGAATTTTTTTTCGGCAGGGTCCTTCAAAGATTTAGTGGGTGATAGCATGCATTTAGGTAGGCATAATAGGTTGCATTTAGCTTAGTTAAGATGCATTTCATGGATGGATTAAGTACAATTTGCATATTTGCTCTCTATGTTAGTGGAGTCGGAATCTACACACTTTTATTGATTATTTCAGGTAATCGTGGATCCAATGATGAGGCAGGAGTTGTTAACGCATTAGATGAGAATGTCCAGTTGATCAAAGAAGCTTACATGAAGATCTCAAGAGGTCCTGAGAAGAAGAAGCGGAACTTGTTGTCGCCAGACATGCTGAACTTGTTTTGCACTTTCTGGAGGCCTCAGTTGTCCGATTGACTATTATGACCATACGTTGGAAAGCTATTTCAGAGAGCTACAACTTTCATGTTGACAACAAGAGCAAATTCGGGATAGATTTTCTGTGAAAGGCCCCTGGATGCGGCCACAGCAACCCTTGCGGCGCCCGCCGCCAATCTTAATCTTGGAGCACCTATCTTAATCTAGCATCCACAGGATCTAGAGAACCTATCTTAATCTTGGACCAAATTGTTAAAGGCATTATACTCACACTAGCTCCAAGATCACATAAAGCATTAATTTTATATGGACAAAATGCAATGGTTATAGCAAACTTACCTGGATCTGGCCTCTTCTCCAGTATGTCCAAGTGGCTGCATTCCTCTGTAATCTCATCCATTGACCGCTTTTTGCTCAGAATCTCCTTCAAGAATTTGACATAAGATGGCATTTCATTGAGAGCTTCTGTGAAGGGAATGGTGACATTGAGCTTCTGAAGCATCTTGATGAAGCGCTGAAATTTCTTCTCTGCTGGGTTCTTTGGAGATTTTATGGGGAATGGCAACTTCTTTTTCTGATTAGGAGCCATAACAGGTGTCAGAAGTGTAGCAGCCTTCTCGATCTCGACTTGGTCTTCCTCGATCTCGACCAAGTTCTTCTCGATCTCGACCAGTTTATGTGGTGTCGAGTTGATGTGCTGTGCAGACGAAGGGTTGCCCAATTGTTCCTCGAGATCGACTAAGTGTTTGTCGATATCGACTTGCTGCTGGTCGACTTGCTGTTCTCCTTCATTCTGCTGCTTTCCGACTTCTGGCTCTTGAAGTTGATGGCCGCTTCTGAGTTTTACAGCAGCGATGTGTCCAGTCTTTCCCTTGGGATTTGGTTCTGAAGATCCGGGGAGCGAACCTGACTGTCTGGGGATACCTGCTGCTAGCTGGACTATCTGTGTATCAACTGATTTCCACCATATATCAATTTCCCCGAGCCTAGAGTTGACACCTTGCATCTGAGTGTAGACGGAGTTGAAGGACTGCTTAGTTTCTGAATGATTCCTCCGTATTTCCTCCAGGACTGTCTGTAGATCATCCCTTTTCTGGTCCCTTTCCGGATGTCCTGGAGCTCTGTAGGGCGGGGGGTTCCTAGGGGCACCTTGATTCCATTGTGGTTGATGAAACCTTTGGTCCCACATGTAGCGATTGGGACCCCCTGCGTAAGCTGCCTCTTCATGGTATTTTGCCAGCCTGACTTGCTCTGTGTGTGGGCACTCAGTAGTGGTGTGCCTCTGTGATCCGCATTCAATACAAGGCTGATTGACAGAAAGATACTTTACTTGTTTGAGGAGCTTCTTATTCTGATCTCTATAGTACAACTCCCTTACATCTGGATCAATCTCCTTAGGGGGCTCATAGAGGGGCATGGATGGTGCTATGACCCCATACTTGTTGTCATAGTTGGTCAACTTATCGAGAGCAGCCCATGCCTCAGCAGGCGACATTGTCAGATACTCATAGTGAGTATATGTGTTGATTCTGTCCTTTGCAGCCAAGTCCAGATAATTGAAGAAGATCTCTTGAACTACGCAAGGTTATTGTCCATGTGTAGGGCAGGATCGCAGTAGATCCTTATAGCGTTCTCAAGCCTTTGCTAGCGTCTCTCCAGGCTGCTGTTTGAAAGATGTGATCTTTTGGCGCAGGAGTGCTGTCTTGGCAGGAGGAAAGAATTTGTTCAGAAATTCCTACTTCACTTGAGCCCATGTCGTGAGAGATCGTGGTTTTAGCCCTTCCAGCCATTTCAGTGCAGGACCAGCCAGAGACCAACGGAAAGCTTTCATCAGGATGTACTCCAAGTTGGTACCTTCAAAAAGAGTATGACACATGTCAGTAAAGTTGGTAATATGGCGCAAAGGGCATTCATTAAATCTACCATAAAAAGCATGATTTTTAATTTCAATAAGGAATTGAGTGCGAATTTCATAGTTGTTTTCAGGGATTAGAATGGCCGATTCAGGCACGACGAGAGTCGGGTGCATGTAATCCTATGCAGTGGTTGGGTATAGGGCAAGCTCAGCTTCTGCTTGCCTCGCACGCTCAGCTTCTTGTTGCCTGCCTGCTCTCTCAGTGGCGAGAGCAGCATCCCTGGCGGCTAGATCCCTCGTGAGCCTCTCGATCAGCTGTTCCCGTGTCTCTGCAGCTGCCTTGGCTCTTTGTAGTTTTGCTCTGATGTGTAGAAGGGGTTCTGGTTCGTCTAAGCCATCAAACTCAGGTGGTTGACCAGAACGGCGCATACACCTGTAAAGTAACTTAAAAAGAAAAGTGAGATCTGACTACCTAAGGCGCGAATGATAGCTTCCCCGGCAACGACGCCAATTTGTTGCAAGGAGGAAATTGAGTATGAAATATAATGAAATAGATCAAACCAGATTTAGGCCCACGCAAATAATTACAAGTCTCCCTCCAATGTAGTAAGAGAAAGTCAGGATCGATCCACGAGGAAGCGTGTCAGTGGATCCTAGGAAACTGTAAATCTCACAGAAAAGCAAACAGAAGACAGAAACAAAGAAAGAAAGACAGAAATAACAAACGAAGACAGAAAATAAAAGTAAAGACAGAAGCTACTCGATCTCGACAAAGCTACTCGAGATCGACAAAACTCAGCAGAAACGGAAACTCAGAAACTTAATCTCGATGAAACCTCTACTCGATCTCGACAAGCACAGTACTCGAGGTCGACTAAGTTTTCCCCGAGATCGACAAAAAACACAGAAACTGTAAGTTACAACTTCAAACACAGAATCGCAAATTTCGACAAAAATAAATTCAATATATAAAGAACTTCCAAAGCCAGGGCATCAACACCACAACGATAACCATGCAAAGTAACACATAAAGGCATAAAAGATCATGCTTTCCATCTAAATAACTTTCGTTACTAACAAACATGCATATAGAGGCTTTCGCATAAACCCTAATTGTTACTAACCCTTTTCACATAATTAATCCAAGTTGCATTAAGATCACTTTCGCTTCAATAATACAAACAAGGATCACCTTCAACTCTCGCAAAAGAATCATGTTCATAGGGATAGAAGAAGAATCGCATAAAAAGATTGTACCTTTACCGCATCACCTTACATGGCCACCTCTCGGGCTCACCCCAGCCCCAAAAGTGGGTGGACTACTCGCTCTTCATTATCAAGAAAGACATTAAATAACAAAAGACACTAACTTGCATTGAATTAAATAAAGAAAGCTTACAACCAAACAAGACAAATCCGCTTTCGCCTTTCCACCTTACTCGCCATAAACTCTCTCTCTCTCTCTACTACTTACTTCTTCTCTCTGAAATTGAATGATGAAAAACCAGCCCCTAAGGCTTTATTTATAGCCTCATATTCCTTGCTATTCAAGGATAGAATATATCTATCTATATCTAAAAAGCTTAAAAGATAAATCTAAAATAGGTAGAATATCTTCCATGTGTTGATAGGTCTAAAAGGGGAAATAAATCTAAAATAGGTAGAATATCTTCCATGTGTTGATAGGTCTTCTCCATAGATAGAACTTGATAGTTGTTGATAGATCTCGGCCAAATTGGATAGAATCGGATCCAAGGACTCCCAATCCGAGTAGGACAGCAAAACCGCGTAACACGGCTTCGAACGCGGTTTCCTCGATCTCGACTAAGCTTCCTCGAGATCGAGTAGGGCTGACGTCGACCATGGCTGGCTGAATGACTCGGGTAGCAGCTGCTCGACATGGCTCGGGTGTGTGCTTCTTGTTCCTCGAGATCGAGTAAAGAACTCGAGATCGAGTATGGCTGGCGTCGAGGATGGCTAGCTCGGTGATGTCGGGCAACTTCTCCTCGACAGGCTCGGACATGCGCTGTGGTGGTCCTCGAGATCGAGGAGATTCGTCGAGATCGAGTACGATGGTGCTCGGCTTCTCAGTCCTCGGCTTCTCGACTTGGCACAACTCGTCGACTCCGGACATGGCATAAAGGTTTTGGTCTATCTCGACTAGATTCCTCGAGATAGAGTAAGGCTCCGGGAGTCGGGTTGTCTCTGACTCATTTTCTCGATCAGTGCTTAGTCGACAAGGCTTGTGCTCGAACACCTTTGTCGAGATCGAGTAAAATTACTCTAGATCGAGTAAAGTTAGGTTTCTAGCTTGATTCGACTGGTTCCGCTGCTTCTTGAACTTGGACTTCTGTAGTTGATTTTCGAGCATTTTCAACCTTTCTCAGAACTTCTGTAATTTGCCTCGAATTCTGCGAAATTAAACAGAAACTGGTGTAGATTCCATAATTTGGCAAATAAGCATAAACTACATAGATTTTGTACTATCTTAGCCCAAATGCATGAAATGTATGTAGAAAACGATATAAAAGCTACTGTAAAACATGGCAGATTCGGCTCACAACAGGCCGAAAGGGAAAGAGAGATAATATGCAAAAGAATTGGAATATCTGGGATGGATATTCCTAATACATGTTCAGACAACCCCCATTCTTAGTAGCCAAGGCTATCTCCGCCCCGATTGGCCAAGGATAAATCTCAGCTATCATCTCCAAATGAAAAGCTTGGAGGATTGATCTCTCCCCCATAGTTTTGGCAACAGTGGGAGCCACACACTCATTAAAAACCTTAAGGGCGGGCGGAGAAGTAGAAGGAACGCATCCATCACAAAAACTGTAGTTATCCACCTTCTTTTGCTTGTAAGGTCGCACGGCGAAGTCGACAAGGACTACGCGAACCAGTTTCTTTCTCTCCTTGGGCACGCGAGATGACTCACCTTTCCCCAGTTCATTTATAGACTCTGAGGTATGGCAGTACTCAGGATTATCCCTCATTAAAGAGCGCTTGATGGACCCAACCATCTTTCTCCACTTCGCGCTCAGGGGGACTACAGTCTTGACGTTTTTTCCTTTTACCGCACGTGATTCTTTCTTTTGCGGGGGAGGGGTCGGGGATGTTGTGGATTCAGGATCATCATGAACTATCGATTATGTCTTTGTCAGCGAGGAGCTAACCTCCTCGTACTCATTGCCCGCACTCCTGTTTTGGCTCTCACTCTAGTTCGACATCACTAAGTATATTAAGAAGAAAAACCCCAGAAAAGACGCAAAGAAAGAAAAATCAACAAGGGAAAATGACCTTTTCAGCGTCGCGAGTAAATAGTTTTTCCCTTCCCAGGTTTATGTTGGCGCCTCACGCCCACCTTAAAGAGGGCGTTGAAAAGACATCTCCATCGGAAGATGACGGTTAAAAGGCGCCTTTTCTCCATGAAGTATCTCGGTTTTCGAGAAACCATCTCCAAAAAGTGAAAAGGAGGGGAGACAAAAAGTCTTCGTCCGCCTACAACCGTCAGAAAAACCCCGAAAAGACCCTAACCCCACCGTACCACCACCAGATAACCTTAAAAGCACCCCCGGGAGATCGATCAAAACCCCAACGGAAAGAAAGAAGGAAAAGGGGAATGGGGTACCACGGGGCACCTTTCTCTCAACCCCATAACCACCGTACCCCTGGCCGAAGGAACGGGGCCCAACTACTAATAGGTTTCCTCCCTCTACCCTAAAAATCTAAAATACGAATGTGAATCTAAGATATTAGGAAATACTCACTTGAAAAAAGTGGAAGAGAAGTGTCGAACGACAAAAGAGAACGGGGAAATGGACTACCACCTAACTCTGGTACCGTCCTTCTGAAGATGAAAACCCTTCGAGTTCTCTCTCTCTCTCTCTCTCTCTCTCTCTCTCTCTGTCTTTGGAAGTGTAGAATGAAGCGACTCAAAGTGAAACCCTCACTTATAGGTCTCCGTGGGGTCATCCTCCCCAAATGGGCCAAAAACGCACTGGACCCAATTCAGACCCATCCAAGAATAAGTTTTTCGGCGGGAAGCATCGCTTTTGTTGAAACCTAATCCCGGGCGATACATCACTCGTGATCCGGTTACGAGGAGATATCACGATGTCATAGAAAATAGACCTATTAATTGACAGGGATATGACATCATAAGTAGACCACCCAACGCAAAAGACATCTGGTCTTCTACGAAATCCATCTAGCAAGGTACTTTGCCAGACCCCTACCATACTCAGTACCCTAAGTATCATCGATCTAAGAAAAATTGCGATCAGAATCCTAACATAGGTAAGCGTACATCTCATAACAGGACCCACCAATACCTTAAGGTCTGTCAGACCATAGACGAGCAACTCACTAGTCAAGCACCTCCCTTCTAACAATGCCATGTGTAATGCCTAGCTCCCTAACGTGATGACATGCATTACAAGTGTTCCCGATTAACCCACGAGGTTACCACTAAGCTGCTCGGTTAGCCTCCCTATAAATACCCCCCTCCAACCTCCAAATTGGGGATCCAATTCAAGAGAAAAGAAGAAGAGCTCTACATATCTCCTTGACCTAAAACCCCTGGAATTCAGTTCTTAAGGTCTTTGGTCGGATAAGAACGTATCTCGAATAGGAACATCATCTTACTTCCTCTAAAGACGACGATTGATTAGTAACTACTCCTTCGCGAGCCAAAGATATCATCAACGCTGATCAAGCCGATAATCGTATAAACTGACCCCCATCCATCTTGATCATGCTTGCAGGTAAATTAGGACATTCGTTGTCACTCTGAGGTAATAAGTATAGGTGAAAATCCACGATCGCGTTAGTCGTCACTCCCTGAAGCTCTCAAACCTCCCTTCAGTGGCTTCCGCCTCCTCTGTCCTCCTTCTCCGTCCTCTCGTTCTACTCTATGAGCTCCTCCCTCATTCTCTCCTCTTCGTCGCTTCTCTCTCTCTCGCTTGAAGATGAAACCAGACGCTGATGAGCTCCCATGACGATGAAGGCCTTCTCTCAGTCCTCATTGGAGTCGTCGAGGAGCTCGTCTTCCTCCCGTCATCTCTGTATCAATCTCGGCGAAGCGCGAAGCTGACGAGCTTCAATCCACCGACAACGACAAGCAACGACTTACCAATGTCGGTCTCCCTCCTCCTCCTCGGACCGACGTAGCCCAACAACTGGGTAATTTAAGCCGGAACCCCTCTTTTTGAATTGACTTGTGCAATGTAATACGCTCTAAATTCCTCATTCTAGGTTTTGGTTTTTGGCTGAGATGATTGATCCATATTGGAATGTGATAGGGACCCAACACCATGTGATGATGGTTCACTACTACGCAACGCATCCATTGCTGGCCCTCTCCTTCTACGATGCCGGGAGATCGAAAGCTGTCATCTTGTTGACTTGGCTATGGAGTGTTAGGCTCACGCACAACTACTTCTAGAGGGAGAATTGAGAGTGGGGTGCCCGAGAGGACTGGAGGTTCTTTGATATGCGCCTCCAGTATGGCAACCACTAGTGGTGGGTTTCCTTCTTTGATGTTTACTTCTCTCAGCAAGTAAATTTTTCTTACGCTCCAAGTGTTTGTTGAATTGCCTAAAGAAGCCCTTTTCCAGACATTCTATATTTACTTTGAATTTTATAAATCTTACATTCATATGTGTGTAAATTGGGTTCATATGCCTTTTATATATATCTTCAGTAAGAGTCCAATTAGTTAGATGGGCTCATAGTTGCTCCCACTGAAATCTTGTGAATATGAAAAGGGCAGTCCAGGCTCAATTTATCGTGTAGAGTTTGAATGGGAGTATGATTGATTTATTGCACTCCAAGTGATTGTTGTATTGGCTGAATGGGCCTTTTTCAAGAATACCTACATATTTCTATAAATTGGGTGTTAAGTTGCTTCCAAAGCCAATTTATAATTTCATTTCAATAGGTTCTTAAAACTCTGAACATTTGGAGAATCTAAGCTCTTCGGTAAGTGTTCAATCAATTAGAAATTTTAGGGAATTTATAGGGTCATAGTTGCAAGCAGAAAAGGGCAGTCCAGACATGGTGCAATTTCATTTTTTGTGACTAAACTTTCTTCTTAAAATGATTACGCATGTTTATGTTATTATTGTATGTTATTAAGCTATTGATGTGCACCCGAAAGGAAATAGCTACCTTATCTCATAAACAAAATTTGTTTAGCCTCTCCTATGTTGTAACTTGTATGCATATATCCAACCCTATATTGGGTCCAGCCTTGATTGGCGTCCTCAAATCTTTGTAGATGCTTTTGATTGGCATAACAATGCCATTTTTAGATTTGGTTTAGGGGCAGACCGAGTATGAGGAAGACTACATGTGCAAGTTTCCAAGGCTTGTAGTGACATACTACAAGAAGAAGCTATCATTGTGTATGGGACAAGGGGAAGACGATGGTTGTAGAAAGGTTCGTTGACTCATTTTTGTTACGTAGATGCTTCGACATCTCGTTTGGGTGTCTTGTGTTCATTTGGATTGAATCCATGCTTCTATTGGGTGTCCTTTTCATATTCGTGCATGTTGAGAGTTGTTGTATTGTGTTACAGATGTGTTTTGAATGGTGTAATTTGTGGTTGTATTTTGAATGTGTTTATGTGACAGATTTGTAAAATTATAATAAATTTATTTCCTAGCTCATATAACGAATAAGACCACATGCATATCCACGGGAATAGCTAGCAATAAAGTCACAAACTGAGCGACGAAATTTGCCACGAATACCGCCATGGGAATAGCCACGAACATAGCCAACAAAGCCACAAACTCAGCCACCTAATTGGCCACGATAATTGCCACGAAAGACGCCAGACATCTTGCACTTGCCAAGTTGCGAAATCGGCCATGACATACACCCTGGCCACGAATGACACGATCCCGAACCGGCCACGGACATAGCCACGGACTTGTCAGATCATGGCTATTAGCCACATATGTTGGGGATCGGGCTATTAGCGACGTGGCATATAGCAACGAATGGTGACGAAAGTAAAATTCATGGCTATACCTGTCGCTAAACCGTTTATCCACGATCATTCGTGACCAATTCGTGGCTGTTTGTCCATGGCTATCTATATAAAATCTTAATTTAGAAGAGTTTAGGATGGTGTTTCAATCTTAGAGACATTTTAGGAGTTTTAACTAATTATTTTTATTTTCCCATTTTTCTTTAATTTTCATTTTTTCTTGTTTGTCCTTTAATTCTATTTTTTTCTTTAATTTTACTAACTATCTATATCTATATAAACTCTTAATTTAGAAGAGTTTAGGATAATGTGTCAATCTTAGAGACATTTTAGGAGTTTTAACTAATTATTTTTATTTTCCCATTTTTCTTTAATTCTCATTTTTTCTTCTTTTTCCTTTAATTCTTTTTTTTTTTCTTTAATTTTACTAACTATCTATATCTATATAAACTCTTAATTTAGAAGAGTTTAGGATGATGTGTTAATCTTAGAGGCATTTTAAGAGTTTTAACTAATTTTATTTATTTTCCCATTTTTCTTTAATTTTCATTTTTTTCTTCTTTTTCCTTTAATTTTTTTTTCTTTAATTTTACTAACTATTGGGATTAATTCAAAACATTGAATTCAATCTAATATAACTTCTGAATCTATATAAACTCTTAATTTAGAAGAGTTTAGGATGATGTGTAAATCTTAGAGACATTTTAGGAGTTTTAAATAATTTTGTTTATTTTCCCATTTTTCTTTAATTCTCATTTTTTCTTCTTTTTTCTTTAATTCTTTTTTTTCTTTATTTTTACTAACTATTGGGATTAATTCAAAACATTGAATTCAATCTAATATAACTTCTGAATCTATATCTATATAAACTCTTAGTTTAGAAGAGTTTAGCATGATGTGTCAATCTTAGAGACATTTTAGGAGTTTTAAGTAATTATTTTTATTTTCCCATTTTTCTTTAATTCTCATTTTTTCTTCTTTTTCCTTTAATTCTTTTTTTTTCTTTAATTTTACTAACTATCTATATCTATATAAACTCTTAATTTAGAAGAGTTTAGGATGATGTGTCAATCTTAGAGACATTTTAGAAGTTTTAACTAATTATTTTTATTTTCCCATTTTTCTTTAATTCTCATTTTTGCTTCTTTTTCCTTTAATTATTTTTTTTCTTTAATTTTACTAACTATCTATATCTATATAAACTCTTAATTTAGAAGAGTTTAGAATGATTTGTCAATCTTAGAGACATTTTAGGAGTTTTAACTAATTATTTTTATTTTTCCGTTTTTCTTTAATTCTCGTTTTTTCTTCTTTTTCCTTTAATTCTTTGTTTTTTTCTTTAATTTTTCCCGTTGCTCTTCTGATCTGAGGCGTTGGGTTCTGGAGTTTTCTCCGGTTGGCCGTCGACTACTACCATCCGTGGGTTCCTTGACTACTACTTGTGGTGGCGGTGAAGGTTGGTTAGGGGTTCCGTCGACTAGGAGCTGGCGATGTGAGCCCGGATAAGATGGGTGCTGCTTCAAAGGTACCCCTGGGCTCCTGGGAAGCGAGGTTTAGCTTGCCCGAGAATCCTTTGCCCTTCCTTTGCTCTTCATGGCCGGTGTGTTAGGGTTGTGTCGTGTTGTGTGGTGAGTCGTTGGTGGATTCACATGTGGTGTTCTGCTGGTGCCTATAGGTGCACGATGTTGTGGTCCTTGGTTGCTGTGTTTCTCTTCCCGTTCATAGCCCTATTGGCTAACACGTTGAAGATTTGTTTGAGTTGAATGAGCTGCTAGTTTGGGGTTCGGGGCTATGCTGGAGGATTCCGTGGTGGCACGTGGGTCACTTGCTTAGAGTTGAAGTGCATGTGAGAGTTTGAAAACTTTAGTTGAAGTCTTCCATGGTGGCGTTTGCTTTGATCTCTAAGTTCGTCAACGTTGTGGGGCCCTTGTAGCTTTTTAAAAGCTTTAGCTAAAGTCTTCAACTTTACTTTTGCTTTTGTTAAAAGTTGTTGCCGAGTTCCAATGGGCTAAGGGGAGTGATTTTAATGTAGTGGTATTGAGTGTGGTAGCAGTTTGTGGGTTTAGTATACGAGGTTAGGCGTGGAGATTGCTTTGTAACTTGTGTGTACTGATGGCTATACGCGTGCGAAGCACGCGTATACTATCAATTTAGGAGTGTGATTTGCCGCTGTTCCTTGGCCCAAGTATCAACTCTATTGTATCGTTTACTATTTCAAACATAACCTTAAAATCCCAGAAAAATAAAACAAATACAACAAAAGTTACAAAGCCATGGAAATCCAAACTCTGTCACATTAAAAAAAATAAAGAACTCAGCAAGTCCAAATTCTATTTAATCGGAGCAACAAAACTTAGCATTTGGGAGTGACTATGAGTCTATGACTGCCTAGAAATACTTGAACAGAGACGAAGCCACAACTTATAGTAGCAGCTTCATCTATTGATACTGATACTGCACTTCAAAGACACATTCCAACCGCAAGGCTTATTCCAAGATTAATCCCTACCCCAACTCTTACCCCAGCATTGAACCATGTCATTTCCCCATCCTCGCCAGGATAAATCTCTATTCAAACTCCAAGGCACATTCCAAGAGCAATCCATGCGCCAACTCCTACCCCATTATTTAATAATGTCATTTCCCCATCCTCGCTAGGATACATCTCTTCAGAACATAAGCTTTGACCAAAGTTTGCATATGCTTCATAACCATCAGTGTCTGCATGGGCAAGTTGCACAAGTTGGCAACATATGCCAATCAGATGAAACGTGCTACATCTATGCACTTTTGTCATAAATATTCAAAGAAAGGCTGAATAAATATTCATCATTTGAAAATTGAAATACAAACTAAAATTTAACGTGGATTCAACCTCATCCACTTGATCATCTTCAAGTTTTGAAGTTAGGTAGTCACCTCCTGCAGCCGAACAACATTTATCATAGTCAAACATCAAACATTCAAAATAAAGGTTCGATATGTCATTCAATTTGATAGTCACCTCCTGGAGCACCATTAAAGCAAGAATAAATTATCCAAAGAAACTGAGATGGTAAAGTCAATGAAGTAAACACATAGTTTCACCCAATATAGACTGAGATGTTCGGGGGTAACTATTGATTGAACTTTTTATATAATAAAATTATGAGTAAAGAGGGTGGGGTAGGTCCTTTTATATAATAAAATTTGGTTGAATCAAATGTATATTTGAAGGGTTTATACTTGGAGTTTTATATGCTTCTGACTGTATATATTACTTGGAATCAGATTCAATTTGCTTGAGGATGTGAAAAGGCGAGCTGAATCTGCAAAAAGAACTCGTGTAAAGAATCAAATCTTCCACAAATCATATCAATTTGCTTAATCAATCAATGATTCATATAGTATAAAACTTGAGTAAACTCTAGCTTTCATCAATGGAGAACACGAATATCAACTCGAGCCCGAATTGCCCGTACAAAATCAAAACTGAAACAATCTCGCATCCAATTTCTCAATCTAACTTTCTCAACTTGAATCAGCAAATTAAGCACCTAATATCTCATCACCCATTCCAATCAATCACTCGGGAAAAAACCAAAAGCAAGCGTACCTTTGATTGTTGAATTATGAGGCTGAAATTGTGTAATTTGCTGCCAATTCCACCGATTTTCCCAAAATTTTCCCCCATTAAAAAAGCCCTAAAGACCTGCCACATCGCCATGTCGTCTAGAGAGGAGATTCCACTTCGCGGATATCAGCCCCAGCAACATCAGACCAACGACTTCGTCCCCATTATGTCGAAGGGCGGATGAGATGATGCTCGATTCAACAACAGGACCTCCGAATTGAACGGTGCAGTTGGTGAGATGGATATTGGCGGAAGCGATGCGACACCGATTTGAGATTTGAAAGTGGCTAGGGGTGAGTAATTGGGGAAATAATGAATAGAGAGTCGGACAAATTAAATCTTTATGCGGCATATGAGAATTGAAAGAAGGGAAGAGGGAGGAGAAGCCATTGAAGCGATGAGAGAGGAAAAACCAGAGAGAGATCGATAGAAGAACAAGCAGGGCGTGTTAATTGACAGGAGAAGGATGGGAAAAGGGAAGGTCATAATGGCAATTTTAGTAATTATTATATTTCATAGGTAAGGATTAAGGGCAAATTTGTAACTCAACTTTGAGGCAAAGTGCGCCTTATATATATAGACTAGTCGTATACCCGCGTGCTTTGCACGCGGTGGATATGCTGACTTGCACTCTTAACCTACATATCAATACATATGTACTATTACCAAATGACTAAAGGTTGTTGCAGTCTTGCAGAAGTGACCTTACCTTAATATATTCTTTAACCCTAAATTAAATCTTGGATTACACATGTATCCTTAGCTTCAAAAAACCTCAAAATCAACCTCAGTATCCTTTGCAAAAGGGACACTGATTTATTAAAATTTTTGGCATATGCAGAATTTTGAGCTTGTCTTCTTCTTTCTCACTCTCTTCCATTTAGGGTACCTGAAAAAAATTGGAATGGAGAAAACAAATTCATCAAATAACCTGTAAGACATATAGCAGAGCATTCTGGTATGCATAAATAAAAACAAATACCAGTAATGTGAAATCGTGGGGACATGGATTAGAAAGTTTAATTATTAACAAATAATATGAATCTAATAGAAATAAACCTTACATGTTGGTAAAAGCTTTGGTTTCATTTACGTAAAATGTATTAATAAATTCTTGAAGTTTCAACCATTTACCCTATTAGGTTATCACCTTCAACCTTCATATCGATTTTTTTTTTATTTTGGGGCAAGTATTCTTGTCAGTATTAAAAAACTATTCAATTCAAAATTGATAAATTTCAATAGATTTAAAAAAGAATAAATTTCATACCTATATCGCTTTACTTTATGTGATTTTGCCAAAGTTCTTTCTTTCACATGCTTTGACAAAGTCATCATTGAAGAGTCTTTTCAAATCTAAAGTATCAAAATTCTTTCGATTTTTTGATACTTTAGATTTGATATGAGTCTTTTATTAAAAGATGTAGCTGATTTGGTTTGGCCTGGAACGTGCAGAGCCATGCCGATGAATGTAGTCTTTCCTTGACATCCAACTGCTCCGAGACAAACTCGCCCTCTTTCTTCCTAGCAGCATATGCTTTCTTCTTTTTCACTTTCTCTTCAGCTTTCTTTTTTAGTTCCAACTACTGTTACGAAAAAAGGTACAAGATAAGAACATGATTAGGATCCAGGGTTTCATTAAGCCACTCCAAGGGCTAAAGCAAAATAGGAGTTAAATCAGAACTGTCATAGGCAGCAAAGTATGAGGAACAAGAATATCAGTGTTTTCATAATTAACTTTTCTACTTTCGTTGCAAAACATTGGAGTCTCTAATTTGGTGAATTATTCCTGCACCAACTAAATAAGAATCTCATACTCTAATTTCGGTTTTCCTTTATACACAGCCCCATAAAAATGAACTCCTATATTTGTTAACAAGCGGGAGGGGGGGGGGGGGGGGGGCAACCATTCGAAGCAATAATGTTGTGAGCTTCTTTGATTACAAAAGGTTGACTCGTACATCAATGTGAAAGGAAATAAAGAGATATGTAAGGTTCTATTCAAAAGATAGATGCAATGAAAGAGGTAATGCAATAAGCATTAACAATGACAAATAAAATAAAGGATGTCTCTTAAAGGTTCTTTGCTCTAAGTAGGTGATATACCTTTACAGTTTCCCTTAAGTTTGATAAAAGTAATCAAATGATTCAACTGCATTCCTTACATACTTTCTAATTGGATATAGATTTAAAATTTGAAATTGAAGAGGATACCTTTAACAATATTAAATAACATCTTTGGGTGAGATGATCAATGAAGACAAAGGTTCTAATGAATTGATTTTTTTTTCTTAATCACCATGAGAGACTCTATTGGCTTATCCTATCCTGCATACTCACCAACACATTATGTCAATTATTAACTCTTGAAAGCACTGGCAGTCTAACATTTTTGCTTGTTAAATGATTTTATTTGGCCTTTAAATTTAGGGGAAAATATACATAAAACACTAAACCTTATCTCCAAACAAACTAATTATATTGCAAAAATTGAAATATCATCAATACTTTATCAACCAAGAGCCATCAAGCAAAATTCATTCAGATCATTTCATTCTTCAATTAAGCAGGGAAAGTAATTTACATCAAAGAAAAATGATGCATTATGAAATTGTTACCATGTAGATCAACCAAAATCGATTCAAATCGTTTATTCTTCAATAAAATAAGGGGGTGATTCATATCTTTATGAAATTATGATTGGGAATGGCGTTGTGGACTCTTGAGTTTCTTAAAATCCTAAACCAGGCACATCGGGCGAATTGAAAACGATAATAACAAAAGTGAAATCGAAAGGCTCACCTTTCCAGATGAATCCGCCCAAAGCTTCTGTGCTTGAACACCGACAATATCTCCGACCCCCATTGGAGAAATAGGGATGATTCGAGGAGCGCACCATTCCTAATTATCGCAAACCCTAGAACACACTGGGCTCTCGCTACTTCCTCTTCGTTGTAGTCGGAAAATAGTATTAGAATGGAACAAGATTCAGAAGGAGGAAGAAAAGTAAGGTCGATCGGAGACGAAGCAAATGAAAAGGAAGAGAGGGGAACCAGAGAGAGGTAGGCGTAGGGAAAGGGGAAGAGGAAGAAGGACGCTCTAGAGTCTGTGGTTTTGGAAAGGGGGAAGCAAAAAGAGAATGGCAATTTTGTAATTTTAAAAGAACAGTTGCAGATTTAGGGGCAAGATGGGTAGTCAACTTTTTGGCAATCCTTCCCTTTTATATATATAGAAGTGGGTATGGCATGTTGGATGGTGGGGTTCATTTGTTTTACCGGGTCCATTATACGCCTACTCTCCCATATCGGCAAGCAGATTAGTATGTTGTGCTTTACGCTATGCTTCTCTCGGTGTGGACTGGACGTGGACATATATTTAACACAAATAATCCATCAGCTTCACCCACCAATCAGCTTCAGCTACACTATCAGCTAGTATTTTGCCAAACAGAGCCATAAACTCTTAATTTAGAAGAGTTTAGGATGATGTGTCAATTTTAGAGACACATTAGGAGTTTTAACTAATTATTTTTATTTTCCCATTTTTCTTTAATTCTCATTTTTTCTTATTTTTCCTTGAATTCTCTTTTTTTCTTTAATTTTACTAACTATCTATATTTATATAAACTCTTAATTTAGAAGAGTTTAGGATGATGTGTCAATCTTAGAGACATTTTATGAGTTTTAACTAATTATTTTTATTTTTCCATTTTTCTTTATTCTCATTTTTTCTTCTTTTTCCTTTAATTCTTTTTTTTTTCTTTAATTTTACTAACTATTGAGATTAATTCAAAACCTTGAATTCAATCAAATATAACTATTGGGCTTCATCAAATTGATTTACTAACTATCAATATAAACTCTTAATTTAGAAGAGTTTAGGATGATGTGTCAATTTTAGAGACATTTTAGGAGTCTTAAATAATTATTTTTATTTTCCGATATTTCTTTAATTCTCATTTTTTTCTTCTTTTTCTTTTAATTTTTTTTTTAATTTTACTAACTATCTATATCTATATATCTATATAAACTCTTAATTTAGAAGGGTTTAGGATCATTTGTCAATCTTAGAGACATTTTAGGAGTCTTAACTAATTATTTTTATTTTCCCATTTTTCTTTAATTCTTATTTTTTTCTTCTTTTTCCTTTAATTCTTTTTTTTTCCGTTAATTTTACTAACTATCTATATCTATATAAACTCTTAATTTAGAAGAGTTTAGGATGACATATCAATCTTAGAGGCATTTTAGGAGTGTTAACCAATCATTTTTTTTATTTTCTTTAATTCTCCTTTTTCTTCTTTTTCTTTTAATTATCTTTTTTCTTTAATTTTACTAACCATCTATATCTATATCTATATAAACTCTTAATTTAGAAGATTTTAGGATGACATGTCAATCTTAGAGGCATTTTAGGAGTCTTAACCAATCTATTTTTTTTTTATTTTCTTTAATTCTCCTTTTTTCTTCTTTTTCTTTTATTCTCTTTTTTTCTTTAACTTTACTAACCATCTATATCTATATAAACTCTTAATTTAGAAGAGTTTAGGATGATATGTCAATCTTAGAGGCATTTTAGGAGTCTTAACCAATCATTTTTTTATTTTCTTTAATTCTCCTTTTTTCTTCTTTTTCTTTTAATTCTCTTTTTTCTTTAATTTTACTAACCATCTATATCTATATCTATATAAACTCTTAATTTAAAAGATTTTAGGATGACATGTCAATCTTAGAGGCATTTTAGGAGTCTTAAACAATCTTTTTTTTTTAATTTTCTTTAATTCTCCTTTGTTTCATCTTTTTCTTTTAATTCTCTTTTTTCTTTAATTTTACTAAATATCTATATCTATATAAACTCTTAATCTAGAAGAGTTTAGGATGACATGTCAATCTTAGAGGCATTTTAGGAGTCTTAACCAATCATTTTTTTTTATTTTCTTTAATTCTCCTTTTTTCTTCTTTTTCTTTTAATTATCTTTTTTCTTCAATTTTACTAACCATTGGGCTTAATTTAAAACATTGAATTCAATCTAATATAACTATAGGGCTTAACTCAAATTTATTTACTAACTATTGAGCTTAATTCATAACATTGAATATAACTATTGATTATGACACATCACATTTAAACAATGTTATAATGATATTGATATTATTATTACTGAGTAATTTAAAATATCTATATTTATGTATTATACTTTACATAAGATTTAAAAAAAATAATTTTCTAAGATAATTATAAGATACATTTTTTATAAAGTTTTTTTTATGATTTTTATCTTAACATTTATTAATATTTTATAATATTGATATATATAATATTTTAGTTTTAAAAAAATGCGTCATGGCACGGGGATCGTACTAGTTTCCTATTTTTTTAGTAGTGGTTCCTAAATTAAATAAATAAAACAAATAAAAATTCCCTAGGGTAAATAGGATTTTAACTAGACCTGTCAAACGAGTCATTCGGGTCGGGTTCGGGTCGGGTCACTTCGGGTCTCGGGTAAAACGGGTCCCAGGTATAACGGGTTTCTAGTTTTTCGGGTTGACTAGAACCCGGGTTTGACCGGGTTTCGGGCGGGTTTGGGTCGATTTCGGGTTTGTCAATTTTTTGTTTTTTGAATTAAAAAAATCGTAATTTGATAATTTTGCAATAAATTTTAATTAAATATAAATTTTTTTTAATTATGTTTAATTATAAATCAACCGGGTCGATCGGGTCACCGGGTCAATCGGGTAAATCGGGTCAAAATTGCCGGGTCAATCGGTTCGCCGGGTCGAAACCCAAATTACCCGGAAAATTTCCGGGTTTTCGGGTTCGGGTCGAAAAAAATTTCCGGGTCAAAATTTTCGGGTCTTGACCCAAAAAATTTCAGACGGTCGGGTCGGGTTTTCGGGTCGGGTTATGTTTTGACAGGTCTAATTTTAACCCATGAGGATAAATGTTCTTTAAGAGGAGATAAAAGATGCTTGATTTCACCATTAAGCAACTCTCCTCGGATCCGGACTGGTCAAACGCATCGCACCTTTCTGCAGCTTCACTCGACATCAAGTAAGTTCACTCAATATCGAGTCACCTTTATGGTCTCGAGTGCTTCTCACTCAACATCGAGTCAAGTCTGGGATGTCGAGTGGCTTCATTCGATCTCGACTCTAAGTGTGGCATAACTTAAGTCGACGTCGAGTGGATCTTAAGTAGCTTTCTTTGCTCCAACACTTAGTAAAATTCTGACTTCACTCCAGTAGATGTCGAGTGGGTTCAGTAGACATCGAGTGAAAGTCCAACTTCATTCCTCTTGCTCCGAATTGCTCCAAAATGCTTCCGATTTCTGCGAAATTAAACAGAAACTTGTGTAGATTTATATATATTGTGAATCAAAATAAACCAAACAAATTCAATACTCTTCTAACCCATAAGTATAAAATATAGATAGAAAAAACAGAATAAAAGTTAGTAAAAAACATGGCAAAATAGGCGCACATCAACACCCCATACTTAAGCTTGCTTGTCCTCAAGCAATACGTTTAATGGGCATACAAGGGAAGAAACTAAACTCTTAACATCATAGATCCTTTCTTATATAACTGTGGATTCAACTACCGTCCTCGCAAAGCTACTATTGTCACCAAATCCATGCCTATGAATAAAAGCAACATCTCACACAAAAGGAGGGTTATGCTGATGCCGTTCAAATATCGATGACTCCTGGTGACATTGAGGACAACATGAAGGTTCCATTTGATGGCCTTGTCACTCGTGCAAGGGCCAAGAAGATTAAAAATGCAACTAAGGCCTTTCTTGTCCATCACCATGGAACTTTAGAGCAAGGGTTCAGGCCACCCTGGATCACTTGGCTTAAGGTTACACCACCAGCACCGGAAGTAAGCTTGCGTCCACACTCAGAGCTCATGAAGACTCGTCAGCATCCCCCGTGACTCATCATGACTCGGCATCTACATGGAAGCACTCGGCCGAGTGGATCAAGGAAATGTCGAGTGAAGAGGAAGCCTTAGCCGAGTGAGCTCTTGTGGGCCGAGTTACATTAGTATTTAATTAATTTGTTATTTTATGCAATTAGTTAAATAAGGTGGAAATTAATTATATCTCTTCTAGATATATTACTTAGCCACCAAGTTATTAAATATCTATCTTCTTAGGAATTATTTATCTTAAAGTTATTTCATTTATCTTTAGATAGAATTAATCTATCCAAACCCCTTTCCTTTGCAAGGAAGGATTGGTTAGATCTCTCATAGTTTTCTATAAATTCATGTTATGCATCTTTTAATAAAATCAGATTGAAATAGAATTGAAGAAACCCTTTATGGATTAAGGGTTCTTCGATTATCAATCCCAAAGCTTTATGTTCTTATTATTTTCGGCAATCACAAATCATCATCCAACACCTTGATTCCATCGGCAAACCTAAACCAAACACAAACCCTAAAAACAGATCCGTCGCAACAAGGAAAGCCTGGTTCTTGGCATTACCCGCGAGCAAGTCGCTCCCAGCGAGCGCGGAGCCCAGGCGCTTCGCTCCCGCTCCCGCGTGCTCCAGGCGTCATCGTCCGCGTCTGCAGCGCCTGGCATCCCGCGTCCCTCGCTCCTCGCTCTCGCTCGCCATCACACCCGCTTCCAGCGAGAGGCTCCCGCGCCTTGCACCGCACACCCTGAGGCCGAAGGCCTGTGTGCCCAGCGATCCGCGCATCCCAACGCTCTTCTCTCTCGCTGCCTTATTTCTGTCGCTAAATCCTGTTGTTCTATTGCTGGAATTTCTAAGTATAAATTCTGTCGCTAAAATCAGAATTCTAATTACTTGTTTAAATTGTTCCGAATCAGGAGATATCAAAGAGCATTGCAAGATCGAAGAAAATATACGGCGTGGTTCTTGATCTGCAGCCCACATGCGAAGGATCGGGTATCCCAAACGTATCAAGTGGTATCGGATTTCAAGTTAATGCAAGTTCTTTACTCTCTTGATTTTTTATTTGAGTGATTTATTTTTCGTGCCTTATTTTTCACCATAGCCGCTGCATAAAAATTGAATCTTTATTATTCACCTATCAAAATTGGCACTTTATTTTTGTTATTCTTTGTTTGGATCTATAATTTGGAAGATATTGAGTTCTTGACTGCAAGTTGTGATCTTTTATTCCTAATTGCTACATATCATGCATATGACTGTGATTCTTGGATTAAAAGCATTATATAAACTTGCACCACTAAAGAACCCTAATTTTTCCAGTTTCTAGCCTATTTGCCCTATTTTCTTTATTTTTGCTTACTTTTAGATCATCGTAGCTTTTTTTTTTCTTGCTCTTCAATTTTCGGTTGCTACCTCCATATTACAGCAGCTTGTTCATCATATATATATATAAAAAAAAAAAACAGAAAAGCCGACCCTAAATTCAAAAAAAAAAAAAACAAAAGAGCATCCCTTCATTACATTGTTTATTCTTTGATTGCTACATGTTAGATGATCTAAACGGTTTTAAGCGTTACAAAAGAACCCTTCTTGTGTGATTTTGTGCTGTGCCGACACTAGAGCCTTGGTCACACCCCTCTTTCTCTGAACCGTGTTGCAATCGTCAGATAATAGTTGACGGAGTGTGTGCACTTGATTGCCCTTGTGATTGCTAATTTCGACTATTAAACATTCATATTATTCAAGCATCACATTGTAGATCTTATTCTTCCACATTAAGCCGCTTGTTTATACTTGCTATCCTTGATATCCGACTTGTGGTTGATTTAAATTGCAATTTGATTATTACTTACTGTCTTCAATATTGCAAAATTCTGTGTCCAGGGGAATTGCTTGAATATTGTGCCTTGTTTTCTCGCTCTTTGATTTCTAAAAACTTGAATCACTCTTAGGAATCATTAGAGCTTGCATTGCTTGGTTTCTGGTCTTTGCTTCGTTTACTTGTTGCTCTTCTGATATTGTAGGAACATGTCGAACGATAGCGACCCCAACCCTTCCCCTACCCCATCTGCTGGCATTTCTGCTGATAATATGCGGTTCATTATTGACTCTGCTGTACAAGAATCTACCTTGGTATTCCGTAAGGACATGGCAGAGGCTGAAAATCGTCGGGCTATTGAACGCCAGGAGGACCGCGTATTCTGGTCTAACCTCATCAAACAGGCAGTTACACGACAATTGGAGGAGGCAAAGCAGGCGGAGGCTTCTGGATCTACACCTCCCTCTGGAGGTAGACCGCCCCCACCACCCACGGCTCCTACACCTCCTTCAGGTAATGTCCCACCTACAGGTAACCCTTCTGGTTCAGTTAACCCTCCCCCTTCTGGTCAATTACATTATCAACTTAAGTCTGCTACTCCTAATCCTTTCAATGGAGAGAATGAAAACGATCATCTAGTGGGCTTCAACGGACACCATGATCTCCGTGAACATACTCCACCACGGCATCAGCAAGGGAGGCCCATTCAGCGTCAGCAGCAGCAACCGTTTCATACCCGTGCTAACTGGGATGACAGCCGCAACAACAATGATCTATATGAGACGCCACATCTGGAGGATGCTTACCATGATGTAAATCCTAACTTTGATGATTTACCCCATCCTAATTTTGGTCATCCTAGATTTGATAATGCTCAAGCTATACAAAGACGAGATGTTAAGCTTAAATTAGAAACCTTTGATGGTAATACTGATCCTGAAGCTTATCTTGTTTGGGAAAATCATACTGACTATCTGCTTGAACATTTACGCTATGAGGAAACGGAGAAGTTGGAAGTTGTTATATTGCATTTAGTAGGTAAAGCTCACACCTGGTGGTTCCGCACTCGTGAGATGCGCCGTCGTCAGGACAAGCAACCTGTTGAGACTTGGCCACAACTTCGCTATCTCCTGAAAAAGAGACATGTGCCTGAGGAATTCACAGAATCCACGAGGATGCAATTGGCGACTTGCCGCCAAGGGACTCGCTCTCCTAATGAATATAGGGATGAGCTGGAACGACTCTCCCATCAGGCTAATGTTTTTCTTACTGAACGTGCTTTGTGTACTCAATTTCTTGCTGGTCTTAATATTTCTATTAAAAATCCTTTAGCTATCCATTCCATTAGAGATATTAACACTTTGACTCATAAAGCACAGCTGATGTATGAGCAACAGCAGCAGCAGCTTCGGCTACAGTGGAACCGAGTTGACCAGACCTCTCAAGGTCGCAGGTTTGTTCCCTTTAACTCTTCCAGTCAATCTAAACCTTCTGCTTCTAACCCTTCTATGCAGCAAAAGGGAGTTTCCAACTCACCTCAACAGGGTTATCAGGTTGAAACTAGAAGAGTTGCTGCACCATCTACAGATCGTAACAAAGATATTCGCTGCTTCACTTGTGGTGGGTCTGGGCATGTCTCTCGCAATTGCCCCCAGAAAAGGAAGGTTCTTCTCAATGATTTGGGAGACCATTACTACGAGGAGGAGACTGCTGAGGACCTGGTAGTTTCGAGTGAAGTGGAGGAGGACCAGTCGACTGAGCCTATTGAGGAAATCGATACTTCCCAGTACGACAACGTTCTTTGCATTATCAATCGACGGGTCCTACACATTCAGGAATCTCCCGTGGCTGATCAAAGGGAGAACATATTCCACACAAGATGCTTGGTTCGCGAAGCTACCTTAACCCTTATCATCGACGGTGGGAGTTGCTGCAATCTCATCAGTGAAAAGGTAGTAAATTTCCTCCATTTACCTACTACTCCTAGAGCTACTCACTATGGTTTAAATGGCATTACTGATGATGGTTCTGATATATTGGTCACCAAACAATGTTTAGTTTCTCTTTCAATTGGAACATATCATGATAAAATATTATGTGATGTTGCTCGCATGGATTATAGTCATATATTGTTAGGGTGTCCTTGGTTATATGATCGTAATGTCCTTCATGATGGTCGTGCAAATACATATGCTTTCACCTATGACGGGAAGAGAGTTACTCTCCTACCCCTTTCGCCACAAATTAATCTGAAGGACCAGGTTCGCAAGCAGCAACAAAGGAACGTTGACAGAGAAGCTGAAAAATTGGAGAAGCTCAAAGGGAGCTCGGCTGAACAAGCCGCCCCCGCGGCCCAGCATGCCGCGCCCGCGGCCCCAGCAGTAGCGCCCGCAGCCGCCCCTGCAGCCCCCTTGCCGCCTTCTCCTCCCCATTCGACGTCACCTAAGCCCTCTTCTTCATCACTTAAGGGCTCTGTGGAACGTCAATCTTTGGTCTCTCACCCTCAGCAAGGGACCATAACCTGGAATGCTCATCGACCTCATATTCTTCTGGTCATGAAACAGGTATTACTTAATGTTGAATTAAGTCATATTCCTGCCCATATTGCTGCTGTTCTGCAGGATTATTTGGATGTGCTTCCAGCTGAACTACCCCAAGGCTTGCCTCCTATTAGAGGTATTGAGCACCAGATTGACTTTGTGCCTGGAGCAGCCTTGCCTAATCGCGCCGCTTATAGAGCTAGTCCTGAGGAAACAAAGGAGCTGCAACGACAAGTCACAGAATTGATGGAAAAGGGCTTTGTTCGAGAAAGCCTCTCTCCCTGTGCCGTGCCTGTCATTTTGGTTCCAAAGAAGGATGGCTCCTGGCGCATGTGTGTTGATTGCCGCGCGATCAACCAAATAACGGTTATGTATCGCCACCCTATTCCTCGTTTAGATGATATGCTTGATGACCTTCATGGTGCTGCTATTTTTTCTAAAATTGACCTTAGAAGTGGATATCATCAAATTAGGATGAAATAGGGTGATGAATGGAAAACGGCTTTTACAACTAAGTATGGCTTATATGAATGGTTAGTAATGCCTTTTGGATTAACTAATGCACCTTCTACATTTATGAGGCTTATGAACCATGTGCTTCGAAGACACTTAGATAAATTTGTCGTTGTCTATTTTGACGATATCTTAATCTACAGTAAGAATATGCATGATCATTTAAGTCACTTAAAATTGGTTTTTGATTGTCTAAGGAAAGAGAAATTATATGCCAATTTAAAGAAATGTTCTTTTGCATCCGAGTCTACCATTTTTCTTGGTTTTATAGTGACTGCATCTGGATTAAAGGTGGATGAGGAGAAGATTCGTGCTATTCAGGAGTGGGCTAGGCCGACTACACCCACCCATGTCCGCTCATTTTTGGGCCTTGCTGGCTTCTATCGACGTTTTGTCAAGGACTTCAGCCTGATTGCCGCCCCCCTACATGAGCTGACAAAGAAAGATGTGACATTTCGCTGGTCTGACTCACATCAAAAGGCTTTCGACGCCCTCAAGGACCACCTGACACACGCCCCAGTGCTGCAGTTACCTGACTTTGCTCAACCTTTTGAGCTCGAGTGTGACGCTTCTGGCACTGGCATTGGAGGGGTCCTGCTGCAGAACAAGCGTCCCATCGCCTACTTCAGCGAAAAATTGGGCACCGCTGAGCTCAACTATTCTACCTACGACAAGGAGCTATTTGCACTGGTTCGTTGCTTACAAACTTGGCAACATTATCTCTGGCCTAAGGAATTTGTGATTCATTCGGATCATGAAGCTCTAAAGTACCTCAAAGGACAAGCAGTGCTCAGCAGGCGACTTGCTTGATGGGTAGAGTTTATAGAGACCTTTTCCTATGTGGTCCACCACAAGAAGGGAAAGGATAATGTGGTAGCTGACGCGCTATCACGCAGGTATGTCCTCTTAAACCATATGGATGCACATGTTTTGGGTTTTGCTTTGATAAAGGAACTGTATGCTTCTAATAGTTTCTTTAAAACTATATATGCTCAATGTGTGTCCAAAGGTGAAGTTGATTCATATTTTATTGATAATGGGTATTTGTTTAAGATGGGCAAACTTTGTATCCCATCTTCTTCTATTCGCCGATTGTTAACCCAAGAAATTCATGAATCTAGGGGACATGGGGGTTTCGAAAAAACCTTAGCTGGACTAAAGGAACACTACTTTTGGCCTAAAATGTCTAATTATGTGCTGAGATTTGTCAAAAGTTGTGTTACATGTGCTAAAGCCAAATCGAAATCCAATGCTAATGGTCTATACCAACCTTTGCCTATTGCTAATGCACCCTGGGAAGATGTTTCTATGGATTTTATTGTAGGATTGCCTAGAACTTCTAAGGGTCATGATTCCATATTTGTTGTTGTGGACCGATTTTCCAAAATGGCTCATTTTATTCCATGTCATAAAACTGATGATGCTATTCATGTTGCTCAGTTATTCTTCAAAGATGTTGTTCGCTTACATGGATTGCCATTATCTATAGTTTCTGACCGAGATCCTAAATTCTTAAGCTCTTTTTGGAAAACTCTATGGTCTAAATTGGGTACAAAATTACTATTTTCTACTTCTTGTCACCCACAAACTGATGGCCAAACTGAGGTCACAAATAGAACTCTTGGGGCTCTCCTTAGAGTCATGCTACGAACTAACCTCCGGAGGTGGGAAGACTGCCTACCATTTGTAGAATTTGCATATAACAGGTCTAGGCACTCTACAACTAAGATGACCCCCTTCAAAGTCGTATATGGCCGAAACCCCTTAACTCCGGTGGACATGATGCCTCGGCCATATAAGGACAAGGAGAGCGTGGATGCAGCTAAGCAAGTGGACTTCATCAAAAGCTTGCATGAGCGTACCAAGGCGCAGCTGGAGAGTAAGACTGCGCAATACAAGGCCGCGAAGGACAAGCATCGCAAGGATATGCAGTTCGACGTTGGTGATCTGGTCTGGCTGCATCTCAAGAAGGAAAGGTTTCCGCAACAACGGAAATCTAAGCTGGACCCCAGGGGAGATGGACCATTCAGAGTGGTTCAAAAGATGGGTCCTAATGCATACAAGCTGGATCTCTCTGCCGATAAGTACAGCGTTCATTCTACATTCAACTTCGCCGACCTATCCTTGTTCGTGCCTGACGATGACTCTGACGACAATTTGACTCTGACTTCACTCCAGTAGATGTCGAGTGGGTTCAGTAGACATCGAGTGAAAGTCCAACATCATTCCTCCTTCTCCGAATTGCTCCAAAATGCTTCCGATTTCTGCGAAATTAAACAGAAACTTGTGTAGATTTATATATATTGTGAATCAAAATAAATCACACAAATTCAATACTCTTCTAACCCATAAGTATAAAATATAGATAGAAAAAACAGAATAAAAGTTAGTAAAAAACATGGCAAAATAGGCGCACATCAACACCCCATACTTAAGCTTGCTTGTCCTCAAGCAATACGTTTAATGGGCATACAAGGGAAGAAACTAAACTCTTAACATCATAGATCCATTCTTATATAACTGTGGATTCAACTACCGTCCTCGCAAAGCTACTATTGTCACCAAATCCATGCCTATGAATAAAAGCAACATCTCACACAAAAGAAGGGTTATGCTGATGCCGTTCAAATATCGATGACTCCTAGTGACATTGAGGACAACAAGAAGGTTCCATTTGATGGCCCTGTCACTCGTGCAAGGGCCAAGAAGATTAAAAATGCAACTAAGGCCTTTCTTGTTCGTCACCATGGAACTTTAGAGCAAGGGTTCAGGCCACCCTGGATCACTTGGCTCAAGGTTACACCACCAGCACCGGAAGTAAGCTTGCGTCCACACTCAGAGCTCATGAAGACTCGTCAGCATCCCCCATGACTCATCATGACTCGGCATCTCCATGGAAGCACTCGGCCGAGTGGATCAAGGAAATGTCGAGTGAAGAGGAAGCCTTGGCCGAGTGATCTCTTGTGGGCCGAGTTACATTAGTATTTAATTAATTTGTTATTTTATGCAATTAGTTAAATAAGGTGGAAATTAATTATATCTCTTCTAGATATATTACTTAGCCACCAAGTTATTAAATATCTATCTTCTTAGGAATTATTTATCTTAAAGTTATTTCATTTATCTTTAGATAGAATTAATCTATCCAAACCCCTTTCCTTTGCAAGGAAGGATTGGTTAGATCTATCATAGTTTTCTATAAATTCATGTTATGCATCTTTTAATAAAATCAGATTGAAATAGAATTGAAGAAACCCTTTATGGATTAAGGGTTCTTCGATTATCAATCCCAATGCTTTATGTTCTTATTATTTTCGGCAATCACAAATCATCATCCAACACCTTGATTCCATCGGCAAACCTAAACCAAACACAAACCCTAAAAACAGATCCGTCGCAACAAGGAAAGCATGGTTCTTGGCGTTACCCTCGAGCAAGTCGCTCCCAGCGAGCGCGGAGCCCAGGCGCTTCGCTCCCGCTCCCGCGTGCTCCAGGCGTCATCATCCGCGTCTCCAGCGCCTGGCATCCCGCGTCCCTCGCTCCTCGCTCTCGCTCGCCATCACACCCGCTTCCAGCGAGAGGCTCCCGTGCCTTGCACCGCACACCCTGAGGCCGAAGGCCTGTGTGCCCAGCGATCCGCGCATCCCAACGCTCTTCTCTCTCGCTGCCTTATTTCTGTCGCTAAATCCTGTTGTTCTATTGCTGGAATTTCTAAGTATAAATTCTGTCGCTAAAATCAGAATTCTAATTACTTGTTTGAATTGTTCCGAATCAGGAGATATCAAAGAGCATTGCAAGATCGAAGCAAATATACGGCGTAGTTCTTGATCTGCAGCCCACAAGCGAAGGATCGGGTATCCCAAACGTATCATATGCAAAAACAATTTCATTAGTAAGAAAGCATTAATAATCAAGAGGACTTTTGAGCACATGGTAAAGAATAGTTAAAAAGGTATAGTGGTGGGCAATATTTGGGCAATGTGGTGCTAAATCCAGAGAGAACTCTTCAAACTTTCTTTCTTGCACTTTTTCCCATCACATGATATTTCCACATCCCTCATCCTCTCATAATGACTCTTTGCTTTTTTCACTATTATGCTTTTACCTCTCTAACCTCAGCACTGCCTTCTCACGAGTCACAAACATGAGTGTCATGAATGGCCCTGAATACTTAGTGCTTCGGACTCCTTACCTTGGTGTCCCATCTCACCGAGCTAACATCTCAACGGGCAGGGTCGATCTACCTTTATCTCCTGAGGTGGCCGGATTTTCTTTCGCTCATTAAATTTTCCATAAAATATCATCCTCCTGCCAAACTCCAAATAATAATAACAAC
Source organism: Persicaria tinctoria (assembly GCA_037127255.1). NCBI lineage: Eukaryota > Viridiplantae > Streptophyta > Magnoliopsida > Caryophyllales > Polygonaceae > Persicaria > Persicaria tinctoria. The sequence goes on from JBANSL010000013.1 coordinate 45,746,646, forward strand.
ACAACAACCATATAATAATCTCCATAATATGACATCAATTTCTCAACATACTTCCCGGAAGGGTCATAAGGTAAAGAAATAGGCAATATATAGAACATGTGGAGCAAATATGAAATAACGCTCAATATGGATAATGTGATGCATAATAGCATAGATAAGGCTAGGTATATAAACTCATATGGAAAATAAAGTCCTTCATCCTCTTATCATGCATATGTCAAAATCAACTTCAAATTTACATCCTTTCATGGTTTTCAATAAAATAATGCACTTCATTGTGACTTCTCTTTACTAGGCAATTTCATGATATATCTCTAATGAATCCATTTTTTCATTGTCGAGTCTTGTTAAACTTCCATGACACTAATCAAATTTTTTAATGGGGTGATAAAAATAAACTTTGGATGAAAAGATGAAGCATATAAATAAATGACATATCCAAAGTACCATGTAAAGAGCAATATAGAGAAATAATCATAAATAGGATATAAGTAACACTAGGCCAAAAAAGGTGTTTTACATCACCAAATAGACATCGGTTCCATGTCCCTTTGATGTATTAAAACACATTTTGCTTTTATACATCGGTTCCTTATTATAACCGGTGTAATATGTGTTTTTAACATATATAAAACCGATGTGTAAAGTATATACATCGGATGCTAAATAAACCGATTTAAAATGAGTAGTGTATAAAGTATTTTTTTAACGGAAAAAAAATCTGAAAAATGGGCTAAATTGTAAAGTACTCCGTAGGAGAGTACAAGAGTCTCCAATTCGATCTAAACCCTCTAGTGCTTGTGAGAGGCGATGGCCTTTTCTCTGGCCGCCCCTGCTCATTCTGCCTTTTCTCTGGCCGGCGACTAGCCCTACTTCATCTCCGACACCTAAACTCTCAATCCACCGCCGCTGCTACTTCTTCTTCGGCCGCCCTTGCCACTTCTTCTTTGGCCGCCCTTGCCACCGTCGTTGCTACTCCTTCAGCCGCCCCTGTCACCGTCGTTGCTACTCCTTCGGTCGCCCCTACATCTTCTCTGATGTCGCTGCTCGTCTGCTCACCCCACTGGAACCCTCCATCTCCGCGCCACCTCTTGTTAGTACCCTAACCCATGCCACCCTCGCACCACCACGATGGATTGAATGTTTAGGGTTTGAGAAGGGGCTGCCGAAGAGGTACGTCCTTCTCTTCACATCTCTAAGATACGTTCTTTCTCTTTCTCCTGAAATCAATCGAAGTTTGTACTTGAAGTCGACTACCAATTGCGTCTTGCGTTCAAAATATGTGCTTTTTATATTTCGATCTTTTCTTTTCCTGAACAATGCTAGACCTATTGATGATTCTGTAGTTCATCGTATGCTAGGTACATCTAAGTCATCCATTCATTCCTAATGCTTGATTTCCTTTGAACCGTCTGCTAATGCCTGAAGGCATGTTTGTGTTTGTTGTGGATCGAGTTGACCTCATTCTTAGCTTTTTGCACTGGCTCTAGATCCTTAATTTCAGTCGATGTCGAGTCATATGGGTCGATGTCAACTGGATTTGCAGTGTGTTTATTCCAGATTGCCACGATCTCCTCCAATTGGGCTTCCATAGCCCTCTCCTCTAGCTCCTCCCAGGTCATAGTTCTCGTCGTTGGTTCCCCACAAGGGATGTAGCTTCCCTTGATATGCATAGACTTGACCTCCATTCTAACGAGTTTATCCATAGTCTTGTTGAAGGAGTACTCGATCACCTCATCACTAATTGTAAATGTAAGCATCCTCTTTCTTAAGCTGATGTTGACATCGACGGTTTCTAAGAATGGCCTACCAAGGATGATTGGGCATGTAGGATCCTCAGCCATATCAAGAACAATGAAGTCCGTAGGCACATACAACATGCCTATCTTGACGGGGATGTCATCCATAACTCCAGTGGGCATGACATATTTGTTGTTGACCATATAGAGCTTCATATCCATTGGCTCCGATTCTCCGACGTTTACTGTTGACCAGATGGACAAAGGCATGAGGCTCACACTAGCGCCTAAGTCGCAGAGAGCTTGGTAGCGATGTTGGCTTAGCCCAATTGTAATGGTGAATTTCCCTGGGTCCGGTCGCTTCTCTGGAAAATCCATCTTGATGCACTTCTATGCGATTTCCGCAATGGACATCTTTTTGCTTAGAATGTTCTTGAGGAACCTCACATATGATAACATCTCATGAAGATCTTAAATGAAGGGTATGATGGTGTTGAGCCCTTAAAGCATTTTCACAAAACGCTGGAATTTTTTTTCGGCAGGGTCCTTCAAAGATTTAGTGGGTGATAGCATGCATTTAGGTAGGCATAATAGGTTGCATTTATCTTATTTAATATGCATTTCATGGATGGATTAAGTACAATTTGCATATTTGCTCTCTATGTTAGTGGAGTCGGAATCTACACACTTGTATTGATTATTTCAGGTAATCGTGGATCCGATGATGAGGCAGGAGTTGTTAACGCATTAGATGAGAATGTCTAGTTGATCAGAGAAGCTTACATGAAGATCTCAAGAGGTCCTGAGAAGAAGAAGCGGACCTAAACGAAGAACAAGTCTGCAGAAGTTGTCCCCAGACATGCTGAACTTGTTTTGCACTTTCTAGAGGCCTCGGTTGTCCGATTGACTATTATGACCATGCGTTGGAAAGCTATTTCAGAGAGCTACAACTTTCATGTTGACAACAAGAGCAAAATCGGGATAGATTTTCCGTGAAAGGCCCCTGGCTGCGGCCGAAACAACCCTTGCGGCGCCCGCCGCCAATCAATCTGCAGCGGTGTACGAAGAAACAGTGTGTTGCGGCCGCAACACCTATGCAGCGTCGTTTTGATTAATAAAAACCCTAGAACCTATTGATTTCTTTCATGGCTGACTTTGGATGTTTTATAAGGCCAAATTTAGTTATTTTTCCGACACTTCTATTCTATTCATTCATCAGACACTTTAGAGATTTTGAGTGATGTCTTCCATGAGAAACTAAACTCATCTATTCTTCCTACAATTTGAAGCTTTATTTGGATTGATTGTGAGTTTCTAATTCTCGTTCCTTGTTTGCTATATTTGAATGTTTCAACTTCTTTGTGCTTAATTGTTTATTGATTTGTTCTATCTTGTCTGGCCAACTTGTTAGATCAATTCAATCGCTAAAGTTTTGTATATTCCTGGTTGTGAACCTTAATCTAAGTGGCAAACTTGTTCCTTTAGGGCTGGTTGAACTAATTGAATGAGTAAGAAGTTGAATGTGTTGTTAAATCTCTCTTTAGAGACTGCAAATACCTTGGCTAATCTATGAACTTAAAGCTATCAATTGGGTTAAATCCTTCTTTAGGGACTGTTCGATTGATAAGGGTTGCTAGGACTGGTTGGACTAGTAACTATATTAGGCCGGGACAAGGGCATTCATAGGAAACTTAAAAGGACGAGAAAAAGTTGCAAGGATCGCTTCAATCTAATAAAGTGGAAAATTATAGGTAGAATTGCTTCTCCAAATTGTCTAAAAACCAAATTCGTTTGCTTTGCTTTCTTTACTTTGCTTTGATAAAAGGCGGAACTTTTACACACTCAAAACCCCCTCTTTGTTTACTTGATTAACACTAGAATCATACTTGAATTAAGAATTTTCCTGTGGGATCGACCTCTTGCTTATTGCTATACTAGTTATAGGTTTGAGATTTACTTTGGCGGATCAACGACAGGTTTTCTATCCGTCAAATTTGGCGTCGTTGCCGGGGAATTTTTATTAATTCTTGTGTGTTTTTGGTGTTGATTTTGGTGTGGACCATCTTATAGGGTCCATACCTGTGCTACTAATTCTTCTCTATAGAAAGAATTGCAGAGATGGCGAACGACGCAAATCGTACTCTAAAGGAGCTTACTGCTCCTGATCTGGTACAATAACCCTTAGCAATCCAATTCCTTACGCTGGGGGAAGGAGTCAACTTTGAGCTTAAGTCTGGGGTAATTCATCTTCTACCCAAGTTCCATGGGTTGAGTGGGGAGGACCCCTGCAAACATCTGTCTGAGTTCCATACTGTGGTAGTTGGGATGAAACCTGAGAATGTCACTGCAGAGCAAATCAAACTGAGAGCTTTTCCCTTCTCTTTGAAGGATGGTGCGAATGGATGGTTCTTCTATCTATCACCTGGATCTATTACTACTTGGGCTGAGATGAAGAGAGTCTTCCTAGAGATGTACTTCCCTGCAACAAAGCTAAATGCCTTGAAAAGGTCAATCAGCAGCATTGAGCAGTACGCGACGGAGTCTATTCATGAGTACTTTGAGCGTTTCAAGAAACTCTGTGCTAGCTGCCCATGTCATGGGTACTCTCAGAAGGATCTGGTTCTCTTCTTGTTCAATGGGCTTACTGATGGAGAGCGCAAAACGGTGAATTCCTGTTGTGGGGGAAAATGTTGAATAAGACGCCTGCTGCAGCTTGGGAAGTGTTTAAGGAGCTCTCTGAAGGCTCTAGGCAGTTCAACAAGAGCACTCGTGCTAGAGGTGTACTCGCCATTAATGCCCCAGTGGCTGCATTACAGACTGATATGGCAGAGATGAAAGAGATGCTCAAGAAGCTGGTAGTTGATAGAGCGTCTCAGCAGTTGAAAGCATGTGAATCCTACAACGATCCATCCCACCCTATGGATATCTACTCAACTTTGCAAGATCCTAGTGTTGAGTTGAATACAATTGGGAATTTTGCTCCACAAAGGCCTAGGCAAGGCAACTTTGGTAATCCTGGGTAATTCAACAATAATAACTACAATGGAGGCTATCAACAGGGTAATGGTTATGGAAACTACCAAGAACCTTTCAATCAGCAAGGGGGGAAACAGGCAAGGCCCCACCAACAATTTGAACCTCGACAGGGAGGCCAACCACAATCCAATGAGGCTATTGAGGATCCAATACAGATATTATCACGGCTGGTCTTGAAGGTTGAGAAACAACAATAAGACCGGATCACAAATTTGGAGAATCAACTGAGTCAGCTCATTCAGGTCTTAAGTGCAAAGGAAGCAAACGATTCAGGGAAGCTTCCATCACAAACGGTTGAGAATCCTAAGGAGAATGTCTGCGCAATAACGCTTAGGAGTGGCAAGGAACTGATTGTCACACCTCAAAAAGAGAATGAAGAAACCATGGATGACGAAATAGAGGTAAGAGATGAAGAGGACGGACGATGCACAGTGCGGCGGCCGCAGCAACCATGCCGCGACCGCGGCATAACAATGTTGCGCCCGCAGCAATTTGCGGTGCCCGCCGCCAGTGCCCCCATAAACCTATCGGTGCCAGGTACGTTTTCTTCGTCTTGTTCCCTTTCTTCTTCTTCTTCCCCTCTTCCACCTCCTTCTTCTTCTTCCTTACCTATGGAAACTCCAAAGCCGGTTCCACCATTTCCGGAAGCTCTGAAGGATACAAGAAGGTATGAGAACGATAAGGAGATTTTTGAGACGTTCAGCAAGTGCGAGGTAAATATTCCTTTACTCAAATTGATTAAGAGCATTCCTAGATATGCTAAAATTTTGAAGGAATTGTGCACCATCAAGAAGAAGCAACGATTAAAAAAGAAGGAAAAGGTAAGTTTGAATGAAAATGTCTCTGCTATATTGCAAAGGAAATTGCCTGAAAAATGTGGAGACCCAGGTATGTTTACAATTCCATGTGCAATTGGGAATACTAGATTCAAACAAGCCATGTTAGATCTAGGAGCCTCAATTAATGTTATTTCCTATAACATGTATATGTCTTTAGGTTTGGGTGCTCGGATTGAGACTGGGGTTAAAGTGCCAAGAGGCATTGTTGAAGATGTTTTGGTTATGGTAGATGATTTGTTTTTCCCTGTTGATTTCTTTGTTTTAGATATGGAGCAGGGAGCCCTAGAAACACCCATTATACTAGGCAGACCATTCCTGAAAACTGCGAAAACGAAAATTGATTTTTGTGAGGGTTTATTGACTATGGAGTTTGATGGAAGAAAGATAAAATTCTCTCTCTTTAATCATGCTAAGCTTTCTCCTGAAAATTCTTTAGATATGCCTATTGCTGACAATATTGATCGCAACAACAATTTTCGTGATTTGTTAGAAACACCTAAGGAACATAGTTTATAGAAATTTGAACCTCCTAACAAATTGAAACCTTTTGTGATTCCAGGACAACCCCCAGGCATAGCTCAAGGAGAGAAGCTAAGGGTAATGGATGAATGTTTGGACAGAGAGCTACACCTTCCAAGGGTGCCCGCATTTGTCAATGAAATGACAGGTGTAGGTGACCCTGGTGGAGGAACCTAGGCCAATCAAGGGCCATTACGTCGAGCCAACGACTTGAAACAAAGACGCTTCTCGGGAGGCAACCCGAGGTAAGTTTTTTTTATTTTTTCCTTTTTCTTTTCATTCAACCTGATTATATTTGATTTACTTTTGTTGTCTTTATTGTTTCATTGAGGACAATGAAAACTTTAGGTGTGGTGGAGAGGAATTCTGTATATATATTGCATATAGGAGATCATATTTAAATTTCTGCACCATGGTTAATTTATTTCATTTTTTTTAATTAATTTCTTGTTTATTTTCGTAATTAAAAAAAATATTCAGAAATCCAAAAATAGAGCATGCATTGCATACATATGTGTTATTCAAATACCCATCTAGCTTAGTTTGTCCTCTATTTTAAATTTCAAGCATGATTCATAAAAATCCCATGGAGTTCTGGATGTTTTGATTATTGTCTATATTTGATTTTTGTGGAATATGAGCTAGCAAATGTAATTGAGCATGTATGATTGAGCTAAAGTATGATTGAAGTCCTCGAAACATGACCCTGTGAGAATGTTTAGCCTTATTTGAATTCTTTTGCTCAATTGTGTGAATTACTCTCCTTGTGTTGCTCCCTCTTGACATTGACTGCAATATCTATTTTTAAAGACCGACTCACATGTTTGATTGCTTGCGGAGTTTATGTTTATATTTTGAGTCTTTTGTTTGAATTTGTGCATATTTAGTGAATAAGGTGGCAATGGTTGATGCACTTAGTAACCGGATCTATGCATGACACCCATGGGTATGATTCGCGCATAAAGGTGTTGAAAACTATCCACAAGGAAACAAAGCTTGATCATTGAGTAACCAGGTTCATTCATGACACACATGCTTGCAACTTGCGTTAAAAGTTGTTCAAGTGGACTTCATAATAGTAGGTTGAGGTGTTGATAGACCGGGGCCATTCATGACACCCATGTTTGCGCCTCGCGTAACGAAAGCACCAAGACAAGAAAAAAGAAAAAAAAAAGAAGAAAAGAAAAAAAAAAGAAAAAAAAAGTGTCACATTTTATTTAGTTGTATTTATTGTGTCCCGCAAGTAATGACATTTCGGCAGATATTTGGTGATATGGTGGTCAATGTCTATGAGCTTAGTGCATTTTGGATTGAGTTGAGAGTTGTACCTTAAAGCCTAAACACATGAGTGAAACACATATTTCTGGTGAGGTTGGATGATGTCTACTTCTAAGCTTTGATCATTGGAATACATGCTATGACGTTTGTTTGTTTGATTTATGTTTTCACCTGCTATGAGGTTGCTTTTTGATGAGGTTGAAACTTGAAGGGATTTCCTGTGGGATGCATTGATTCATGTTCATTCTATCATTGCTTGAGGACAAGGAAAGGTTAAGTGTGGGGGAGTGGGATAAGGCAGCGTTTTCTTCTTCTTCACAACTGGTGGAGTCGAGTGAGTTGACTCGGCATCGATCGGGGTGGAGTCGACATCGAGTGAAACAGGAGGCTTCAGCTGTTGTTATTGAGTTGACTCTACGTCGATTGGATAGGACTTGACGTCGAGTGGTGCTGAGTCAATATCGACTGGATGGGACTCGACATCAACTGGATTTTCAGTAGCTTCGTCCTCCGGTATTTGTTCAGGTGTTTGTAGATGATGTCCACTCCTTAGGTTTACAGCAGCCACATGTCCAGTAGATTTGCTCTTAGGATTGGGCTAAGGTTGACTAGGGAGTGATCCGGACGGTCTAGGGGTCTGTACAACCAATTGACCTATTTCGGTCTCTGTGTTCTTCCTCCTGACGTCGATCTCCCCAAGTCTAGAGTTGATCTCTTACAACTAAGTGTGGATGGATGTTATGAGGGATTTCGAGTTATGAAATAAATTTAACATATAAATTAAACCCCATTTTTGAGTCCACACAAATAAAATATAAGAAACCCTCTCGTTGTAGTGGTTGGGAATCAGGATCGAATCCACAAGGAAGTGTGTCAGCGCTCGCCAAATTAGTTCCAAAATCAGCCCTAGTATCGACCTACAGTTGACTCGACGTCGACCAGAACTTGACTCGGCATCGACTCGAACAGTCGATTTCCAATGAACTTTCAAAACAGAAAACAAGCAACCCAACGTTGATTGAGAGTCCACTCGATGTAGACTGAGTGATGACTCGATGTCGAGTGTGTTTGTGCAGAAAAATGTAACCGTAGGTTTAGATGGAGAGTGAAATGTAGAGTGTATTTCCCCCTTCTTTTTTTTTCCTCTCTCTTACACCATCTCTTCCTCCCCTCTTTGGATTTGTTTATTTGATTATTGGGTTTAATGCTACAAATCCGGTGGGTTTCTTTTGATCTAACACTGTGGGAGTTTAGGGTTAGATTACTTTGTGGGATTTAAAGATCTTTCCTATCTTTCTTTCCCTGTGGTTGCTTCGTTGTGGGAGTGCTCCCTCCTTGGGCCTCGGATTTGATCGTGTTGGTGTTGCCCTTCTGATTTGAGGTGTTGGGTGGTGGAGTTTTCTCCAGTTGGCCGCCGACTACTACTATCCGTGGGTTCCTTGACTACTACTTGTGGTGGCGGTGAAGGTTGGTTAGGGGTTCCGTCGACTAGGAGCTGGCGATGTGAACCCGGATGAGATGGGTGCTGCCACAGCGCCATGTCATCTAGAGAGGAGATTCCACTTCGCGGATATCAGCCCCAGCAACATCAGACCAACGACTTCGTCCCCGTTACATCGAAGGACGGATGAGATGATGCTCGATTCAACAACAGGACCTCCGAATTGAACGGTGCAGTTGGTGAGATGGATACTGGCGGCAACGATGCGACACCGATTTGAGATTTGAAAGTGGCTAGGGGTGAGTAATTGGGGAAATAATGAATAGAGAGTCGGACAAATTAAATCTTTATGCGGCATATGAGAATTGAAAGAAGGGAAGGGGGATGAGAAGCCATTGAAGCGATGAGAGAGGAAAGACCAGAGAGAGAGATCGATAGAAGAACAAGCAGGGCGTGTTAATTGACAGGAGAAGGATGGTAAAAGGGAAGGTCATAATGGCAATTTTAGTAATTATTATATTTCATAGGTAAGGATTAAGGGCAAATTTGTAACTCAACTTTGAGGCAAAGTGCGCCTTATATATATAGACTAGTCGTATACCCGCGTGCTTTGCACGCGGTGGATATGCTGACTTACACTCTTAACCTACATATCAATACAGATGTACTATTACCAAATGACTAAAGGTTGTTGCAGTCTTGCAGAAGTAACCTTACCTTAATATATTCTTTAACCCTAAATTAAATCTTGGATTACACATGTATCCTTAGCTTCAAAAAACCTCAAAATCAACCTCCGTATCCTTTGCAAAAGGGACACTGATTTATTAAAATTTTTGGCATATGCAGAATTTTGAGCTTGTCTTCTTCTTTCTCACTCTCTTCCATTTAGGGTACCTGAAGAAAATTGGAATGGAAAAAACAAATTCATCAAATAACCTGTAAGACATATAGCAGAGCATTCTGGTATGCATAAATAAAAACAAATACCAGTAATGTGAAATCGTGGGGACATGGATTAGCAAGTTTAATTATTAACAAATAATATGAATCTAATAGAAATAAACCTTACATGTTGATAAAAGCTTTGGTTTCATTTACGTAAAATGTATTAATAAATTCTTGAAGTTTCAACCATTTACCCTATTAGGCTATCGCCTTCAACCTTCATATCGAATTTTTTTGCTTTTGGGGCAAGTATTCTTGTCAGGATTAAAAAACTATTCAATTCAAAATTGATAAATTTCAATAGATTTAAAAAAGAATAAATTTCATACCTATATCGCTTTACTTTATGTGATTTTGCCAAAGTTATTTCTTTCACATGCTTTGACAAAGTCATCATTGAAGAGTCTTTTCAAATCAAAAGTATCAAAATTCTTTCGATTTTTTGATACTTTAGATTTGATATGAGTCTTTTATTAAAAGATGTAGCTGATTATACTCGAATGTGATTTGTATTGTTGATCCGAGGAACGTATCAGCAAAACTCTTGTGTGTTCATGATCAAGGAACTACTTCACATCCGAAGATCCTCCATCTTGTGACTTTCCCGTGGCATCACTAACCGACTCAATGATTTGGTTTGGGCTGGAACGTGCAGAGCCATGCCGATGAAAGTAGTCTTTCGTTGACATCCAACTGCTCCGAGACAAACTCGCCCTCTTTCTTCCTAGTAGCAGATGCTTTCTTCTTTTTCACTTTCTCTTCAGCTTTCTTTTTTAGTTCCAACTCCTGTTACGAAAAAAGGTACAAGATAAGAACATGATTAGGATCCAGGGTTTCATTAAGCCACTGCAAGGGCTAAAGAAAAATCGGAGTTAAATCAAAACTGTCATAGGCAGCAATGTATGAGGAACAAGAATATCAGTGTTTTCACAATTAACTTTTCTACTTTCGTTGGAAAACAATGGAGTCTCTAATTGGGGGAATTATTCCTGCACCAACTAAATAAGAATCTCATACTCTAATTTCGGTTTTCCTTTATACACAGCCCCAGAAAAATGAACACCTATATTTGTTAACAAGCGGGGGGAGGGGGGGGGGGGGGGAACAGGTTGCTTAGCTAAATTGAGACCGGAGAGCAAATTCGAAGCAATAATGTTGTGAGCTTCTTTGATTATAAAAGGTTGACTCGTACATCAATGTGAAAGGAAATAAAGAGATATGTAAGTGTAAAGGCTCGGATTTTCAAATCCTAATTTTTCAGAAAAAGAGAATTAAAAATGGAATTTAATCGGTTTTAAAACTCGTTTAATGGATTCCGACCGGAATATAAAATTCGACGAATAATTTCCATCATTTCATCTCGAAAATTCAAAATAATTATCGGATGGCGATATCCTTGTCGATTTTAAAAATCTAATTGATCGATAGAGCGAGAGTCGGAGAAACTAACATTTGAGAACTAATTGCGGGACTCAAAATTCGCGTATTTGGAATTTAATTCCGGGTATTGATTAACCAATTCCACGCACAATCCCTTACCAACACCCTTACCCATACCCTCACCCATACCCCATCACCCTCACCATCACATTCATCGCCATCACCATATGGAACTCACCATCCCCACGCCACCATCATATCCTTCCTTCACGCCATCACAATCTCCCATTCTTCATCACCCTTCCAGGAGCCCTCACCACCGCCACCACCACTGAAACCGTCACCTGCATCTCTATATTCATCACCACCATCGGCGTCACCATCTTCGATCATCATCTCCATCGCCACCACCGACTCCTCGTCCCTCCTTCCACCTCGGAGCCACCAGTGGTAGCAGTAGCATCCCTCGGAGCCACCAGGAATAGCCACTCGATCCGCCACAACCCGTCGATCCCCTTTTCCCCTGTTTCCACATCCAAGGTCGCCGCCCGATTCGATCGCGAACCAAACCTTCGGTGAGTCGTTCTCCTTCGTTTTCGATCCAAATTAACCTCGGATTCCACCATCATTCTCACCCATGTCCGGCACAGGTCCGACGAGCCATCACGAGCCACCGACGAATCCCAAAACTCCAATCGAAGCTCCGACGCCCACGAAACCACCTCGGTGAGCTTCCACCTTTCCTCCCTCTATTGTGATTCGATTCTGACTTGGGTCGGGCTGTGGGCGAGTGTCGAGTGTGCGTGAGCTGAGTGCGGGGCATTCGGGTGAACTCGTGAGCCTGGCGAGAGCTCCGGCGTAGTCGAGTGTGTGTGCGAGGCCGAGCAGAGCCGAGACGAGCAACGACGAGCATGAGCATTAGCGAGCGCTAGCACCAGCGTGAGCGGGTCGAGACCAGCGAGCCATCTAAGCAGAGGCGAGCGCCGGAGACAGCGAGCAGAGGCCGGCGGGAGCACGAGCTGCTCAGCGGGCGCGTTGAACCAGCGGAGGCGCGGCTTCCATTTGCAATCCGGAGGAAGAGGGAGGCTGACGTGGCCTGGTGGGCCCCATATCATTTTGAAGATTTTCTTTTAATGTTTAACCGGGTTGGGATTAATTAGCGGGTTTGGTTCGGTTCGGTTCGGGTTATCCGTTTTTTTTATTTAACTAATTAACGGTAATTAAAATATATTATTGGGACTTAAAGTTTTCTAAAGAATTTGGAAAAGAATTTCAAGGTGGGAATGTAATCTAATAAATAAATTTAAAAGGGAATTTGGCAAGTATTTTCAAGGATCGGAATACTTAACTATTTAAGTGGGATTTGAAACGGTTTTGAAATTAACTTGGGAATAAGACTTATTCGATGACTAACTAGCATGATAATATGATCGTTTGACTAAAAGTATGATATGCATGACTAATAGCATGACTTGGGGTGAATTATTATATGAGATTAAATGTTGGATGGTTATGACGATCTAGTAGGATTTTATATCACACAAATTACGTCTTATGATTTTGATGAACTGTTGAGGTATATGCGGAAATGATGTATATGAACATGCGGAATTGGTTGAATGATTTATAGAGAACGATGTGGTCTTTGAGGAGCGGATGATGCGATGAAATGACTTTCATAATATGTTACTTGTTCTATTGATTGAGGTGTGCTTGAGTGCTTAATAGTTGAATGTAGACTTATGTATATTCCATTATATACTAGGTGATACTATGTGATTGTGAATACTGTGTGCTGGATTCTTCTGTTGCCAATCTACTAGCTAGGTAAGTACCTCCGGGGCTTACTCAGTAACCAGTACCTCCTGCCTGATGTGTCATATAGTATGTAGGTGTTTCATATGCATAAGAGCATGCCATGTAGTATCATGCTTAGGAATTGCACTTACGAATGAGCATTCTTATTCTGTATGCGTTTGAATACAGAACGGCCGTTATCTGTGAGTCCTAGAGTCCTTGCTAGGGTCATAGGGCAGCCCAATTTCATCGGGTGTTGTCCTCCTTGAGTTCTATATATATATCACGAGATACGAGATGAGCATGAGATACGAGATGAGAATGAGATGCGATATGATGATGAGATTTGATATGCTATAGTATCGAACTAGCCAGTCTCCACCCTATCTGGAAGAGGGGTGGTGGTAGAAGAGGGATATACCACTTGGTATTCTTTGTTAAGGCCTTACTTAATATTCGACATATATGAATTAGGAGCATGATAGTGTGGTTAAGATTTCAATACTGCATGAAGGCATCCTTTATTCTAGGTATAGGCGTATTATATGTCCTCAGCGCGGTCAGAGGACCCGCGGGCGGACTCTTGGCCTGACTTGGTGGTATAGTTTCAGGTACTCGATACACTGCTTGATTTTGTGCTGTTATGACGGGGTCTATTTATATGGCGGAGAGTGAGTGTTTTAAACCTGACTTCACCGGATTCATGCTTTTGGGATTTCTCCCTACTTATACTCCGTTTTGACCCGGCTCTGCCGTGGCACTAGTTGTATCGTTTTCTGAACTTATGCCCTTTGCATGATAAATGATTTCCCGTGTTGTAGACTTAGGACAGGTACATGGGTTTACCCCGGGGTCTCCAACGGACCTTTCGGATTTGGGTGCGAAATCCTACTTTAAACTAAAAATCTTTTGTTTCAAACCTTCAACCTGTACTCGGGGAGCAAGATCCCAACGAGGGGTTTCATCCCTCGAAACGTAACTCGGGAATCATAATCTCGGGCCGTTACAAAGGTGGTATCAGAGCTGAGGTTTCGCAATCCGAGTACAATAGGTTGAAGAGGTTTTGAAAATCGCCCAATGTTTTCAAATGGTTTTGGAATATATTTTATAAAGGGCAAAATGAATTTAATTGGACTTAAAACCTAAAATGAATAAAGGGGAAATAATCTCGTGGGTAGAGACCCAAGCGGTAGACATTCCTTATGGATGTAGAATTCGGGGAACAGTAGGCAAAAAAAAAAAAAAAAAAGCTTTTATTTATAGATGGGCCTAGAAGACTCCAAGGAACACCACGGAGGTTGGAACGTTGAGTTAGGAGGCCGTGAGGTTTTGCCCATCTGGTCAGTCGTCCCTCGAAGGACGGCATAGATCGTTTCTATGCTTACGTTTATATATGTACATATATGCAATTGGGCCCGAGGGCGATCCTTCTCGAAGAGGATCATATTAATCTTGTTGATTGCTTCCGTGATGAGTGCTCTATTGTGCTTAGGATAGCGAACTAATCAGTATGCCTTGACTTAAATCATGTGTTGAATAACTGTGCAAATGGGTTAGTGAGAGAAAACCTTGTTCTTATGTAATTGGAATTCCTATTTTGTCGAAATAGCCCTTTCATAATTCAAACCCCCTGATTGTTCTGAATCTGTCATCCGCCCCACCAAAACATCTAGGCATGTTAGCAAGGGTCGAGAAGCATCTGCTCCCCTGTTTAGAGTCTTGTTTCGTATCCCACCATCGATGCTTCTATCGAGTCTCGTACCTGTGATTGGGGTCTTTCACGGGAAATTTGGGTCGGTCAACTAAATACCTTCGAAAATCGTGTCAGATGTGAGGGTTACCTGAGTATGTTAGTGGGAGTGAGGATTTAAATCGTTTTGAGATAGAAGTGAATTGTCTTATGGAGTCATCCCTTTTGATCCTCGTAATGGCCAAGCATGTCTTCTTGTCACAAGAGTCTAAACACGAGTTCTATCCTCATCTCTCGGAAACGGCGTGAATGTCCTTGTGTCCTACCCAGCAAGTCATAATAGCGTCCCACGGGGAAACGGGGTGGCGAGTCGGTGATTGTCCTTAGAGAATTCTGTCAAGTTATAATGATAGCCTCCTGGTGATTTCATGAAATTGTATATTGGTATAATTCAGCATGACTTGCCTAGTACCTTGCATGGTTGCACTTATGAGTAGATGTATGTGCCGTATGTATTGAATCCCCATGATTACCGTCTCCCTATGAACTAGGTCCATGATAGTGTGGTCAACTCTCGTTGTATGTTAAAACGTGAATTGGATGACTTAGCATACCAGATGAACCTCATTGAACCTCATGATTGTGTACATGTTTAATAAGTATTACTAGTATCATGTAGGATATATACCTCCCAGTTATAAGCCCTCATATGATTGTGTGGCGTCTTAGTCTTACTATGCGAATATGGATGTATGTGATGAGATAGTTGCTATACCAACCCTGCATGAACTGACCATACCCTTAGCATGATTTTTAGGGTGCATCTTAGCATGCTTGCCTCAATCTCACAATAGTATGACTTGCTTATGTGTGTATCTAAATTGAGTGATAAGTCATGCATATGATATCCTCTAATGTTTGCTAGGTCTTGCATAACTTATGCCATATATGTCCCATGTCAGTCTGTGCATACATGTTCTTAGTCTCTCAAGCAGGATTGATGAATGAAATGATAGGTTGCTAGCTTGTTCTGCGCACACATAAAGATGATTATATGAACATGTTATGAATGCATAAATCGATATCCCTTGAGATAGGTTCATACTAGTGTGAAATAATGTGATGACATCTCTTGATTTTTATGTGTTTGCGTGCCGTAATTATAAGGGCATCGTTGTAACTCCCGGGTTGGGATCTTATCCTTGGCCTCGTCGTCCCTAGTCCTGGTCCATGTCTGAACTCTTCAGGAATTGTGTTATCCGCCCTTGTCTCTCCCCTATCTCCGTAATTTCTAACCCTTGCGATCTTTCGATGAGCGCCGATATGCAAGAAAGGACCGACGACCAAGTGGCACTAGAGCGGCGCAACGAAAGTGTGATGGGTCCATGACCCCTTAGGCCCCAGGAACAACATAACCGATGGCAAAAATGACGAATATGCTTCAAAGATGACAATCGTTAACAGATTCATTCCAGCAGACACGAGGAAGAGGTTCAAATTATGGATTCTTCTATACTAATCGAAATTGATGTTTGGTGAATAGGCCTAGAACTGACATAGTTGAATGTGTGGTGACAGATGTGCTGAATTGGTAGCAATGATTGCTTGACTAACTTGTTTCTATGACGATGTGCCTTGGTGCTTGGTATACTGACTTACGGGCGAGTAGGTTATGTGTTATATGTATGGGAGTGCTTTATTCTTGAGCTTGAGTCATGAGATTCTTCAGTGAGACGGGTTGGAAAGTGGCAGGTGGATTAAGGTATTTGGATTGGGTCATTGGTCGTGTGAGATGGGGTGCAGAAAGGATGCATTAGCTTGGGTAGCGCCGAGCGAGTTGGGATGTGTCGAAGATAGTGGTCCGTGAGTATAGATGAGCTTCTAGGTAGGTCTTAGGTGAGCAGTACGTGGGGCTAGTATGCCGAGATTTTGAGGGGAGTGTCCTGGTGAGAAGTGGTAGTCTAGGTAGGTAGTGTGTGCGGGTAGTATAAGAGAGTGGTTGACTGAGGTCTGGACTAGTTTCATTAGGGTGGTCTTGAGATTGAGTGTGGGTAGAGGTAATTAGGATAGTTATAGAGGTGGATAGGCGAGCTAGGAGTTAATCGGGGGATTCTTGAGGAAGGTGTTGCGAGACGGATTGGTGTGGTAAAGAAGGTGTCTAGATAGTCTATGAGCGGATCGTGGGCGGTGTCAAGGATGATCAATTAAGGAATGCCTGAGGAATCGTAGAAATTGGGACTAGGTGATGGGTGCTAAGAGTGGGGGCGATTTCGGTAAGGGATGAAGTTGAGGAATTTCCTAGAAAAAGTAGTATGAGGTTGCTTGGGAAATTATCAATCAGGGATATTAGGTTGTTCATGTCAGGGTTGTTCGTGTGATGAGTATTTGGGGGTTGTTTAGATAGGATTGGTAATGCTTGGGGAGTTTATGAGTGAAGGATCTCTAGATGTGTTGTTGGAGGATTTGGCATAGGGAATGAATCAGGATTGATGAGTGGAGGTCATTGTGGCTATTGAGGTAATTGAGGATGTGAGATGAATCTTCGAGGAAAGGCTGGTAGCTATGCAATGATGTAGTTGAGATTCATAGTAAGACTGTGGGCTTAAGGTTGAGATAGAGAGATTATGCGCATGGATTTGGGAACTAGGCAAAGCAGAAGTTATTGAGGACGCTAGAGAGATTTTTGAAGGTTGGTGAAGTTGCGGTGCTTAGAAACTTCGAATGAGGATGTCATAGGAATTCGGTAAAAATAATGATCGGTAAATAAGGTTTTAAGTGGTAGAGATTTCAAAGTTGAGGAAGCGATCTGAGGCAATTTGGGGAAACATGCGGAGTTGAGGGAACTAGTCTAGGTAGAGTATGCCGGAAAGAGGATCTAGCGTGGGTCGGCTTGATGGTCATGGTGATTCGTGGTTGGGAGTACCACTAGTTGGGTTCTGCATTAGAATTGGTCGGGAGTGTCATGTGTGAGATGATAAGTATGAGTTGGGTTCTTAGAGGTGGATGGTTAGTGAGAGCGGTTAGAGGTGTGGGGAGTATGATCAGGTTAGCAAGGTGATTCGAGATGTCTCTTTGGGGGATGATGTTCAGGCGGAGTCTTGAGAGCCTAGGAAAAGTAAGCGAGATTGTTAAGAAGTGTCTAGATCAATCGTGAGAATGGTTCAGTTGATGACTCGGAATTTTCTATTAGAGGGTAAAGATGGGACTGATAGAAGACGCTCAGGGCAAGAACGTGTTATATATGGAGTCTTGGTAGTAGATTGAGTTGTTCAGCTAGTCGAAATGAGGGAATTTTGTGATTTGGGAACTCCGAAAGATAGTTTTAAATAGTCAAGTGGAAGGTAGGACTTGGGATCGGGATGTCGAGGTAGATTGGCCCTTAGATGGCTTGATGGCATAGGAGTTGGGATACCTTGTATTTGGTTTGGGTATTCGACCTTGATTGCGAATAGTTATGAGGCTAGAAAGGTTGTATGTGAGCAGGATACAATGGTGCCTAGAATTGGTAGTGGATTGAGTTGGTAGACCTCGGTGAAGTTGATCTTAGTGCAAGGGATGATGAGTCGTGGTCGTGTCTCTTCATGATGGGTAGTGTAAGGCAGATTCTCCTGAGGTAGTGATCTAGTGTATACTTTACTTGGGGCCGAATGTTGTGCGAATTCTATGCTATAGACGATGTTGATTCTCTGATGTGTTGCCATTGACAATAGAGAACTGTTAGTACTAACATAGTTATCCCTGAACTCGATGGAATGCTACTGTACGGAAGCAGTTGTTTGCCTCTAATACGATGACGCTTGGTAGTTAGAATGAGTATGATGTACTTATATGATTGATATAACGTGCTTATATGATTGATATGGTGTGTAACTTCCGTGAGATGATGTGATAAATTCTACCATATATGATACGATGCTAGATATGCTATGCTATGTGGCTATTCTTGAGGTGATTATGTTATGCTATTAGACGTGAGGTGCTATTGTTATTCGATATATATACATGATGCTTGATGATGAAAATGATAGAAATTGAACTGTTGAACTTTGATTCCGACTTGAACCTAGGAAGGAAATATGGGATTAGCCATTAGAGGTGGATGATTCCACCTCTTGAGATTTGAAAATTGCTTGATTAACGTCGGGTTAGGGAATTTTGAATGGTGTTTAAAAAAAAAAAAGACTGAGTTAGATTTAGAGAAATCGAACGCGATTAATAACTTCAATGATTTTGAGACCAAACATTTTCAAACTAAGGACCCTCTTGAAATTTTCTAACCGAGCTTGCATTATGACGCCCCACGAAGTGGATACATGCATTTTATAGGGGCCCTTATAGACTGCCTGCTAAGACCTAGTGGAGATGTTGTAATGTTTTTCGAGTTATGATATAGCCGAGAAGTCGAAGTAAGGATGTGGTAGGGGCCCATATTACATTCTTGCTACGATCTATTGGAGATATTGTGATTATGACAACGGTACTGTGAGGATCTCATATGGGAACTTATGAGGTGCTTACGGGATCAATGACATGATCCTTGAACTCACCAATTCTAAACTTCATCTCCTGTTTTAAGATGATTTTAGTCTCGGGGACGAGACTTGTTTTTAGAGGTGGATGATGTAAAGGCTCGGATTTTCAAATCCTAATTTTTCGAAAAAAGAGAATTAAAAATGGAATTTAATCGGTTTTAAAACTCGTTTAATGGATTCCGACCGGAATATAAAATTCGACGAATAATTTCCATCATTTCATCTCGAAAATTCAAAATAATTATCGGATGGCGATATCCTTGTCGATTTTAAAAATCTAATTGATTGATAGAGCGAGAGTCGGAGAAACTAACATTTGAGAACTAATTGTGGGATTCAAAATTCGCGTATTTGGAATTTAATTCCGGGTATTGATTAACCAATTCCACGCACATTCCCTTACCCATACCCTTACCCATACCTTCACCCATATCCCATCACCCTCACCATCACATTCATCGCCATCACCATATGGAACTCACCATTCCCACGCGACCATCATATCCCTCCTTCACGCCATCACAATCTCCCATTCTTCATCACCCTTCCAGGAGCCCTCACCACCGTCACCACCACTGAAACCGTCACCTGCATCTCTATATTCATCACCACCATCGGCGTCACCATCTTCGATCATCATCTCCATCGCCACAACCGACTCCTCGTCCCTCCTTCCACCTCGGAGCCACCAGTGGTAGCAGTAGCATCCCTCGGAGCCATAAGGAATAGCCACCCAATCCGCCACAGCCCGTCGATCCCCTTTTCCCCTGTTTCCACATCCAAGGTCGCCGCCCGATTCGATCGCGAACCAAACCTTCGGTGAGTCGTTCTCCTTCGTTTTCGATCCAAACTAACCTCGGATTCCACCATCATTCTCACCCATGTCCGGCACAGGTCCGACGAGCCATCACGAGCCACCGACGAATCCCAAAACTCCAATTGAAGCTCCGACGCCCGCGAAACCACCTCGGTGAGCTTCCACCTTTCCTCCCTCTATTGTGATTCGATTCTGACTTGGGTCGGGCTGTGGGCGAGTGTCGAGTGTGCGTGAGCTGAGTGCGGGGCATTTGGGTGAACTCGTGAGCCTGGCGAGAGCTCCGGCGTAGTCGAGTATGTGTGCGAGGCCGAGCAGAGCCGAGACGAGCAACGACGAGCATGAGCATTAGCGAGCGCTAGCACCAGCGTGAGCGGGTCGAGACCAGCGAGCCATCTAAGCAGAGGCGAGCGCCGGAGACAGCGAGCAGAGGCCGGCGGGAGCACGAGCTGCTCAGCGGGCGCGTTGAACCAGCGGAGGCGCGGCTTCCATTTGCAATCCGGAGGAAGAGGGAGGCTGACGTGGCCTGGTGGGCCCCATATCATTTTGAAGATTTTCTTTTAATGTTTAACCGGGTTGGGATTAATTAGCGGGTTTGGTTCGGTTCGGTTCGGGTTATCCATTTTTTTTATTTAACTAATTAACGGTAATTAAAATATATTATTGGGACTTAAAGTTTTCTAAAGAATTTGGAAAAGAATTTCAAGGTGGGAATGTAATCTAATAAATAAATTTAAAAGGGAATTTGGCAAGTATTTTCAAGGATCGGAATACTTAACTATTTAAGTGGGATTTGAAACGGTTTTGAAATTAACTTGGGAATAAGACTTATTCGATGACTAACTAGCATGATAATATGATCGTTTGACTAAAAGTATGATATGCATGACTAATAGCATGACTTGGGGTGAATTATTATATGAGATTAAATGTTGGATGATTATGACGATCTAGTAGGATTTTATATCACACAAATTATGTCTTATGATTTTGATGAACTGTTGAGGTATATGCGGAAATGATGTATATGAACATGCGGAATTGGTTGAATGATTTATGGAGAACGATGTGGTCTTTGAGGAGCGGATGATGCGATGAAATGAATTTCATAATATGTTACTTGCTCTATTGATTGAGGTGTGCTTGAGTGCTTAATAGTTGAATGTAGACTTATTTATATTCCATTATATACTAGGTGATACTCTGTGATTGTGACTACTGTGTGTTGGATTCTTCTGTTGCCAATCTACTAGCCAGGTAAGTACCTCTTGGGCTTACTCAGTAACCAGTACCTCTTGCCTGATGTGTCATATAGTATGTAGGTGTTTCATATGCATAAGAGCATGTCATGTAGTATCATGCTTAGGAATTGCACTTATGAATGAGCATTCTTATTCTGTATGCGTTTGAATACAGAACGACCGTTATCTGTGAGTCCTAGAGTCCTTGCTAGGGTCATAGGGCAGCCCAATTTCATCGGGTGTTGTCCTCCTTGAGTTATATATATATCACGAGATACGAGATGAGCATGAGATACGAGATGAGATTGAGATGCGATATGATGATGAGATTTGATATGCTATAGTATCGAACTGGCCAGTCTCCACCCTATCTGGAAGAGGGGTGGTGGTAGAAGAGGGATATACCACTTGGTATTCTTTGTTAAGGCCTTACTTAATATTCTACATATATGAATTAGGAGCATGATAGTGTGGTTAAGATTTCAATACTGCATGAAGGCATCCTTTATTCTAGGTATAGGCGTATTATATGTCCTCAGCGCGGTCAGAGGACCCGCGGGCGGACTCTTGGCCTGACTTGGTGGTATAGTTTCAGGTACCCGATACACTGCTTGATTTTGTGCTGTTATGACGGGGTCTATTTATATGGCGGAGAGTGAGTGTTTTAAACCTGACTTCACCGGATTCATGCTTTTGGGATTTCTCCCTACTTATACTTCGTTTTGACCAGGCTCCGTCGTGGCACTAGTTGTATCATTTTCTGAACTTATGCCCTTTGCATGATAAATGATTTCCCGCGTTGTAGACTTAGGACAGGTACATGGGTTTACCCCGGGGTCTCCAACGGACCTTTCGGATTTGGGTGCGAAATCCTACTTTAAACTAAAAATATTCGGTTTCAAACCTTCAACCTGTACTCGGGGAGCAAGATCCCAACGAGGGGTTTCATCCCTCGAAATGTAACTCGGGAATCATAATCTCAGGCCGTTACAGTAAGGTTCTATTTAAAAGATAGATGCAATGAAAGAGGTAATGCAATAAGCATTAACAATGACAAATAAAATAAAGGATGTCTCTTAAAGGTTCTTTGCTCTAAGTAGGTGATATACCTTTACAGTTTCCATTAAGTTTGATAAAGTAAACAGATGATTCAACTGCATTCCTTACATATTTTCTAATTGGATATAGATTTAAAATTTGAAATTAAAGAGGTATAACAAATAACATCTTTGGGTGAGATGATCAATGAAGAGAAAGGTTCTAATGAATTGATTTTTTTTTTCTTAATCACCATGAGAGACTATATTGGCTTATCCTATCCTGCATACTCACCAACACATTATGTCAATTATTAACTTTTGAAAGCACTAGCAGTCTCACGTTTTTGCTTGTAAATGATTTTATTTGGCCTTTAAATTTAGGGGAAAATATACACAAAACACTAAACCTTATCTCCAAACAAACTAATTAAATTGCAAAAATTGTAATATCATCAATACTTTATCAACCAAGAGCCATCAAGCAAAATTTATTCAGGTCATTTCATTCTTCAATTAAGTAGGGAAAGTAATTTACATCAAAGAAAAATAATGCATTATGAAATTGTTACCATGTAAATCAACCAAAATCGATTCAAATCGTTTATTCTTCAATAAAATAAGGGGGTGATTCATATCTTTCTGAAATTATGATTGGGAATGGCGTTGTGGACTCTTGAGTTTCTTAAAATCCTAAACCAGGCACATCGGGCGAATTGAAAACGATAATAACAAAAGTGAAATCGAAAGGCTCACCTTTCTAGATGAATCTGCCCAAAGCTTCTGTGCTTGAACACCGACAATATTGTTGTTGCAGGAGGATGGTCAAGTATGAAATAAATATAAAATAAAGATCAGCCTGACTTCCCTGTCTCAGCAAATAAATACAACACTTCCTCCCGTTGTAGTAGAAGGTTGTCAGGATCGAATCCACGAGGAAGCACGTCAGCAGTTCTTAGGTAGCAACAGATTCTCACAGACAAGCAGCAGAAAAACAGAAATAAAAGAAACCAAGAAAGAAATAACAGAAAAGGCAAATGAAAGCAGAAATAAAAGCAAAGACAACAACTAACTCGATCTCGACAAGTTGGTACTCGAGATCGACAAAACTCAGTAAAAACAGAAACTTTCAACTCGACGACAGAAGCAGAAAATCAACTCGACATAGACTAAGGTCCTACTCGATATCGACGAGATTCCTACTCGATATCGACAAGAAAAGACAGAAACTTTAAATTGCAAATTTCGAACACAGAACTCAGATTTTCGACTGAAATAAATCAATGTAATAAAAGACTTCCAAGGCCAGGGTATCAACACCACAACGATAACCATGCAAAGTAACACATAAAGGCATAAAAGATCATGCTTTCCATCAAAATAACTTTCGTTACTAACAAATAGGCATATAGAGGCTTTCGCATAAACCCTAATTGTTACTAACCCTTTCCACATAATTAATCCAAGTTGCATTAAGATCACTTTCGCTTCAATAACACAAACAAGGATCACCTTCAACTCTCGCAAAAGAATCATGCTTATAAGGATAGAAGACGAATTGCATAAAAAGATCTGACCTTTACCGCATCTCCTCACATGGCCACCGTCGAGCTCACCCCAGCCCCAGAAGTAGGTGGACTACTCGCTCCTCATCGCAATAGCAGACATTGTTGTATAAAAAGAAACTTGCATTAAACTATATTCAAAAGCCTTTACAATCCCGGCAATCAACTTTCGCTGAATGCCAAAACCCTAAAAACCTTAGAACTCCTAAAACTTCTCTGTGGAACTACTTCTCTCTCTACTCCTACTTACTTCTCTCTTAAATTGAATTTGTTTCTGAATTGGAATCCCAACCCCTAGGGCTTTATTTATAGCCTTCTATTCCTTGCTAATCAAGGATATAATCTTCTATCTATATCTAAAATTATATCTAAAAAGCTTAATGATAAATAAAAGTGATAAAGGAATTAAATCTAAAATGGAAAAGATAAATCTAAACTAGGTAAGTTTCTTCATGTTGATAGATTCCCCTTCCATGGATAGAACTTGATGTATCTCGGCTATCTCGGATTTCTTCGGCCCCAAGGATTCCCAACTCTACTCGGACTGCTCACGGCGACGCGTTTCCAGGACTTGGTCTACTCGACATCGACAAGGGCTCGTCGACATCGACTAGGATTCGTCGTCGGCTGGTGTTCTCGGTTGACTCTGCTCGACATGGCTCGGATCTGGGCTCTGGGCGTCATCGACCTCGACTAGGGTTCCTCGAGATCGAGTAGAGTTGTACTCGAAGATGGTTCTCTGGTGATGTCGAGGGCTCCTCCTCGGCGTGGACTCGGACTAGGGCATGGTGGCTCATCGATCTCGACAAGGTCTTGTCGACGTCGACTAGGGTTGTACTGTGCCTTCGTCCTCGGCTTCTCGATCAGCTTCTCTTCTTGTCGACTCCGGGCGTGGCGCTGAGGTGTCGTCAATCTCGACTAGGTCGTCCTCGAGATCGAGTAGGGCTCCGGAGCTGGGTTGGTCTGGCTCTCGACACTGCTCCTAGTCGACAAGGCCTGTGCTCGGACATGTTCGTCTAGATCGAGTAAGGCTTACTCGAGATCGAGTAGCCTGGGCTCTCAACTTGATTCGAATGGTTCCGCTGCTTCTTTGACCTTCCTTAGAGTTGCTGTAAAACGTTTCGAATTCTGCGAATTTAAACAGAAACTGGTGTAGATTCCATAATTTGGCAAATAATCATAAACATCATAGATTCTGTACTATCTAACCCAAATGTATGTAATGTATGCAGAAAACGATATAAAAGTTACTGTAAAACATGATAGATTTAGCTCACAACAAATATCTCCGACCCCCATTGGAGAAATAGGGATGATTCGAGGAGCGCACCATTCCTAATCACCGCAAACCCTAGAACATACTGGGCTCTCGCTACTTCCTCTTCGTTGTAGTCGGACAATAGTATTAGAATGGAACAAGATTCAGATAGAGGAAGAAAAGTAAGGTCGATCGGAGACGAAGCAAATGAAAAGGAAGAGAGGGGAACAAGAGAGAGGTAGGCGTAGGGAAAGGGGAAGAGGAAGAAGGACGCTCTAGAGTCTGCGGTTTTGGAAAGGGGGAAGCAAAAAGAGAATGGCAATTTTGTAATTTTAAAAGAACAGTTGCAAATTTAGGGGCAAGATGGGTAGTCAACTTTTTGGCAATCCTTCCCTTTTATATATATAGAAGTGGGTATGGCCTGTTGGATGGTGGGGTTCATTTCTTTTACCGGGTCCATTATACGCCTACTCTCCCATATTGGCAAGCAGATTAGTATGTTGTGCTTTACGCTATGCTTGTCCCGGTGTGGACTGGACGTGGGCATATAGTGCCTTCAGTTAAGCAATTTTCCCCGCGTATTTGAGATAGGCCGGGTGTGTGGTAGCCTTGTGGTAGATCCATGTAGTAGAACTTTTCTTGATGTTGCACCCTTTTTACGTAAGACTCTTGGTACGGTCTAGCTTACTTCTTGCTACTCCTTGTCTTTATGCCATTATCTATTTATTTACTGTTTCAAAGAATAACGTAACCGTGCAGAAAATAAAGGTTTCCGTCGGAATAGAACTTCCGAAGAAATAAAGGACGGATGAGGAAAATATTTAAGCATAAATAAACACAAGCTGATTGTTTTGAAGTCAATTAATTAAAGAACTTCCAAAGTCGGGGATTTTTGCCACAACGATAACGATATAAGACTTATGCAAATTTCATGAAAGATTATGCCTTTTAATCAAATAACCTTCGTTATTAACAATTAAGAATATAGATACTTTCGCATAAACCCTAATTGTTACTACCCTTTTTAATAATTAATCGAAATTCATATTAACATCACTATCGCTTCAATAATATAATTAAGGATTTACCTACTACTCTCGTAAAAGAATAATGGATATAGAGATAGAAGATAAAGTCGCAATAAAAATCATACCTTTGATGCATAAAGACACATGGCTATCGTCGGGCTCACCCCGACCCTAGAAGTAAGGTGACGACTCGCGTCTCATCACAATAGCTGATGCGGGACCATCCAAGACACCTCCGGACACACCTATACTTGGGGATGAACCTATGATTCGAGCTCGTGAGAACGATGTCATCCTCAAGAGGAAGAAGAAGGCTCCACCATGGGAGAAGGTCCAAAGGTGCAAGCTTGTTCCTCTTGACGTTTTTAGATTCGTTCAGCAGTTGGACAGCTTTTTGACGTCTCAATAAAATGAGTTGTTCGGAGTCCGTATTTATCGGATTGAGTCCTGCCATATCCTGTTGGAACGACGAGGAAAAGATCTACAACTTTGATGTTGAAAGTTTTTCCAGATTCGAACTAGAGATTGGCCGAAAATCACCATCTTTGCAAGCTGTCATTGTTTAACCAAAAATAAATCAAGCGTTGGAAATTCCTTTGTTACTATTTTTAGAGACCTTCTTTTCTTATGTTAGTTTTAGGTAATTAAGGGATTTTTTTAATTTCTTTTTAATTATTATTTCTTTCAAAAATCAGCCCTTAGGGTTATATGTAACACAATTGAGAGAAAGTCAATCGATTCGAAGCAAGCCTCATTGAGTGTATGGTATAGATCTCAGTCCGATTTGCCTTGTGCTTGTCAACCTCGCAAGAGCTTGGTGATCCTTGTATCCACGAGCCCCCTCCTTGTGCCTCCAAGTTATCTGCTTGGTTGTGTAGGGTTGTAGAGGCGGGTTGCATAGTCGTTGGTGCTTGGTTCCTACCCTCTACAGAGGCCTGGGGTCTTCATCTCGTTCCATATAGATCGACTCGTCCAATCTATCGGTTTTTCATTGTTTTGTCGAGTCCTTGTTGATCAATTTCGAGTCTTTATCTTTTTCTTGCGTCAAGTCTTGTTCTTTACTTTAGTCGATATCGAGTTTGCGTTTGTCCTTTGTTCTATTGTCGACGTCGAGTTCCTTTAAGGTTCATGGTGTTCTTGCTGCGTCTCTCTTGAGTTTCTTTGAATTCTTGAATTCTAGTCTTGATTGTCGAAGATCGGGCCATCCTACGGCTTACCTCGTATCAAATTGGTATCAGAGCTTAGGTTTCGATATCAAAGTTGTGTCTTTTCTTTTTGTTCATCATAAAAACACAACAACCCTACAATAATAGTCTTTATCAATTTTTGGTCTTTTACTTCAATTTCTTGAATTTGATTGTTACTAATCTTTTTGTTTGTGATTGTTGTGGTTGCGATCTAGCCTAAACACAAGCCAGACGTGACCTACACAAAGTCCTGAAGCCGATCACCTTGTGCAGCCCTCCATTGTTGCACATAATTCATTCGGCACCCCTTGAAAGCTAACCCTAAATTGTCTATCTTTTGATCTATCTATTCTATATTTGATCTTTCTATCTATTTAGCTTTTATCTTCCATCTATACATTATTATTGCTGAATTTGCATGATAAAAAGGAGATAAATTACGATCCATCTATCCTAGATCATAAGATAAACGATAGAAACCTATTTGCCTAAATTAGCCCAAATCTCACCTATATCTATCTCCAGGGCTGAATTTTAATTTTGCACACCTTTAATTTTGAAATTCCCTCATATTTTTACTTGATTTCTTGCACTTAGAGCTGCTGTATACAATTTTTTTTTAAAAAATCAGATCCAAAAATTCAAAAGAAAAAGAAGAAAGAAAGTTGTTTGTTTGGTGTTCTTTAGAGCTCTTGTTCATCTTTTGCAAAGAATCATCAAGGGACTACATTGGTGTTGAAATCAGCCCTAGACCAATCGATATTACCTCCTAAATACAACCTTGAAACCCTACCCTTGCAACAACAACATCCTTACTTAGGGTTACAATCAAAAGAACATGCCCGTGCTTAGGCATGTTCAGGTAGATCCACGGAACAGGGTCCCCAAAATTTTAGGGCCCAATAGGAAAATATTTATGTATATATATACTTTGTTTTCCAAGTTAGACATCAAAGCTTTTCCAGTCTACTGGTTTAAGCCTTGAGAAGGAGCTCTTCCCATTTTACAATTCCGGGTTCGAATCTCAACGGAAGCATCTTCTGTCTTTTTTGTTTCCTGATATGTAAGGAACTTTTTTTTTATTCTACTGTGAAATGTGCACACTATTTTTCTTTTTATTCATTGGTTACTTTGTCCATTAATAAACTTTTTTTTTACAAATGACATACATAATTAGATAAATAGACAAAAGTCTAAATGTTTTAATTTTTTTAAGGACCATCTACAACCTCTTTATACTAAACTACAATTAAAACATTTATTTATCACATTATTTCCAAATATTTAGATCAATTATTCTAAAGTCAAAACTTTTATAAATACAATATTATTTAAATACTTTTCAACATTTTGTAAGTATGAAAAGTATTTTTATCAGATTTTGCAAGAAAAAAATATATTTATGTGTTATTATTTATAATATTCAAATTTGATATTACTTTTATAAATGTCTTTTCATATATAGGTAATTGTGTGATTCATCATTTTTTGTTAGTATTTTAACACTGGGATTAACAAATAATGTTATGATTATTTAATTTGATTTCACTAATATAATTTATAAGATTTTTTTGAACGGGGCCCCGAAAATGTTTGACACGGCCCTGCAAAAGAGGTAAATTGATCAAAGGTTGTTTCTTCTTTGTTTGCAAGTTTCGAGTTGCTTCTTGTAATTTTCGAGTTGTCTTTGTCCTATCGAGTCGATACCTTGCTGTGTCGAGTTTGTGCAGCCTTGTTTCATTCATACAACCCTTGATCTATTGCTATTATTTATCTTGTATTGTTAAGTCCTAGCTTGAGTATTGATTTGCCCAAGCCAGATTAAAACAACAAGCGTGACATACCGATTAGAGAGGGAGTGTGAGTGATACACTTGTGAGTTTGTTTATATTTTCTACTAACCTTCATGTAGTTCTTTGTTTGTTGCTTTGCGATGTCTAATCAGGAGAACAATGGTAACAATGGTAACAACTCTAACAACACCTCGACCACACTTTCTCCTGAGATATTCAACATGTTCAATACCATCTACGAAAACATGGCGAGGATAGATGAAAGATTGTCGGCACTAGAGCTTAAGCATTTTAGCTCTAACACGGTGCCTAAACAAGGAGTATCACCTACAGGTGAAATACCACCAAATGAAAGGGAAGAAACTCATCCTATTTCTCCTAATAATCCTAACCCCTCTATTCTTAGATCTAGGGGCATTGCTTGCTTTATATGCAAAGGTAGAGGACATGTTATGATGGATGGCCCAAATAAGAAGACTCTCATGATTAATTACCTAGGCGAATATGAATCTGAAAATTCTAGTGATGAAAATGATGAGCATGTTAATAATGATCAAGATCTTAATTTACTTGCCTATGATGATGAAGTTTGCATTGAATATGAGCATGATGATTCTTTGATTTTGTTTCATACTAAATGCATAGAAAAAGGCAAAATTTGTAATATGATCTTTGATGGTGAAAATTGTTGTAATATTGCTAGCCTAGAATTGATTGAAAATCCAACCTTGAAAAAGGAAGAAAACTTGCTAGCCTTGGATGGAAACTTAAAGATAAATGATAGCATGCATTTAGGTAGACATAATATGTTGCATTTAGCTTAGTTAAGATGTATTTCATTGATGGATTAAGCACGATTTGCATATTAGTTCTCTATGTTGTCGGAGTCGGAATCTACACGCTTTTATTGATTATTTCAGGTAATGGTGGATCCGAGGAGGAGACATGAGTTGATAACGCATTGAATGAGAATTTCTAGTTGATCGAAGAAGCTTACATGAAGATCTCAAGAGGTCCTAAAAGAAGAAGCGAGCCTAAACAAAGAACCAGTCTGCAGAAGTTGTCACTAGACATGCTGAACTTGTTTTGCACTTTCTGGAGGCCTCGGTTGTCTGATTGACTATAATGACTCTGCGTTGGAAAGCTCTTTCAAAAAGCTACAACTTTCCTGTTGAAAAGAAGAGCAAATTCGAGACGGATTTTCCAGGAAAGACCGATGTAGCGGTCGCAGCATGTATTCAGCGGCCGCCGCTAGGGTCGATGCAGCAGGGCTGTGAGGAAATGCTGATGATGCGGCCGCCGCATCCATGCGGCGGCCGCCGAATTTGCCGTCAGCGATTATGCGCTGCATTTTTATTAATGAAAAACCCTAGATCTATTTGTTTATTTTGTGGCCGACTTTGGATGTTTTAAAAGGCCAAGTTTTATGTTATTTTCAGGACTTCTATTCTATTCATACGTTCATTAGACACTTTAGAGATTTGAGCGATGTCTTCCATGAGGAACTAAACTCATCTATTCTGCCTGCAATTTGAAGCTTTATTTGGATTGATTGTGAGTTTCTAATTCTCGTTCCTTGTTTCCTATATTTGAATGCTTTAACTTCTTTATGCTTGATTGTTTATTATTTTGTTCTATCTTGTCTGGCCAACTAGTTAGAATCAATTCAATTGCCAAGGTTTTGTAGATTCCTGGTTGTGAACCTTAACCTAAGTAGCAAACATGTTCCTTTAGGGCTGGTTGAACTAATTGAATGAGTAGGAAGTTGAATGTGTTGTTAAACCCCTCTTTAGGGACTGTAAATACCTTGGCTAATCTCTGAACTTAAAGCTATCAATTGGGTTAAATCCTTCTTTAGGGACTATTCGATTGATATGGGTTGCTAGGACTGATTGGACTAGTACTTTTTGTTTGCTTCAATCTGCTTTGATAAAAGGCGGAACTTTCACACATAAAACCCCCCCTTTTTGGTTACTTGATTGACATTTAAATCGCACGTGAATAACGAATTTCCCTGTGAGATCGACCTCTTGCTTATTGCTATACTAGTTATAGGTTTGAGATTTCTTTGGCGGGTCAACGACAGGTTTTCCCTCTGTCAAATTTGGCGTCGGTGCCGGGGGAATTTATTAATTCTTGTATGTTTTTGGTGCTGATTTTTGGTGTGGACCACTTACATGGTCTACACTCTTGCTACTAACATATGTTGATGGTGAGGTTATTGCAGTTACCTGGAGAGAATTTTCATCAATACTTTATCAAACTGCAGGAGTACATTAACGATGTTTATTCATGGGGATATCAAGCTAGTATAAGGGAAGTGCTTCTATGCATCTTTGATTTCATGACTCCTAAGACACGGAGTCGTGCCGAGCGCCTGGGTGATGGAGGTTTATTACATATGGGACTCTCGGAGTTGTGGGAATTTTTCTGCTACATGGATAATCAATGTGCGCAGAACGAGTCACTTTCTCCAGTATCTCAAATCGTTGAGACCTCTGTTGCACCTCTTGAAGTCATTTTGGAACATCACATTGGGAAGATTGAGGAAGAAGACACTCCATCTGATGAGATCATCCCTAGCTCGCCCATTGATGAATCAGGTCCAGAGCCTATTTCTGAGGCTACAGAGCAGGTAAAGGTCGTCTCCTGCACTCGAGAGAATATTGGTGAATACATTGATCCATTTGACTGCTACTTTTACAAGCCACTAGTAGAACTGAATTGGTGGTATTATATACCCTTTGTGGGTTGTCAAGCTCATGAATACAATAAGTTGAAATGGTTCTTAAATGTATTAATATTTAGTTTTAATTTATTTGTGTGTAGTGCATGTTTGTTTGTTAGTTGTGCACAAGAGTTTGACAGGTTGATGAGGACTTTGACTATGTCTGATTAGTGTCTTGAGCTTCAACATTACGTCGAGCCAACGACTTGAAACAAAGGCGCTTCACGGGAGGCAACCCGAGGTAAGTTCTCTTTCCTTTTCATTTAGTCAGGTTCATTTTCATTCACACTGGTTAGATTTGATTTACTTTTGTTGTCTTTACTGTTTCATTGAGGACAATGAAAACTTTAAGTGTGGGGGAGAGAAATTCTGTATATAGATGCATATAGGAGATCATATTTAAATTTACGCACCATGTTTAATTTATTTCATTTTTTATCATATTTAAATTTCTACACCATGTTTAATTTATTTCATTTTTTTAATTAAATTCTTGTTTATTTTCGTATTTAAAAAAAAAAGTCGAAAATTTAAAAATAAGCATGCATTGCATACATATGTGTTATTCAAATATCCATCTGGCTTAGTTTGTCCTCTAATTTAAATTTCAACCATAATCATTTAAATCCCATGGAGTTCTGGATGTTTTGGCCTTATCTAGATTTGATTTTTGTTGAACATGAGGTAGCAAATATAATTGAGCATGTATGATTGAGCTAAAGTATGATTGAAGTCCTCAAAACATGACCATGTGAGAATGTTTGACCTTATTTGAAATCTTTTGCTCAATTGTGTGAATTACTCTCCTTGTGTTGCTACCTCTTTACATTGACTGCAAAATCTATTTTTAAAGACCGATGCACATGTTTGATTGCTTGCGGAGTTTATGTTTATATTTTGAGTCTTTTGTTTGAATTTGTACATATTTAGTAAATAAGGTGACAATGGTTGATGCATTTAGTAACCGGATCTATGCATGGCATCCATGTGTATGATTCGCGCAAAATAGTGTTAAAAACTATCCACTAGGAGAGAAAGCTTGATCATTGAGTAGCCAGTTTCATTCATGACACCCATGTTTGCAACTTGCGTCAAAAGATATTCAAGTGGACTTCATATTAGTAGGTTGAGGTGTTGATAGACCGGGGCCATTCATGACACCCATGTTTGCACCTCGCGTAAGGGAAGCACCAAGACAAGAAAAAAGAAAAAAAAAGATAAAGAAAGAGTGTCACATTTTATTTAGTTGTCTTTATTGTGTCCCGCAAGTAATGACATTTCGGTAGGTATTTGGTGATATGGTGGTCAATGTCTATGAGCTTAGTGCATTTTGGATTGAGTTGAGAGTTGTACCTTCAAGCTTAAACACATGAGTGAAACCCATATTTCTGATGAGGTTGGATGATGTCTACTTCTAAGCTTTGATCGCTGAAATACATGCTATGACGTTTGTTTGCTTGGTTTATGTTTTCACCTGCTATGATGTTGCTTTTTGATGAGGTTGAAACTTGAAGGGATTTCCTGTGGGATGCGTTGATTCATGTTCATTCTATCATTGCTTGAGGACAAGCAAAAGTTAAGTGTGGGGAAGTTTGATAGCATGCATTTAGGTAGGCATAATAGGTTGCATTTATCTTAGTTAAGATGCATTTCATTGATGGATTAAGCACGATTTGCATATTAGTTCTCTATGTTGTCGGAGTCGGAATCTACACGCTTTTATTGATTATTTCAGATAATGGTGGATCCGAGGAGGAGACATGAGTTGATAACGCATTGGATGAGAATATCTAGTTGATCGAAGAAGATTACATGAAGATCTCAAGAGGTCCTGAGAAGAAGAAGTGAGCCTAAACGAAGAACAAGTCTGCAGAAGTTGTCACCAAACATGCTGAACTTGTTTTGCACTTTCTGGAGGCCTCGGTTGTCTGATTGACTATTATGACCATGTGTTGGAAAGCTCTTTTAGAGAGCTACAACTTTCCCGTTGAAAAGAAGAGCAAATTCGAGAAGGATGTTCCAGGACCGATGCAGCTGGGCTGCGAGGAAATGCTAATGCTGCGGCCGCAACATCCATTTTTTTATTAATGAAAAACCCTAGATCTATTTGTTTATTTTTTGTCCGACTTTGGATGTTTTAAAAGCCCAAGTTTTATTTTATTTTCAGGACTTCTATTCTATTCATACGTTCACCAGACACTTTAGAGATTTGAGCGATGTCTTCCATGAGGAACTAAACTCATCTATTCTGCCTGCAATTTGAAGCTTTATTTGGATTGATCGTGAGTTTCTAATTCTCGTTCCTTGTTTCCTATATTTGAATGCTTTAACTTCTTTGTGCTTGATTGTTTATTGTTTTGTTCTATCTTGTCTGGCCAACTAGTTAAAATCAATTCAATTGCTAAGGTTTTGTAGATTCCTGGTTGTGAACCATAACCTAAGTAGCAAACTTGTTCCTTTAGGGCTGGTTGAACTAATTGAATGAGTAGGAAGTTGACTGTGTTGTGAAATCTCTCTTTAGGGACTGCAAATACCTTGGCTAATCTCTGAACTTAAAGCTATCAATTGGGTTAAATCCTTCTTTAGGGACTGTTCGATTGATAAGGGTTTCTATGACTGGTTGGACTAGTAACTATATTAGGTTGGGACAAGGGCATTCATAGGAAACTTAATAGGACGAGAAGAAGTTACAAGGATCCCTTCAATCCAATAAAGTGGAAAATTGTAGGTAGAATTGCTTCTCCTAATTGTCTGAATTAAAATCATTTAGTTTTTGTTTGCTTCAGTCCGCTTTGATAAAAGGCGGAACTTTCACACATAAAAACCCCCCTTTTTGGTTAGTTGATTGTCATTTAAATCACACTTGAATAACGAATTTCCCTGTGAGATCGACCTCTTGCTGATTGCTATACTAGTTATAGGTTTGAGATTTCTTTGGCGGATCAACGACATGTTTTCCCTCCGTTAATAAACGAAGAATCTTAAGTGCATATTAATTTAGAACATAATGAAGATGATGTGAAATATGAATTGTGCACTAATCAAGTTTCTTTTCTTGGGTTTGTAGTGAGCTTTGGTGGTCTACAAGTTGACGAAGCCATCCAGGAGTGGCCAACCACTAAAACAATCGGCCTTGAGAAGAGTTTCCATGGACATGTGGTATTCGGTCCAGGAGCTCGTGTGGGTGCATTTGTGGAATCTTATGCGGTCTTGGATTCGAGGTCGAATCCTTTTCAAGAAAGGGAGATTGATGCGGGACCATCCAAGACACCTCCGGACACACCTATACTTGGGAATGTGATGTCTCCAAAGTAGCCATGTTTTTACGCATATTTTAGTTCCATATTCTTTACATTTTGCATATTTCGGGTTGGGAATATGTCGAATTTATGTAGTATATGCTTATTTGGTAGAAATGGAGATCTACATAAGTTTCTGTTTAATATTGCAGAATATAGAAACACATCGGGAGAAAACCAAGAAGCAAAGACGGAAGCAGCAAGTCTACTCGATCTCGACTAAGGTCTCATCGATGTCGACAAGTGCCATACCACATTCCCCGAGCCATGTCGAAGAGATGCTGCTCGACAACACCAGGCCAAGCCATGATCTACTCGAGATCGACAAGACCCTTTTCGAGATCGAGGAAACCCAGGAGCCTGTGTCCGAGCATGTCGACAAGAGGCCACTCGACAACACCAAGCTGACCAAGTCGATGATCCGTTGTCGTCGAGTTCGAGAAGCGTCATCGATGTCGACAAGCCCACATCTGAGCATGTCGAGAAGGGTTGCTCGACAACCTCGAAAGACCAAGTCGATAACACAACACTACTCGAGATCGAGGAGCTCTCCTCGAGATCGACTAAGGCCAGGAGTCATAACCGAGCCACGTCGAGGACCTGCTAGCCGAGAC
The DNA here is from genome assembly GCA_037127255.1 of Persicaria tinctoria. Taxonomy (NCBI): domain Eukaryota; kingdom Viridiplantae; phylum Streptophyta; class Magnoliopsida; order Caryophyllales; family Polygonaceae; genus Persicaria; species Persicaria tinctoria. The sequence goes on from JBANSL010000013.1 coordinate 45,782,409, forward strand.
GACAAGACAGGCCCAACTCGAGATCGAATACGCCGTACTCGAGATCGACGAAGATTCCCGAAGCCGCGTGACGCATTGATGCAGTCCTACTCGGAGTTGGAGTCCTTGGAGCCGAGGATAGCCTAGTCTATCCGAATTATCTACATCTATCATGAAGAAGAGAGTTTTATCCACTTGAGACACTTTAGATATTATTTCTCTTTTAGATTTAATTTCTCTGTTGCTTTTATTTATCATTAAAGTCTTAGATATAGTTTTAGATATAGATATAGATATTCTATCCTTGAGTAGCAAGGTTTAGAAGACTATAAATAAAGCCCATGGGGCTGATTTTAGATTCATTCAATTTAAGAGATACAGTTATACATAGAGATTTAGGAGTTCGAAGGTTTTAAGGTTTTGGCAGTTTACGAAAGTTGATTGCCGGGATTGTAAAGGCTTTGAATTTAGTTAATGCAAGTTATTGCTTTTAATTCAATGTCTGCGATTGCGATGAGGCGCGAGTAGTCCACCTACTTCTGGGGTTGGGGTGAGCCCAACGAGAGCCATGTCGGTGGATTAGCGATTACAAAAGGAGGTATTTTGTCGATATTTTAGTCTATTCCCTATGTGCTTCATCTTTAATTGAGAAATTAAAGTACTCATGTTGTGAAACTTGGGTAGTAATTAGGATTTTTATTCGAAAGATTATAAATGCTAATTATGAAAAGGAATAGATGCAATTAGGATTATTTGTCGCGAGATTTATATTCCTACTTGACGGATTAGGTGAAAGTCTTTTCCTTTATCGATAAAGTTACCGCCTTTTGTGATTTATATTCCGCTTGCATGGTAATCGTTGTCGCAAACCCTAATCTTGGAAGTTCTTTTAATTCATAAAGTTACAAAACCGAATTTGCATTTTTTCACTTTCTGCCCTCGTCTATCTCGACTACTGATTCCCGATCCCAGATCGTCGTAGCTTACTTGTTCAGGAACTCGACGAGCCCAACCCGAAGTCGAGGAGCACTGTACTCGATCTCGAGTAGACCCTTGTCGAGACCGAGTAGCCTTTGCCGAGAGCTTCTGCCCTGTTCGACTAGTTTGATCTCCTGTCGACTAACCCTAGTCGAGATCTAACACCTTTTGTCGACTTCTGTCCGTTAGATTTCACCGTTGCCTAGGATCCGCTGACCAGCTTCCTCGAGGATTCGAACCTGACTTTCTCCTACTACATTGGTGGGAGTCTTGAACATTATTTGCTGGGATTTGATCGGTTTGCTTTACTTTATTTGCTTATTGTTTTGCATTCTCGATTTCCTCTTACAACAAATTGGCGCCGTTGCCGGGGAAGCTATCATTCGCGCCTTAGGTAGTTAAATCTCACATCTGCTTTGAGTTATTATACAGGTGTATGCGCCGTTCTGGTCTACCACCTGAGTTTGACAGCTTAGATGAACCAGAGCGTTACCTACACATCCATTCTAAACTCAAAAGGATCATGGCGGCCGCTGAAACACAAGAGCAACTGATCGCAAGGCTTACAAGGGAACTAGCCGCTAAAGATGCTGCTATCGCCACTAATAAAGTAGCAAGGGAGCAAGCAGAAGCTGAGCTTTCCCAGTTCCCAACCACTGCAGAGGATTATATGCATCCCACTCTCGTCGTGCCTGAATCGGCGATTCTAATCCCTGATAACTCTTTTGAAATTCGTACTCAATTTCTTATAGAACTTAAAAACAATGCTTTTCATGGAAGATTTAATGAGTGTCCTCTTGAACATATTACCAATTTTCATGATATGTGTCGTACTCTTGCTGAAGGTACAACTCTGGAATATGTCAAGATGAAAGCTTTCCGCTGGTCTATCACTGGACCCGCACTGAAGTGGCTTGAGGGGCTGAAACCAAGATCATTCACAACATGGGCCCAAGTAGAGCAAGAGTTTCTGAACAAATATTTCCCACCCGCCAAAACAGCACTTCTCCGCCAGAAAATCACCGCCTTCAAACAGAAGCAAGGGGAACCGCTGGCAAAGGCATGGGAACGCTACAAAGAACTGCTGCGATCTTGCCCCACTCATGGACACCCACCCCACGTCATTCAGGAGATCTTCTTAACCTCTCTTGATCAAATCACTAAGGACAGGATGAACCATTATACTCGCTATGAGTATCTGACGATGCCACCAAACGACGCATGGGGTGTGCTAGACAAGCTCACTAACTACGACAACAAATATGGGGCTCCTACAACCTATGATGAGAACACCTATGCCAGACCAGCCCCATCCATGCCTCTCTATGAGCCATCTAAGGAGATAGACCCTGATGTCAAGGAGTAGTACTACATAGATCAGAATCGCAAGCTCCTCAAACAAGTCAAGTATCTCTCTGTCAACCAACCCTGCATCGAATGTGGCTCACAACGGCACACCACTACTGAGTGCCCTCATACAGAGCAAGTCAGGTGGCAGAAATTCATGAGGAGGCAGCTTACGCAGGGGGTCCCAATCGCTATATGGGGGACCAAATGTTCTATCAACCTCAAAGGAACCAAGGTCCTCCTAGGAACCCCCAGCCTTACAGAGTTCCGGGACATCCAGAAAGGGATCAGAAGAAGGATGATTTACAACTCATCCTTGAGGAGATGCGCCGGAATCAAGGCACCATCAACAATCAGTTCCAGAATATCAATGCAAAATTTGGGGAGGTAGACATCTGGAAGAGAAACATCGAGACTCGGATGGGTCAGTTCGCGACGCAGATTCCACAACCATCCGGGCAGCTCCCAGGACATACAGAACCAAATCCCAAGGGGCAGCACAGACATGTAGCTGCTGTAAAATTGCGGAGCGGTCACAAACTGCACGAGCCAGAAAATGGAGAAAGGAAGGACAAAACTGTCGTCGACATCGACAAGAGTCTAGTCGACATCGACAAAGCCCTTCTCGACACAGAGGAGAAAAGGAGCTCTGACGCAGCTGCACAGCCAGGTGAGCCGAAATCGACTACCCAACTCGAGATCGACGAGACCTACGTCGAGATCGAGAAGGAGCAGGCCAACGTCGATGAGTCCTCACCACCTCCGAAAGCTGTTCTGACTTAGAAAACTAAAAAGACGCTCCCATTCCCTTCCTAAAACCAAAGAGATCCAACATACGGTAAGTTTCAGCGTTTTGTGAAATTGCTTCAGAGTCTGAATGTTACTATTCCTTTTACAGAAGCATTACATGAGATGCCTGCCTACGTCAAGTTCCTCAAGGAGATTCTCAACAACAAGCGATCGATGACTGAGATTGCTAAGGAGTGCAAAAAGATGGATTTCCCTGAGAAACGACCTGACCCAGGTAAGTTTGCTATCACTGTTGGACTTGGTCGTCATAGATTTAAAGCACTGTGTGACCTAGGAGCAAGTGTCAGCATCATGCCCCTATCCATCTGGTCGAAGGTGAAGATAGGTGCCCTGGAACCAATTGATGCCATACTCTACATGGCCAACAACACCGTGGTAATCCCTACAGGTATTGTTGATAATGTTCCTGTTAAAGTTGGTAGATTCTTTGTCCCTACAGATTTTATTGTAGCAGAAATGGCAGAGGATCCAGCTTGCCCCATCATCCTAGGGCGACCTTTCCTAGCAACTGATGATGCCAACATTGGAGTGAAAAGAGGAATCCTTACATTCACCATCGGAGATGAGATTATTGAATACTTCTTCAACCCAGACACAGAAGAGGTAATGGAAATTAAAGCTATATATTCAAAATTTAATTTTATCTCCTGTAATGAACCTGCAGAAAACCTCTTGATCCAAGAAGAAGGTAAGGCAGAATCTGTACTAGCAGAGGAGGAGATGGCTGCAGCAGAATTAAGCGAGGAGGAAATCTTCGACGACGCATTATCGGCGGAGCTGAACGACTCACCCGACGCCGAACAGATCAAGTCGACCTCCACTGAGCTCCTCGATCTCGATGAACCCTCCTCGAGATCGACAAACACCAGCCATCCAGAAACTGTAAGTCTTTTAAACCTACTCGATATCGACCAGCCACCATCGATATCGACTACCTTGTCCCCTGCAGACACACCAGAAGTCGACGAAGCTAACTCGACGATCCTCCTCGAGATCGAGGAGCCCAACTCGAGATCGACCAGCCCTGTATTCAAGGTATGTTCTGATTTTTTTGTCGATTTTGATCTTTCTAACCCATTGTTGAGTAGCTTCTTGCAGCAGTACAGTCCTATGTCCAATTCAGCATTGTCATCGATGTATGCCTGGTCGACGCCAACTCATGTAGCTGATTTGGATGCTTCTTCTATGAGGATTGAGACGGATTACTTAGGGCAGATCATGAAGACGGAGGAAGTTGAGCCTATCTTGATTCCACAAGGCCCTTCTCCAGTGTTGAAACCCTTACCTGACACCCTTAGGTATGAATTTCTTGGTCCTAACTCTACTTTTCCTGTAATTATAAATGCTTCATTAAACCCACAGGAAGTAAACAGGCTAGTAGATGTCCTCCGCACTCATAGGAAGGCCATTGGCTATTCCCTAGAGGACATAAAAGGTATTTCACCCATTACTTGTATGCATAGAATTCTGTTGGAAGATGATCACAGGGCAACAATTGAGCATCAAAGGAAGCTTAACCCCAACATGAAGGAGGTTGTCAAGAAGGAGATCCATCGCATGCTGGATGCAGGAATCATTTATCCAATCTCCGACAGCAAGTGGGTTAGCCCTGTTCATGTTGTTCCTAAGAAGGGTGGAATGACCGTCGAGGAGAATGAGAAGGGAGAGCTTGTTCCTAAAAGGATCACTACCAGCTGACGGATGTGCATAGATTACAAAAAGCTCAACACTGCCACCAGGAAGGATCATTTTCCACTCCCCTTCATTGACCAGGTACTCGAAAGGTTAGCTGAACATGATTACTTTTGTTACCTAGATGGATATTCTGGCTTTTGGCAGGTTCCCATTCATCCTGATGATCAGGAAAAGACCACCTTCACTTGCCCCTATGGAACTTTCGCATATAGGAGGATGCCCTTTGGCCTTTGCAATGCCCCTGCTACTTTTCAGAGGTGCATGATGGCCATCTTCTCCGACATGATTGAGGACATAGTGGAGGTATTCATGGATGATTTCTCAGTTTATGGCACTACTTTCGGTATTTGTCTCTCTAACTTACGCAGGGTACTCAAGCGCTATGAAGAGACAAATTTGGTTCTTAACTGGGAAAAATGCCACTTTATGGTAAAGGAAGGGATCGTGCTAGGCCACAAGGTGTCCAACAAAGGAATTGAGGTGGACAAAGCAAAAATAGAGCTAGTGGAGAAATTGCCCCCACCTTCTTCCATTAAAGAGATAAGGAGTTTTCTTGGTCATGCTGGTTTTTATAGAAGGTTCATTCAAGATTTTTCTAAAATTGCCAAAACATTAACTAACCTACTTATGAAGGATGTTAAGTTTGTATTTTCTAGCGAATGTCTTGAAGCTTTTAACAGGTTAAAAGAAGCTCTTATCTCAGCTCCAATCATTCAATCACCGGATTGGTCACTACCGTTTGAGATCATGTGTGATGCTGGCGATTATGCTGTGGGAGCAGTTCTAGGACAACGGAAGGACAAGAAACTGCATGCCATCTACTATGCAAGCAAGACTCTAGATGTGGTTCAGGCTAAGTACACCACAACAGAGAAGGAATTTTTGGCTGTGGTTTTTGCTTTTGAAAAATTTCGTTCCTATCTTGTTGGTTCTAAAGTTATTGTCCATACTGACCATGCTGCTCTTCGATATTTAATGACAAAGAAGGATGCAAAACCAAGGTTCCTACGATGGGTGCTCTTACTTCAAGAATTTGATGTGGAGCTAAGGGACAAGAAGGGCATAGAGAATTCAGTCGCCGATCACCTATCCAGGCTCCCCAAAGACATGCTAGAGGAAGCCCAGGACGCCATACCAATCGACGACTCTCGCCCAGACGAGCACCTAATGCAGACTGACACTGTTTTCCTTGACATCGACGAAACCTCCTCGATCTCGACCAAAACAGGTGAGTTATCCGTTGATCATTCTTCTTTGCATGGTTTGGAACTGCAGGGCTACTCGATCTCGAGTACACCTTCATCGAGATTGACAAGGGCCAAAGTCGAGGAGCACCAGGAATCGAGCACAACACAGGCAGACACCACAGCTGTACTCGAGATCGACGAACCCTCGTCGAGATCGAGTACGGTCGACCACCAAAAGTCGTGCCCATCACCAGTCGACACTGCAGCCTCCTCTATATCGAGTAGCTCTTCTCGATATCGACTAGCTCCAGGTGAGATTTCAAGTGAGGTTCTTCGATTAGATTCCGGTAACGATTTCTTCTTTACACCTCCTACTAGCACTATTCATGATATATATGCTATAAAAGGACCAAAGGTACCCTGGTATGCGGATTTTTCTAACTACCTTGTAGGAAATGAGATTCCGTCAGGACTATCCTCACAGGGAAAGAAGAAATTCCTCCACGACGTCAAACAATACTATTGGGATGATCCTTACCTATTCAAACAAGGGAAGGACCATATTTTCAGACGTTGTATTCCGGAGGAGGAGGTGGAAAGTGTCATTCACCATTGCCATACTCTCCCTACAAGCGGACATGCCAAGGGCTTCAAAACTGCATCTAAGATACTTCAATGTGGTTTTTACTGGCCTAATCTTTTCAGGGATGTGCAGGCTTATATCACTTCATGCGACGAGTGCCAAAGATCAGGCAACATTACTTGGAGGAATGAGACACCACTCACAGGAATTTTGGAGGTCGAGCTATTTGATGTATGGGGAATTGACTTCATGGGACCATTCCCTGCTTCAGGACCTTACAAATACATCCTTGTGGCAGTTGACTATGTCTCTAAATGGGTTGAGGCTATTGCAACTAGGACCAACGACGCCAAGGTAGTTTCAAAGTTTGTTAAAACTAACATATTTCCTCGCTTTGGTGTTCCTAGAGTTCTTATTTCATATGGTGGCTCACATTTCATCGAAAGAGGATTTGAGGCTCTTTTGGTTAAGTATGGGGTGACACACAGGGTAGCAACACCTTATCATCCCCAAACCAGTGGTCAAGTGGAAGTCTCTAATCGTCAAATCAAGGGCATCTTGGAGAAAACAGTCTCACGCTCTAGGAAGGATTGATCATCTAAGCTTGATGATGCGCTATGGGCTTATAGGACAGCTTACAAAACACCGCTGAGAACAACTCCTTACAACTTAGTTTATGGCAAGTCTTGCCATTTACCTGTCAAACTGGAGCATAAGGCAATGTGGGCTCTCAAGGAGCTCAACATGGATCTCAATGAGGCAGGTAAGAAACGCTTTATTGATTTACAAGAGTTGGAGGAGTTGCGCTTAAAAGCCTATGAGAATGCTGAGATCTACAAGGAGCGCACCAAGAGATGGCACGATAAGAAACTGGTGCCAAAAACATATGAGGTAGGTGACAAAGTGCTTTTATATAATTCTAGACTGCGTCTATTTCCAGGAAAGCTAAGGACAAGATGGAGTGGACCTTTCTTGGTTCACCGCATATACCCTCATGGAGCAGAAGAGTTAATTGGCACTGACGGCACCACATTTAAAGTAAATGGGCACAAGGTCAAGAAATACTATGACAAAGAAGACCCGGAAGAGGATATTCGCGCCACCCTGGCATTAGTCAAAGCCTAAAACAGGGAAGTAGGTCGAGCTAACGACTTAAACCTTAGCGCTTGGGAGGCAACCCGCTTTTTTTACTCTTTCCTATTTTTCTTATTTTTCTTTTCTATTTTCATAATCTCTTCGCATGATTACATTCAGGCATTCAAGAGGAATCTATATCAGTTAGGTTCATCTAAATCGAGTAAGCTACACAGGTAAGTGGGAGGTTTCAGGTAAGTTTTCTTTCTTTCTAAAAATAAAAATAATAAAAAAATAAAATAAAATAAATAGATAATTTTTTTCAGATTTTTATAGATTGTTATTCTATTTAATTCTCACTTTATTTTTTTCGGAATAATTTTATATATATAAACCCCTTACCTTGTTGGAAGCCTTCCCCTTCCTTCCGCTTACCCGACCTCGACAAAAAGCCCTAGCCGACACAACCTCCATCTTCACCTTCCTCCTCTCACTCCCCTCCTCCTCGAGCTCTCGCTGTCCCCAAGCCGGCTTTCTTCGAGTCCAGATCCCAGTCCACCAAGCCGAGACCGAGCGCCCACCAGCGCCGCCAACTTTTGTCTCCTCCGTTGCCAAGGTTCCCTCCTTTGCTGTTCCCGATCCAAGCCAAATCCAAACCTCCGGCTCCCCGGATCTCCCTCGCTGAGCCGGATCTCGCCCCTCCGACCACCCAACAGCACTATCGACAGCTTCGCCTCCTACCCTTTCTTGCTGCTGCCCAGATCCGCTTCGCCGATCACCTCCACACCTCAGTTCCGGCCACACCTCCCTGATTCCGGCCCACCGAGGATAGCCGAGCCGGATTCCACACCACTGAGCACCACCGCCGAGCCGGATCTCACCCTCCACACCCAGATCCGAGCCGTAGTGCTTAAACCGCCGCCACCAGTAACTTTCTTGGACAAATCCGAGAACCACACCCCCTAATTTTACTCTAATTACATACTTCTACCCACTGTTTCAACTTTAGGGTATGATTTCTCCCCCTATTCTCTCAATTTCAGTTTATAAATTCTATGAGAACCTAGGTAGAGATTGGACATTGAATTGTGTGTTGAAAATCTAGGGTTTGAAATTTGCGCGGGAAATTTATATTATTATTAGGGGTGGGTTATATATATGGAAATTCTTAATTTATATGGAGTGATTTTGTTAATTATCTAAATGTTGTCATACTTAGTTTATATATACTATTAAAGGAATTTATGAAATTTGGGATTTATTGGAAATTCCTTGAATTTGGAGCATTCTTTCAAAAACATATATGTTGCATTATTAATATGAACTAAGTATGGGGTTGTTATATTATCTTACATAGGGTACTCTATTTTTTGCAGTTTATGGTCAGAACAAAATATCCGGACATGGACTATCTGAGGATCGATGACACAGAGACACGCCAACTTGCTTTGGATTTAGCTGACCGGGCTCCGAACGCCCGGTGGTACCACCAGCCATCCATGGAGGAGCTAGGGATGCACTTCTGGATGATCCAGGGGTTCGGTTGGCTAGATGCCGACTGTCTGATTGGACCCTTAGACCACCACTACCCGACCTTGACAGAAGAGTTCCTCGCAACTCTCCGGATCCTAGAATCCCCTGCCTCCACTAGCCATGTCCACTTTCAGCTTGCTAACAGGCAGTTTACCATGACTTTGGAGGAGATGAGCACCATCTTTGATTTCCACCACACCACCAGTTTCTTCCACATCCATGATACAGATGTGATGTGGGGCTACATGTCCAACATGCTGGAGCCTACCCAAGACCGTACCATCACAGCCAACATAGCCAGTCCTCTATTCGCTACCATCCTAAGGATCCTGGGTAGCACTATTTGGGCCCGCCCATAGCTGAGGCGACCCATCCAGCCAGAGTTAGAATGTCTGAGGCGGATGCTTTTTGAGTCAGAACCCCTGCCGCTCGCCTACGCATGGCTCGAACACTGCATTGCCCGCCGGAATCAACCACGGGTAACCATCTATGACGGTAGCATAGTAGCTCTTTTAGCCCTTCGCTTACAGCTCCCCGTCCACCGATACACCCCGCGGAACGTGATGAGGATCGACATCGGGTCCCTACAGAGGGGACATATCATCACCCGCCGCCACAACAGATGGGTCCATTTTACGACGAGGGTTCCCATTAGGCAGGATTTGATGGACCTGCACCACCCTCGCGACTGGTACACTACATGGACGGGGATTGATTACCTCCCCGAGATCATACCATCCGCTGACCCCACTCTGAGGGACCATCCTCTCCTCTACGACCACCCTGATTCTGAGCCTATGGCCGTGCCATAGACCCTCAGCCAGATCCTGTAGGGGATGACGACGACGACGAGACTGACAGCCCACAAGCCTCCCACCACTCCCCACAGCAGATCCCTTCTCACCATTCTTACCAGCAGGTACCCTCCCACCACTCTTACCATACCCAGCAGACTCACCATGCTAGAGGATATTCAGAGGAGGTGCTTTCTGAGCTGCGCCAGACCCGGGGGCTACAGACAACAATGTTTGACCAGATGTCCCCTCTGTCACTCAGAGTCGACACCATTGACAGACGCTAGGAGGAGATGTATTCTGCTAACCGATCCCACCATTCCTATGTCAGAGACACTTTCGGTGGCATGGATCAGCAGTTCTGGGGTCGGCCGTCCCGGTTCTAGAGACACGGGAGCACCCACGACGCTGGTGGATCATCTTCACAACAGCCTGGTAGCTCTTCCTATGGAGGAGCTCCTGACTACCAGGTGGGATTCCACTTTCCATATTTCGGTCCACCGCCGCCTTAGTGAGCTGCTCTGTGAGTCTTTTTTCCCTTCCCTTTCATTTGTTTATTTAACAGTAAGGACACTGTATATTTTAAGTATGGGGTGGGAGAAAATGACTGTACAAGGGACTTTTATGTGGTTATATGCTGCTAGTACTTTATGTACCTTTTAAAAGTCTTGTTTTATGGTTTGTAATAGATTTCTAAGACATGACACAACTTTGGTATTTAAGTTATTAGTTGCATTTTATTTGTTGGTTTTTGCATGTTTATGTTTTATGCATATTTTAGTCTTGTTCTTTTTGTAAGAAAAAAATAAAATAAAATAAAAATATATAGAAAATGTCGGAAAAAAAAATGCATGTTTAAATTTTTGCATTATTTTAGTTTTATACCCTAACTTAGATGTCCTATGATGATAAATAATGATTGACTTGATCATGTAAATCCTATGGCATGTTTGGAAAGTTTAGCCTAAGTCCTCAAAATGGTTTTTATGTGGATTGTGAACTTGTGATGAAATTGAGCACATATGATCATAAGCTAAAGGTTAAAATCCAACAAAAATTGTCCCAGTGAGAATTTTGGCCTTATAGGGAGAACATTAAAAAATCTCCCTGCTTTCTTGAGTGTATTTACTCTTCCTATGCATCTCTAAATGTTGCAATAGTTATTCAAAACCAATGCATTTATATGTTTATGTTGATGAGAATTAAATGATGGAGGCACCTTTTAAGCCAATTTTATCCTCTCTTTACCTACCCTACATTATCCTTGTTTTAAGCCAGAACATTAGCCTGAGACTTTTATTGTAAACTCCACAAAATTATCCTTAGCCAAATTGAGCCTGACCCCCATTTGGGAATTCAGACTTAGAGTTGGTTGGAATGATGATTTATGGAAAGAATGAGCTTATGTTGCATTTCAAGTAGGAAAGATTGTTGAAATTATTGAGATTTGGGATGGTTTTAAATTTTTATCTTGCTATGCATATTATGTAAAAGGATTTTTGGCTCACATTATAAATGCACTAGTATTATTTTATTTATTTTCGTATAAAAAAAAATCCGAAAAAAGAAGAAGAAAAAGTATATATGTTTGTGAATAAAGTGCATGAGCCAAATTTACCTTATTTCTTTCATTATTTGCGAGATACATATTTTGGAGAAATTTAGAAAGTTTGAAAGGTTATATTGAGAAAAATTAGAGAGTTTGGCGGATGCATATGACTGAGAAGTTATGGTTTGGTTATGTTGGAGATTTAGGAGTCTTGATTCCCGAATTTTATTTAGCACCACATGGCCAAATAATTCCATTCCTTATTATTTCTTACCAAGCCCCATTGCAACCCCGCCGAATGGAATCTTCTTTGAAGACTTCTATTGAGCGAAGTCCTCCTGATAATTCTTGTTGCATTTTCATAATTGGTTGCGAAGTGGATTCATGTTTAAATTGCAATGTTTATGAGATTGTGTATGGAATTGAGTTGAGAGTCGATATACATAGCCTAAACACATTGAGAGCTGAGTATAAACACATTACCCCTGTGAGGTTGGATTTATATTGCCTATGCCTATGGATCACTCATATATGTGTGATGACGTTAAATTCACTTGTCTTACATTGCTACTACTTGAGATGTTGCTTTTGACAAAAGGCGAAGACTTGAAGGATGTTTTGTAGGTCTTGGTTATTGTTTGGTTATTGCTTGAGGACAAGCAAGTCTAAGTATGGGGTGATTTGATGTCTCCAAAGTAGCCATGTTTTTACGCATATTTTAGTTCCATATTCTTTACATTTTGCATATTTCGGGTTGGGAATATGTCGAATTTATGTAGTATATGCTTATTTGTTAAAAATGGAGATCTACATAAGTTTCTGTTTAATATTGCAGAATATGGAAACATTTCGGGAGAAAACCAAGAAGCAAAGACGAAAGCAGCAAGTCTACTCGATCTCGACTAAGTTCTCATCGATGTCGACAAGTGCCAGACCACATTCCCCGAGCCATGTCGAAGAGATGCTGCTCGACAACACCAGGCCAAGCCATGATCTACTCGAGATCGACAACACCCTTGTCGAGATCGAGGAAACCCAGGAGCCTGTGCCCGAGCATGTCGACAAGAGGCCACTCGACAACACCAAGCTGGCCAAGTCGATGATCCGTTGTCGTCGAGATCGAGAAGCGTCATAGATGTCGACAAGCCCACATCCGAGCATGTCGAGAAGGGTTGCTCGACAACCTCGAAAGACCAAGTCGATAACACAACACTACTCGAGATCGAGGAGCTCTCCTCGAGATCGACTAAGGCCAGGAGTCATGACCAAGCCACGTCGTGGACCTGCTAGCCGAGACGACAAGGCAGGCCCAACTCGAGATCGAATACGCCGTACTCGAGATCGACGAAGATTCCCGAAGCCGCGTGACGCATTGATGCAGTCCTACTCGGAGTTGGAGTCCTTGGAGCCGAGGATAGCCTAGTCTATCCGAATTATCTACATCTATCATGAAGAAGATAGTTTTATCCACTTGAGACACTTTAGATATTATTTCCCTTTTAGATTTAATTTCTTTGTTGCTTTTATTTATCATTAAAGTCTTAGATATCGTTTTAGATATAGATATAGATATTCTATCCTTGAGTAGCAAGGTTTAGAAGACTATAAATAAAGCCCATGGGGCTGATTTTAGATTCATTCAATTTAAGAGATACAGTTATACATAGAGATTTAGGAGTTCGAAGGTTTTAAGGTTTTGGCAGTTTACGAAAGTTGATTGCCGGGATTGTAAAGGCTTTGAATTTAGTTAATGCAAGTTATTGCTTTTAATTCAATGTCTGCGATTGCGATGAGGCGCGAGTAGTCCACCTACTTCTAGGGTTGGGGTGAGCCCAACGAGAGCCATGTCGGTGGATTAGCGATTACAAAAGGAGGTATTTTGTCGATATTTTAGTCTATTCCCTATGTGCTTCATCTTTAATTGAGAAATTAAAGTACTCATGTTGTGAAACTTGGGTAGTAATTAAGATTTTTATTCGAAAGATTATAAATACTAATTATGAAAAGGAATAGATGCAATTAGGATTATTTGTCGCGAGATTTATATTCCTACTTGACGGATTAGGAGAAAGTCTTTTCCTTTATCGATAAAGTTACCGCCTTTTGTGATCTATATTCCGCTTGCATGGTAATCGTTGTCGCAAACCCTAATCTTGGAAGTTCTTTTAATTCATAAAGTTACAAAACCGAATTTGCATTTTTTCACTTTCTGCCCTCGTCGATCTCGACCAAGCCTGGTCGATCTCGGCTACTGATTCCCGATCCCAGATCGTCGTAGCTTACTTGTGCAGGAACTCGACGAGCCCAACCCGAAGTGGACGAGGACTGTACTCGATCTCGAGTAGACCCTTGTCGAGATCGAGTAGCCTTTGCCGAGAGCTTCTGCCCTGTTCGACTAGTCTGATCTCCTGTCGACTAACCCTAGTCGAGATCTAGCACCTGTTGTCGACTTCTGTCCGTGAGATTTCACCGTTGCCTAGGATCCGCTGACCAGCTTCCTCGAGGATTCGAACCTGACTTTCTCTTACTACATTGGAGGGAGTCTTGAACATTATTTGCTGGGATTTGATCGGTTTGCTTTACTTTATTTGCTTAGTGTTTTGCATTCTCGATTTCCTCTTACAACAGAATGGACCTATGATTCGAGCTCGTGAGAATGATGTCATCCTCAAGAGGAAGAAGAAGCTTCACCATGGGAGAATTTCGAAAGGTGTAAGCTTGATCCTCTTGACGTTTTTAGATTCGTTCAGCAGTTTGACAGCTTTTCAACGTCTCAGTAAAATGGGCCGTTCAGAGTCCGTATTTAACAGATTGGGTCGTGTCATAACTTGTTGGAATGAGGATGAAAAGATCTACAAATTTGTTGTTTATGGTTTTTCCAGATTCGACTTAGAGCTTCGCCGAACATCACCATCTTTGCAAGGTGTCACTGTTTAGCCGAAAATAAATCAAGTGTTAGAAATTCTTTTGTTACTATTTTTAGATACCTTCTTTACTTATGGTATTTTTAGGTAATTTAGGGATTTATCTTTATTTCTCTTTAATTATTATTTCTATCTAAAATGAGCCCTTAGGGTTATAAGAAACGACGTATTTCATTGTAGAACATGGGACGTTATTCATCTATGAAATTTCAGTTTGTGGAAAACACAATTGAGAGAAAGTCAATCGATTCGAAGCAAGGCTCATCGATTGCAACTATTGGTATAGATCTCAGCTTTGTTTGCCTTGTGTTTGTCAACCTCGCAAGAGCTTTCTGATCCTGGTATACACGAGCCCCCTCCTTGTGCCTCCAAGTTGTCCGCTTGGTTGTGTAGGGTTGTAGAGGCGGGTTGTATAGTCGTTGGTGCTTGGTTCCTACCCTCTACGGAGGCCTGGGGTCTTCATCTCATTCTATATAGATCGACTCATCCAATCTATTGGTCTTTCATTATTTTGTCGAGTCCTTGTTGATCAATTTCGAGTCTTTATCTTCTTCTTGCGTCAAGTCTTGTTCTTACTTTAGTCGATATCGAGTCTGCCTTTTGATGAGTTTCCCCTTGAGGATCCTTAAATCTCAGTACAAAGTATGTCGGAACAAGCCTCGAATCAGCCGGTGGAAGATAGATGATAGAGATGGATTTCGGTGAAATATTTTTGGTATTTTTGTGATAATGATAAAACTCAGATTTGGGGGAAAACAAACTGAATTTTATAAAGTATAGGTGAACAAAAACAAGTGGATATGACTCACCACAAGTTCTTGAACAAAGATCAAGTACAAACGGATATTACGCACCGAAAATACAAGATCGGACCTTCGATATGACTCACGAAGGAGATGAAGTCTTCAAGCTTCAAACAAAGGATATAAACCTGGTTTTTGATGATAATTTTCGTGCCCTCTAATGGCCATAAGGGCTGAGTAATATAGAGCAAGTATGTGGACAACTTGTGCATGCTTGGGAAAAAGGTGGCTTGCATTAAATGCAATCTTGGAAGTTGTTCTCTGCACAAAACCACCAGCTACATTGGGGATGTATTCCATGATGTATTCTCTTCCCAATGTGCCTTTAAATGCATGAAAAGTTTGAATTTGAATCAGATTTGGCTCCATAATAAATAGCGGGAACCGAGGCATTTCCGGGCTTCTTGGGCTGCGGGTTGCGATCTTCAATTTGTTGTAAACTTTTGAATGCTTGACCTTGACCTTCATAGTTTATGGAAATGGTTAAGAGTTCTTGAAGAAGGCCGGCTTGAAGACGTCTTGCCCGAGCTCGAGTGATGGATCCGAGAGGCTGCTCATTTGGAGCTTCGGTAGGTCTAGCTTCTTTATTGATCCTAGGTGTGATCACATCATCCTCCCTTCCTTGAAAAGGATTCAACCTCGAATCAGACCCGTCATCTTGTTCATCATCTCCTACAACAAAAGGAGACAAGTCAGCAACATTGAACACATCATGAACACCATACTCACCGGGAAGCTCAATTTTGTAGACATTGTTGTTGATCTTTTCAAACACTTGAAATGGGCCATCTCCTCTTGGCTTCAGCTTTGAATTCCTCAATGTAGGAAATCGATCTTTTCTAAGGTGAATCCATACAAGATCACTCGGTTCAAAGATGACTTCATTTCTTCCTTTGTTAGCTTGATGCACATATTGGGCAGTCCTCTATTCAAGTTGCAAACGAGTGGACTCATGTAAACTCTTGATGTGCTCAGCTTGGGTTGCTCCTTCAACACTTTCTTGACCTTTCATGGAGTGGGAAACCAAGTCAAGAGGAGTGATGGGATTCTTGCCATATACAACTTCAAATGGTGTCTTCTTGGTGGTCGAGTGGACTGACCTATTGTAGGTAAATTCAACAAAAGCAAGACATTCTTCCCACCTACGAAGGTTAGTTTTCAACAAAGATCGAAGCAAAGCACCAAGAGTTCTATTCACAACTTCAGTTTGTCCATCCGTTTGAGGATGACAAGAAGTATAGAAAAGTAACTTAGTTCCTAGTTTAGACCAAAGTGTTTTACAAAAATAACTAAGAAACTTAGCATCACGATCAGAGACAATGTGTAAAGACTCGGATTTTCAAATCCTAATTTTTTGGAAAAAGATGATTTAAAATGAAATTAAGTCGAATTTAAAACTTGTTTAGCGGATTCCGACCAGAATATAAAATATGATGAACGAATAATTTCCGTCGTTTTACCTCGAAAATTGAAAATAATTATCGGATAGCAATATCCTTGTCAATTTTTAAAATCTAATTGATCGAGAGAGGGATTTGGGGAAACTAACATTCGTGAACTAATTTCGAGTTTCGAGATTCGCGTATTCGGAATTTATTTCCGGGTATTGGTTTAACCAATTTCATACTCCACCCTTACCCACTCTACACTCACATCACCATACCCTTCAAATTCAAACCCCACTCCCCGTCATTTCTTCATTCACCATCATTCAGACATTCACCAACTCCCTCCATCACCATACTCATCACTGTCATCTCCTGCTCCCTTCATTCACCATACCCACGCCACCACCATCTCGTCTTCACCATCACCATTCCATCACCGTTGCCGCACCCTCGAACCACCACCTATCACCACCTCTAGCCACTGTTACATTATTGTCAGACCACCACCAGCGCCGCCAGTATCCACCAAGGCGCCACCAGCAACCTCAGAGCCACCAGCGCCGTCGACGAGCCACCGAACAACCTCATTGCTCTGTTTCGCGAAGCCTTGTTCCTGTAAGCCGTTCTTCTTCGTTTCTGATCGAAATCGCCTTCGGTCTTCACCAACACACTCACCCACATCCGGTGCAGGTCCGACGAGCCATCGCGAACCTCCGACAACGCCCAACTCTCCGATCGAGAGCACCGAAGTCGCGAACCCGTCGGTGAGCTTCCAAGCCTTCTTTTCTTTCTCGTTCGATTCCATGCTCCCTTTTGATTCTTAGATTAGTCGTGGGTGGGAGAGAGCTGAGTGCGGGAAATCGGGAGGGCTCGAGAACTCCGGCGAGCTCGAGGTCCGGCAAGGAGAGCGGCGAGAGCGAGGGAGCAGCGCGAGCAAGGCGAGAGCGTACGCGAGGGCGCTGGAGCAGCGTCACGAGAGCGCGGGTGAGCGTCGAGTAGTGGCGTGCGAGGGGTGCGAGAGCAAGGAATGGGAGCTAAGGGCGGGACCAACTCGGAGGAGACGAGGAGGGGAGCTCCAGTCACCGGCGAGTCTCCTTCCGAACGAGCTAAGGTGCCATGGCGGGACTCCAATTTGAATCCGGAGGAAGATGATGTCTTGTGGGCCCTTAGCCTTATTATATTAATTGTTTAACATTTGAACCGGTTGGGGTTAAAATTAGTGGTTCGGTTCGATTTGGTTCGGTTGGATTTAAATGGGTTTGGTTCGGTTCAGATTTAACTATTTACTTGTTTAACTAATAAATAGTATTTAAAATAAAATAAAATATTATTTGGGTATCAAGGTATAAAAGTATTAATTTTGGAGATTTATAAAGGGTTGATTTTATTAAATAAAAAACGGTTTGGATTTTAGGGGATTTGGAAATAACTTATCAGGGTGTTTTATTAAATGGTGTTTTATAATATTATATCTATAATAATAATTGGGATTTAACATAAATAAGTTGGACTTGCCTGTTAGAAAAGAATTTGGAAAAGAATTTCAAGGTTGGAAAGTAGTCTAATAAATAAATTAAAATGGGAATTCGGCGAGTATTTTAAGGGTCGGAATACTTAACTATTTAACTGGGATTTGAAACGGTTTTGAAACTAACTTGGGAATAAGACTTATTCGATAACTAACTAGCATGATAATATGATCGTTTGACTTACAGTATGATATGTATGCCTAGTAGCATGACTTGTGGTGAATTATTATATGAGATTAAATGTTGGATAATTATGGCGATCTAGTAGGATTTTATATCACACAAATTATGTCTTATGATTTTGATGATCCGTTGAGGTATATGTGGAAATGACGTATATGAACATGCAGAATTGGTTGAATGATTTATGGAGAACGATGCGGTCTTGAGGAGTGGATGATGCGATGAAATGACTTTCATAATATGTTACTTGTTCTATTAATTGAGGTGTGCTTGAGTGCTTAATAGTTGAATGTAGACTTATATATATATTCCATTATGTACTAGGTGATACTCTGTGATTGTGAGTACTGTGTGATGGATTGTTCTGTTGCCGGTCTGCTAGCCAGGTAAGTACCTCCGGGGCTTACTCAGTAACCAGTACCTCCTGCCTGATGTGTCATATAGTATGTAGGTGTTGCATATGCATAAGAGCATGTCATGTAGTATCATGCTTAGGAATTGCATTTACAAATGAGCATCCTTATTCTGTATGCGTTTGAATACAGAACGGCCGTTATCTGTGAGTCCTAGAGTCCTTGCTAGGGTCATAGGGCAGCCCATCTTCATCGGGTGTTGTCCTCCTCGAGTCATTTATATATATCACGAGATACGAGATGGGCATGAGATATGATATGATGATGAGATATGATATGATGATGAGATTTGATATGATTATAGCATCGAACTGGCCAGTCTCCACCTTGTCTGGAAGAGGGGTGGTGGTAAAAGAGGGATATACCGCTTGGTATTCTTTGTTAAGGCCTTCCTTAATATTCTGCACCTATGAATTAGGAGCATGATAGTGTGGTTAATATTCCAGTACTGCATGAAGGCATCCTTTATTCTAGGTATAGGCGTATTATATGTCCTCAGCGCGGTCAGAGGACCCGCGGGCGGACTCTTGGCCTGACTTGGTGGTATAGTTTCAGGTACCCGATACAATGCTTGATTTTGTGCTGTTATGACGGGGTCTATTCATATGGCGTAGAGGGAGTGTTTGAAACCCGACTTCACCTGATTCATGCTTTTGGGATTTCTCCCTACCTATACTCCGTTTTGACCCGGCTCTTCCGTGGCACTGGTTGTATCATTTTCTGAACTTATGCCCTTTTCACGATGAATGATTTTCCGCGTTGTAGACTTAGGACAGGTATAGGGGTTTACCCCGGGGTCTCCAACGGACCTTCCGGATTTGGGTGCAAAATCCTACTTTAAACTACAAACCTTCGGTTTCAAACCTTCAACCTGTACTCGGGGCGCAAGATCCCAACGAGGGATTTCATCCCTCGAAACGTAACTCGGGAATCATAATCCCGGGACGTTACACAATGGTCTTAGGAATTCCATGCAATCTAACAACTTCTTTAAAGAACAAATCAGCCACATGTGAAGCATTGTCGGTTTTATTACATGCAATAAAATGAGCCATTTTGGAAAACCGATCAACCACAACAAAGATAGAGTCTCTCCCCCTTTTGGAACGAGGAAGTCCCAATACAAAGTCCATGGAAATGTCTTCCCAATGAGCATGAGGAATAGGTAAGGGAGTATACAATCCATGAGGATTCATTTTCGACTTAGCACTTAAACAAGTAGTACATGCAACACAAAACGTTTCTACATCCCTATGCATTCGAGGCCAAAAGAAGTGTTCCTTCAAAGTATTTAAGGTTTTGGTAATACCAAAATGTCCCATTAAACCACCTCCATGAGCCTCATGAACAAGCAATCTACGAATAGAACTACTAGGGATGCAAAGCTTTTCACACTTAAAGAGATAACCATCATGCATGTAAAACTGGTCATTACTACCCTTATCTGTGCAAATGTGATAGATTTCACCAAAATCAGCATCATTAGCATATAATTCACGCATGAAAGCAAAGCCCAACATTTTAGCATCTAGGGTAGAGATAAGAGAATACCTCCTTGAGAGTGCATCAGCCACTACATTGTCTTTCCCCATCTTGTACTTGATCACATATGGGAAAGCTTCTATGAATTCAACCCACCTAGCATGTCTCTTATTTAGTTTGCTTTGGCCTCTTAAGAACTTGAGTGCCTCATGATCAGAATGGATGACAAACTTCTTAGGCAAGAGGTAGTGTTGCCATGTTTTGAGCACACGAACAAGAGCATACAACTCTTTGTCATAGGTAGGGTAGTTCAACTCATCGCCACTCAATTTTTCACTAAAGAAGGCAATGGGGCGCCCTTCTTGCATCAACACTCCTCCAAGGCCAATGCCGGATGCATCACACTCTATCTCAAAGGTCTTCGAGAAATCTGGTAAGACCAATAGAGGGGCATGAGTTAGTTTCTCCTTGGGAATTTCAAAAGCTTGTTCTTGTGGTTTATTCCATGTAAATGGAACATTCTTCTTGGTGAGCTCGGTCAAGGGAAAAGCCAATGTGCTGAAATCCCTTACAAATCTACGGTAGAACCCCGCTAACCCTAGAAAACTCCTCACTTGAGTCATGGTCGTGGGAGTAGGCCACTCTTAGATGGCCTTGACCTTCTCTTCATCAACCTTCAATCCTGCCTTGCATACAATAAAGCCAAGGAAAACAACATGATCCGAGCAAAAATGACATTTCTTCAAGTTAGCATATAATTTTTGTTCCCTTAAAACTCCTAAGATCAGCCTAAGATGCTCAACATGCTCATGTAATGTGCGGCTATAAATCAGAATGTCATCAAAGTAAACCACCACAAATTTACCTAGGAAAGCTCTAAGAACATGGTTCATTAAGCGCATAAAAGTACTAGGAGCATTAGTTAAACCAAAGGGCATTACTAACCACTCATACAAACCATATTTTGTCTTGAAGGCTGTTTTCCATTCGTCTCCTTCATTCATTCGGATCTTGTGGTAGCCACTCTTCAAATCAATCTTAGAAAACATGTTGGATCCATGAAGATCATCAAGCATATCATCTAGGCGTGGAATGGGGTGCCTATATTTCATGGTGATGCTGTTGATGGCTCGACAATCAACACACATGCGCCATGTTCCATCTTTCTTAGGCACAAGGATGACGGGGACTGCACATGGACTCAGGCTCTCACGCACATAGCCTTTATCCATAAGTTCTTGCACTTGTTTTTGAAGCTCCTTTGTCTCAGCTGGATTAGTGCGGTAGGCAGCCCTATTAGGTAGTGTTGCTCCAGGAATGAAGTCAATTTCATGCTCTATTCCCCTTAGTGGTGGAAGACCATTGGGAATTTCTTCTTGGAACAAATCTTCAAAATCCTGCAACAAAGTAGCAATAAGTGGAGGCAGATCATTCAAATCTAGAGAAACAAACAAATTATCTTTGAAAAGCACAAGAAAACATGTTTTACTCCCCTGAATTGCATACTCCACTTCTTTCGCCTTGGATAGGAGAATCTGGTGAGAACTAGCCATATTTGTACCGATAGTTAGTTTCTTCTTTTGCTTTCTTCTCTCCAAGTTAGCTACATGGTCAGCAACAATTTCATGAGGGGCCATAGGATGAAGTGTAATTTTCTTACCTTCCATTTGGAATGTGTGCTCATTGGTGACTCCATTGTGGATGACACCACGATCATATTGCTATGGTCTCCCTAAAAGAAGGTGACATGCTGTCATGGGAAGAACATCACAAAGGATCTCATCTTTATACCCTCCAATTGCAAATGCAATCATGGTTTGCTTGTCTACTCTTAGAGGTGCCTTGGAATTCAGCCAATTCAAGGTGTATGGTTGCGGATGTGAGCTGCATTTGAGGTTAAATCTATCTACAACTTCTTGATCAATAAGATTGCAGCAAGATCATCCATCAACTATCACACTACATACCTTGTCGTTGATGAGACATCGAGTATGGAAGAGGGTCTCTCTTTGCGTGGGCAAGGAAGGAGCATCATTGGACATCAATGATCTCTTTACCACAAAACACTCTCCAACAGCAGCATTAGCATGAATCTCCTCTTCTTTATCTTGTAAGGTTGGTTCTTCTTAGCTCTCCTCCTCATATTCATACTCTCCTTGATCATTGAATAGCACTTGTTTTCGAGTAGGGTATTCTCTAGAGAAATGACCCCTACCGAAGCACTTGAAGCACTTGAGGTCCCGAGTACGGGGTTCAGATTCACCCCTTGGATTTGAAACATAAGGCTTGTTGCTTCTT
Source organism: Persicaria tinctoria (assembly GCA_037127255.1). Lineage (NCBI taxonomy): Eukaryota > Viridiplantae > Streptophyta > Magnoliopsida > Caryophyllales > Polygonaceae > Persicaria > Persicaria tinctoria. The sequence continues at coordinate 45,804,958 of JBANSL010000013.1, forward strand.
AGGTCTTGGACTGGTGGTTGGGTTTCTCGCCGTGTGGATGGCCTAGAGGGCTCACTCCTTGGCTCAATGTGACATGGATTTGAGGTAGCTGCTGCGCTAGGGTTAGAGCTCCAAGGTTTAGAGCCATGTGTTCCCTTTCTCTTTTAAAGGTTTTGCTACACTTGATTAGTGTAATGCAGCACCTCCTCAACTTGAGTTCCCGCGCCAAAACGCTGCATTTAAACATGTGAAGCAATATCTAAATTCAGCCCACCAATAAATTTTGAGATTACATACCTCTCGGGAAAGCGGATTCCCGATCTAAACACAAGTTGCTTTAGTTCCTTGTAGAACTCATCAAGAGTGTGGGAGCCTTGCTTGATGCGTTCCAATTTGACTTGGACACGATCCACATAATCTTCGGGCACAAATCTTTCTCTTAGGGCTGTTTTGAGATCCTCCCAAGTGGTGATATGAGGGTATCCCATATAGGCTCTCTCTTGCTTTTCTTCTTTCCACCATGAGTATGCAAAATCTGAAAAATGAATGGTAGCAACATCCACCCTTTGAGCATCATGATAACCATAGTAATAAAAAATGGACTCAACTTTAGACTCCCAATCCATGTAGGCCTCAACATCAGAAGTTCCACTAATTCTTTCATCAATCCTTTCATCTAGGACTGTTGCGGGTGTGGTGGATCTTGAGCATAATGAGCTCGTTGATGCTCCCTGCGATCATTAATACTTATGTTATCATCAAATTCAGTTTGGTAATTATGTGGTCGCCGAGGCCATGTCTCATTGTGAGGGCCTCTTGTTTGACCACGCCCTTGTGGAGTCCCATTGGGCTCACTCTCATGACCGGTGTCATGTGGCTCATCATTTCTGCCATTGGTTCTAGTACCACTAATTATTTCATCAATCCTTTCATCTAGGACTCTCAATAGTTCAGCCCTAGTCCTCTCATACTCTTCTTGTCTCGTAGCTGCATCTTCTTCCTTAGTTTGTCGAAGAGCGGCTTGCAAATCAGCTAGGGTGATAGCTCTTCCTTCATTTCCTGCATTAGACATGTTTTCCTACACACAAAATGCACAAACAAAAGGGAAAAACAAAGAGGAACCGAGAAAATCACAAAAACATGCAAACACGTTAGGGTTAGAAATCAAAAGATCTCTCTCTCACATCCCTCATATTCTTTTCACTCTTAAAATTTTCTTTTTGGGGTGAAACTCTCACTCACTTTGAATGTGATCTCACTTCACTCAAAACTCAGATTGTAAGCGCACAAGTATGCAAACGGTACTTCTTCAAGCAAGCGGTGTGAGGATGCTTCTTCCTTGCTAGAACAAGGTCTATCTCCGCTGAGGCAATGCACTTAGTGATGTTGTCCTGGAAACTCACACGAAGTATCAAAAGTACAAGCCAAGGCAAGCCCAAAGGCGAGTATTTACCAAATTCCAAAATCAAGTAAGTAATGCTCGAATGGGAAAGGGTAAACAAGGTTTAGACAAGGCAAGGAACAAGGCTTGGAGTAGCTAGTGATATGATGAGAATGTCTTGTTTTTTAGAACAACAACAAGACAACTTGCACATAGAACAACTTTTGGAGCTTTTCTAACTTCTTCTCTTTTTCTTTTCTTTTCTCTTTTTTTTTCTGTTTTTTTTTCTATTTTCCAGAATCCAAGAACATAACAAATGCAAATCAGAACTTACTTCAATCTTCAAACACTTATCAAGGACATTCCATCAATAGATCATCACCATATACTATGCAAAGCATTAGGAGAATAATGGTGCAACACTTTTGAGGGTGAAGTTCAGATTCTGGTTAAGAAGGATGAAGGTTCATGCAAACACACAAGAACACTAGATAGAAGCATAGAAAACCGAAATGACAATGGATAGATCTGATTTTTTTTTATTTTTTTTTTGCAGATCTTAAACACACATATGAAGGTACAAAGGATGAAAAAAAAATGATGGATAGAGGCTGGAGAATAATCAGAAACAAGGATTGACAGAAATGGCTGAAAATCGAGCAAAACAAACCGAAAATGGAGAGGTAATTCGTACCCCTTTGGCTTGAGAAACTTACCTTGAAGATAGCTATGATAACACTTGATGAGTTTCCCCTTGAGGATCCTTAAATCTCAGTACAAAGTAAGTCGGAACAAGCCTCGAATCAGCCGGTGGAAGATACATGATAGAGATGGATTTCGGTGGAATATTTTTGGTATTTTTGGGATAATGATAAAACTCAGATTTGGGGGAAAACAAACTGAATTTTATAAAGTATAGGTGAACAAAAACAAGTGGATATGACTCACCACAAGTTCTTGAACAAAGATCAAGTACAAACGGATATTACGCACCGAAAATACAAGATCGGACCTTCGATATGACTCACGAAGGAGATGAAGTTTTCAAGCTTCAAACAAAGGATATAAACCTGGTTTTTGATGACAATTTTCGTGCCCTCTAATGGACATAAGGGCTGAGTAATATAGAGCAAGTTTGTGGACAACTTGTGCATGCTTGGGAAAAAGGTGGCTTGCATTAAATGCAATCTTGGAAGTTGTTCTCTGCACAAAACCACCAGATGCATGGGGGATGTATTCCATGATATATTCTCTTTCCAATGTGCCTTTAAATGCATGAGAAGTTTGAATTTGAATCAGATTTGGCTACATAATAAATAGCGGGAACCGAGGCATTTCCGGGTTTCTTGGGCTGCGGGTTGCGATCTTCAATTTGTTGTAAACTTGTGAATGCTTGACCTTGACCTTCATAGTTTATGGAAATGGTTAAGAGTCCTTGAAGAAGGTCGGCTTTCAGACGTCTTGCCTGGGCTCGAGTGATGGATCCGAGAGGCTGCTCATTTGGAGCTTCGGTAGGTCTAGCTTCTTTATTGATCCTAGGTGTGATCACATCACGTTTGTCCTTTGTTCTATTGTCGACATCGAGTTCCTTTAAGGTTCTTCGTGTTTTTTCTGCGTCTCTCTTGAGTTTCTTGATCGTTCTTGTTGTATTCTTGAATTCGAGTCTTGATTGTCGAAGATCGGGTCATCCTACGGCTTACCCCGTATCAATAGCAAACATCATATTCATAATCAAAATAACTTGAATTAAACTAATGATGAAAGAGTACAAACCGAACAAAGCCACAATCGCTCTCACTTCACAACTCAAATTGGCTCCTTTCTCTCTCTCTACTCTCTATATTGTCTAACTATTTTTTTCACAATTGCTTGTGAGCAGGAATTAAGAAAAACTCATCCCTTAGGGCTTTATTTATAGGCTCCAATCCTAGCTATTCTAGGAAGGAACAATTCTATGTTCTATCTAATTTCTATCTATCTTTGTCTAAGGATAAAAAAGTTTCATAAATAAATAAATAAAACAACAAAATTCCACCATGGTAAATATGGAAATTACCAAGGTGGATAAAAAGTCTCCAAATTTGATAAAATATTCTTTTCCTTTGTGGCCAGGCAATCACACTCGAAGTAGGACTCGATTTAGGCGCGTCGGACAACTTCTGGAGTGCACTCGACATTGAGTCACGGACTCGACCCTGAGTCATGGCTTGTGTCTCGATATGCCTTGCACTCGACGTCGGCTCTCCATGGTTGTGTGTCGAGTGAGCACTCGATATCGAGTCAGGTGGACTCGACATCGACTCCTTCTTCAGGCAATGCAGCTTGTGTTCTTCAAACTCGATAGGTCCTTCTATGGCACTCGACGTCGAGTAAGTCAGTAGACGTTGAGTGGACTCCAGCAGATGTCAAGTGGTTTTCCAACTTGAATTCCACTTCTCCGAAAATGTATCGATTCCTGCGAAATTAAGCAAGAACTTTTGTAGATCTCCATAATTTACAAATGAAGATAAACTACACAGATTCTGTATTATCTTAACACAAAAATATAAAATATGGACAAAAATCGATATAGATGTAAGCAAAAAACATGGTAAATTGAGCGCACATCAACAACCATACTTAAGCTTTCTTGTCCTCAAGCAATACTTTTAATGGTCAGCCAGGAGAAGAAATTAAACTCTCAACATCATAGATTCATTCTTATATGTCCCTACAATCAATTACCATCCTCGCAAAGGTACTAATGTCACCAAATCCATGCCTATGAATAAAAGCTCGCACAAAAGGAGGGTTATGCAAAAATAATTTTTCCTGCCACAAAGCAACACTAATCAAGAGGACTTTATTTAAGCTAAAAAAGGAGTAGATAGGTAAAAGGCTAAATGTGGGATATATTTGGCCATGTGGTGCTGATGATCTGGGAAAATGGAGTAATTTCCAAACTTTTCCTACGACATTCCTTCTTCATTTGATTCATCACTTTTTGCTCTTCACCCATTGCTTTTTTTGCTATAATTTTTTTACCTCTCTGATAACTCCCTCCCTTGATGAAAATCGGAATAAATGTTTCAAAGGCTTTGACAGGATGTTTGTGTCAAAGGCCTTGGAGCATTAACAGTTGATGAAATACAAAACCTGTCTTATTAGTCCGAATATTATTTAATCTTATTATATACTTCCTTTATATTATATATATATATGTATGACTAATCTTTCAGGAAGTATTTCGAGTTTATATCTTTTCTTTGGCGCATATTGAGGAGATCCTATTCAAAGAGGATCATGGCTTCGGAGTATCCATAAATAGAAGATTCAAGATCAACCCTGATTCGAAAGAGCCGTTGGTGAAGATCCTTAGGCGCCATTCCACTTCTATATAAAGGAAAGAAATAAGAAGACAGAAGAGAAAAGTGCTACACAAGCTTTCATTCATTCAAGCAAGATCTGTCTTCCAAAGTGTCTCTCTGCTAAGCGCTCAAGAGTTTGTTGTTTATTTCAAAGCCTTTGAGAGTCACTGTGAGCTTATAGGATATATTCATTTATAGTGTTACTCGAGAGTTTATAACTCGGGAAGTTGCACTAGGCTATTGATTTGTGAGAGTAAGAGGATTGTACTAGATAGCTGAGAGAGGTAGGGCTCTTCTAGATTGGTCTAGGACTCCAAAGGAACGTGAGTTGACTAGATTGAAATTGTATAGGAGAGAGGCTTCTCAGTGAGCTATTAGGATCCTAAGCTAAGCGACTCAATAAAGCCTTTTGAATCCTAGGGTTGTGGAAGAACCCTAGGCGGGGACGTAGGCCAAGTTCGTGCCGAACCTCGTAAACAATTACTCGTGTCCTTTACTTATTGCTTTACCTTATTTCCACACTTGGTTCGATTGTCTAACTTTGTGATTCAGGTTTAATCTCAAAGGTTTTGGTACAAGCTCCAAAAGTCTTGAAACTTTCTGCGAAAAACGGGCATACTCTATTCAACCCCCCCTTCTAGAGTATTTCTAGTTTACATTGTTTTATATTATTGAACCTTCAATTGGTATCAGAGCTTTACTCACTGTTTTTTATCTAACAATCTTGTGAGTTTCGATCATGTCTGGTGAAGCAAGCGGAGGATTTGCACAGGGAAGGTCCACAAGCAGACCGCCACTCTTTGTAGAAAACAACTTTGTCCACTGGAGATCTTTGATGAAGATGTTCATCATAGACCAAGATCTAGAGCTTTGGAACATTATAGAGAATGGTCCGAAGATTCCAGAGAAAGATGGACCAAATGATACCAAAGTTGCAAAGAAGGAGTCTGAATACAACCAAGCAGATCTTGAAACCATCTCCAAAAACTACAGGGCTATTAACTTACTCTATTGTGGTCTTAGTACTGATGAGTTTAACCGTATTTCATCTTGTAGGTTAGCTAAAGAGATTTGGGACAAATTGGTCGTCACCTATGAAGGAACAAGCCAAGTGAAAAACACCAAGATCAGCATCTTCCTTCGAAAGTATGAGCTCTTCAAGATGAAGTCTGACGAGTCAATCAAGGCCATGTTCACACGATTCACAGAAATCACCAACCACCTTGACTCTCTCGGCAAGAGCTTTACCAATGTTGAGAAAGCGAGGAAGATACTGAGGTGCCTTCCAAAGGAGAAATGGGGTCCAAAAGTAACAACTATAGAGGAAGCCCAGGACCTCACCACTCTACCCCTTGATGACCTTCTTGGGAAGCTGATCACGCATGAGATGATCCTTAATGAAGACGATGGAGAACTTCCAGCTAGCACTAAGAACTTGGCACTCCAGTCTAAGAAGAATGAGCCCAAGGATGGATCAGATTCCGAAGATGAGGATGACGATGAGGATGATCTTTTTGCTCTTATCACAAGAGGCCTTGCTAGAATTCTCAAAATGAAGAAGCAATTGAACAACAAGGATGGATCAGAGTCTTCAAAATTTCGAGGTAAGCCTCAATACAACAAGTATGAAAAGAAGACTAAACCATTGTCTTGTTTTGAATATGGTGAAACATATCATCTTGTGAAGGACTGCCCTCAAAAGACAAAGAGCCAGCCCAAGAAAGGTGACAAATGGAAGAAGAAAGCCATGGTGGCAACTTGGAGTGATTCCGACTCTGACTCCGATGATGAGAAGGCCAACATTTGTCTTATGGCCTCAGAAGATGGATCCCTCGATGAAAAGCCTAAAGCCACTGTAAGAGAACTTATGGAAAGTCCAAAAGAGGTATTATCGGAATTCCTTTCCAATATGATTGCCAATAAAGATAAGCTTATTGCCCAAGCTAACATCCTTATTAAGAGAACTGTGGACCAGGAAAGAACTATTGAGGATCTGTCTATGAGGGTCAAAAGTCTTGAAGCCTCTTATTCAGGTCTTGACATTAAAGTCAAGACGCTTGACTCAGAGAAATCTGAACTCAAGCAAGATCTCTCCTCTCTAAGAAATGAGCATCATGACTTAGAGAACGAGAAGATCTCCCCGAATAATAAGATTCAAGACCAACAGACAACCCTCATAAGTTTTACCAAATCCAAAAGTACTCTCGATAGGATGTTGGGTGAGCAACAAAGCTCTCTAAACAAAAGTGGTATTGGTTACAATCCAAAGTTTATAAAGAAGCAACACATTACCACTTTTGTAAAGGCAAAAGGAAGCAAAACCTCTCCTATATGTCACCATTGTGCTAGAAAGGGACATGTAAAAGAGACCTGCCCCTATAGAAGAAAGGACCTATACATTATTCGCAATACATTTCCTGTTCATTTGAGAAAAGAACGGATAACACAAGTTTGGGTTCCAAAAGGCACTATTTTACCAAATATGGTTTACCCCAACAATGGATCCAAATTTGCTTATTGGTCTTGCCACAAAGGTTGATGTTTGTCTTGCAGGAGATCACCAAGGTGAAAGATCATAAATATATGGATTATTGATAGTGGATGCTCGAGGCATATGAGTGGGAAGAGCTCTCTCTTTCATGATCTAAAGGAGCAATCCACGGGAACAATCACTCTTGGTGACAAAGGAAAATGTGACATCGTTGGTATTGGTAGTGTTGGAAGTGATTCCAGCCATAGTATTAAAAATGTCTATCTTGTTAATGGTTTAAAGTATAATTTGGTTAGTGTCTCTCAATTATGCGATAGTGGTAAAAATGTCAGATTTAACAAGAAAAGATGTATAGTGTGCAGAGATGATACAAGTGAAGTTATATTGACTGCATATTGTTACAACAATATATTCGCCGTAAATGCTGATCAAGTGGCACAAGGAAGCTTAACATGTCTAAAAGCTTTGACGAACGATCCAAAGCTCTGGCACAGGAGACTCGGTCATGTGAGTCCACATACACTACAAAAGCTTGTGTCCAAAGGGCTTGTAAGAGGGTTACCTGAGATGGACTTCCAAGGTATTGATATGTGCAATGCATGCACACGAGGTAAACAAACACGTAGCTCTTTCAAACCCAAAAAGGTTATATAGATCTTAACATCCATGAAGAAAACGAGGAAGGTGATGATGCTGCTACCAAGAACACAGAGAATAGGAACATGCAGGAACCGATTCTCAACACTGAAGAATTGGCCCAAGGTGTTGAAGATTCGTCCAAAGCCCTTGGTGTCCAATCCAACAGTGTTGAAACGTCAGAAACTGTTGTAACTGAACCTAACAGGACCACGGAGTCAGATGTACTACAAGTCAATCCTACCAGTGTGACGAATCAAGGAGCTGAGACTAGAAAAAGGAAATTCAAATACTCTTCATCACACTCATTAAAGGATATCATTTCTGACCCTACTTCTAGTGTTCAAACTCGTTCTAAACTTAAAGATCTTTGTGCTTTTCACGCGTTTGTTTCTCTTATTGAGCCAAAGAAGGTAGATGAGGCACTTCAGGAGCCAGACTGGATCATTGCTATGCAAAGTGAGCTTAATGAATTTGAAAGGAACAAAGTCTGGACCTTGAAGCCTAGGCCAAAGCATCAATCAGTCATTAGCACACGATGGGTATTTCGAAACAAGCTAGATGAGAATGGTAAGATTATAAGGAACAAGGCAAGGCTTGTTGCTCAAGGCTACAATCAAGAAGAAGGTATTGACTATGAAGAGACCTTTGCTCCCGTAGCCAGGCTTGAAGCTATTCGCATTTTATTAGCATTTGCATCTTTTATAAGCATAAAGTTATATCAAATGGATGTCAAGTGTGCTTTTCTCAATGGTTTCTTAGAGCAAGAAGTATATGTGGCTCAACCTCGAGGCTTTGAAAGTTCAGAATTTCCCAATCATGTTTATAAACTTGACAAATCGCTTTATGGTTTAAAACAAGCCCTAAGAGCTTGGTATGAGCGCTTGTCAAAATATCTTTTAGAAAATGATTTTAAAAAGGGGTTGATCAACAAGACTCTTTTTATCAAAACCAAAGGAAAGTACATTTTGGTTATTCAAATTTATGTTGATGATATATTATTTGGTGCTACTAACACATCTTTGTGCAAGGAATTTTCTGACATCATGTGCAGTGAATTTGAGATGAGCTTGATGGGTGAACTCAACTTCTTTTTGGGATTACAAGTCAATCAATCCAAGAAAGGGATCTTTGTCAACCAAAGCAAGTACACTAAGGATCTCTTGAAGAAGTTCAAGATGGATCAATCCAAAGCAGCCAAGACTCCCATGAGCTCAACATTGTCTCTAGATCAAGACAAGACTAGAATAAGTGTCAATCAAAAGGAGTATCGAGGAATGATTGGATCTTTATTATCCCACGGCTAGTAGACCTGACATCATGTTTAGTGTTTGCATGTGTGCTAGGTTTCAAGCTGATCCTAAAGAATCTCACCTCGTGGCTGTGAAGAGGATCTTTCGATATCTCAATGGCACTCAGGAGCTTGGACTATGGTACCCAAAGCAAAAGGAATTCACTTTAATTGGATATTCTGATGCAGATTTTGCAGGCTATAAGGTGGATAGGAAGAGCACATCAAGATGTTGCCAATTCTTAGGTGCATCTTTGATCAGTTGGCACTCAAAGAAGCAAAACACAGTTGCTCTATCCACTACAGAAGCCGAATACATTGCAGCTGGAGCCTGTTGCTCCCAAATCCTTTAGATAGCTCAACAAATGCGAGATCTTGACATCAACCTCAAAGGTATCCCAATTAAGTGTGAAAATACAAGTGCCATATCCATCACTAAGAATCCTGTTCAGCATTCAAGGACCAAACATATTGATGTAAGGCATCATTTCATTAGAGATCATGTTGAAAAAGGTGATGTGTCCATTTCATTTATTTCAACTGATTATCAATGGGCTGACATTTTCACTAAGCCTTTGGCAGAGGACAGGTTCACCTTCATAAGACGAGAGATTGGGATGCTTAACAAGGATGCACTTTCGTAGGGGGAGCATTCCCTTTACGAAAGACAAATTCTACTTAGTGTTAAGACCCTTGAGAACTATGTCAAGGTGTGTTAACTAAATTGTGGATTACATATATCGGATCATATATTTTTGGTTAATATCTTTTTAGATATTTAATCAATTACATTTTTTTTCGGATTTCAAAATTATTCTTAACCGTTAAGATATTTTTTAAATTTGGAACTAAATCTTTCAGTTTTTCAGTCCGATTTTAATGGGAACATTTGAATTTTGAATTGGAAACCTTTCAAATCGGCAATGTGATGATTTCTTTCCTTGGAACTCTAAACCCGTCCCATCACTCCCTCTACTTAAACCCAATCCTGTACCCGATTATATCACAAACTAAGAACTAATCCAAACCCCTTCACCTTCTCCCTCTTCAACCTCTCAATCTGTTGCTGTCAAGCCTCCATCTCCCAAGCGCACCAAGAAGGGCACTGTCAAGAGTCTTGTAGCGCCTGTCAAGAGAGCTACTCCAACAATTGCTCGCAGAAAGAATGTCGACCCCCCGACCTATATCCAGGTAAATCAATCCTTGCCCTCCTCTTGGTTTCAAGATGCTGAGACTGCTGGTAAGTGGGTAGACGAGTTTCGAACTCGTAAGATTAGCTGTTCTGATTTTTTGGATTTTGAGTTCTTCGAAGCTTTGAAGTTACCATGCATTGAGCTTCTTAAAAAATCCCTAGTCTGGACCCTTCTTAACCTTGAAACTGTCTACTACCCCCAGCTTACCCGTCTGTTTTACATTAACCTAAAAGCCAAAAACGACACCAATGGTTGGTCTTTGGAGTATATTGTCAAAGGGGTTAGAATCTCTCTCAACTCCAATGATTTTGCAGATTTCCTTGGCTTACCTACACCAGTTCCACCCTCTGAAATACACCCCTCAAAAGAAAATTGCATCATCCTTGCCTGAGCCAAGTATCTCCTGAGCGAAGCATCCAACAACACCTCGAAGCAACTCACCCACTCATCCCTAACCCTTGAGGCAAAAATAATTTTCAACATCATTGTTCGATGCCTCTTACCCCGTCTTAACTCTGGCTCTCTCCTTACCGACAATGTTATGGTCCTGCTCTACCGCATCATAAATGGCCTTGACCTTGATCTGGCCAACACTATCCTTGGAACCATGGCTCATGCCAGAAAAGCTAGAAAAGGCTCTCCTCTCCCCTTTGCTACCCTTTTGACCCCTCTCTTCAAAGCTTATGGAATTGATGTCAAAAATGAAGAACAACTGCGTCATATGGGTAAGTTCGACTCTAAGGGCCTTGAAAAGATTGGCATCACTCGGTCTCTCCAAGGGACCTTGAGTCTTGCCACTCCTTCAAAAGCCTTTCCCACTGCTCCAGCTTTCGATGAACACATGGACAACCTAGAGTTGGGCTTGGAGGAAGTTCGCCTGGATATCAAGGAGCTGCAGAAGGAGATTATGACGGAGATGAGCGAGATTTCCAAGATGCTGGAAGGACTGTGGATGAGGCTCACTGATGATGCTCCGGATGACTAAGCCTAAACCCTACCCAATCCTATCCCACCCACTTGTTACATTGCTGGTTTTTGGAAACGTTTTCAAAACATTTGGTAACTTTTTTGGTGACTGTTTTTGTAACGGCCCAGAATTATAATTTCCGGGTTACGTTTCAAGGGATGAAAACCCTTGTTCGGATCTTGCAATCCAGGTACGGGTCGAGGTTTCAAACTCATTTCAAAGGTCAATAGAAAGAGGGATTTCAAACCCTAAAATATCGTAGGGCCGTTGGGTACCCTTAACATGTCCTAAGACTATGTCGTGAAATTCAATTCAAAAGAAAGTAAAGCGGAAGCAATGTTAAGATACAATTACACAACAGAATCGGGTCAAAACCAAATCATAAACAAGTGATTACCATTTGCCAAGTTAGAATATTAGTCAGGTTCTTTGATTCGCCCAAGGGTTTCCCGTCACATAAGCATGGAGCAAACAAGATCTGCAGAAACACCTTTGAAAGAAGAACGGGGAAAGGAGTCAGATCGAGCCACTCATGCGCGACCGGCAGTCCTCGCTGAGGCCACATAGTATGTGCTATACCTAATAAAGATGCTCTAATGCAATACGAAAGCCAAACACACTAGCATGCTCCTAATTCATAATAATGTGCAGAAATACTGTAAAGGGCCCAAGACAATGCCAACGGCATATCCCTCTCCTACCTCCACCCCTCCCGATAGGTGGAGACTGGCCAGCTCGTGAAAGCATTCATTCATAATAGGGCGGCACGCATGCCTAACCCGCTCCACAATAAAGCCCGCAGGCATAATATAAGGAAGTCATGACTCGATTGACTCAGGGTACCCGATGAGGCTGGGCTACCCTATGACCCTAGCAAAGACTCTAGGACTATCACAGATAACGGTCGTTCTGTTTCAAACGCATAAAGTAAACAGATGCTCAATCAATTAGTGCAACCTAAACATGATACTACATGGCATGCTTTTATGCATATGCAACACCTAACATAAAATGCAACAACAGGCATGAATGTCCAACCTGAGTAAGCCCCCTAGGGAACTTACCTAAAGATGTAGAACAGCAAGATAATACAAGCAAGGGCCCAAATGCAAGTCCAAAGCAATCCAAGAGCAAATACACCTATCATCAAGTCATTTTCATAAGCTACCGATCTATCATTCATACACACGGTCTCCACATTCTCAACATGCTCAAAACCAACCGATGGTAAAACCATTTCCCAAAACCTTTTCGATATGATCAACATCAACCAAAATCATTTCATTTCCAATCAACCCATTGATAAATCTTACCAACAATATTTTCCAAACTCTTAAATCCCAAATTAAGTCAACTCATATTCAAAATAATTTCTCAAATCATGCTTGGCCAAATTCCAACATTTATCATTTAAATCCTTAACAATTCCCAAAATCATATTATTAACACAATCCCGGCATATTTATTTTCAAAATCATTATATAGCTAATTTTTGACATTAGATCACCAAGACAGTTCTATCTTCACAACCATATTTATAAATCAAAGCTCATTATTCATTTCAAAATTTCTTACAATGTAAAACATCACAAATACTTATATCACTTAAAATCCCATTATAAAATAGTTTCAAAATTTACTTCCATAAAATCAGAATTTAATACACAAAATAAAATACGATTAAGTAATGCCTATCATGTAAGATAACATATATATGTATAATAATCGAAATACATGTGGTAAGACATAATAATATAATGAAAGACATAACTCAACAGGCCCAACCCTTACTCAATTTCGGATCAGATTGCCCAGCCCAACAGGAAGCCCGGATCCAACCCACAAGGAAACCCAACCCGGAAGGAGAGAAGAGGGGATCCGGATTCATGCCCATACCCGACACAAAGAAAGAAAAAAGGAGCAAAGGAAGGCCCGAAAAATAGGCCCACACCTCAGCAGAGGGAACCCGGCCCAGCAAAAGAAATCAGGCCCAAGTGAAAAGCTGGAGTGAGATGCGTCTCCTTCATCGATCCAGAGAACAGAGCTCGACGGCGGCAAAAGCAAAGGAAGGGAAATGAATCCCAGGTTCCGGCGGAGCTCCGATCTCGTCCCAGATTTTCCCACCCCGGCCGACTAGAGATTCCGACGAATACCCACCCCAATTCGAAGAAACGACGCAAGAAAAAGGAGGGGAAGGGAAGGACTTACAGCGGCGACTCCGGCGGCGAGGGCAGATCCCGACTTCAATCGGCGAGGGAAAGCGTTGATCGATGACTAAGAGAGTAAGGAGAGAGTTAAAGACGGGATTTTAATGCGTTTAGAATCGAAAGGCGAACGGGAATGGAAAACCGGCCTTGGGAATGGAACAGGGGCGCGAGAGAGAGGGCTGATGGCGGCGTCGGAGGCTCCGGTTGGCCTTGCTGGTGGCTCCTGGGTTTCTACGGCGCTCCTGTCCACCACTGCTACTGCTCGGAACCGGGGAGCTCAGATGAAGGCGCTCTCGCTCTCGTCGTTGAAGAACAGGGGTGCTTCTCGGCGACGGGGAGGAGGAGCTGATGAGGGACGGAATTGGGTGCGGCAATGGTGGTTCTGGACGGGTGTTTTGTGGGTTTTCTCCTGATGGTTCCTCTGCAAAGGATGGAAAAGAGAGAGGGGCAATGAATTCTCTAGTGGGGTTGGAATTGTGACAGAGAGAGGGAAGACACTCCTCTGATGGCTTTTGGTGGACTGTTGCGACAAACGGAGGCAGAGGGAGTGTTTATAGGATAAGGTTGACACAAAACAACAAATTTGTAACCTGTAGGCTACAAGGCCAGGCAAGGGATTGAGTGTGATAGGGGAAAATTGCACATAAAAGGACAATATGCAAGCTGTGTCCTAGGGGAAGAGCAGAGGAATCTTTCCTCAAATATTTGCTGAGAACGAGAGAGCGAAGGGAACAAAATAAGGAATGACAGTCTCACTCAAATAATTCAAAATACAGAATAGACTCAAAAACCGCTCGCCCGACGAATCCCGACTAAACTAAAAACGATTTCCAATTTTCCAAATCCGAATTTAATAAGAACTCCAAGCATTTTATTTTATTTTATTTTATTTTCCACATATAAAAGCGGGATAAAGCATACTTTAAATTTTCAACTAAAAAATGCCGGAACTCGTTTTTTTAAAATATTTAGAATAAAACCAATAGCTCAAGGATGGAAATTTCAAATCTCCAAAATCTTAGAAATCAGGATGATTATAAATCACTATTTTAATCATTTAATATTCTAAAATTTCCCGGTCTTTACATCATCCACCTCTAAAAACAAGTCTCGTCCCCGAGACTAAAATCACTCTAAAACATGGGGATGAAGTTTCAAATTGGTGAGTCCTAGGGTCATGCCATTGGTTCCGTAAGCATCTCATAGGGGCTCGTATGAGATCCTCACAGCACCCTTGACGTGATCATAACATTCCCAATTGGTCGTAGAAAGTATGTGATATGGGCCCGTATCACACCCTTACCCCGACCTTTCGGTCACATTATAACTCGAAAAGCAATCATAGCGTCTCTACTGGGTCTTAGCAAGCATTCTATATGTGCCCCTATAAAATGCTTGTATCCACTTCGTGAGGCGTTATAATATAAGCCCGGGTGTAAAAATTCTCAAAAAGGGATTCCACAAGTGGAAAAGATTGGCCTCAAAATCGTTGAAATTCTCAGTAACGTTTATTCTTTAAAATTCCAAGTAATTCCTTTTCAAACGCTCAAAATCTTCAAATAAAGCATGTTACCAAGCAACTTACACCAAAACAAGTAAAATCCTTTCGATCAAAATTTCGTCAAAATCCTCCCAAAACCAAATCAGTTTCCCGCATATCAATCAATCAAATTCGGACATCAGGAGGTGGAATCATCCACCTCTAAGGGCTAATCCCATATTCTCCTCCTAGTTTCCAGAATCAAAACAAGCTATCAGTCTCAATTCAAGCAAGTTTCACAAGCCATAAGAAATGCATAACCAAATAACCAGCCAATCTCCAATCAGTACATCATATGACAAGTCTCAAACATATGCATGCCAACACAGTGCCACAAGGTCACATCAAAATCTCTACGTCCTACTATGGGTCATAATATGCATCTCAACCACATAACAAAATCATAATAACATCTCGACATCACATCAGAAGTCATAAAAGTATCACCTCATCATAGAGTCAACGAACCAAAACTCATTGTCAACACATCAACACAACAAAATCATGCCATTAAGATTCAGCATAAGGGGAGGTCAAGCAGCATACCAATCATCGAATGTCAGCATACTCACCAGACATCATCTTAACTCATCACAACGCCATGTAGCGATCATTTAGTAATCAGACATCATTATCTCATATATATAAATCATATTCATTTTGAAAGCCATATTCGTGATGCAACATATCCATAAGCATGCTTGCTAAACATATAATACAACATCATGTTTACTACCACATAATATAACATCATGCTTTCACCCCATAACATAACATCACACTTTCACATAATAACACATCATCATCTCGTATATCAGATCACAACACATCCTAACATGCTCCTAAAACAACATAGCAGAGCAGCAATACATCATGATAACATTTGTCACTACCAACTAGATTTCAATATTGCATAACAAAATGTAATATCATTCTGTATCAGATTCATCATAGTTGCAATCTAACATCATGCCAGCAAATATAATTAAATCACATAATCAAGAAAATTCTCACGTCATACCAGTCAAAATAAAATACAATCCCCACTCGCCCATCTCTACTCTTAAGCCAAGACTAATCCTCTTCTAGACTCGCCAACGTCAACTCAGACAAAAATTCTCCAAACAAATCCCAATTCATCTCGATGCTCAAATCCCGCCCATCCTTCCGCCAAGCACTACCACACCATCCACCTCTAAGAACCCGACTCCTATCTCTGACTTCACACCCAAGCACCCTCTAACACCATGTCCTCGATATTCATGAGCCCTCTATTACACTCCTCGTACCACCCGGAGCATCACAAGCACCTCTAGGAGCTCATCAGAACCACCAACGTTGCCTCCCATAAATCTCAAAGCTCTCTCAGTCTTACCTAAGCCAACAATCCTCACATCAACTCTACCTCACACCACCATCGAACATTCTGATGACTCAAACCCTTTCACTGCCCTCCGACCACTCTACAAGAGAATCTCACCCACATGTAAAAAAAAGGAAGCAGTTATCAAAATTACAACACCTAAGGCATGTATCATTTTAGCTAGCATTTATAATAGCATCGTTAATACATCCTCAAACATTACAATCTTATCAAGAAGTCTTAATTTACTATCATGCTCGATATTTATAGCCAACATCATATATGAACATCATCAAATTAGGCTAGCAAGTTTCATCAAAACCTTATCAAATAAACAATTCAAGTTTCTCAGGATTTGTAGTTCACATTTACAAGTAACGGAATTTAGATCATGCTTAGCAATTCAGAGTGACAACTCATCAAGGCATCATGACACATCAGAACTATAAGGCATCAAATCATATTATCATAACAACAGACAATCAGGCAACATTCATCACAAAGTCAACACATCAGCACATGAATCTCATCGTCATGTCAGTGCAATATCACCGTCAACAAGTTAAAAAGGGTTAGCAGTTCGAACGGAGAACACTCTCGCTTGCAAGTCATATCGTACTCAGTAACCGTAATTCTCGATGCGTGCTCGTTCTGCCGACATCATCGATCCTGAGGCCCGTGGGTTATGGGCCCACGCTTTTGTTGCGCTGCTCTATCACTATCTAACTTCCCATTCCATCTTTCATGCGGTGGCTCATCCAATGTATCGCGTATGAGTTCAAGTTAGTGGAGATAGGGGAGTGACAGGGACGGACACCCAATGTTCCTTTCGGAGACAAACATAGACCAATGCTAAAGACGACAAGACTAGAGACAAGACTCCGACCCGAGAATAGCAATGATGCCCTTATGGAAGTCTATTAGGTTACAATTGTGACGAGCAAAATGAATTCATCATGGAGCACATCAGTCACATTAATCCACACTAACATGTACCTATCTCAAGGAGAACGACATGCATATTTATTCCAAAAGGCACAACCAAGCACTACACTGATGCATGTGAGACAAGCTAGCAGTCTATTATTTCATGGAAGTAGAGATGCCTAACAAATTCAAGCAAGATATGTGGGACCAGTAATGATCATGCAAGATTCAAAGTCATGCGGTATTTAATGAGGATGACAGATACCATGTATATGAACAATGCACGAGCATGGTACACACATCAACAATTGAGTTCAAACATAGCATGACGAGGTGTATCATACCAAGTAGATTAAGCATCATATGAGAACATATAAGAGCATCATAGTAACTATCTCATCTTAACACACTGGTCATATAATAGGTCAAGCATGACACGTAATCTTACGACGAGAGACGTTTAGAAAGCACATGTCCTACATGATACTAGCAACACATGATGTGATACAAGCACAGTCAAGAGTCATTAAAAGAGGATTAACAGGATGTTCACGAAACATGAGGAGTCATCAAAAGTAACAAGAAGGACATCATGGGCGATATATTATAACCGTGTCAGGAACGAACTATCATAGGACACATATAAATGTACAATAGTTATCACATCATAGGACATGTACAACATGTAATCATTTAGCGAGTCATTTTGGGAAATCATAAGCCCTACAGGATACTACTAGCACATATCGAATCATGACCACAATCAAGGTAACTCGACTAAATTCATTCTAACTTTCATGCGTCATGCATATAGAAAATGATATAACGTGGTGTGTGATCATGCGAGGTGCCAAGTCATACATCTATGCGAGCATAAGAGGAATTCATAACGTAATAGGGAAACACTACCAAGTGATAACATGTAAGCATGCTATGATAAACCATCACCGAAAGCAATCGATCATCGAATTCAACATCAATCTAATTTGCACGAGTAAGGCATTTCAAGATGATAGAAAGAGGGAAGGATCACACTATGAGGGACCTAGCTCAAGAGAGAATCAGCAATAATGCAAGCAAGGTATAAATTCGTAGAAGTCACAACCAAGGATCCTACATGATGCTAATGGCATAACATGACATTTGATATATACATGCACTTGGTTAACTAACACAACGATGTGTAAGAAATCACGTTAACATGGTCCATTGATATAAAAGCATGGGAGGGATCCAGTGATGCATAATACAAGCCTGCGCAACGAAGCAGTATGACTAGCATACGGGGCATGTGCTCCAAATCAACCACCACTCGGATAAGGCATGCATTTACCCAAATATCGCTTCAAATAGAAGGATCAAAATAAAAAAAAAAACTACTAATTTAGGCATTCATGCTGAGGAGATCATCTTATGACATTCATACAAAGACAGTTCATCACACTACCATGGACCTAATCCGGGAGGAAGCAATAATCACATAGTCTCATATCATGACATTCATGCTTCTAATCAATCAGTAGTACGATCCTCACAACAGTCCAATTAAAGATGCGAAGACGACACATAATCATGACAAGAAGCGAGATGCAATATGAGACCTAAGCAATGTGACCAACATGGATAAAGATTGACATACAACCGCGAATTTTACAGTAAAGATCATCATCATAACATGTATTGGGAATTACGTATCATATAGGGCATGTTGACATCAAGTTGTAACACGTATCAAGTAGGGAACTTGCTTTGTCAGGATAACAAAATTTAACGATCACACTATCATTAACCTATTCACAGGGAGAACATAAATTACACAACTTCCTAGCATATGACATATATATTCGTGCCTTAGTATGATAATGCAATATACTAAATAGATCATGTCGGGATGATATGGATATAACAATTGTAGCTCGAATCTATACAATGGTCATCATGAGCATCAAATCACATAAGCACAGATTCACATTAAGGATCGATCCGTAAGTCAAGAAGTAGTACATATAGAATCACACAATCATGGACAGAGCAATTAAGACAACTCGACAGAGATTTCTAAGGGCAATCATTGACCTTTCCCAATTGACTCTTCACCCCTTACTTTTGACTCAAAATGTCATCAAGGACCACCTCCCAATACTCACTCAGACAATCTTCATACCCATACATGATTTCGACACAATGTGTTTACCAACCTGTTTCCCCATGGAAGACACTGATATCTGGGAGAAAGACTCAATAGGAGCGTCAAAAGGGTCAACAAACATAGAGGAATGGGCTGTTTCACACAAGCTGAGTTTGACCACACAGAAACAAGGGTACTCCCACTATCCTGTTTGCACAGATCAGTCAATACATATTTAATTGTTAGACATACCAATCAGACTTTAGCACATCAGGCACTCAGCATAGAATCAGTCAATAACACTCATAACGATCTCCTTGAAAACTTCCAGACCAATCTGTAAAGAGCAAGCTAGTATTTGCCTATCGTTCCCAACTATACCCAATAGGGGTGGTCTAGCGCCTTTACTACCCACTCGTGTCCCCGTTTGGTCGGTTTTCCTCTTTTATTACAAGGCGAGTTCATTACTTAGTCCAATTTCAGTTAGGCATCTTAAGTTCATTTTGCCCTTTTTAAAACACTTTCAAATCATTTGAAATTCATGGGCGGTTTTCCAAAACATACACTCGACCCTTTTGTACCCGAATTGCACAACCTGAGCTCTGATACCATCTTTGTAACGGCCCAGAATTATAATTTCTGGGTTACGTTTCAAGGGATGAAAACCCTTGTTCGGATCTTGCAATCCAGGTACGGGTCGAGGTTTCAAACTCATTTCAAAGGTCAATAGAAAGAGGGATTTCAAACCCTAAAATATCGTAGGGCCGTTGGGTACCCTTAACATGTCCTAAGACTATGTCGTGAAATTCAATTCAAAAGAAAGTAAAGCGGAAGCAAAGTTAAGATACAATGACACAACAGAATCGGGTCAAAACCAAATCATAAACAAGTGATTACCATTTGCCATGTTAGAATATTAGTCAGGTTCTTTAATTCGCCCAAGGGTTTCCCGTCACATAAGCATGGAGCAAACAAGATCTACAGAAACACCTTTGAAAGAAGAACGGGGAAAGGAGTCAGATCGAGCCACTCATGCGCGACCGGCAGTCCTCGCTGAGGCCACATAGTATGTGCTATACCTAATAAAGATGCTCTAATGCAATACGAAAGCCAAACACACTAGCATGCTCCTAATTCATAATAATGTGCAGAAATACTGTAAAGGGCCCAAGACAATGCCAACGGCATATCCTTCTCCTACCTCCACCCCTCCCGATAGGTGGAGACTGGCCAGCTCGTGAAAGCATTCATTCATAATAGGGCGGCACGCATGCCTAACCCACTCCACAATAAAGCCCGCAGGCATAATATAAGGAAGTCATGACTCGATTGACTCAGGGTACCCGTTGAGGCTGGGCTACCCTATGACCCTAGCAAAGACTCTAGGACTATCACAGATAACGGCCGTTCTGTTTCAAACGAATAAAGTAAACAGATGCTCAATCAATTAGTGCAACCTAAACATGATACTACATGGCATGCTTTTATGCATATGTAACACCTAACATAAAATGCAACAACAGGCATGAATGTCCAACCTGAGTAAGCCCCCTAGGGAACTTACCTGAAGATGCAGAACAGCAAGATAATACAAGCAAGGGCCCAAATGCAAGTCCAAAGCAATCCAAGAGCAAACACACCTATCATCAAGTCATTTTCATAAGCTACCGATCTATCATTCATACACACGGTCTCCACATTCTCAACATGCTCAAAACCAACCGATGGTAAAACCATTTCCCAAAACCTTTTCGATATGATCAACATCAACCAAAATCATTTCATTTCCAATCAACCCATTGATAAATCTTACCAACAATATTTTCCAAACTCTTAAATCCCAAATTAAGTCAACTCATATTCAAAATAATTTCTCAAATCATGCTTGGCCAAATTCCAACATTTATCATTTAAATCCTTAACAATTCCCAAAATTATATTATTAACACAATCCCGGCATATTTATTTTCAAAATCATTATATAGCTAATTTTTGACATTAGATCACCAAGACAGTTCTATCTTCACAACCATATTTATAAATCAAAGCTCATTATTCATTTCAAAATTTCTTACAATGTAAAACATCACAAATACTTATCTCACTTAAAATCCCATTATAAAATAGTTTCAAAATTTACTTCCATAAAATCAGAATTTAATACACAAAATAAAATACGATTAAGTAATGCCTATCATGTAAGATAACATATATATGTATAATAATCGAAATACATGTGGTAAGACATAATAATATAATGAAAGACATAACTCAACAGGCCCAACCCTTACTCAATTTCGGATCAGATTGCCCAGCCCAACAGGAAGCCCGGATCCAACCCACAAGGAAACCCAACCCGGAAGGAGAGAAGAGGGGATCCGGATTCATGCCCATACCCGACACAAAGAAAGAAAAAAGGAGAAAAGGAAGGCCCGAAAAATAGGCCCACACCTCAGCAGAGGGAACCCGGCCCAGCAAAAGAAATCAGGCCCAAGTGAAAGGCTGGAGTGACGGCGGCAAAAGCGAAGGAAGGGAAATGAATCCCAGGTTCCGGCGGAGCTCCGATCTCGTCCCAGATTTTCCCACCCCGGCCGACTAGAGATTCCGACGAATACCCACCCCAATTCGAAGAAACGACGCAAGAAAAAGGAGGGGAAGGGAAGGACTTACAGCGGCGACTCCGGGGGCGATCTCCGGCGGCGAGGGCAGATCCCGACTTCAATCGGCGAGCGAAAGCGTCGATCGATGACTAAGAGAGTAAGGAGAGAGTTAAAGACGGGATTTTGATGCGTTTAGAATCGAAAGGCGAACGGGAATGGAAAACCGGCCTTGGGAATGGAACAGGGGCACGAGAGAGAGGGCTGATGGCGGCGTCGGAGGCTCCGGTTGGCGTTGCTGGTGGCTCCTGGGTTTCTACGGCGCTCCTGTCCACCACTGCTACTGCTCAGAACCGGGGAGCTCAGATGAAGGCGCTCTCGCTCTCGTCGTTGAAGAACAGGGGTGCTTCTCGGCGACGGGGAGGAGGAGCTGGTGAGGGACGGAATTGGGTGCGGCAATGGTGGTTCTGGACGGGTGTTTTGTGGGTTTTCTCCTGATGGTTCCTCTGCAAAGGATGGAAAAGAGAGAGGGGCAATGAATTCTCTGGTGGGGTTGGAATTGTGACAGAGAGAGGGAAGACACTCCTCTGATGGCTTTTGGTGGACTGTTGCGACAAACGGAGGCAGAGGGAGTGTTTATAGGATAAGGTTGACACAAAACAACAAATTTGTAACCTGTAGGCTACAAGGCCAGGCAAGGGATTGAGTGTGATAGGGGAAAATTGCACATAAAAGGACAATATGCAAGCTGTGTCCTAGGGGAAGAGCAGAGGAATCTTTCCTCAAATATTTGCTGAGAACGAGAGAGCGAAGGGAACAAAATAAGGAATGACAGTCTCACTCAAATAATTCAAACTAGCGGAATAGACTCAAAAACCGCTCGCCCGACGAATCCCGACTAAACTAAAAACAATTTCCAATTTTCCAAATCCGAATTTAATAAGAACTCCAAGCATTTTATTTTATTTTATTTTATTTTCCGCATATAAAAGCGGGATAAAGCATACTTTAAATTTTCAACTAAAAAATGCCGGAACTCGTTTTTTTAAAATATTTAGAATAAAACCAATAGCTCAAGGACGGAAATTTCAAATCTCCAAAATCTTAGAAATCGGGATGATTATAAATCACTATTTTAATCATTTAATATTCTAAAATTTCCCGGTCTTTACAGTTTTACCTCCTCCCTTTGTTGAAAGACAAAAAGGGGGAGATGATATGTGGTGTTGCTTAGACTTTGAAAACCTCTGCTTAAAGGTCTTGGAAGACCTTGGTTTTTTATTTATGGTTTTCGGTTGGATGGTTTTTCCATGCTTTAAAAATTTGATCCAACATTTGTCTAACCCTTGCAGATACTTAGTTCGATTTCTATTTTATTATCTATGGTTGACTAAGTTGCAGGGATTCACATGTTTTGTCTTTCATGAAGGGGGAGATTGATAACTCCCTCCCTTGATGAAAATCGGAATAAATGTTTCAAAGGCTTTGACAGGATGTTTGTGTCAAAGGCCTTGGAGCATTAACAGTTGATGAAATACAAAACCTGTCTTATTAGTCCGAATATTATTTAATCTTATTATATACTTCCTTTATATTATATATATATATATGTATGACTAATCTTTCAGGAAGTATTTCGAGTTTATATCTTTCCTTTGGCGCATATTGAGGAGATCCTATTCAAAGAGGATCATGGCTTCGGAGTATCCATAAATAGAAGATTCAAGATCAAGCCCGATTCGAAAGAGCCGTTGGTGAAGATCCTTAGGTGCCATTCCACTTCTATATAAAGGAAAGAAAGAAGAAGATAGAAGAGAAAAGTGCTACACGAGCTTTCATTCATTCAAGCAAGATCTGTCTTCCAAAGTGTCTCTCTGCTAAGCGCTCAAGAGTTTGTTGTTTATTTCAAAGCCTTTGAGAGTGATTGTGAGCTTATAGGATATATTCATTTATAGTGTTACTCAAGAGTTTATAACTCGGGAAGTTCCACTAGGCTATTGATTTGTGAGAGTAAGAGGATTGTACTAGATAGCTGAGAGAGGTGGGGCTCTTCTAGATTGGTCTAGGACTCCAAGGGAACGTGAGTTGACTAGATTGCAATTGTATAGGAGAAAGGCTTCTCGGTGAGCTATTAGGATCCTAAGCTAAGCGAATCAATAAAGCCTTTTGAATCCTAGGGTTGTGGAAGAACCCTAGGCGGGGACGTAGGCCAAGTTCGTGCCAAACCTCGTAAACAATTACTCGTGTCCTTTACTTATTGCTTTACCTTATTTCCCCACTTGGTTCGATTGTTTAACTTTGTGATTCAGGTTTAATCTCAAAGGTTTTTGTACAAGCTCCGAAAGTCTTGAGACTTTCTGCGAAAAATGGGCATACTCTATTCAACCCCCCCTTCTAGAGTATTTCTAGTTTACATTGTTTTATATTATTGAACCTTCACTCTCTAGCCTCAACATTGCATTCTCTCTAGTCGCAAACATGGGTGTCATGAATGGTCTCAGATACTTAGTGCTTCGGACTCCTCACTTGTGTGTTCCATCCTGCGGAACTAACATCTCAACGCAGGCAGGGTCGATCTACCTGCCAAACTCCAATAATGATAATAACAACACAATTCACCATATAATATGTCTGAAAGTAACTTCTATTCTCAACATAATCCCCCAATAAAGAAATAAGGTAAATAATGGGCAATATTTAGTATATGTGGAGCAAAAATGATATAACGATATGTAAGACTCATATATGGCATTGTGATGCAAATAGGTATAGGTATGGTTAGGAATATAAAAATAAGCATTATATGGAAAATATAAAGTCTACATCCTCTTATTGTGCAACATGTGAAAAGCAACATCAAATTTACCTCATTTCATGGTTTTCAAAAAATAACGCACTTCATTGTGACTTCCATTTACTAGGCAATTTCATGTTATATCTCTAATAAATCCAATTTTGCATTGTCGAGTTCAATTAATCTTCCATGACACTAATCAAAATTTTTGAATGGGGGTGATAAAAATAAACATTGGATAAAAAACTAAAGCATATAGATAAATGAACATATCCAAATGTACCATGTAAAGAGCATTTTGAAGAAATAATCATAAATAGCATATAAAATAAGCCTTTCCCCCACCCCATACTTAAAGATTACAATGTTCTCACTGTATAAAGCATGGGTAAAGGAAGAAACTTACTAGACATGACGCGGAAGATCTAAAAAATAGGAGCTGAATTTGGCCACCAGGAGTCGATATTGATTAAACAGAGTCGATATCGATTGTAGCTCTGAGTTCCAAGGAATGTGAAGTGGGAGTTGTATGTTGACTCCTTGGTTCCACCGTTTGTTGATCCGAGCACCTACATGTGTAAGAAAATAGACAAAAACAATAAAAAAAACAAATCAAAATAAAACAAATCAAAAAATATTCAAAACCCTAAAAACTAAATGTCTTGTTACAAGCTCTAGATTTTATAGTCGCTAGCCGACTTCTTCTTGTGATCTTCAAGGTGGAATCTGCAAGGCCCACGTGGCTCGGGCCTCAAATAGGACTCCGTTTTTGTCCATAAGCTGCATTCCGTCCGAGTGGATCTTGTGTACCTCGAATGGACCCATCTTCTTTTTCTTGAACTTGTTAAGGAACTAATGATTCTCAGATTTGGAGACATATACCTTGTCTCCTACTTCATAGTCCTTTGGACCATTGTTGTAGGAGGAAATCGAGTTTAAAATATAATGAAATAAATCAAACCAGATTCGTGCCCACGCAAATAATTACAACACCTCATCCCGATGCAGCAGTGGGAAGTCATGATTCATCCACGAGGAAGCGTGTCAGCGGATCCTAGGTGGCGGAGGAATCTCACGGCAGAAGTCGACTACAGATGGTCGACCTCGAGTAGGGTCAGGCAAGTCGAAACAAACAAGCAAGCAGCAGCTCCGGGTTTTGGTCGATATCGAGTAACTTTCATCGACATCGAGTTCCTGCAAACCAGAAGCTACAACAATCTAGGCGATTGAAAATCAGTAGTCGATGTCGACCAGTTTTAGTCAAAATCGAGTAAAACAGAAACTTAAAACAAAAGAAAGTAAAGAACAAGGCTTTGCGAAACTCGAAATAAACTATGTGAAAGAAAACTTCCAAGATTGGGGTTTGCAACAACGATAACCAAATATGCATAAGGCAAGATGAATAACGATAATCATGCAAATCACATCGAAGGATTAAGCTTTCGCCTTTTCCAACAATTAGACAAATCTTTCATGAAACCCTAATTGTATCTACCGATTTTATGTTTACAATCCAAGTTGTTAGCATGGATCTCCATTGAATGGGTAATAGTAAGACACAAGAATCCTGGAGCTTGTCTTCGCGTCGGGACTCCGATCAAAGCAATTCTCGGAGATGAGTTCTTTACTAAGACCCAAGAACGGCGGACCTTGTCTCTGTGTCGGGCCTCCAATCGAAGCAATTCGCAGAGATGATTTCCTTAGTAAGACCCAAGAACGCTAGAGCTTGTCTCCGTGTCGGGCCTCCGATCGAAGCAATTCTCGTAGATGAGTTCTTTCGTAAGACCCAAGAACGCTGGAGCTTGGCTCCGCGTCGGGCCTCCGATCGAAGCAATTCTCAGAGATGAGTTCTTTAGTAAGACCCAAGAACGCTCGAGCTTAGCTCCGCGTCGGGCCTCCGATTGAAGTAATTCTCAAAGATGAGTTCTTTAAAATGACCCAAGAACGCTTGAGTTTGTCTCCGTGTCAGGCCTCCGATCAAAATCATTCTCGGAGATGAGTTCATTAGTAAGACCTAAGATTGTTGGAGCTTTTCTCCGCATCGGGCCTCCGATCGAAGCAATTCTCGGAGATGAGTTCTTTAGTAAGACCCAACAAAGCTGGAGCTTTTCTCCGCATCGGGTTTCCGATCAAAGCAATTCTCGGAGATGAGTTCTTTAGTAAGACCCAAGAACACCGGGGCTTTTGTCCGGGTCGGGCCTCCGATAGAAGAAATTCTCAGAGATAAGTTCTTTAGTAAGACCCAAGAACGCCCGAGCTTGTCTCCGTGTCGGGCCTCCGATCGAAGAAATTCTCGAAGATGAGTTCTTTAGTAAGACTCAAGAACGTTGGAGCTTGTCTCCGCGTCGGGTCTCCGATCGAAGCACATCTCGGAGATGAGTTCTTTCGTAACACCCAAGAACGTTGGATCTTGGCTCCGCATCGGGCCTCCGATCGAAATAATTCTCGGAGATGAGTTCTTTAGTAAGACACAAGAATCCTGGAGCTTGTCTTCGCGTCGGGACTCCGATCAAAGCAATTCTCGGAGATGAGTTCTTTAGTAAGACCCAAGAACGGTGGACCTTGTCTCTGTGTCGGGCCTCCAATCGAAGCAATTCGCGAAGATGATTTACTTAGTAAGACCCAAGAACGCTAGAGCTTGTCTCCGTGTTGGGCCTCCGATCGAAGAAATTCTCAGAGATAAGTTCTTTAGTAAGACCCAAGAACGCTAGAGCTTGTCTCCACGTCGGGCTTCCGATCGAAGCGATTCTCGGAGATGAGTTCTTTAGTAAGACCCAAGAATGCTTGAGCTTGTGTCCGCGTCTGGCCTCCGATCAAAACAATTCTCGGAGATGAGTTCTTTAGTAAGACCGAAGAACGCTGGAGCTTGTCTCCACGTCGGGCTTCCGATCGAAGCAATTCTCGGAGATGAGTTCTTTAGTAAGACCCAAGAATGCTTGAGCTTGTCTCCGCGTCGGGCCTCTGATCAAAACAATTCTCGGAGATGAGTTCTTTAGTAAGAGATAAGATTGCTAGAGCTTGTCTCCGCGTCGGGCCTCTGATCGAAGCAATTCTCGGAGATGAGTTCTTTAGTAAGACCCAAGAATGCTTGAGCTTGTCTCCGCGTCGGGCCTCCGATCAAAACAATTCTCGGAGATGAGTTCTTTAGTAAGACATAAGATTGCTAGAGCTTGTCTCCGCGTCGGGCCTCTGATCGAAGCAATTCTCGAAGATGAGTTCTTTAGTAAGACCCAAGAACACCGACGCTTGTGTTCGTTTTGGGCCTCCGATCGAAGCAATTCTCGGAGATGAGTTCTTTAGTAAGACCCAAGAACGCCGGAGCTTGTCTCTGTGTCGGGTCTCCGATCAAAGCAATTCTCGGAGATGAGTTCTTTAGTAAGACCTAAGAACGCTAGAGCTTGTCTCCGCATCGGGCTTCCGATCGAAGCAATTCTTGAAGATGAGTTCTTTCGTAAGACCCAAGAACCCTGGCGCTTGGCTCCGCGTGAGGCCTCCGATCGAAGCAATTCTCAGAGATGAGTTCTTTAGTAAGACCCAAGAACGCTGGAGCTTATCTCCACGTCGGGCCTCCGATCGAAGCGATTCTCAGAGATGAGTTCTTTAATATGACCCAAGAACACTTGAGCTTGTCTCCGCCTCGGGCCTCCGTTCGAAGCTATTCTCGGAGATGAGTTCTTTAGTAAGACCCAAGAACACAGGAGCTTGTATACGCATCGGGCTTCCGATCGAAGCAATTCTCGGAGACGAGTTCTTTAGTAAGACCCAAGAACGCTAGAGCTTGTGTCCGCGTCGGGCCTCCGATCGAAGCAATTCTCGGAGATTAGTTCTTTAGTAAGACCAAAGAACGCTGGAGCTTGTCTCTGCGTCGGGCCTCCGATCGAAGCAATTGTCGGAGATGAGTTCTTTAGTAAGAACAAAGAACGTAGGAGCTTGTCTTCACGTCGGACCTCCGATCGAAGCAATTCTCGGAGATGAGTTCTTTAGTAAGACCCAAGAACGCCGGAGCTTGTCTCTGCGTCGGGCCTCCGATCGAAGCAATTCTCGAAGATGAGTTCTCTAGTAAGACCCAAGAGCGATGGAGCTTGTCTCCGCGTCAGGTCTCCGATCGAAGCACATCTCGGAGATGAGTTCTTTCGTAACACCCAAGAATACTGGATCTTGGCTCCGCATCGGGCCTTCGATCGAAGCAATTCTCGGAGATGAGTTATTTAGTTAGACCCAAAATCGCCGGAACTTGTGTCCGTGCCGGGCCTCCGATCGAAGCAATTCTCGGAGATGAGTTATTTAGTAAGACCCAAGAACACCCGAGCCTGTCTCTGCGTCGGGCCTCCGATCGAAGCAATTCTCGAAGATGAGTTCTTTAGTAAGACTCAAGAACGTTGGAGCTTGTCTCCGCGTCGGGCCTCCGATCGAAGCACATCTCGGAGATGAGTTCTTTCGTAACATCCAAGAACGTTGGATCTTTGCTCCGCATCAGGCCTCCGATCGAAGCAATTCTCGGAGATGTGTTCTTTAGTAAGACACAAGAATCCTGGAGCTTGTCTTCGCATCGGGACTCCGATGAAAGCAATTCTCGGAGATGAGTTCTTTAGTAAGACCCAAGAACGGCGGACCTTGTCTCTGTGTCGGGCCTCCAATCGAAGCAATTCGCGGAGATGATTTCCTTAGTAAGACCCAAGAACGCTAGAGCTTGTCTCCGTGTCGGGCCTCCGATCGAAGCAATTCTCGTAGATGAGTTCTTTCGTAAGACCCAAGAACGCAGGAGGTTGGCTCCGCGTCGGGCCTCCGATCGAAGCAATTCTCAGAGATGAGTTCTTTAGTAAGACCCAAGAACGCTGGAGCTTAGCTCCGCGTCGGGCCTCTGATTGAAGCAATTCTCAGAGATGAGTTCTTTAAAATGACCCAAGAACGCTTGAGTTTGTCTCCGTGTCAGGCCTCCGATCAAAATCATTCTCGGAGATGAGTTCATTAGTAAGACCTAAGATTGCTGGAGCTTGTCTCCGCATCGGGCCTCCGATCGAAGCAATTCTCGGAGATGAGTTCTATAGTAAGACCCAACAAACCTGGAGCTTTTCTCCGCATCAGGTTTCCGATCAAAGCAATTCGCGGAGATGAGTTCTTTAGTAAGACCCAAGAACACCGGGGCTTTTGTCCGGGTCGGGCCTCCGATCGAAGAAATTCTCAGAGATAAGTTCTTTAGTAAGACCCAAGAACGCTCGAGCTTGTCTCCACGTCGGGCTTCCGATCGAAGCAATTCTCGGAGATGAGTTCTTTAGTAATACCCAAGAATGCTTGAGCTTGTCTCCGCTTCGGGCCTCCGATCAAAACAATTCTCGGAGACGAGTTCTTTAGTAAGATCGAAGAACGCTGGAGCTTGTCTCCACGTCGGGCTTCCGATCGAAGCAATTCTCGGAGTTGAGTTCTTTAGTAAGACCCAAGAATGCTTGAGCTTGTCTCCGCGTCGGGCCTCCGATCAAAACAATTCTCGGAGATGAGTTCTTTAGTAAGACATAAGATTTCTGGAGCTTGTCTCCGCGTCGGGCCTCTGATCGAAGCAGTTCTCGGAGATGAGTTCTTTAGTAAGACCCAAGAACGCTGGAGCTTGTCTCCGCATCGAGTTTCCGATCGAAGAAATTCTCGAAGATGAGTTCTTTAGTAAGACCCTAGAACGCCGGAGCTTGTGTCCGTGTCGGGCCTCCGATCGAAACAATTCTCGGAGATGAGTTCTTTAGTAAGACCCAAGAACGCCGGAGCTTGTCTCTGTGTCGGGTCTCCGATCGAAGCAATTCTCGGAGATGAGTTCTTTAGTAAGACCCAAGAACGCTAGAGCTTATCTCCGCGTCGGGCTTCCAATCGAAGCAATTCTTGAAGATGAGTTCTTTCGTAAGACCCAAGAACCCTGGAGCTTGGCTCCGCGTGGGGCCTCCGATCGAAGCAATTCTCAGAGATGAGTTCTTTAGTAAGACCGAAGAACGCTGGAGCTTATCTCCGCGTCGGGCCTCCGACCGAAGCAATTCTCAGAGAGGAGTTCTTTAATATGACCCAAGAACGCTTGAGCTTGTCTCCGCCTCGGGCCTCCGGTCGATGCAATTCTCGGAGATTTTAGTAAGATCCAAGAACGCTGGAGCTTGTCTCCGCATCGGGCTTCCGATAGAAGCAATTCTCGGAGATGAGTTCTTTAGTAAGACCCAAGAACGCTAGAATTTGTGTCCGCGTCGGGCTTCTGATCGAAGCAATTCTCAGAGATTTGTTCTTTAGTAAGACCGAAGAACGCAGGAGCTTGTCTTCACGTCGGACCTCCGATCAAAGCAATTCTCGGAGATGAGTTCTTTAGTAAGACCCAAGAACGCCGGAGCTTGTCTTTGCGTTGGGCCTCCGATCGAACCAATTCTCGAAGATGAATTCTATAGTAAGACCCAAGAGCGATGGAGTTTGTCTCCGCGTCAGGTCTCCGATCGAAGCACATCTCGGAGATGAGTTCTTTCGTAACACCCAAGAATACTAGATCTTGGCTCCGCATCGGGCCTCCGATCGAAGCAATTCTCGGAGATGAGTTATTTAGTAAGACCCAAAATCACCGGAGCTTGTGTCCGTGCCGGGCCTCCGATCGAAGCAATTCTCGAAGATGAGTTCTTTAGTAAGACTTAAGAACGTTGGAGCTTGTCTCCGCGTCGGGTCTCCGATCGAAGCACATCTCGGAGATGAGTTCTTTCGTAACACCCAAGAACGTTGGATCTTGGCTCCGCATCGGGCCTCCGATCGATGCAATTCTCGGAGATGAGTTCTTTAGTAAGACACAAGAATCCTGGAGCTTGTCTTCGCGTCGGGACTCCGATCAAAGCAATTCTCGGAGATGAGTTCTTTAGTAAGACCCAAGAACGGCGGACCTTGTCTGTGTGTCGGGCCTCCGATCGAAGCAATTCGCGGAGATGATTTCCTTAGTACGA
The DNA here is from genome assembly GCA_037127255.1 of Persicaria tinctoria. Lineage (NCBI taxonomy): Eukaryota > Viridiplantae > Streptophyta > Magnoliopsida > Caryophyllales > Polygonaceae > Persicaria > Persicaria tinctoria. The sequence goes on from JBANSL010000013.1 coordinate 45,836,746, forward strand.
CCCAAGAACGCTAGAGCTTGTCTCTGTGTCGGGCCTCCGATCGAAGCAATTCTCGAAGATGAGTTCTTTCGTAAGACCAAAGAACGCTAGAGCTTGGCTCCGCGTCGGGCCTCCGATCGAAGCAATTCTCAGAGATGAGTTCTTTAGTAAGACCCAAGAACGCTGGAGCTTATCTCCGCGTCGGGCCTCCGATTGAAGCAATTCTCAGAGATGAGTTCTTTAAAATGACCCAAGAACGCTTGAGCTTGTTTCCGTGTCGGGCCTCCGATCAAAATCATTCTCGGAGATGAGTTCTTTAGTAAGACCTAAGATTGCTTGAGCTTGTCTCCACGTCGGGCCTCCGATCGAAGCAATTCTCGGAGATAATTTCTTTAGTAAGACCCAAGAACGCTGGAGCTTGTCTCCGCGTCAAGCCTCTGATCGAAGCAATTCTCGGAGATGAGTTCTTTAGTAAGACCCCAGAATGCTTGAGCTTGTCTCCGCGTCGGGCCTCCGATCAAAACAATTCTCGGAGATGAGTTCTTTAGTAAGACCGAAGAACGCTGGAGCTTGTCTCCACGTCGGGCTTCCGATCGAAGCAATTCTCGGAGATGAGTTCTTTAGTAAGACCCAAGAATGCTTGAGCTTGTCTCCGCGTCGGGCCTCCGATCAAAACAATTCTTGGAGATGAGTTCTTTAGTAAGACATAAGATTGCTGGAGCTTGTCTCCGCGTCGGGCCTCTGATCGAAGCAATTCTCGGAGATGAGTTCTTTAGTAAGACCCAAGAACGCTCGACCTTGTCTCCGCATCGAGTTTCCGATCGAAGAAATTCTCGAAGATGAGTTCTTTAGTAAGACCCAAGAACGCCGGAGCTTGTGTCCGTGTCGGGCGTCCGATCGAAGCAATTCTCGGAGATGAGTTCTTTAGTAAGACCGAAGAACGCTGGAGCTTGTCTCCACGTCGGGCTTCCGATCGAAGCAATTCTCGGAGATGAGTTCTTTCGTAAGACCCAAGAACCCTGGAGCTTGGCTCCGCGTGGGGCCTCCGATCGAAGCAATTCTCAGAGATGAGGTCTTTAGTAATACCCAAGAACGCTGGAGCTTATCTCTGCGTCGGGCCTCCGATCGAAGCAATTCTCAGAGATGAGTTCTTTAATATGACCCAAGAACACTTGAGCTTGTCTCCGCCTCGGGCCTCCGGTCGAAGCAATTCTCGGAGATGAGTTCTTTAGTAAGACCCAAGAACGCTGGAGCATGTCTCCGCATCGGGCTTCCGATAGAAGCAATTCTCGGAGATGAGTTCTTTAGTAAGACCCAAGAACGCTAGAGCTTGTGTCCGCGTCGGGCCTCCATTCGAAGCAATTCTCGGAGATTAGTTCTTTAGTAAGACCAAAGAACGCTGGAGCTTGTCTCTGCGTTGGGCCTCCGATCGAAGCAATTGTCGGAGATTTGTTCTTTAGTAAGACCGAAGAACGCAGGAGCTTGTCTTCACGTCGGACCTCTGATCGAAGCAATTCTCGGAGATGAGTTCTTTAGTAAGACCCAAGAACGCCGGAGCTTGTCTCTGCGTCGAGCCTCCGATCGAAGCAATTCTCAAAGATGAGTTCTATAGTAAGACCCAAGAGCGATGGAGCTTGTCTCCGCGTCAGGTCTCCGATCGAAGCACATCTCGGAGATGAGTTCTTTCGTAACACCCAAGAATACTAGATCTTGGCTCCGCATCGGGCCTCCGATCGAAACAATTCTCGGAGATGAGTTATTTAGTAAGACCCAAAATCACCGGAGCTTGTGTCCGTGCCGGGCCCCCGATCGAAGCAATTCTCGAAGATGAGTTCTTTAGTAAGACTTAAGAACGTTGGAGCTTGTCTCCGCGTCGGGTCTCCGATCGAAGCACATCTCGGAGATGAGTTCTTTCGTAACACCCAAGAACGTTTGATCTTGGCTCCGCATCGGGCCTCCGATCGATGCAATTCTCGGAGATGAGTTCTTTAGTAAGACACAAGAATCCTGGAGCTTGTCTTCGCGTCGGGACTCCGATCAAAGCAATTCTCGGAGATGAGTTCTTTAGTAAGACCCAAGAACGGCGGACCTTGTCTGTGTGTCGGGCCTCCGATCGAAGCAATTCGCGGAGATGATTTCCTTAGTACGACCCAAGAACGCTAGAGCTTGTCTCCGTGTCGGGCCTCCGATCGAAGCAATTCTCGAAGATGAGTTCTTCTGTAACACCAAAGAACGCTAGAGCTTGGCTCCGCGTCGGGCCTCCGATCGAAGCAATTCTCAGAGATGAGTTCTTTAGTAAGACCCAAGAACGCTGGAACTTATCTCCACGTCGGGCTTCCGATCGAAGCAATTCTCGGAGATGAGTTCTTTAGTAAGACCCAAGAATGCTTGAGCTTGTCTCCGCGTCGGGCCTCCGATCAAAACAATTCTGGGAGATGAGTTCTTTAGTAAGACATAAGATTGCTGGAGCTTGTCTCCACGTCGGGCCTCTGATCGAAGCAATTCTCGGAGATGAGTTCTTTAGTAAGACCCAAGAACGCTCGACCTTGTCTCCGCATCGAGTTTCCGATCGAAGAAATTCTCGAAGATGAGTTCTTTAGTAAGACCCAAGAACGCCGGAGCTTGTGTCCGTGTCGGGCGTCCGATCGAAGCAATTCTCGGAGATGAGTTCTTTAGTAAGACCGAAGAACGCTGGAGCTTGTCTCCACGTCGGGCTTCCGATCGAAGCAATTCTCGGAGATGAGTTCTTTAGTAAGACCCAAGAACGCTAGAGCTTGTGTCCGCGTCGGGCCTCTGATCGAAGCAATTCTCGGAGATTAGTTCTTTATTAAGACCAAAGAACGCTGGAGCTTGTCTCTGCGTTGGGCCTCCGATCGAAGCAATTGTCGGAGATGTGTTCTTCAGGAAGACCGAAGAACGCAGGAGCTTGTCTTCACGTCGGACCTCCGATCGAAGCAATTCTCGGAGATGAGTTCTTTAGTAAGACCCAAGAACGCCGCAGCTTGTCTCTGCGTCGGGCCTCCGATCGAAGCAATTCTCGAAGATGAGTTCTATAGTAAGACCCAAGAGCGATGGAGCTTGTCTCCGTGTCAGGTCTCCGATCGAAGCACATCTCGGAGATGAGTTCTTTCGTAACACCCAAGAATACTAGATCTTGGCTCCGCATCGGGCCTCCGATCAAAGCAATTCTCGGAGATGAGTTATTTAGTAAGACCCAAAATCGCCAGAGCTTGTGTCCGTGCCGGGCCTCCGATCGAAGCAATTCTCGAAGATGAGTTCTTTAGTAAGACCCAAGGACGTTGGAGCTTGTCTCCGCGTCGGGTCTTCGATCGAAGCACATCTCGGAGATGAGTTCTTTCGTAACACCCAAGAACGTTGGATCTTGGCTTCGCATCGGGCCTCCGATCGATGCAATTCTCGGAGATGAGTTCTTTAGTAAGACACAAGAATCCTGGAGCTTGTCTTCGCGTCGGGACTCCGATCAAAGCAATTCTCGGAGATGAGTTTTTTAGTAACACCCAAGAACGGCGGACCTTGTCTGTGTGTCGGGCCTCCGATCGAAGCAATTCGCGGAGATGATTTCCTTAGTACGACCCAAGAACGCTAGAGCTTGTCTCCGTGTCGGGCCTCCGATCGAAGCAATTCTCGAAGATGAGTTCTTCTGTAAGACCAAAGAACGCTGGAGCTTGGCTCCGCGTCGGGCCTCCGATCGAAGCAATTCTCAGAGATGAGTTCTTTAGTAAGACCCAAGAACGCTGGAGCTTAGTTCCACGTCGGGCTTCCGATCGAAGCAATTCTCGGAGATGAGTTCTTTAGTAAGACCCAAGAATGCTTGAGCTTGTCTCCGCGTCGGGCCTCCGATCAAAACAATTCTTGGAGATGAGTTCTTTAGTAAGACATAAGATTGCTGGAGCTTGTCTCCGCGTCGGGCCTCTGATCGAAGCAATTCTCGGAGATGAGTTCTTTAGTAAGACCCAAGAACGCTCGACCTTGTCTCCGCATCGAGTTTCCGATCGAAGAAATTCTCGAAGATGAGTTCTTTAGTAAGACCCAAGAACGCCGGAGCTTGTGTCCGTGTCTGGCGTCCGATCGAAGCAATTCTCGGAGATGAGTTCTTTAGTAAGACCGAAGAACGCTGGAGCTTGTCTCGACGTCGGGCTTCCGATCGAAGCAATTCTCGGAGATGAGTTCTTTAGTAAGACCCAAGAACGCTAGAGCTTGTGTCCGCGTCGGGCCTCCGATCGAAGCAATTCTCGGAGATTAGTTCTTTATTAAGACCAAAGAACGCTGGAGCTTGTCTCTGCGTTGGGCCTCCGATCGAAGCAATTGTCGGAGATGTGTTCTTCAGGAAGACCGAAGAACGCAGGAGCTTGTCTTCACGTCGGACCTCCGATCGAAGCAATTCTCGGAGATGAGTTCTTTAGTAAGACCCAATAACGCCGCAGCTTGTCTCTGCGTCGGGCCTCCGATCGAAGCAATTCTCGAAGATGAGTTCTATAGTAAGACCCAAGAGCGATGGAGCTTGTCTCCGTGTCAGGTCTCCGATCGAAGCACATCTCGGAGATGAGTTCTTTATTAACACCCAAGAATAGTAGATCTTGGCTCCGCATCGGGCGTCCGATCAAAGCAATTCTCGGAGATGAGTTATTTAGTAAGACCCAAAATCGCCAGAGCTTGTGTCCGTGCCGGGCCTCCGATCGAAGCAATTCTCGAAGATGAGTTCTTTAGTAAGACCCAAGGACGTTGGAGCTTGTCTCCGCGTCGGGTCTTCGATCGAAGCACATCTCGGAGATGAGTTCTTTCGTAACACCCAAGAACGTTGGATCTTGGCTTCGCATCGGGCCTCCGATCGATGCAATTCTCGGAGATGAGTTCTTTAGTAAGACACAAGAATCCTGGAGCTTGTCTTCGCGTCGGGACTCCGATCAAAGCAATTCTCGGAGATGAGTTCTTTAGTAACACCCAAGAACGGCGGACCTTGTCTGTGTGTCGGGCCTCCGATCGAAGCAATTCGCGGAGATGATTTCCTTAGTAAGACCCAAGAACGCTAGAGCTTGTCTCCGTGTCGGGCCTCCGATCGAAGCAATTCTCGAAGATGAGTTCTTTCGTAAGAACCAAGAACGCTGGAGCTTGGCTCCGCGTCGGGCCTCCGATCGAAGCAATTCTCAGAGATGAGTTCTTTAGTAAGACCAAAGAACGCTGGAGCTTATCTCCGCATCGGGCCTCCGATAGAAGCAATTCTCGGAGATGAGTTCTTTAAAATGACCCAAGAACGCTTTAGCTTGTCTCCGTGTCGGGCCTCTGATCAAAATTATTCTCGGAGATGAGTTCTTTAGTAAGACCTAAGATTGCTGGAGCTCGTCTCCGCATCGGGCCTCCGATCGAAGCAATTCTCAGAGATGAGTTCTTTATTAAGACCCAACAAAGCTGGAGCTTTTCTCCGCATCGGGTTTCCGATCAAAGCAATTCTCGGAGATGAGTTCTTTAGGAAGACCTTAGAAAACCGGAGCTTTTGTCCGGGTCGGGCCTCCGATCGACGAAATTCTCGGAGATAAGTTCTTTAGTAAGACCCAGGAACGCTAGAGCATGTCTCCGCATCGGGCTTCCGATAGAAGCAATTCTCGGAGATGAGTTCTTTAGTAAGACCCAAGAACGCTAGAGCTTGTGTCCGCGTCGGGCCTCCGATCGAAGCAATTCTCGGAGATTAGTTCTTTAGTAAGACCAAAGAACGCTGGAGCTTGTCTTTGCGTTGGGCCTCCGATCGAAGCAATTGTCGGAGATGTGTTCTTCAGGAAGACCGAAGAACGCAGGAGCTTGTCTTCACGTCGGACCTCCGATCGAAGCAATTCTCGGAGATGAGTTCTTTAGTAAGACCCAAGAACGCCGCAGCTTGTCTCTGCGTCGGGCCTCCGATCGAAGCAATTCTCGAAGATGAGTTCTATAGTAAGACCCAAGAGCGATGGAGCTTGTCTCCGTGTCAGGTCTCCGATCGAAGCACATCTCGGAGATGAGTTCTTTCGTAACACCCAAGAATACTAGATCTTGGCTCCGCATCGGGCCTCCGATCAAAGCAATTCTCGGAGATGAGTTATTTAGTAAGACCCAAAATCGCCAGAGCTTGTGTCCGTGCCGGGCCTCCGATCGAAGCAATTCTCGAAGATGAGTTCTTTAGTAAGACCCAAGGACGTTGGAGCTTGTCTCCGCGTCGGGTCTTCGATCGAAGCACATCTCGGAGATGAGTTCTTTCGTAACACCCAAGAACGTTGGATCTTGGCTTCGCATCGGGCCTCCGATCGATGCAATTCTCGGAGATGAGTTCTTTAGTAAGACACAAGAATCCTGGAGCTTGTCTTCGCGTCGGGACTCCGATCAAAGCAATTCTCGGAGATGAGTTTTTTAGTAACACCCAAGAACGGCGGACCTTGTCTGTGTGTCGGGCCTCCGATCGAAGCAATTCGCGGAGATGATTTCCTTAGTACGACCCAAGAACGCTAGAGCTTGTCTCCGTGTCGGGCCTCCGATCGAAGCAATTCTCGAAGATGAGTTCTTCTGTAAGACCAAAGAACGCTGGAGCTTGGCTCCGCGTCGGGCCTCCGATCGAAGCAATTCTCAGAGATGAGTTCTTTAGTAAGACCCAAGAACGCTGGAGCTTAGTTCCACGTCGGGCTTCCGATCGAAGCAATTCTCGGAGATGAGTTCTTTAGTAAGACCCAAGAATGCTTGAGCTTGTCTCCGCGTCGGGCCTCCGATCAAAACAATTCTTGGAGATGAGTTCTTTAGTAAGACATAAGATTGCTGGAGCTTGTCTCCGCGTCGGGCCTCTGATCGAAGCAATTCTCGGAGATGAGTTCTTTAGTAAGACCCAAGAACGCTCGACCTTGTCTCCGCATCGAGTTTCCGATCGAAGAAATTCTCGAAGATGAGTTCTTTAGTAAGACCCAAGAACGCCGGAGCTTGTGTCCGTGTCTGGCGTCCGATCGAAGCAATTCTCGGAGATGAGTTCTTTAGTAAGACCGAAGAACGCTGGAGCTTGTCTCGACGTCGGGCTTCCGATCGAAGCAATTCTCGGAGATGAGTTCTTTAGTAAGACCCAAGAACGCTAGAGCTTGTGTCCGCGTCGGGCCTCCGATCGAAGCAATTCTCGGAGATTAGTTCTTTATTAAGACCAAAGAACGCTGGAGCTTGTCTCTGCGTTGGGCCTCCGATCGAAGCAATTGTCGGAGATGTGTTCTTCAGGAAGACCGAAGAACGCAGGAGCTTGTCTTCACGTCGGACCTCCGATCGAAGCAATTCTCGGAGATGAGTTCTTTAGTAAGACCCAATAACGCCGCAGCTTGTCTCTGCGTCGGGCCTCCGATCGAAGCAATTCTCGAAGATGAGTTCTATAGTAAGACCCAAGAGCGATGGAGCTTGTCTCCGTGTCAGGTCTCCGATCGAAGCACATCTCGGAGATGAGTTCTTTATTAACACCCAAGAATAGTAGATCTTGGCTCCGCATCGGGCGTCCGATCAAAGCAATTCTCGGAGATGAGTTATTTAGTAAGACCCAAAATCGCCAGAGCTTGTGTCCGTGCCGGGCCTCCGATCGAAGCAATTCTCGAAGATGAGTTCTTTAGTAAGACCCAAGGACGTTGGAGCTTGTCTCCGCGTCGGGTCTTCGATCGAAGCACATCTCGGAGATGAGTTCTTTCGTAACACCCAAGAACGTTGGATCTTGGCTTCGCATCGGGCCTCCGATCGATGCAATTCTCGGAGATGAGTTCTTTAGTAAGACACAAGAATCCTGGAGCTTGTCTTCGCGTCGGGACTCCGATCAAAGCAATTCTCGGAGATGAGTTCTTTAGTAACACCCAAGAACGGCGGACCTTGTCTGTGTGTCGGGCCTCCGATCGAAGCAATTCGCGGAGATGATTTCCTTAGTAAGACCCAAGAACGCTAGAGCTTGTCTCCGTGTCGGGCCTCCGATCGAAGCAATTCTCGAAGATGAGTTCTTTCGTAAGAACCAAGAACGCTGGAGCTTGGCTCCGCGTCGGGCCTCCGATCGAAGCAATTCTCAGAGATGAGTTCTTTAGTAAGACCAAAGAACGCTGGAGCTTATCTCCGCATCGGGCCTCCGATAGAAGCAATTCTCGGAGATGAGTTCTTTAAAATGACCCAAGAACGCTTTAGCTTGTCTCCGTGTCGGGCCTCTGATCAAAATTATTCTCGGAGATGAGTTCTTTAGTAAGACCTAAGATTGCTGGAGCTCGTCTCCGCATCGGGCCTCCGATCGAAGCAATTCTCAGAGATGAGTTCTTTATTAAGACCCAACAAAGCTGGAGCTTTTCTCCGCATCGGGTTTCCGATCAAAGCAATTCTCGGAGATGAGTTCTTTAGGAAGACCTTAGAAAACCGGAGCTTTTGTCCGGGTCGGGCCTCCGATCGACGAAATTCTCGGAGATAAGTTCTTTAGTAAGACCCAGGAACGCTAGAGCATGTCTCCGCATCGGGCTTCCGATAGAAGCAATTCTCGGAGATGAGTTCTTTAGTAAGACCCAAGAACGCTAGAGCTTGTGTCCGCGTCGGGCCTCCGATCGAAGCAATTCTCGGAGATTAGTTCTTTAGTAAGACCAAAGAACGCTGGAGCTTGTCTTTGCGTTGGGCCTCCGATCGAAGCAATTGTCGGAGATGTGTTCTTCAGGAAGACCGAAGAACGCAGGAGCTTGTCTTCACGTCGGACCTCCGATCGAAGCAATTCTCGGAGATGAGTTCTTTAGTAAGACCCAAGAACGCCGCAGCTTGTCTCTGCGTCGGGCCTCCGATCGAAGCAATTCTCGAAGATGAGTTCTATAGTAAGACCCAAGAGCGATGGAGCTTGTCTCCGTGTCAGGTCTCCGATCGAAGCACATCTCGGAGATGAGTTCTTTCGTAACACCCAAGAATACTAGATCTTGGCTCCGCATCGGGCCTCCGATCAAAGCAATTCTCGGAGATGAGTTATTTAGTAAGACCCAAAATCGCCAGAGCTTGTGTCCGTGCCGGGCCTCCGATCGAAGCAATTCTCGAAGATGAGTTCTTTAGTAAGACCCTAGGACGTTGGAGCTTTTCTCCGCGTCGGGTCTTCGATGGAAGCACATCTCGGAGATGAGTTCTTTCGTAACACCCAAGAACGTTGGATCTTGGCTTCGCATCGGGCCTCCGATCGATGCAATTCTCGGAGATGAGTTCTTTAGTAAGACACAAGAATCCTGGAGCTTGTCTTCGCGTCGGGACTCCGATCAAAGCAATTCTCGGAGATGAGTTCTTTAGTAACACCCAAGAACGGTGGACCTTGTCTGTGTGTCGGGCCTCCGATCGAAGCAATTCGCGGAGATGATTTCCTTAGTAAGACCCAAGAACGCTAGAGCTTGTCTTCGTGTCGGGCCTCCGATCGAAGCAATTCTCGAAGATGAGTTCTTTCGTAAGACCCAAGAACGCTGGAGCTTGGCTCCGCGTCAGGCCACCGATCGAAGCAATTCTCAGAGATGAGTTCTTTAGTAAGACCAAAGAACGCTGGAGCTTATCTCCGCATCGGGCCTCCGATAGAAGCAATTCTCAGAGATGAGTTCTTTAAAATGACCCAAGAACGCTTTAGCTTGTCTCCGTGTCGGGCCTCTGATCAAAATTATTCTCGGAGATGAGTTCTTTAGTAAGACCTAAGATTGCTGGAGCTCGTCTCCGCATCGGGCCTCCGATCGAAGCAATTCTCAGAGATGAGTTCTTTAGTAAGACCCAACAAAGCTGGAGCTTTTCTCCGCATCGGGTTTCCGATTAAAGCAATTCTCGGAGATGAGTTCTTTAGGAAGACCCAAGAAAACCGGAGCTTTTGTCCGGGTCGGGCCTCCGATCGACGAAATTCTCGGAGATAAGTTCTTTAGTAAGACCCAGGAACGCTAGAGCATGTCTCCGCATCGGGCTTCCAATAGAAGCAATTCTCGGAGATGAGTTCTTTAGTAAGACCCAAGAACGCTAGAGCTTGTGTCCGCGTCGGGCCTCCGATCGAAGCAATTCTCGGAGATTAGTTCTTTAGTAAGACCAAAGAACGCTGGAGCTTGTCTCTGCATCAGGCCTCCGATCGAAGCAATTGTCGGAGATGTGTTCTTTTGTAAGACCGAAGAATGCAGGAGCTTGTCTTCACGTCGGACCTCCGATCGAAGCAATTCTCGGAGATGAGTTCTTTAGTAAGACCCAAGAACGCCGGAGCTTGTCTCTGCGTCGGGCCTCCGATCGAAGCAATTCTCGAAGATGAGTTCTATAGTAAGACCCAAGAGGGATGGAGCTTGTCTCCGCGTCAGGTCTCCGATCGAAGCACATCTCGGAGATGAGTTCTTTCGTAACACCCAAGAATACTAGATCTTGGCTCCGCATCGGGCCTCCGATCGAAGCAATTCTCGGAGATGAGTTATTTAGTAAGACCCAAAATCACCGGAGCTTGTGTCCGTGCCGGGCCTCCGATCGAAGCAATTCTCGAAGATGAGTTCTTTAGTAAGTCTTATGAACGTTGGAGCTTGTCTCTGCGTCGGGTCTCCGATCGAAGCACATCTCGGAGATGAGTTCTTTCGTAACACCCAAGAACGTTGGATCTTGGCTCCGCATCGGGCCTCCGATCGAAGCAATTCGCGGAGATGATTTCCTTAGTACGACCCAAGAACGCTAGAGCTTGTCTCCGTGTCGGGCCTCCGATCGAAGCAATTCTCGAAGATGAGTTCTTTCGTAAGACCAAAGAACGTTGGAGGTTGGCTCCGCGTTGGGCCTCCGATCGAAGCAATTCTCAGAGATGAGTTCTTTAGTAAGACCCAAGAACGCTGGAGCTTATCTCCGCGTCGGGCCTCCGATTGAAACAATTCTCAGAGATGAGTTCTTTAAAATAACCCAAGAACGCTTGAGCTTGTTTCCGTGTCGGGCCTCCGATCGAAATCATTCTCGGAGATGAGTTCTTTAGTAAGACCTAAGATTGCTGGAGCTTGTCTCCACGTCGGGCCTCCGATCGAAGCAATTCTCGGAGATAAATTCTTTAGTAAGACCCAAGAACGCTGGAGCTTGTCTCCGCGTCAGGCCTCTGATCGAAGCAATTCTCGGAGATGAGTTCTTTAGTAAGACCCAAGAATGCTTAAGCTTGTCTCCGCGTCGGGCCTCCGATCAAAACAATTCTCGGAGATGAGTTCTTTAGTAAGACTAGAGAACGCTGGAGCTTGTCTCCACGTCGGGCTTCCGATCGAAGCAATTCTCGGAGATGAGCTCTTTAGTAAGACCCAAGAATGCTTGAGCTTGTCTCCGCGTCGGGCCTCCGATCAAAACAATTCTTGGAGATGAGTTCTTTCGTAAGACATAAGATTGCTAGAGCTTGTCTCCGCGTCGGGCCTCTGATCGAAGCAATTCTCGGAGATGAGTTCTTTAGTAAGACCCAAGAACGCTGGAGCTTGTCTCAGCATCGAGTTTCCGATCGAAGAAATTCTCCAAGATGAGTTCTTTAGTAAGACCCAAGAACGCCGGAGCTTGTGTCCGTGTCGGGCCTCCGATCGAAGCAATTCTCGGAGATGAGTTATTTAGTAAGACCGAAGAACGCTGGAGCTTGTCTCGACGTTGGGCTTCCGATCGAAGCAATTCTCGGAGATGAGTTCTTTCGTAAGACCCAAGAACCCTAGAGCTTGGCTCCGCGTGGGGCCTCCGATCGAAGCAATTCTCAGTGATGAGGTCTTTAGTAATACCCAAGAACGCTGGAGCTTATCTCTGCGTCGGGCCTCCGATCGAAGCAATTCTCAGAGATGAGTTCTTTAATATGACCCAAGAACACTTGAGCTTGTCTCCGCCTCGGGCCTCCGGTCGAAGCAATTCTCGGAGATGAGTTCTTTAGTAAGACCCAAGAATGCTGGAGCATGTCTCCGCATCGGGCTTCCGATAGAAGCAATTCTCGGAGATGAGTTCTTTAGTAAGACCCAAGAACGCTAGAGCTTGTGTCCGCGTCGGGCCTCCGATCGAAGCAATTCTCGGAGATTAGTTCTTTAGTAAGACCAAAGAACGCTAGAGCTTGTCTCTGCGTTGGGCCTCCGATCGAAGCAATTGCCGGAGATGTGTTCTTCAGGAAGACCGAAGAACGCAGGAGCTTGTCTTCACGTCGGACCTCCGATCGAAGCAATTCTCGGAGATGAGTTCTTTAGTAAGACCCAAGAACGCCGCAGCTTGTCTCTGCGTCGGGCCTCCGATCGAAGCAATTCTCGAAGATGAGTTCTATAGTAAGACCCAAGAGCGATGGAGCTTGTCTCCGTGTCAGGTCTCCGATCGAAGCACATCTCGGAGATGAGTTCTTTCGTAACACCCAAGAATACTAGATCTTGGCTCCGCATCGGGCCTCCGATCAAAGCAATTCTCGGAGATGAGTTATTTAGTAAGACCCAAAATCGCCAGAGCTTGTGTCCGTGCCGGGCCTCCGATCGAAGCAATTCTCGAAGATGAGTTCTTTAGTAAGACCCTAGGACGTTGGAGCTTTTCTCCGCGTCGGGTCTTCGATGGAAGCACATCTCGGAGATGAGTTCTTTCGTAACACCCAAGAACGTTGGATCTTGGCTTCGCATCGGGCCTCCGATCGATGCAATTCTCGGAGATGAGTTCTTTAGTAAGACACAAGAATCCTGGAGCTTGTCTTCGCGTCGGGACTCCGATCAAAGCAATTCTCGGAGATGAGTTCTTTAGTAACACCCAAGAACGGTGGACCTTGTCTGTGTGTCGGGCCTCCGATCGAAGCAATTCGCGGAGATGATTTCCTTAGTAAGACCCAAGAACGCTAGAGCTTGTCTTCGTGTCGGGCCTCCGATCGAAGCAATTCTCGAAGATGAGTTCTTTCGTAAGACCCAAGAACGCTGGAGCTTGGCTCCGCGTCAGGCCACCGATCGAAGCAATTCTCAGAGATGAGTTCTTTAGTAAGACCAAAGAACGCTGGAGCTTATCTCCGCATCGGGCCTCCGATAGAAGCAATTCTCAGAGATGAGTTCTTTAAAATGACCCAAGAACGCTTTAGCTTGTCTCCGTGTCGGGCCTCTGATCAAAATTATTCTCGGAGATGAGTTCTTTAGTAAGACCTAAGATTGCTGGAGCTCGTCTCCGCATCGGGCCTCCGATCGAAGCAATTCTCAGAGATGAGTTCTTTAGTAAGACCCAACAAAGCTGGAGCTTTTCTCCGCATCGGGTTTCCGATTAAAGCAATTCTCGGAGATGAGTTCTTTAGGAAGACCCAAGAAAACCGGAGCTTTTGTCCGGGTCGGGCCTCCGATCGACGAAATTCTCGGAGATAAGTTCTTTAGTAAGACCCAGGAACGCTAGAGCATGTCTCCGCATCGGGCTTCCAATAGAAGCAATTCTCGGAGATGAGTTCTTTAGTAAGACCCAAGAACGCTAGAGCTTGTGTCCGCGTCGGGCCTCCGATCGAAGCAATTCTCGGAGATTAGTTCTTTAGTAAGACCAAAGAACGCTGGAGCTTGTCTCTGCATCAGGCCTCCGATCGAAGCAATTGTCGGAGATGTGTTCTTTTGTAAGACCGAAGAATGCAGGAGCTTGTCTTCACGTCGGACCTCCGATCGAAGCAATTCTCGGAGATGAGTTCTTTAGTAAGACCCAAGAACGCCGGAGCTTGTCTCTGCGTCGGGCCTCCGATCGAAGCAATTCTCGAAGATGAGTTCTATAGTAAGACCCAAGAGGGATGGAGCTTGTCTCCGCGTCAGGTCTCCGATCGAAGCACATCTCGGAGATGAGTTCTTTCGTAACACCCAAGAATACTAGATCTTGGCTCCGCATCGGGCCTCCGATCGAAGCAATTCTCGGAGATGAGTTATTTAGTAAGACCCAAAATCACCGGAGCTTGTGTCCGTGCCGGGCCTCCGATCGAAGCAATTCTCGAAGATGAGTTCTTTAGTAAGTCTTATGAACGTTGGAGCTTGTCTCTGCGTCGGGTCTCCGATCGAAGCACATCTCGGAGATGAGTTCTTTCGTAACACCCAAGAACGTTGGATCTTGGCTCCGCATCGGGCCTCCGATCGAAGCAATTCGCGGAGATGATTTCCTTAGTACGACCCAAGAACGCTAGAGCTTGTCTCCGTGTCGGGCCTCCGATCGAAGCAATTCTCGAAGATGAGTTCTTTCGTAAGACCAAAGAACGTTGGAGGTTGGCTCCGCGTTGGGCCTCCGATCGAAGCAATTCTCAGAGATGAGTTCTTTAGTAAGACCCAAGAACGCTGGAGCTTATCTCCGCGTCGGGCCTCCGATTGAAACAATTCTCAGAGATGAGTTCTTTAAAATAACCCAAGAACGCTTGAGCTTGTTTCCGTGTCGGGCCTCCGATCGAAATCATTCTCGGAGATGAGTTCTTTAGTAAGACCTAAGATTGCTGGAGCTTGTCTCCACGTCGGGCCTCCGATCGAAGCAATTCTCGGAGATAAATTCTTTAGTAAGACCCAAGAACGCTGGAGCTTGTCTCCGCGTCAGGCCTCTGATCGAAGCAATTCTCGGAGATGAGTTCTTTAGTAAGACCCAAGAATGCTTAAGCTTGTCTCCGCGTCGGGCCTCCGATCAAAACAATTCTCGGAGATGAGTTCTTTAGTAAGACTAGAGAACGCTGGAGCTTGTCTCCACGTCGGGCTTCCGATCGAAGCAATTCTCGGAGATGAGCTCTTTAGTAAGACCCAAGAATGCTTGAGCTTGTCTCCGCGTCGGGCCTCCGATCAAAACAATTCTTGGAGATGAGTTCTTTCGTAAGACATAAGATTGCTAGAGCTTGTCTCCGCGTCGGGCCTCTGATCGAAGCAATTCTCGGAGATGAGTTCTTTAGTAAGACCCAAGAACGCTGGAGCTTGTCTCAGCATCGAGTTTCCGATCGAAGAAATTCTCCAAGATGAGTTCTTTAGTAAGACCCAAGAACGCCGGAGCTTGTGTCCGTGTCGGGCCTCCGATCGAAGCAATTCTCGGAGATGAGTTATTTAGTAAGACCGAAGAACGCTGGAGCTTGTCTCGACGTTGGGCTTCCGATCGAAGCAATTCTCGGAGATGAGTTCTTTCGTAAGACCCAAGAACCCTAGAGCTTGGCTCCGCGTGGGGCCTCCGATCGAAGCAATTCTCAGTGATGAGGTCTTTAGTAATACCCAAGAACGCTGGAGCTTATCTCTGCGTCGGGCCTCCGATCGAAGCAATTCTCAGAGATGAGTTCTTTAATATGACCCAAGAACACTTGAGCTTGTCTCCGCCTCGGGCCTCCGGTCGAAGCAATTCTCGGAGATGAGTTCTTTAGTAAGACCCAAGAATGCTGGAGCATGTCTCCGCATCGGGCTTCCGATAGAAGCAATTCTCGGAGATGAGTTCTTTAGTAAGACCCAAGAACGCTAGAGCTTGTGTCCGCGTCGGGCCTCCGATCGAAGCAATTCTCGGAGATTAGTTCTTTAGTAAGACCAAAGAACGCTAGAGCTTGTCTCTGCGTTGGGCCTCCGATCGAAGCAATTGCCGGAGATGTGTTCTTTAGTAAAACCGAAGAACGCAGGAGCTTGTCTTCACGTCGGACCTCCGATCGAAGCAATTCTCGGAGATGAATTCTTTAGTAAGACCCAAGAACGCCGGAGCTGGTCTCTGGGTCGGGCCTCCGATCGAAGCAATTCTCGAAGATGAGTTCTATAGTAAGACCCAAGAGCGATGGAGCTTGTCTCCGCGTTAGGTCTCCGATCGAAGCACATCTCGGAGATGAGTTCTTTCGTAACACCCAAGAATACTAGATCTTGGCTCCGCATCGGGCCTCCGATCGAAGCAATTCTCGGAGATGAGTTATTTAGTAAGACCCAAAATCACCAGACCTTGTGTCCGTGCCGGGCCTCCGATCGAAGCAATTCTCGAAGATGAGTTCTTTAGTAAGACCCAAGGACGTTGGAGCTTGTCTCCGTGTCGGGCCTCCGATCGAAGCAATTCTCGAAGATGAGTTCTTTTGTAAGACCAAAGAACGTTGGAGCTTGGCTCCGCGTTGGGCCTCCGATCGAAGCAATTCTCATAGATGAGTTCTTTAGTAAGACCCAAGAACGCTGGAGCTTTTCTCCGCGTCGGGTCTCCGATTGAAGCAATTCTCAGAGATGAGTTCTTTAAAATGACCCAAGAACGCTTGAGCTTGTTTCCGTGTCGGGCCTCCGATCAAAATCATTCTCGGAGATGAGTTCTTTAGTAAGACCTAAGATTGCTGGAGCTTGTCTCCACGTCGGGCCTCCGATCGAAGCAATTCTCGGAGATAAGTTCTTTAGTAAGACCGAAGAACGCTGGAGCTTATCTCCGCGTCGGGCCTCCGACCGAAGCAATTCTCAGAGAGGAGTTCTTTAATATGACCCAAGAACACTTGAGCTTGTCTCCGCCTCGGGCCTCCGGTCGATGCAATTCTCGGAGATTTTAGTAAGATCCAAGAACGCTGGAGCTTGTCTCCGCATCGGGCTTCCGATAGAAGCAATTCTCGGAGATGAGTTCTTTAGTAAGACCCAAGAACGCTAGAATTTGTGTCCGCGTCGGGCCTCCGATCGAAGCAATTCTCAGAGATTTGTTCTTTAGTAAGACCGAAGAACGCAGGAGCTTGTCTTCACGTCGGACCTCCGATCAAAGCAATTCTCGGAGATGAGTTCTTTAGTAAGACCCAAGAACGCCGGAGCTTGTCTCTGCGTCGGGCCTCCGATCGAACCAATTCTCGAAGATGAATTCTATAGTAAGACCCAAGAGCGATGGAGCTTCTCTCCGCGTCAGGTCTCCGATCGAAGCACATCTCGGAGATAAGTTCTTTCGTAACACCCAAGAATACTAGATCTTGGCTCCGCATCGGGCCTCCGATCGAAGCAATTCTCGGAGATGAGTTATTTAGTAAGACCCAAAATCACCGGAGCTTGTGTCCGTGCCGGGCCTCTGATCGAAGCAATTCTCGAAGATGAGTTCTTTAGTAAGACTTAAGAACGTTGGAGCTTGTCTCCGCGTCGGGTCTCCGATCGAAGCACATCTCGGAGATGAGTTCTTTCGTAACACCCAAGAACGTTGGATCTTGGCTCCGCATCGGGCCTCCGATCGATGCAATTCTCGGAGATGAGTTCTTTAGTAAGACACAAGAATCCTGGAGCTTGTCTTCGCGTCGGGACTCCGATCAAAGCAATTCTCGGAGATGAGTTCTTTAGTAAGACCCAAGAACGGTGGACCTTGTCTGTGTGTCGGGCCTCCGATCGAAGCAATTCGCGGAGATGATTTCCTTAGTACGACCCAAGAACGCTAGAGCTTGTCTCCGTGTCGGGCCTCCGATCGAAGCAATTCTCGAAGATGAGTTCTTTCGTAAGACCAAAGAACGCTAGAGCTTGGCTCCGCGTTGGGCCTCCGATCGAAGCAATTCTCAGAGATGAGTTCTTTAGTAAGACCCAAGAACGCTGGAGCTTATCTCCGCGTCGGGCCTCCGATTGAAGCAATTCTCAGAGATGAGTTCTTTAAAATGACCCAAGAACGCTTGAGCTAGTTTCGGTGTCGGGCCTCCGATCAAAATCATTCTCAGAGATGAGTTCTTTAGTAAGACCTAAGATTGCTGGAGCTTGTCTCCACGTCGGGCCTCCGATCGAAGCAATTCTCGGAGATAATTTCTTTAGTAAGACCCAAGAACGCTGGACCTTGTCTCCGCGTCAGGCCTCTGATCGAAGCAATTCTCGGAGATGAGTTCTTTAGTAAGACCCCAGAATGCTTGAGCTTTTCTCCGTGTCGGGCCTCCGATCAAAACAATTCTCGGAGATGAGTTCTTTAGTAAGACCGAAGAACGCTGGAGCTTGTCTCCACGTCGGGCTTCCGATCGAAGCAATTCTCGGAGATGAGTTCTTTAGTAAGACCCAAGAATGCTTGTGCTTGTCTCCGCGTCGGGCCTCCGATCAAAACAATTCTTGGAGATGAGTTCTTTAGTAAGACATAAGATCGCTGGAGCTTGTCTCCGCGTCGGGCCTCTGATCGAAGCAATTCTCGGAGATGAGTTCTTTAGTAAGACCCAAGAACGCTCGACCTTGTCTCCGCATCGAGTTTCCGATCGAAGAAATTCTCGAAGATGAGTTCTTTAGTAAGACCCAAGAACGCCGGAGCTTGTGTCCGTGTCGGGCGTCCGATCGAAGCAATTCTCGGAGATGAGTTCTTTAGTAAGACCGAAGAACGCTGGAGCTTGTCTCCACGTCGGGCTTCCGATCGAAGCAATTCTCGGAGATGAGTTCTTTCGTAAGACCCAAGAACCCTGGAGCTTGGCTCCGCGTGGGGCCTCCGATCGAAGCAATTCTCAGAGATGAGGTCTTTAGTAATACCCAAGAACGCTGGAGCTTATCTCTGCGTCGGGCCTTCGATCGAAGCAATTCTCAGAGATGAGTTCTTTAATATGACCCAAGAACACTTGAGCTTGTCTCCGCCTCGGGCCTCCGGTCGAAGCAATTCTCGGAGATGAGTTCTTTAGTAAGACCCAAGAACGCTGGAGCATGTCTCCGCATCGGGCTTCCGATAGAAGCAATTCTCGGAGATGAGTTCTTTAGTAAGACCCAAGAACGCTAGAGCTTGTGTCCGCGTCGGGCCTCCATTCGAAGCAATTCTCGGAGATTAGTTCTTTAGTAAGACCAAAGAACGCTGGAGCTTGTCTCTGCGTTGGGCCTCCGATCGAAGCAATTGTCGGAGATGTGTTCTTTAGTAAGACCGAAGAACGCAGGAGCTTGTCTTCACGTTGGATCTCTGATCGAAGCAATTCTCGGAGATGAGTTCTTTAGTAAGACCCAAGAACGCCGGAGCTTGTCTCTGCGTCGAGCCTCCGATCGAAGCAATTCTCAAAGATGAGTTCTATAGTAAGACCCAAGAGCGATGGAGCTTGTCTCCTCGTCAGGTCTCCGATCGAAGCACATCTCGGAGATGAGTTCTTTCGTAACACCCAAGAATACTAGATCTTGGCTCCGCATCGGGCCTCCGATCGAAGCAATTCTCGGAGATGAGTTATTTAGTAAGACCCAAAATCGCCAGAGCTTGTGTCCGTGCCGGGCCTCCGATCGAAGCAATTCTCAAAGATGAGTTCTTTAGTAAGACCCAAGGACGTTGGAGCTTGTCTCCGCGTCGGGTCTTCGATCGAAGGACATCTCGGAGATGAGTTCTTTCGTAACACCCAAGAACGTTGGATCTTGGCTCCGCATCGGGCCACCGATCGATGCAATTCTCGGAGATGAGTTCTTTAGTAAGACACAAGAATCCTGGAGCTTGTCTTCGCGTCGGGACTCCGATCAAAGCAATTCTCGGAGATGAGTTCTTTAGTAAGACCCAAGAACGGCGGACCTTGTCTGTGTGTCGGGCCTCCGATCGAAGCAATTCGCGGAGATGATTTCCTTAGTAAGACCCAAGAACGCTAGAGCTTGTCTTCGTGTCGGGCCTCCGATCGAAGCAATTCTCGAAGATGAGTTCTTTCGTAAGACCCAAGAACGCTGGAGCTTGGCTCCGCGTCGGGCCTCCGATCGAAGCAATTCTCAGAGATGAGTTCTTTAGTAAGACCAAAGAACGCTGGAGCTTATCTCCGCGTCGGGCCTCTGATTGAAGCAATTCTCAGATATGAGTTCTTTAAAATGACCCAAGAACGCTTGAGCTTGTCTTCGTGTCGGGCCTCTGATCAAAATTATTCTCGGAGATGAGTTCTTTAGTAAGACCTAAGATTGCTGGAGCTTGTCTCAGCATCGGGCCTCCGATCGAAGCAATTCTCGTAGTTGAGTTCTTTAGTAAGACCCAACAAAGCAGGAGCTTTTCTCCACATCGGGTTTCCGATCAAAGCAATTCTCGGAGATGTGTTCTTTAGGAAGACCCAAGAAAACCGGAGCTTTTGTCCGGGTCGGGCCTCCGATCGACGAAATTCTCGGAGATATGTTCTTTAGTTAGACCCAAGAACGCTGGAGCATGTCTCCGCATCGGGCTTCCGATAGAAGCAATTCTCGGAGATGAGTTCTTTAGTAAGACCCAAGAACGCTAGAGCTTGTGTCCGCGTCGGGCCTCCGATCGAAGCAATTCTCGGAGATTAGTTCTTTATTAAGACCAAAGAACGCTGGAGCTTGTCTCTGCGTTGGGCCTCCGATCGAAGCAATTGTCGGAGATGTGTTCTTTAGGAAGACCGAAGAACGCAGGAGCTTGTCTTCACGTCGGACCTCCGATCGAAGCAATTCTCGGAGATGAGTTCTTTAGTAAGACCCAAGAACGCCAGAGCGTGTCTCTGCGTCGGGCCTCCGATCGAAGCAATTCTCGAAGATGAGTTCTATAGTAAGACCCAAGAGCGATGGAGCTTGTCTCCGTGTCAGGTCTCCGATCGAAGCACATCTCGGAGATGAGTTCTTTCGTAACACCCAAGAATACTAGATCTTGGCTCCGCATCGGGCCTCCGATCAAAGCAATTCTCGGAGATGAGTTATTTAGTAAGACCCAAAATCGCCAGAGCTTGTGTCCGTGCCGGGCCTCCGATCGAAGCAATTCTCGAAGATGAGTTCTTTAGTAAGACCCAAGGACGTTGGAGCTTGTCTCCGCGTCGGGTCTTCGATCGAAGCACATCTCGGAGATGAGTTCTTTCGTAACACCCAAGAACGTTGGATCTTGGCTTCGCATCGGGCCTCCGATCGATGCAATTCTCGGAGATGAGTTCTTTAGTAAGACACAAGAATCCTGGAGCTTGTCTTCGCGTCGGGATTCCGACCAAAGCAATTCTCGGAGATGAGTTCTTTAGTAACACCCAAGAACGGCGGACCTTGTCTGTGTGTCGGGCCTCCGATCGAAGCAATTCGCGGAGATGATTTCCTTAGTAAGACCCAAGAACGCTAGAGCTTGTCTCCGTGTCGGGCCTCCGATCGAAGCAATTCTCGAAGATGAGTTCTTTCGTAAGACCCAAGAACGCTGGAGCTTGGCTCCGCGTCGGGCCTCCGATCGAAGCAATTCTCAGAGATGAGTTCTTTAGTAAGACCAAAGAACGCTGGAGCTTATCTCCGCATCGGGCCTCCGATAGAAGCAATTCTCAGAGATGAGTTCTTTAAAATGACCCAAGAATGCTTTAGCTTGTCTCCGTGTCGGGCCTCTGATCAAAATTATTCTCGGAGATGAGTTCTTTAGTAAGACCTAAGATTGCTGGAGCTCGTCTCCGCATCGGGCCTCCGATCGAAGCAATTCTCAGAGATGAGTTCTTTAGTAAGACCCAACAAAGCTGGAGCTTTTCTCCGCATCGGGTTTCCGATCAAAGCAATTCTCGGAGATGAGTTCTTTAGGAAGACCCAAGAAAACCGGAGCTTTTGTCCGGATCGGGCCTCCGATCGACGAAATTCTCGGAGATAAGTTCTTTAGTAACACCCAGGAACGCTAGAGCATGTCTCCGCATCGGGCTTCCGATAGAAGCAATTCTCGGAGATGAGTTCTTTAGTAAGACCCAAGAACGCTAGAGCTTGTGTCCGCGTCGGGCCTCCGATCGAAGCAATTCTCTGAGATTAGTTCTTTAGTAAGACCAAAGAACGCTAGAGCTTGTCTCTGCGTCGGGCCTCCGATCGAAGCAATTGTCGGAGATGTGTTCTTTAGTAAGACCGAAGAATGCAGGAGCTTGTCTTCACGTCGGACCTCCGATCGAAGCAATTCTCGGAGATGAGTTCTTTAGTAAGACCCAAGAACGCCGGAGCTTGTCTCTGCGTCGGGCCTCCGATCGAAGCAATTCTCGAAGATGAGTTCTTTAGTAAGACCCAAGGACGTTGGAGCTTGTCTCCGCGTCGGGTCTTCGATCGAAGCACATCTCGGAGATGAGTTCTTTCGTAACACCCAAGAACGTTGGATCTTGGCTTCGCATCGGGCCTCCGATCGATGCAATTCTCTGAGATGAGTTCTTTAGTAAGACACAAGAATCCTGGAGCTTGTCTTCGCGTCGGGATTCCGACCAAAGCAATTCTCGGAGATGAGTTCTTTAGTAACACCCAAGAACGGCGGACCTTGTCTGTGTGTCGGGCCTCCGATCGAAGCAATTCGCGGAGATGATTTCCTTAGTAAGACCCAAGAACGCTAGAGCTTGTCTCCGTGTCGGGCCTCCGATCGAAGCAATTCTCGAAGATGAGTTCTTTCGTAAGACCCAAGAACGCTGGAGCTTGGCTCCGCGTCGGGCCTCCGATCGAAGCAATTCTCAGAGATGAGTTCTTTAGTAAGACCAAAGAACGCTGGAGCTTATCTCCGCATCGGGCCTCCGATAGAAGCAATTCTCAGAGATGAGTTCTTTAAAATGACCCAAGAATGCTTTAGCTTGTCTCCGTGTCGGGCCTCTGATCAAAATTATTCTCGGAGATGAGTTCTTTAGTAAGACCTAAGATTGCTGGAGCTCGTCTCCGCATCGGGCCTCCGATCGAAGCAATTCTCAGAGATGAGTTCTTTAGTAAGACCCAACAAAGCTAGAGCTTTTCTCCGCATCGGGTTTCCGATCAAAGCAATTCTCGGAGATGAGTTCTTTAGGAAGACCCAAGAAAACCGGAGCTTTTGTCCGGGTCGGGCCTCCGATCGACGAAATTCTCGGAGATAAGTTCTTTAGTAAGACCCAGGAACGCTAGAGCATGTCTCCGCATCGGGCTTCCGATAGAAGCAATTCTCGGAGATGAGTTCTTTAGTAAGACCCAAGAACGCTAGAGCTTGTGTCCGCGTCGGGCCTCCGATCGAAGCAATTCTCGGAGATTAGTTCTTTAGTAAGACCAAAGAACGCTAGAGCTTGTCTCTGCGTCGGGCCTCCGATCGAAGCAATTGTCGGAAATGTGTTCTTTAGTAAGACCGAAGAATACAGGAGCTTGTCTTCACGTCGGACCTCCGATCGAAGCAATTCTCGGAGATGAGTTCTTTAGTAAGACCCAAGAACGCCGGAGCTTGTCTCTGCGTCGGGCCTCCGATCGAAGCAATTCTCGAATATGAGTTCTATAGTAAGACCCAAGAGCGATGGAGCTTGTCTCCGCGTCAGGTCTCCGATCGAAGCACATCTCGGAGATGAGTTCTTTCGTAACACCCAAGAATACTAGATCTTGGCTCCGCATCGGGCCTCCGATCGAAGCAATTCTCGGAGATGAGTTATTTAGTAAGACTTAAGAACGTTGGAGCTTGTCTCTGCGTCGGGTCTCCGATCGAAGCACATCTCGGAGATGAGTTCTTTCGTAACACCCAAGAACGTTGGATCTTGGCTCCGCATCGGGCCTCCGATCGAAGCAATTCGCGGAGATGATTTCCTTAGTACGACCCAAGAACGCTAGAGCTTGTCTCCGTGTCGGGCCTCCGATCGAAGCAATTCTCGAAGATGAGTTATTTCGTAAGACCGAAGAACGTTGGAGGTTGGCTCCGCGTTGGGCCTCCGATCGAAGCAATTCTCAGAGATGAGTTCTTTAGTAAGACCCAAGAACGCTGGAGCTTATCTCCGCGTCGGGCCTCCGATTGAAACAATTCTCAGAGATGAGTTCTTTAAAATGACCCAAGAACGCTTGAGCTTGTTTCCGTGTCGGGCCTTCGATCAAAATCATTCTCGGAGATGAGTTCTTTAGTAAGACCTAAGATTGCTGGAGCTTGTCTCCACGTCGGGCCTCCGATCGAAGCAATTCTCGGAGATAAGTTCTTTAGTAAGACCCAAGAATGCTGGAGCTTGTCTCCGCGTCAGGCCTCTGATCGAAGCAATTCTCGGAGATGAGTTCTTTAGTAAGACCCAAGAATGCTTAAGCTTGTCTCCGCGTCGGGCCTCCGATCAAAACAATTCTCGGAGATGAGTTCTTTAGTAAGACTGGAGAACGCTGGAGCTTGTCTCCACGTCGGGCTTCCGATCGAAGCAATTCTCGGAGATGAGCTCTTTAGTAAGACCCAAGAATGCTTGAGCTTGTCTCCGCGTCGGGCCTCCGATCAAAACAATTCTTGGAGATGAGTTCTTTCGTAAGACATAAGATTGCTGGAGCTTGTCTCCGCGTCGGGCCTCCGATCGAAGCAATTCTCAGAGATGAGTTCTTTAGTAAGACCAAAGAACGCTGGAGCTTATATCCGCATCGGGCCTCCGATAGAAGCAATTCTCAGAGATGAGTTCTTTAAAATGACCCAAGAATGCTTTAGCTAGTCTCCGTGTCGGGCCTCTGATCAAAATTATTCTCGGAGATGAGTTCTTTAGTAAGACCTAAGATTGCTGGAGCTCGTCTCCGCATCGGGCCTCCGATCGAAGCAATTCTCAGAGATGAGTTCTTTAGTAAGACCCAACAAAGCTAGAGCTTTTCTCCGCATCGGGTTTCCGATCAAAGCAATTCTCGGAGATGAGTTCTTTAGGAAGACCCAAGAAAACCGGAGCTTTTGTCCGGGTCGGGCCTCCGATCGACGAAATTCTCGGAGATAAGTTCTTTAGTAAGACCCAGGAACGCTAGAGCATGTCTCCGCATCGGGCTTCCGATAGAAGCAATTCTCGGAGATGAGTTCTTTAGTAAGACCCAAGAACGCTAGAGCTTGTGTCCGCGTCGGGCCTCCGATCGAAGCAATTCTCGGAGATTAGTTCTTTAGTAAGACCAAAGAACGCTAGAGCTTGTCTCTGCGTCGGGCCTCCGATCGAAGCAATTGTCGGAAATGTGTTCTTTAGTAAGACCGAAGAATGCAGGAGCTTGTCTTCACGTCGGACCTCCGATCGAAGCAATTCTCGGAGATGAGTTCTTTAGTAAGACCCAAGAACGCCGGAGCTTGTCTCTGCGTCGGGCCTCCGATCGAAGCAATTCTCGAAGATGAGTTCTATAGTAAGACCCAAGAGCGATGGAGCTTGTCTCCGCGTCAGGTCTCCGATCGAAGCACATCTCGGAGATGAGTTCTTTCGTAACACCCAAGAATACTAGATCTTGGCTCCGCATCGGGCCTCCGATCGAAGCAATTCTCGGAGATGAGTTATTTAGTAAGACTTAAGAACGTTGGAGCTTGTCTCTGCGTCGGGTCTCCGATCGAAGCACATCTCGGAGATGAGTTCTTTCGTAACACCCAAGAACGTTGGATCTTGGCTCCGCATCGGGCCTCCGATCGAAGCAATTCGCGGAGATGATTTCCTTAGTACGACCCAAGAACGCTAGAGCTTGTCTCCGTGTCGGGCCTCCGATCGAAGCAATTCTCGAAGATGAGTTCTTTCGTAAGACCGAAGAACGTTGGAGGTTGGCTCCGCGTTGGGCCTCCGATCGAAGCAATTCTCAGAGATGAGTTCTTTAGTAAGACCCAAGAACGCTGGAGCTTATCTCCGCGTCGGGCCTCCGATTGAAACAATTCTCAGAGATGAGTTCTTTAAAATGACCCAAGAACGCTTGAGCTTGTTTCCGTGTCGGGCCTTCGATCAAAATCATTCTCGGAGATGAGTTCTTTAGTAAGACCTAAGATTGCTGGAGCTTGTCTCCACGTCGGGCCTCCGATCGAAGCAATTCTCGGAGATAAGTTCTTTAGTAAGACCCAAGAATGCTGGAGCTTGTCTCCGCGTCAGGCCTCTGATCGAAGCAATTCTCGGAGATGAGTTCTTTAGTAAGACCCAAGAATGCTTAAGCTTGTCTCCGCGTCGGGCCTCCGATCAAAACAATTCTCGGAGATGAGTTCTTTAGTAAGACTGGAGAACGCTGGAGCTTGTCTCCACGTCGGGCTTCCGATCGAAGCAATTCTCGGAGATGAGCTCTTTAGTAAGACCCAAGAATGCTTGAGCTTGTCTCCGCGTCGGGCCTCCGATCAAAACAATTCTTGGAGATGAGTTCTTTCGTAAGACATAAGATTGCTGGAGCTTGTCTCCGCGTCGGGCCTCCGATCGAAGCAATTCTCAGAGATGAGTTCTTTAGTAAGACCAAAGAACGCTGGAGCTTATCTCCGCATCGGGCCTCCGATAGAAGCAATTCTCAGAGATGAGTTCTTTAAAATGACCCAAGAATGCTTTAGCTTGTCTCCGTGTCGGGCCTCTGATCAAAATTATTCTCGGAGATGAGTTCTTTAGTAAGACCTAAGATTGCTGGAGCTCGTCTCCGCATCGGGCCTCCGATCGAAGCAATTCTCAGAGATGAGTTCTTTAGTAAGACCCAACAAAGCTAGAGCTTTTCTCCGCATCGGGTTTCCGATCAAAGCAATTCTCGGAGATGAGTTCTTTAGGAAGACCCAAGAAAACCGGAGCTTTTGTCCGGGTCGGGCCTCCGATCGACGAAATTCTCGGAGATAAGTTCTTTAGTAAGACCCAGGAACGCTAGAGCATGTCTCCGCATCGGGCTTCCGATAGAAGCAATTCTCGGAGATGAGTTCTTTAGTAAGACCCAAGAACGCTAGAGCTTGTGTCCGCGTCGGGCCTCCGATCGAAGCAATTCTCGGAGATTAGTTCTTTAGTAAGACCAAAGAACGCTAGAGCTTGTCTCTGCGTCGGGCCTCCGATCGAAGCAATTGTCAGAAATGTGTTCTTTAGTAAGACCAAAGAATGCAGGAGCTTGTCTTCACGTCGGACCTCCGATCGAAGCAATTCTCGGAGATGAGTTCTTTAGTAAGACCCAAGAACGCCGGAGCTTGTCTCTGCGTCGGGCCTCCGATCGAAGCAATTCTCGAAGATGAGTTCTATAGTAAGACCCAAGAGCGATGGAGCTTGTCTCCGCGTCAGGTCTCCGATCGAAGCACATCTCAGAGATGAGTTCTTTAAAATGACCCAAGAACGCTTGAGCTTGTTTCCGTGTCGGGCCTTCGATCAAAATCATTCTCGGAGATGAGTTCTTTAGTAAGACCTAAGATTGCTGGAGCTTGTCTCCACGTCGGGCCTCCGATCGAAGCAATTCTCGGAGATAAGTTCTTTAGTAAGACCCAAGAATGCTGGAGCTTGTCTCCGCGTCAGGCCTCTGATCGAAGCAATTCTCGGAGATGACTCCTTTAGTAAGACCCAAGAATGCTTAAGCTTGTCTCCGCGTCGGGCCTCCGATCAAAACAATTCTCGGAGATGAGTTCTTTAGTAAGACTCGAGAACGCTGGAGCTTGTCTCCACGTCGGGCTTCCGATCGAAGCAATTCTCGGAGATGAGCTCTTTAGTAAGACCCAAGAATGCTTGAGCTTGTCTCCGCGTCGGGCCTCCGATCAAAACAATTCTTGGAGATGAGTTCTTTCGTAAGACATAAGATTGCTGGAGCTTGTCTCCGCGTCGGGCCTCTGATCGAAGCAATTCTCGGAGATGAGTTCTTTAGTAAGACCCAAGAACGCTGGAGCTTGTCTCAGCATCGAGTTTCCGATCGAAGAAATTCTCCAAGATGAGTTCTTTAGTAAGACCCAAGAACGCCGGAGCTTGTGTCCGTGTCGGGCCTCCGATCGAAGCAATTCTCGGAGATGAGTTATTTAGTAAGACCGAAGAACGCTGGAGCTTGTCTCGACGTCGGGCTTCCGATCGAAGCAATTCTCGGAGATGAGTTCTTTCGTAAGACCCAAGAACCCTAGAGCTTGGCTCCGCGTGGGGCCTCCGATCGAAGCAATTCTCAGTGATGAGGTCTTTAGTAATACCCAAGAACGCTGGAGCTTATCTCTGCGTCGGGCCTCCGATCGAAGCAATTCTCAGAGATGAGTTCTTTAATATGACCCAAGAACACTTGAGCTTGTCTCCGCCTCGGGCCTCCGGTCGAAGCAATTCTCGGAGATGAGTTCTTTAGTAAGACCCAAGAACGCTGGAGCATGTCTCCGCATCGGGCTTCCGATAGAAGCAATTCTCGGAGATGAGTTCTTTAGTAAGACCCAAGAACGCTAGAGCTTGTGTCCGCGTCGGGCCTCCGATCGAAGCAATTCTCGGAGATTAGTTCTTTAGTAAGACCAAAGAACGCTGGAGCTTGTCTCTGCGTTGGGCCTCCGATCGAAGCAATTGCCGGAGATGTGTTCTTTAGTAAGACCGAAGAACGCAGGAGCTTGTCTTCACGTCGGACCTCCGATCGAAGCAATTCTCGGAGATGAGTTCTTTAGTAAGACCCAAGAACGCCGGAGCTGGACTCTGCGTCGGGCCTCCGATCGAAGCAATTCTCGAAGATGAGTTCTATAGTAAGACCCAAGAGCGATGGAGCTTGTCTCCGCGTTGGGTCTCCGATCGAAGCACATCTCGGAGATGAGTTCTTTCGTAACACCCAAGAATACTAGATCTTGGCTCCGCATCGGGCCTCCGATCGAAGCAATTCTCGGAGATGAGTTATTTAGTAAGACCCAAAATCACTAGAGCTTGTGTCCGTGCCGGGCCTCCGATCGAAGCAATTCTCGAAGATGAGTTCTTTAGTAAGACCCAAGGACGTTGGAGCTTGTCTCCGTGTCGGGCCTCCGATCGAAGCAATTCTCGAAGATGAGTTCTTTTGTAAGACCAAAGAACGTTGGAGCTTGGCTCCGCGTTGGGCCTCCGATCGAAGCAATTCTCAAAGATGAGTTCTTTAGTAAGACCCAAGAACGCTGGAGCTTTTCTCCGCGTCGGGTCTCCGATTGAAGCAATTCTCAGAGATGAGTTCTTTAAAATGACCCAAGAACGCTTGAGCTTGTTTCCGTGTCGGGCCTCCGATCAAAATCATTCTCGGAGATGAGTTCTGTAGTAAGACCTAAGATTGCTGGAGCTTGTCTCCACGTCGGGCCTCCGATCGAAGCAATTCTCGGAGATAAGTTCTTTCGTAAGACCCAAGAACGCTGGAGCTTGTCTCCGCGTCAGGCCTCTGATCGAAGCAATTCTCGGAGATGAGTTCTTTAGTATGACCCAAGAATGCTTGAGCTTGTCTCCGCGTCGGGCCTCCGATCAAAACAATTCTCGGAGATGAGTTCTTTAGTAAGACCGGAGAACGCTGGAGCTTGTCTCCACGTCGGGCTTCCGATCAAAGCAATTCTCGGAGATGAGCTCTTTAGTAAGACCCAAGAATGCTTGAGCTTGTCTCCGCGTCGGGCCTCCGATCAAAACAATTCTTGGAGATGAGTTCTTTAGTAAGACATAAGATTGCTGGAGCTTGTCTCCGCGTCGGGCCTCTGATCAAAGCAATTCTCGGAGATGAGTTCTTTAGTAAGACCCAAGAACGCTGGAGCTTGTCTCCGCATCGAGTTTCCGATCGAAGAAATTCTCCAAGATGAGTTCTTTAGTAAGACCCAAGAACGCCGGAGCTTGTGTCCTTGTCAGGCCTCCGATCGAAGCAATTCTCGGAGATGAGTTCTTTAGTAAGACCGAAGAACGCTGGAGCTTGTCTCCACGTCGGGCTTCCGATCGAAGCAATTCTCGGAGATGAGTTCTTTCGTAAGACCCAAGAACCCTGGAGCTTGGCTCCGCGTGGGGCCTCTGATCGAAGCAATTCTCAGAGATGAGGTCTTTAGAAATACCCAAGAACGCTGGAGCTTATCTCTGCGTCTGGCCTCCGATCGAAGCAATTCTCAGAGATGAGTTCTTTAATATGACCCAAGAACACTTGAGCTTGTCTCCGCCTCGGGCCTCCGGTCGAAGCAATTCTCGGAGATGAGTTCTTTAGTAAGACCCAAGAACGCTGGAGCATGTCTCCGCATCGGGCTTCCGATAGAAGCAATTCTCGGAGATGAGTTCTTTAGTAAGACCCAAGAACACTAGAGCTTGTGTCCGCGTCCGGCCTCTGATCGAAGCAATTCTCGGAGATTAGTTCTTTAGTAAGACCAAAGAACGCTGGAGCTTGTCTCTGCGTTGGGCCTCCGATCGAAGCAATTGTCGGAGATGTGTTCTTTAGTAAGACCGAAGAACGCAGGAGCTTGTCTTCACGTTGGACCTCTGATCGAAGCAATTCTCGGAGATGAGTTCTTTAGTAAGACCCAAGAACGCCGGAGCTTGTCTTTGCGTCGGGCCTCCGATCGAAGCAATTCTCGAAGATGAGTTCTATAGTAAGACCCAAGAGCGATGGAGCTTGTCTCCGCGTCAGGTCTCCGATCGAAGCACATCTCGGAGATGAGTTCTTTCGTAACACCCAAGAATACTAGATCTTGGCTCCCCATCGGGCCTCCGATCGAAGCGATTCTCGGAGATGAGTTATTAAGTAAGACCCAAAATCGCCAGAGCTTGTGTTCGTGCCGGGCCTCCGATCGAAGCAATTCTCGAAGATGAGTTCTTTAGTAAGACCCAAGGACGTTGGAGCTTGTCTCCGCGTCGGGTCTTCGATCGAAGCACATCTCAGAGATGAGTTCTTTCGTAACACCCAAGAACGTTGGATCTTGGCTCCGCATCGGGCCTCCGATCGATGCAATTCTCGGAGATGAGTTCTTTAGTAAGACACAAGAATCCTGGAGCTTGTCTTCGCGTCGGGACTCCGATCAAAGCAATTCTCGGAGATGAGTTCTTTAGTAAGACCCAAGAACGGCGGACCTTGTCTGTGTGTAGGGCCTCCGATCGAAGCAATTCGCGGAGATGATTTCCTTAGTAAGACCCAAGAACGCTAGAGCTTGTCTCCATGTCGGGCCTCCGATCGAAGCAATTCTCGAAGATGAGTTCTTTGGTAAGACCCAAGAACGCTGGAGCTTGGCTCCGCGTCGGGCCTCCGATCGAAGCAATTCTCAAAGATGAGTTCTTTTCGTAAGACCCAAGAACGCTGGAGCTTGGCTCCGCGTTGGGCCTCCGATGGAAGCAATTCTCAAAGATGAGTTCTTTAATATGACCCAAGAACACTTGAGCTTGTCTCCCCATCGGGCCTCCGATCAATATCAATCTCGGAGATGAGTTCTTTAGTAAGACCTAAGATTGCTGGAGCTTGTCTCCGCGTCGGGCCTTCGATCGAAGCAATTCTTGGAGATGAGTTCTTTAGTAAGACCCAAGAACGCTGGAGCTAGTCTCCGCATCGGGATTCCGATCGAAGCAATTATCGGAGATGAGTTCTTTAGTAAGACCCAAGAACGCCGGAGCTTGTCTCTGCATCGGGCCTCCGAACGAAGCAATTCTCGAAGATGTGTTCTATAGTAACCCCCAAGAGCGCTGGAGCTTGTATCCGCATCAGGTCTCCGATCGAAGCACATCTCGGAGATGAGTTCTTTTGTAACACCCAAGAACGCTGGATCTTGGCTCCACATCGGGCCTCCGATCGAAGCAATTCTGGGAGATGAGTTCTTTAGTAAGTCCCAAGCACGCCGGAGCTTGTCTCTGCGTCGGGCCTCCGATCGAAGCAATTCTCGAAGATGAGTTCTTTAGTAAGACCCAAGAGCGCTAGAGCTTGTCTCCGCGTCAGGTATTCGATCGAAGCAATTCTAGGAAATGAGTTCTTTAGAAAGACCCAAGAACGCTGGAGCTTGTCTCCGCGTCGGGCCTCCGATTGAAGCAATCCTCGAAGATGAATGGTTTCGTAAGGCCCAAGAACGCTGGAGCTTGGCTCCGCGTCGGGCCTCCGATCATAGCAATTCTCAGAGATGAGTTCTTTAGTAAGACCCCAAAACGCCGGAGCTTGTCCCTGTGTCGGGGCTCCAATCGAAGCAATTCTCAGAGATGAGTTCTTTCGAAAGACCCAAGAACGCAAGAGCTTGGCTCCGCATCGGGCCTCCGATGGAAACAATTCTCAGAGATGTGTTCTTTAATATGACACAAGAACGCTTGAGCTTGTCTCCGCGTTGGGCCTCCGATCGAAGAAATTCTTGGAGATGAGTTCTTTAGTAAGACCCAAGAACACTGGAGCTAGTCTCCGCATCAAGTTTCCGATCGAAGAAATTCTCGGAGATGAGTTCTTTGGTAAGACCCAGGAACACCGGAGCTTGTATCTGCGTCGGGCCTCCGATCGAAGCAATTCTCGAAGATGAGTTCTTTAGTAAGACCCAAGAACGCTAGAGCTTGTCTCCGTGTTGGGCCTCCGATCGAAGCAATTCTCGAAGATGAGTTCTTTGGTAAGACCCAAGAACGCTGGAGCTTATCTCCGCGTCGTGCCTCCGATCGAAGCAATTCTCAGAGATGAGTTCTTTAGTGAGACCCAAGAACGCTGGAGCTTATCTCCGCGTCGTGCCTCCGATTGAAGCAATTCTCAGAGATGAGTTCTTTAGTAAGACATAAGAACGCCGGAGCTTGTGTCCGGGTCGGGCCTCCGATCGAAGAAATTCTCGGAGGTGAGTTCTGTAGTAAGACCCAAGAACGCTGGAGCTTGTCTCCGCGTCGGGCCTCTGATCGAAGCAATTCTCAGAGATGAGTTCTTTAGAAAGACCTAAGAACGCTGGAGCTTGTCTCTGCATCGGGCCTCCGATTGAAGCAATCCTCGAAGATGAGTAGTTTCGTAAGACCCAAGAACGCTGGAGCTTGGCTCCGCGTCAGGCCTCCGATCGTAGCAATTCTCAGAGATGAGTTCTTTAGTAAGACCCCAGAATGCCGGAGCTTGTCTCTGTGTCGGGCCTCCAATCGAAGCAATTCTCAGAGATGAGTTCTTTCGTAAGACCCAAGAACGCTGGAGCTTGGCTCCGCATCGGGCCTCCGATGGAAACAATTCTCAGAGATGAGTTCTTTAATATGACCAATGAACGCTTGAGCTTGTCTCCGCGTCGGGCCTCTGATCGAAGAAATTCTCGTCGATGAGTTCTTTAGTAAGACCCCAGAACGCTGGAGCTTGTCTCCGCGTCGGGCCTCCGATCGAAGCAATTTTCGGAGATGAGTTCTTTAGTAAGACCGAAGAACGATGGAGCTTGTCTCCACGTCGGGCCTCCGATCGAAGCAATTCTCGGAAATGAGTTCTTTAGTAAGACCCAAGAACGCTTGAGCTTGTTTCCCCATCGGGCTTCCGATCAAAATCATTCTCGGAGATGAGTTCTTTAGTAAGACCTAAGATTGCTGGAGCTTGTCTCCGCGTCGGGCCTCCGATTGAAGCAATTCTTGGAGATGAGTTCTTTAGTAAGACCCAAGAACGCCGGAGTTTGTCTCTGCGTCGGGTCTCCGATCGAAGCAATTCTTGAAGATGAGTTCTATAGTAAGACCCAAGAGCGCTGAAGCTTGTCTCCGCGTCAGGTCTCCGATCGAAGCACATCTCGGAGATGAGTTCTTTCGTAACACCCGAGAACGCTGGATCTTTGCTCCGCATCGGGCCTCCGATCGAAGCAATTCTCGGAGATGAGTTCTTTAGTAAGACCCAAGAACATCGGAGCTTATTTCTGTGTCGGGCCTCCGATCGAAGCAATTCTCGGAGATGAGTTCTTTAGTAAGACCCAAGAACGCTGCATCTTGGCTCCGCATCGGGGCTAAGATCGAAGCAATTCTCGGAGATGAGTTCTTTAGTAAGACCCAAGAACGACGGAGCTTGTGTCTGTGTCGGGCCTCCGATCGAAGCAATTCTTGGAGATGAGTTCTTTAGTAAGACCCAAGAACGCTGGAGCTCGTCTCCGCATCGGGTTTACGATCGAAGCAATTCTCGGGGATGAGTTCTTTAGTAAGACCCAAGAACGCCGGAGCTTATCTCTGGGTTGGGCCTCCGATCGAAGCAATTCTCGAAGATAAGTTCTTTAGTAAGACCCAAGAGCGCTAGAGCTTGTCTCCGCGTCAAGTCTCCGATCGAAGCACATCTCGGAGATGAGTTCTTTACTAAGACCCAAGAATGCTGGATCTTGGCTCCGCATCGGGCATCAGATCGAAGCAATTCTTGGAGATGAGTTCTTTAGTAACACCCAAGAACGCTGGAGCTAGTCTCCGAATTAGGTTTCCGATCGAAGCAATTCTCGGAGATGAGTTCTTTAGTAAGACCCAAGAACGCCAAAGCTTGTGTCTCTGTCGGGCCTCCGATCAAAGCAATTATCAGAGATGAGTTCTTTAGTAAGACCCAAGAACGCTGGAGCTTATCTCCGCATCTGACCTCGGATCGAAGCAATTCTCAGAGATGAGTTCTCTAATATGACCCAAGAACGCTTGAGCTTGTCTCCGCGTCGGGCCCCTGATCGAAGAAATTCTAGGAGATGAGTTCTTTAGTAAGACCGAAAAACGCTGAAGCTTGTCTCCACGTCGGGCCTTCGATCGAAGCAATTCTCGGAGATGAGTTCTTTAGGTAGACCCAAGAATGCTTGAGCTTGTCTCCCCATCGGGCCTCCGATCAAAATCATTCTTGGAGATGAGTTCTTTAGTACGACCTAAGATTGCTGGAGCTTGTCTCCGCGTCGGGCCTCCGATCGAAGCAATTCTTGGAGATGAGTTCTTTAGTAAGACCTAGGAACGCTGGAGCTAGTCTCCGCATCGGGTTTCCGATAGAAGCAATTCTCGTAGATGAGTTCTTTAGTAAGACCCAAGAACATCGGAGCTTGTCTCTGCGTTGGGTCTCCGACCGAAGAAATTCTCGAAGATGAGTTCTATAGTAAGACCCAAGAGCGCTGGAGCTTGTCTCCGCGTCAGGTCTCTGATCGAAGCACATCTCGGAGATGAGTTCTTTCGTAACACCCAAGAACGCTGGATCTTGGCTCTGCATCGGGCCTCCGATCAAAGCAATTCTCGGAGATGAGTTCTTTAGTAAGACCTAAGAACGCCGGAGCTTGTCTTTGTTTCGGGCCTTCGATCGAAGCAATTCTCGAAGATGAGTTCTGTACTAAGACCCAAGAATGCTGGATCTTGGCTCCGCATCGGGCATCAGATCGAAGAAATTCTCGGAGATGAGTTCCTTAGTAAGACCTAAGAACGCCGGAGCTTGTCTTTGTATCGGACCTCCGATCGAAGAAATTCTTGGAGATGAGTTCTTTAGTAAGACCCAAGAACGCTGGAGCTAGTCTCCGCATCGGGTTTCCGATCGAAGCAATTCTCGGAGATGAGTTCTTTAGTAAGACCAAAGAACGCCGGAGCTTGTCTCTGCGTCGGGCCTCCGATCGAAGCAATTCTCGAAGATGAGTTCTTTAGTAAGACCCAAGAACGCTAGAGCTTGTCTCCGTGTCGGGCCTCCTATCGAAGCAATTCTCGAAGATGAGTTCTTTCGTAAGACCCAAGAACGCCGGAGCTTGGCTCCGCATGGGGCCTCTGATCGAAGCAATTCTCAGATATGAGTTCTTTAGTGAGACCCAAGAACGCTGGAGCTTATCTCCGCGTCGTGCCTCCAATTGAAGCAATTCTCAGAGATGAGTTCTTTAGTAAGACCAAAGAACGCCGGAGCTTGTCTCTGCGTCGGGCCTCCGATCGAAGCAATTCTCGAAGATGAGTTCTTTAGTAAGACCCAAGAACGCTAGAGCTTGTCTCCGCATCAGGCCTCCGATTGAAGCAATCCTCGAAGATGAGTAGTTTCGTAAGACCCAAGAACGTTGGAGCTTGGCTCCGCGTCGGGCCTTCGATCGTAGCAATTCTCAGAGATGAGTTCTTTAGTAAGACCCCAGAACGCCGGAGCTTGTCCCTATGTCGGGCCTCCAATCGAAGCAATTCTCAGAGATGAGTTCTTTCGTAAGACCCAAGAACGCTGGAGCTTGGCTCCGCATCTGGCCTCCGATGGAAACAATTCTCAGAGATGAGTTCTTTAATATGACCCAAGAACGTTTGAGCTTGTCTCCGCGTTGGGCCTCTGATCGAAGAAATTCTTGGAGATGAGTTCTTTAGTAAGACCCAAGAACGCTGGAGCTAGTCTCCGCATCGGGTATCCGATCGATGAAATTCTCGAAGATGAGTTCTTTGGTAAGACCCAAGAACGCCGGAGCTTGTATCTGCGTCGGGCCTCCGATCGAAGCAATTCTCGAAGATGAGTTCTTTAGTAAGGCCCAAGAACGCTAGAGCTTGTCTCTGCGTCAGGTCTCTGATCGAAGCACATCTCAGAGATTAGTTCTTTCGTAACACCCAAGAACGCTGGATCTTGGCTCTGCATCGGGCCTCCGATCAAAGCAATTCTCGGAGATGAGTTCTTTAGTAAGACCCAAGAACGCCGGAGCTTGTCTCTGTTTCGGGCCTTCGATCGAAGCAATTCTCGAGGATGAGTTCTTTACTAAGACCCAAGAATGCTGGATCTTGGCTCCGCATCGGGCATCAGATCGAAGCAATTCTCGGAGATGAGTTCCTTAGTAAGACCCAAGAACGCCGGAGCTTGTCTTTGTATCGGACCTCCGATCGAAGCAATTCTTGGAGATGAGTTCTTTAGTAAGACCCAAGAACGCTGGAGCTAGTCTCCGCATCAGGTTTCCGATCGAAGCAATTCTCGGAGATGAGTTCTTTAGTAAGACCAAAGAACGCCGGAGCTTGTCTCTGCGTCGGGCCTCCGATCGAAGCAATTCTCGAAGATGAGTTCTTTAGTAAGACCCAAGAACGCTAGAGCTTGTCTCCGTGTCGGGCCTCCTATCGAAGCAATTCTCGAAGATGAGTTCTTTCGTAAGACCCAAGAACGCCGGAGCTTGGCTCCGCATGGGGCCTCTGATCGAAGCAATTCTCAGATATGAGTTCTTTAGTGAGACCCAAGAACGCTGGAGCTTATCTCCGCGTCGTGCCTCCAATTGAAGCAATTCTCAGAGATGAGTTCTTTAGTAAGACCAAAGAACGCCGGAGCTTGTCTCTGCGTCGGGCCTCCGATCGAAGCAATTCTCGAAGATGAGTTCTTTAGTAAGACCCAAGAACGCTAGAGCTTGTCTCCGCATCAGGCCTCCGATTGAAGCAATCCTCGAAGATGAGTAGTTTCGTAAGACCCAAGAACGTTGGAGCTTGGCTCCGCGTCGGGCCTTCGATCGTAGCAATTCTCAGAGATGAGTTCTTTAGTAAGACCCCAGAACGCCGGAGCTTGTCCCTATGTCGGGCCTCCAATCGAAGCAATTCTCAGAGATGAGTTCTTTCGTAAGACCCAAGAACGCTGGAGCTTGGCTCCGCATCTGGCCTCCGATGGAAACAATTCTCAGAGATGAGTTCTTTAATATGACCCAAGAACGTTTGAGCTTGTCTCCGCGTTGGGCCTCTGATCGAAGAAATTCTTGGAGATGAGTTCTTTAGTAAGACCCAAGAACGCTGGAGCTAGTCTCCGCATCGGGTATCCGATCGATGAAATTCTCGAAGATGAGTTCTTTGGTAAGACCCAAGAACGCCGGAGCTTGTATCTGCGTCGGGCCTCCGATCGAAGCAATTCTCGAAGATGAGTTCTTTAGTAAGGCCCAAGAACGCTAGAGCTTGTCTCTGCGTCAGGTCTCTGATCGAAGCACATCTCAGAGATTAGTTCTTTCGTAACACCCAAGAACGCTGGATCTTGGCTCTGCATCGGGCCTCCGATCAAAGCAATTCTCGGAGATGAGTTCTTTAGTAAGACCCAAGAACGCCGGAGCTTGTCTCTGTTTCGGGCCTTCGATCGAAGCAATTCTCGAGGATGAGTTCTTTACTAAGACCCAAGAATGCTGGATCTTGGCTCCGCATCGGGCATCAGATCGAAGCAATTCTCGGAGATGAGTTCCTTAGTAAGACCCAAGAACGCCGGAGCTTGTCTTTGTATCGGACCTCCGATCGAAGCAATTCTTGGAGATGAGTTCTTTAGTAAGACCCAAGAACGCTGGAGCTAGTCTCCGCATCAGGTTTCCGATCGAAGCAATTCTCGGAGATGAGTTCTTTAGTAAGACCAAAGAACGCCGGAGCTTGTCTCTGCGTCGGGCCTCCGATCGAAGCAATTCTCGAAGATGAGTTCTTTAGTAAGACCCAAGAACGCTAGAGCTTGTCTCCGTGTCGGGCCTCCTATCGAAGCAATTCTCGAAGATGAGTTCTTTCGTAAGACCCAAGAACGCCGAAGCTTGGCTCCGCATGGGGCCTTTGATCGAAGCAATTCTCAGATATGAGTTCTTTAGTGAGAGCCAAGAACGCTGGAGCTTATCTCCGCGCCGTGCCTCCAATTGAAGCAATTCTCAGAGATGAGTTCTTTAGTAAGACCAAAGAACGCCGGAGCTTGTCTCTGCGTCGGGCCTCCGATTGAAGCAATTCTCGGAGATGAGTTCTTTAGTAAGACCCAAGAACGCTGGAGCTTGTCTCCGCATCAGGCCTCCGATTGAAGCAATCCTCGAAGATGAGTAGTTTCGTAAGACCCAAGAACGTTGGAGCTTTGCTCCGCGTCGGGCCTTCGATCGTAGCAATTCTCAGAGATGAGTTCTTTAGTAAGACCCCAGAACGCCGGAGCTTGTCCCTATGTCGGGCCTCCAATCGAAGCAATTCTCAGAGATGAGTTCTTTCGTAAGACCCAAGAACGCTGGAGCTTGGCTCCGCATCTGGCCTCCGATGGAAACAATTCTCAGAGATGAGTTCTTTAATATGACCCAAGAACGTTTGAGCTTGTCTCCGCGTTGGGCCTCTGATCGAAGAAATTCTTGGAGATGAGTTCTTTAGTAAGACCCAAGAACGCTGGAGCTAGTCTCCGCATCGGGTATCCGATCGATGAAATTCTCGAAGATGAGTTCTTTGGTAAGACCCAAGAACGCCGGAGCTTGTATCTGCGTCGGGCCTCCGATCGAAGCAATTCTCGAAGATGAGTTCTTTAGTAAGGCCCAAGAACGCTAGAGCTTGTCTCTGCGTCAGGTCTCTGATCGAAGCACATCTCAGAGATTAGTTCTTTCGTAACACCCAAGAACGCTGGATCTTGGCTCTGCATCGGGCCTCCGATCAAAGCAATTCTCGGAGATGAGTTCTTTAGTAAGACCCAAGAACGCCGGAGCTTGTCTCTGTTTCGGGCCTTCGATCGAAGCAATTCTCGAGGATGAGTTCTTTACTAAGACCCAAGAATGCTGGATCTTGGCTCCGCATCGGGCATCAGATCGAAGCAATTCTCGGAGATGAGTTCCTTAGTAAGACCCAAGAACGCCGGAGCTTGTCTTTGTATCGGACCTCCGATCGAAGCAATTCTTGGAGATGAGTTCTTTAGTAAGACCCAAGAACGCTGGAGCTAGTCTCCGCATCGGGTTTCCGATTGAAACAATTCTCGGAGATGAGTTCTTTAGTAAGACCAAAGAACGCCGGAGCTTGTCTCTGCGTCGGGCCTCCGATCGAAGCAATTCTCGAAGATGAGTTCTTTAGTAAGACCCAAGAACGCTAGAGCTTGTCTCCGTGTCGGGCCTCCTATCGAAGCAATTCTCGAAGATGAGTTCTTTCGTAAGACCCAAGAACGCCGGAGCTTGGCTCCGCATGGGGCCTCTGATCGAAGCAATTCTCAGATATGAGTTCTTTAGTGAGAGCCAAGAACGCTGGAGCTTATCTCCGCGTCGTGCCTCCAATTGAAGCAATTCTCAGAGATGAGTTCTTTAGTAAGACCAAAGAACGCCGGAGCTTGTCTCTGCGTCGGGCCTCCGATCGAAGCAATTCTCGGAGATGAGTTCTTTAGTAAGACCCAAGAACGCTGGAGCTTGTCTCCGCATCAGGCCTCCGATTGAAGCAATCCTCGAAGATGAGTAGTTTCGTAAGACCCAAGAACGTTGGAGCTTTGCTCCGCGTCGGGCCTTCGATCGTAGCAATTCTCAGAGATGAGTTCTTTAGTAAGACCCCAGAACGCCGGAGCTTGTCCCTATGTCGGGCCTCCAATCGAAGCAATTCTCAGAGATGAGTTCTTTCGTAAGACCCAAGAACGCTGGAGCTTGGCTCCGCATCTGGCCTCCGATGGAAACAATTCTCAGAGATGAGTTCTTTAATATGACCCAAGAACGTTTGAGCTTGACTCCGCGTTGGGCTTCTGATCGAAGAAATTCTTGGAGATGAGTTCTTTAGTAAGACCCAAGAACGCTGGAGCTAGTCTCCGCATCGGGTTTCCGATCGAAGAAATTCTCGAAGATGAGTTCTTTGGTAAGACCCAAGAACGCCGGAGCTTGTATCTGCGTCGGGCCTCCGATCGAAGCAATTCTCGAAGATGAGTTCTTTAGTAAGGCCCAAGAACGCTAGAGCTTGTCTCTGCGTCAGGTCTCTGATCGAAGCACATCTCAGAGATTAGTTCTTTCGTAACACCCAAGAACGCTGGATCTTGGCTCTGCATCGGGCCTCCGATCAAAGCAATTCTCGGAGATGAGTTCTTTAGTAAGACCCAAGAACGCCGGAGCTTGTCTCTGTTTCGGGCCTTCGATCGAAGCAATTCTCGACGATGAGTTCTTTACTAAGACCCAAGAATGCTGGATCTTGGCTCCGCATCGGGCATCAGATCGAAGCAATTCTCGGAGATGAGTTCCTTAGTAAAACCCAAGAACGCCGGAGCTTGTCTTTGTATCGGACCTCCGATCGAAGAAATTCTTGGAGATGAGTTCTTCAGTAAGACCCAAGAACGCTGGAGCTAGTCTCCGCATCGGGTTTCCGATCGAAGCAATTCTCGGAGATGAGTTCTTTAGTAAGACCCAAGAACGCCAGAGCTTGTCTCTGCGTCGGGCCTCCGATCGAAGCAATTCTCGAAGATGAGTTCTTTAGTAAGACCCAAGAACGCTAGAGCTTGTCTCCGTGTCGGGCCTCCTATCGAAGCAATTCTCGAAGATGAGGTCTTTCGTAAGACCCAAGAACGCCGGAGCTTGGCTCCGCATGGGGCCTCCGATCGAAGCAATTCTCCGATATGAGTTCTTTAGTGAGACCCAAGAACGCTGGAGCTTATCTCCGCGTCGTGCCTCCAATTGAAGCAATTCTCAGAGATGAGTTCTTTAGTAAGACCCAAGAACGCCGGAGCTTGTGTCCGGGTCGGGCCTCCGTTCGAAGAAATTCTCGGAGATGAGTTCTTTAGTAAGACCCAAGAACGCTGGAGCTTGTCTCCGCGTCGGGCCTCTGATTGAAGCAATTCTCATAGAGGAGTTCTTTAGAAAGACCCAAGAACGCTG
Organism: Persicaria tinctoria; assembly: GCA_037127255.1. Classification (NCBI taxonomy): domain Eukaryota; kingdom Viridiplantae; phylum Streptophyta; class Magnoliopsida; order Caryophyllales; family Polygonaceae; genus Persicaria; species Persicaria tinctoria. The sequence goes on from JBANSL010000013.1 coordinate 45,877,414, forward strand.
GAGCTTGTCTCTGCATCGGGCCTCCGTTTGAAGCAATCCTCGAAGATGAATTGTTTCGTAAGACCCAAGAACGCTGGAGCTTGGCTCTGCGTCGGGCCTCCGATCGTAGCAATTCTCAGAGATGAGTTCTTTAGTGAGACCCAAGAACGCTGGAGCTTATCTCCGCGTCGTGCCTCCGATTGAAGCAATTCTCAGAGATGAGTTCTTTAGTAAGACCCAAGAACGCCGGAGCTTCTGTCCGGGTTGGGCCTCCGATCGAAGAAATTCTCGGAGATGAGTTCTTTAGTAAGACCCAAGAATGCTATAGCTTGTCTCCGCGTCGGGCCTCTGATCGAAGCAATTCTCAGAGATGAGTTCCTTAGAAAGACCCAAGAACGCTGGAGCTTGTCTCCGCATTAGGCCTCCGATTGAAGCAATCCTCGAAGATGAGTAGTTTCGTAAGACCCAAGAACGTTGGAGCTTGGCTCCGCGTCGGGCCTTCGATCGTAGCAATTCTCAGAGATGAGTTCTTTAGTAAGACCCAAGAACGCCGGAGCTTGTCCCTATGTCGGGCCTCCAATCGAAGCAATTCTCAGAGACGAGTTCTTTCGTAAGACCCAAGAACGCCGGAGCTTGTCCCTGTGTCGGGCCTCCAATCGAAGCAATTCTCAGAGATGAGTTCTTTCGTAAGACCCAAGAACGCTGGAGCTTGGCTCCGCATCTGGCCTCCGATGGAAACAATTCTCAGAGACGAGTTCTTTAATATGACCCAAGAACGTTTGAGCTTGTCTCCGCGTTGGGCCTCCGATCGAAGAAATTCTTGGAGATGAGTTCTTTAGTAAGACCCAAGAACGCTGGAGCTAGTCTCCGCATCGGGTTTCCGATCGAAGAAATTCTCGGAGATGAGTTCTTTGGTAAGACCCAAGAACGCCAGAGCTTGTATCTGCGTCGGTCCTCCGATCGAAGCAATTCTCGAAGATGAGTTCTTTAGTAAGACCCAAGAACGCTAGAGCTTGTCTCCGTGTCGGGCCTCCGATCGAAGCAATTCTCGAAGATGAGTTCTTTAGTAAGACCCAAGAACGCTGGAGCTTATCTCCGCGTCGTGCCTCCGATCGAAGCAATTCTCAGAGATGAGTTCTTTAGTGAGACCCAAGAACGCTGGAGCTTATCTCCGCGTCGTGCCTCCGATTGAAGCAATTCTCAGAGATGAGTTCTTTAGTAAGACATAAGAACGCCGGAGCTTGTGTCCAGGTCGGGCCTCCGATCGAAGAAATTCTCGGAGGTGAGTTCTTTAGTAAGACCCAAGAACGCTGGAGCTTGTCTCCGCGTCGGGCCTCTGATCGAAGCAATTCTCAGAGATGAGTTCTTTAGAAAGACCCAAGAACGCTGGAGCTTGTCTCTGCATCGGGCCTCCGATTGAAGCAATCCTCGAAGATGAGTAGTTTCGTAAGACCCAAGAACGCTGGAGCTTGGCTCCGCGTCAGGCCTCCGATCGTAGCAATTCTCAGAGATGAGTTCTTTAGTAAGACCCCAGAAAGCCGGAGCTTGTCTCTGTGTCGGGCCTCCAATCGAAGCAATTCTCAGAGATAAGTTCTTTCGTAAGACCCAAGAACGCTGGAGCTTGGCTCCGCATCGGGCCTCCGATAGAAACAATTCTCAGAGATGAGTTCTTTATTATGACCAATGAACGCTTGAGCTTGTCTCCGCGTCGGGCCTCTGATCGAAGAAATTCTCGGAGATGAGTTCTTTAGTAAGACCCCAGAACGCTGGAGCTTGTCAGCCCATCGGGCCTCCGATCAAAATCATTCTCGGAGATGAGTTCTTTAGTAAGACCTAAGATTGCTGGAGCTTGTCTCCGCGTCGGGCCTCCGATTGAAGCAATTCTTGGAGATGAGTTCTTTAGTAAGACCCAAGAACGCCGGAGTTTGTCTCTGCGTCGGGTCTCCGATCGAAGCAATTCTCGAAGATGAGTTCTATAGTAAGACCCAAGAGCGCTGAAGCTTGTCTCCACGTCAGGTCTCCGATCGAAGCACATCTCGGAGATGAGTTCTTTCGTAACACCCAAGAACGCTGGATCTTGGCTCCGCATCGGGCCTCCGATCGAAGCAATTCTCGGAGATGAGTTCTTTAGTAAGACCCAAGAACGTCGGAGCTTATTTCTGTGTCGGGCCTCCGATCGAAGCAATTCTCGGAGATGAGTTCTTTAGTAAGACCCAAGAACGCTGCATCTTGGCTCCGCATCGGGGCTAAGATCGAAGCAATTCTCGGAGATGAGTTCTTTAGTAAGACCCAAGAACGACGGAGCTTGTGTCTGTGTCGGGCCTCCGATCGAAGCAATTCTTGGAACTAAGTTCTTTAGTGAGACCCAAGAACGCTGGAGCTCGTCTCCGCATCGGGTTTACGATCGAAGCAATTCTCGGGGATTAGTTATTTAGTAAGACCCAAGAACGCCGGAGCTTATCTCTGCGTTGGGCCTCCGATCGAAGCAATTCTCGAAGATAAGTTCTTTAGTAAGACCCAAGAGCGCTGGAGCTTGTCTCTGCGTCAAGTCTCCGATCGAAGCACATCTCGGAGATGAGTTCTTTACTAAGACCCAAGAATGCTGGATCTTGGCTCCGCATCGGGCATCAGATCGAAGCAATTCTTGGAGATGAGTTCTTTAGTAAGACCCAAGAACGCCAAAGCTTGTCTCTCTGTCGGGCCTCCGATCAAAGCAATTATCAGAGATGAGTTCTTTAGTAAGACCCAAGAACGCTGGAGCTTATCTCCGCATCTGGCCTCGGATCGACGCAATTCTCAGAGATGAGTTCTCTAATATGACCCAAGAATGCTTGAGCTTGTCTCCGCGTCGGGCCCCTGATCGAAGAAATTCTAGGAGATGAGTTCTTTAGTAAGACTGAAAAACGCTAAAGCTTGTCTCCACGTCGGGCCTTCGATCGAAGCAATTCTCGGAGATGAGTTCTTTAGGTAGACCCAAGAACGCTTGAGCTTGTCTCCCCATCGGGCCTCCGATCAAAATCATTCTTGGAGATGAGTTCTTTAGTAAGACCTAAGATTGCTGGATCTTGTCTCCGCGTCGGGCCTCCGATCGAAGCAATTCTTGGAGATGAGTTCTTTAGTAAGACCCAAGAACGCTGGAGCTAGTCTCCGCATCGGGTTTCTGATAGAAGCAATTCTCGTAGATGAGTTCTTTAGTAAGACCCAAGAACGTCGGAGCTTGTCTCTACGTCGGGTCTCCGACCGAAGCAATTCTCGAAGATGAGTTCTATAGTAAGACCCAAGAGCGCTGGAGCTTGTCTCCGCGTCACGTCTCTGATCGAAGCACATCTCGGAGATGAGTTCTTTCGTAACACCCAAGAACGCTGCATCTTGCCTCTGCATCGGGCCTCCGATCAAAGCAATTCTCGGAGATGAGTTCTTTAGTAAGACCTAAGAACTCCGGAGCTTGTCTCTGTTTCGGGCCTTCGATCGAAGCAATTCTCGAAGATGAGTTCTTTACTAAGACCCAAGAATGCTGGATCTTGGCTCCGCATCGGGCATCAGATCGAAGCAATTCTCGGAGATGAGTTCCTTAGTAAGACCCAAGAACGCCGGAGCTGGTCTTTGTATCGGACCTCCGATCGAAGCAATTCTTGGAGATGAGTTCTTTAGTAAGACCCAAGAACGCTGGAGCTAGTCTCCGCATCGGGTTTCCGATCGAAGCAATTCTCGGAGATGAGTTCTTTAGTAAGACCCAAGAACGCCGGAGCTTGTCTCTACGTCGGGCCTCCGATCGAAGCAATTCTCGAAGATGAGTTCTTTAGTAAGACCCAAGAACGCTAGAGCTTGTCTCCGTGTCGGGCCTCCTATCGAAGCAATTCTCGAAGATGAGTTCTTTCGTAAGACCCAAGAACGCGGGAGCTTGGCTCCGCATGGGGCCTCCGATCGAAGCAATTCTCATAGATGAGTTCTTTAGTGAGACCCAAGAACGCTGGAGCTTATCTCCGCGTCGTGCCTCCAATGGAAGCAATTCTCAGAGATGAGTTCTTTAGTAAGACCAAAGAACGCCGGAGCTTGTGTCCGGGTCGGGCCTCCGATCGAAGAAATTCTCGGAGATGAGTTCTTTAGTAAGACCCAAGAACGCTGGAGCTTGTCTCCGCGTCGGGCCTCTGATTGAAGCAATTCTCAGAGAGGAGTTCTTTAGAAAGACCCAAGAACGCTGGAGCTTGTCTCTGCATCGGGCCTCCGATTGAAGCAATCCTCGAAGAGGAATTGTTTCGTAAGACCCAAGAACGCTGGAGCTTGGCTTCGCGTCGGGCCTCCGATCGCAGCAATTCTAGAAGATGAGTTCTTTAGTGAGACCCAAGAACACTGGAGCTTATCTCCGCGTCGTGCCTCCGATTGAAGCAATTCTCTGAGATGAGTTCTTTAGTAAGACCCAAGAACGCCGGAGCTTGTGTCCGGATTGGGCCTCCGATCGAAGAAATTCTCGGAGATGAGTTCTTTAGTAAGACCCAAGAATGTCGGAGCTTGTCTCCGCGTCGGGCCTCTGATCGAAGCAATTCTCAGAGATGAGTTCTTTAGAAAGACCCAAGAACGCTGGAGCTTGTCTCCGCATCAGGCCTCCGATTGAAGCAATCCTCGAAGATGAGTAGTTTCGTAAGACCCAAGAACGTTGGAGCTTAGCTCCGCGTCGGGCCTTCAATCGTAGCAATTCTCAGAGATGAGTTCTTTAGTAAGACCCCAGAACGCCGGAGCTTGTCTCTGTGTCGGGCCTCCAATCGAAGCAATTCTCAAAGATGAGTTCTTTCGTAAGACCCAAGAATGCTGGAGCTTGGCTCCGCATCTGGCCTCCGATGGAAACAATTCTCAGAGATTAGTTCTTTAATATGACCCAAGAACGCTTGAGCTTGTCTCCGCGTCGGGCCTCCGATCGAAGAAATTCTCGGAGATGAGTTCTTTAGTAAGACCCAAGAACGTCGGAGCTTGTCTCCACGTCGGGCCTCCGATCGAAGCAATTGTCGGAGATGAGTTCTTTAGTAAGACCGAAGAACACTGGAGCTTGTCTCCACGTCGGGCCTCCGATCGAAGCAATTGTCAGAAATGAGTTCGTTAGGTAGACCCAAGAACGCTTGAGCTTGTCTCCCCTTCGGGCCTCCGATCAAAATCATTCTTGGAGATGAGTTCTTTAGTAAGACCTAAGATTGCTGGATCTTGTCTCCGCGTCGGGCCTCCGATCGAAGCAATTCTTGGAGATGAGTTCTTTAGTAAGACCCAAGAACGCTGGAGGTAGTCTCCGCATCGGGTTTCCGATAGAAGCAATTCTCGTAGATGAGTTCTTTAGTAAGACCCAAGAACGTCGGAGCATGTCTCTGCGTCGGGTCTCCGATCGAAGCAATTCTCGAAGATGAGTTCTATAGTAAGACCCAAGAGCGCTGGAGCTTGTCTCCGCGTCAGGTCTCTGATCGAAGCACATCTCGGAGATGAGTTCTTTCGTAACACCCAAGAACGTTGGAGCTTATCTCCGCGTCGTGCCTCCGATTGAAGCAATTCTCAGAGATGAGTTCTTTAGTAAGACCCAAGAACGCCAAGGCTTGTGTCTGGGTTGGACCTCCGATCGAAGAAATTCTCGGAGATGAGTTCTTTAGTAAGACCCAAGAATGCTGGAGCTTGTCTCCGCGTCGGGCCTCTGATCGAAGCAATTCTCAGAGATGAGTTCTTTAGAAAGACCCAAGAACGCTGGAGCTTGTCTCCGAATCAGGCCTCCGATTGAAGCAATCCTCGAAGATGAGTAGTTTCGTAAGACCCAAGAACGTTGGAGCTTGGCTCCGCGTCGGGCCTTCGATCGTAGCAATTCTCAGAGATGAGTTCTTTAGTAAGACCCCAGAACGCCGGAGCTTCTCTCTGTGTCGGGCATCCAATCGAAGTAATTCTCAGAGATGAGTTCTTTCGTAAGACCCAAGAACGCTGGAGCTTGGCTCCGCATCGGGCCTCCGATGGAAACAATTCTCAGAGATGAGTTCTTTAATATGACCCAAGAACGCTTGAGCTTGTCTCCGCGTCGGGCCTCCGATCGAAGAAACTCTCGGAGATGAGTTCTTTAGTAAGACCCAAGAACGTCGGAGCTTGTCTCCGCGTCGGGCCTCCGATCGAAGCAATTGTCGGAGATGAGTTCTTTAGTAAGACCGAAGAACGCTGGAGCTTGTCTCCACGTCGGGCCTCCGATCGAAGCAATTGTCGGAAATGAGTTCTTTAGGTAGACCCAAGAACGCTTGAGCTTGTCTCCCCTTCGGACCTCCGATCAAAATCATTCTTGGAGATGAGTTCTTTAGTAAGACCTAAGATTGCTAGATCTTGTCTCCGCGTCGGGCCTCCGATCGAAGCAATTCTTGGAGATGAGTTCTTTAGTAAGACCCAAGAACGCTGGAGCTAGTCTCCGCATCGGGTTTCCGATCGAAGCAATTCTCTGAGATGAGTTCTTTAGTAAGACCCAAGAACGCCGAAGCTTGTCTCTGCGTCGGGCCTCCGATCGAAGCAATTCTCGAAGATGAGTTCTTTAGTAAAACCCAAGAACGCTAGAGCTTGTCTCCGTGTGGGGCCTCTGATCGAAGCAATTCTCGAAGATGAGTTCTTTCGTAAGACCCAAGAACGCTGGAGCTTGGCTCCGCGTGGGGCCTCTGATCGAAGCAATTCTCAGAGATGAGTTCTTTAGTGAGACCCAAGAACGCTGGAGCTTATCTCCGCGCCGTGCCTTCAATTGAAGCAATTCTCGGAGATAAGTTCTTTAGTAAGACCCAAGAACGCCGGAGCTTGTGTCCGGGTCGGGCCTCCGATCGAAGAAATTCTCGGAGATGAGTTCTTTAGTAAGACCCAAGAACGCTGGAGCTTGTCTCCGCATCGGGCCTCTGATTGAAGCAATTCTCAGAGAGGAGTTCTTTAGAAAGACCCAAGAATGCTGGAGCTTGTCTCCGCATCGGGCCTCCGATTGAAGCAATCCTCGAAGATGAATTGTTTCGTAAGACCCAAGAATGCTGGAGCTTGGCTCCGCGTCGGGCCTCCGATCGTAGCAATTCTCAGAGATGAGTTCTTTAGTGTGACCCAAGAACGCTGGAGCTTATCTCCGCGTCGTGCCTCCGATTGAAGCAATTCTCAGAGATGAGTTCTTTAGTAAGACCCAAGAACGCCGGAGCTTGTGTCCGGGTCGGGCCTCCGATCAAAGAAATTCTCGGAGATGAGTTCTTTAGTAAGACCCATGAATGCTGGAGCTTGTCTCCGCGTCGGGCCTCTGATCGAAGCAATTCTCAAAGATGAGTTCTTTAGAAAGACCCCAGAACGCTGGAGCTTGTCTCCGCATCGGGCCTCCGATTGAAGCAATCCTCGAAGATGAGTAGTTTCGTAAGACCCAAGAACGCTGGAGCTTGGCTCCGCATCGGGCCTTCGATCGTAGAAACTCTCAGAGATGAGTTCTTTAGTAAGACCCCAGAACGCCGGAGCTTGTCTCTGTGTCGGGCCTCCAATCGAAGCAATTCTCAGAGATGAGTTCTTTCGTAAGACCCAAGAACGCTGGAGCTTGGCTCCGCATCGGGCCTCCGATGGAAACAATTCTCAGAGATGAGTTCTTTAATATGACCCAAGAACGCTTGAGTTTGTCTCCGCGTCGGGCCTCCGATCGAAGAAATTCTCGGAGATTAGTTCTTTAGTAAGACCCAAGAACGCCGGAGCTTGTCTCCACGTCGGGCCTCCGATCGAAGCAATTGTCGGAGATGAGTTCTTTAGTAAGACCGAAGAACACTGGAGCTTGTCTCCACGTCGGGCCTCCGATCGAAGCAATTGTCAGAAATGAGTTCGTTAGGTAGACCCAAGAACACTTGAGCTTGTCTCCCCTTCGGGCCTCCGATCAAAATCATTCTTGGAGATGTGTTCTTTAGTAAGACCTAAGATTGCTGGATCTTGTCTCCGTGTCGGGCCTCCGATCGAAGCAATTCTTGGAGATGAGTTCTTTAGTAAGACCCAAGAACGCTGGAGCTAGTCTCCATATCGGGTTTCCGATAGAAGCAATTCTCGTAGATGAGTTCTTTAGTAAGACCCAAGAACGTCGGAGCTTGTCTCTGCGTCGGGTCTCCGATTGAAGCAATTCTCGAAGATGAGTTCTATAGTAAGACCCAAGAGCGCTGGAGCTTGTCTCCGCGTCAGGTCTCTGATCGAAGCACATCTCGGAGATGAGTTCTTTCGTAACACCCAAGAACGTTGGATCTTGGCTCTGCATCGGGCCTTCGATCAAAGCAATTCTCGGAGATGAGTTCTTTAGTAAGACCCAAGAACGCCGGAGCTTGTCTTTGTTTCGGGCCTTCGATCGAAGCAATTCTCGAAGATGAGTTCTTTACTAAGACCCAAGAATGCTGGATCTTGGCTCCGCATCGGGCATCAGATCGAAGCAATTCTCGGAGATGAGTTCCTTAGTAAGACCCAAGAACGCCGGAGCTTGTGTCCGGGTCGGGCCTCCGATCGAAGAAATTCTCGGAGATGAGTTCTTTAGTAAGACCCAAGAACGCTGGAGCTTGTCTCCGCGTCGGGCCTCTGATTGAAGCAATTCTCAGAGAGGAGTTCTTTAGAAAGACCCAAGAACGCTGGAGCTTGTCTCTGCATCGGGCCTCCGATTGAAGCAATCCTCGAAGATGAATTGTTTCGTAAGACCCAAGAACGCTGGAGCTTGGCTCCGCGTCGGGCCTTCGATCGTAGCAATTCTCAGAGATGAGTTCTTTAGTGAGACCCAAGAACGCTGGAGCTTATATCCGCGTCGTGCCTCCGATTGAAGCAATTCTCAGAGATGAGTTCTTTAGTAAGACCCAAGAATGCCAAGGCTTGTGTCCGGGTTGGGCCTCCGATCGAAGAAATTCTCGGAGATGAGTTCTTGACTAAGACCCAAGAATGCTGGAGCTTGTCTCCGCGTCGGGCCTCTGATTGAAGCAATTCTCAGAGAGGAGTTCTTTAGAAAGACCCAAGAACGCTGGAGCTTGTCTCTGCATCAGGCCCCCGATTGAAGCAATCCTCGAAGATGAGTAGTTTCGTAAGACCCAAGAACGTTGGAGCTTGGCTCCGCGTCGGGCCTTCGATCGTAGCAATTCTCAGAGATGAGTTCTTTAGTAAGACCCCAGAACGCCAGAGCTTCTCTCTGTGTCGGGCCTCCAATCGAAGCAATTCTCAGAGATGAGTTCTTTCGTAAGACCCAAGAACGCTGGAGCTTGGCTCCGCATCGGGCCTCCGATGGAAACAATTCTCAGAGATGAGTTCTTTAGTAAAACCCCAAAACGCCGGAGCTTCTCTCTGTGTTGGGCCTCCAATCGAAGCAATTCTCAGAGATGAGTTCTTTCGTAAGACCCAAGAACGCTGGAGCTTGGCTCCGCATCAGGCCTCCGATGGAAACAATTCTCAGAGATGAGTTCTTTAATATGACCCAAGAACGCTTGAGTTTGTCTCCGCGTCGGGCCTCCGATCGAAGAAATTCTCGGAGATGAGTTCTTTAGTAAGACCCAAGAACGCCGGAGCTTGTCTCCACGTCGGGCCTCCGATCGAAGCAATTGTCGGAGATGAGTTCTTTAGTAAGACCGAAGAACACTGGAGCTTGTCTCCACGTCGGGCCTCCGATCGAAGCAATTGTCAGAAATGAGTTCGTTAGGTAGACCCAAGAACGCTTGAGCTTGTCTCCCCTTCGGGCCTCCGATCAAAATCATTCTTGGAGATGAGTTCTTTAGTAAGACCTAAGATTGCTGGATCTTGTCTCCGCGTCGGGCCTCCGATCGAAGCAATTCTTGGAGATGAGTTCTTTAGTAAGACCCAAGAACGCTGGAGCTAGTCTCCATATCGGGTTTCCGATAGAAGCAATTCTCGTAGATGAGTTCTTTAGTAAGACCCAAGAACGTCGGAGCTTGTCTCTGCGTCGGGTCTCCGATTGAAGCAATTCTCGAAGATGAGTTCTATAGTAAGACCCAAGAGCGCTGGAGCTTGTCTCCGCGTCAGGTCTCTGATCGAAGCACATCTCGGAGATGAGTTCTTTCGTAACACCCAAGAACGTTGGATCTTGGCTCTGCATCGGGCCTTCGATCAAAGCAATTCTCGGAGATGAGTTCTTTAGTAAGACCCAAGAACGCCGGAGCTTGTCTTTGTTTCGGGCCTTCGATCGAAGCAATTCTCGAAGATGAGTTCTTTACTAAGACCCAAGAATGCTGGATCTTGGCTCCGCATCGGGCATCAGATCGAAGCAATTCTCGGAGATGAGTTCCTTAGTAAGACCCAAGAACGCCGGAGCTTGTGTCCGGGTCGGGCCTCCGATCGAAGAAATTCTCGGAGATGAGTTCTTTAGTAAGACCCAAGAACGCTGGAGCTTGTCTCCGCGTCGGGCCTCTGATTGAAGCAATTCTCAGAGAGGAGTTCTTTAGAAAGACCCAAGAACGCTGGAGCTTGTCTCTGCATCGGGCCTCCGATTGAAGCAATCCTCGAAGATGAATTGTTTCGTAAGACCCAAGAACGCTGGAGCTTGGCTCCGCGTCGGGCCTCCGATCGTAGCAATTCTCAGAGATGAGTTCTTTAGTGAGACCCAAGAACGCTGGAGCTTATCTCCGCGTCGTGCCTCCGATTGAAGCAATTCTCAGAGATGAGTTCTTTAGTAAGACCCAAGAATGCCAAGGCTTGTGTCCGGGTTGGGCCTCCGATCGAAGAAATTCTCGGAGATGAGTTCTTTACTAAGACCCAAGAATGCTGGAGCTTGTCTCCGCGTCGGGCCTCTGATTGAAGCAATTCTCAGAGAGGAGTTCTTTAGAAAGACCCAAGAACGCTGGAGCTTGTCTCTGCATCAGGCCCCCGATTGAAGCAATCCTCGAAGATGAGTAGTTTCGTAAGACCCAAGAACGTTGGAGCTTGGCTCCGCGTCGGGCCTTCGATCGTAGCAATTCTCAGAGATGAGTTCTTTAGTAAGACCCCAGAACGCCGGAGCCTCTCTCTGTGTCGGGCCTCCAATCGAAGCAATTCTCAGAGATGAGTTCTTTCGTAAGACCCAAGAACGCTGGAGCTTGGCTCCGCATCGGGCCTCCGATGGAAACAATTCTCAGAGATGAGTTCTTTAATATGACCCAAGAACGCTTGAGCTTGTCTCCGCATCGGGCCTCCGATCGAAGAAACTCTCGGAGATGAGTTCTTTAGTAAGACCCAAGAACGTCGGAGCTTGTCTCCGCGTCGGGCCTCCGATCGAAGCAATTGTCGGAGATGAGTTCTTTAGTAAGACCGAAGAACGCTGGAGCTTGTCTCCACGTCGGGCCTCCGATCGAAGCAATTGTCGGAAATGAGTTCTTTAGGTAGACCCAAGAACGCTTGAGCTTATCTCCCCTTCGGACCTCCGATCAAAATCATTCTTGGAGATGAGTTCTTTAGTAAGACCTAAGATTGCTAGATCTTGTCTCCGCGTCGGGCCTCCGATCGAAGCAATTCTTGGAGATGAGTTCTTTAGTAAGACCCAAGAACGCTGGAGCTAGTCTCCGCATCGGGTTTCCGATCGAAGCAATTCTCTGAGATGAGTTCTTTAGTAAGACCCAAGAACGCCGGAGCTTGTCTCTGCGTCGGGCCTCCGATCGAAGCAATTCTCGAAGATGAGTTCTTTAGTAAGACCCAAGAACGCTAGAGCTTGTCTCCGTGTCAGGCCTCTGATCGAAGCAATTCTCGAAGATGAGTTCTTTCGTAAGACCCAAGAACGTTGGAGCTTGGCTCCGCGTGGGGCCTCCGATCGAAGCAATTCTCAGAGATGAGTTCTTTAGTGAGACCCAAGAACGCTGGAGCTTATCTCCGCGTCGTGCCTTCAATTGAAGCAATTCTCGGAGATAAGTTCTTTAGTAAGACCCAAGAACGCCGGAGCTTCTGTCCGGGTCGGGCCTCCGATCGAAGAAATTCTCGGAGATGAGTTCTTTAGTAAGACCCAAGAACGCTGGAGCTTGTCTCCGCGTCGGGCCTCTGATTGAAGCAATTCTCAGAGAGGAGTTCTTTAGAAAGACCCAAGAATGCTGGAGCTTGTCTCCGCATCGGGCCTCCGATTGAAGCAATCCTCGAAGATGAATTGTTTCGTAAGACCCAAGAACGCTGGAGCTTGGCTCCGCGTCGGGCCTCCGATCGTAGCAATTCTCAGAGATGAGTTCTTTAGTCTGACCCAAGAACGCTGGAGCTTATCTCCGCGTCGTGCCTCCGATTGAAGCAATTCTCAGAGATGAGTTTATTAGTAAGACCCAAGAACGCCGGAGCTTGTGTCCGGGTCGGGCCTCCGATCAAAGAAATTCTCGGAGATGAGTTCTTTAGTAAGACCCAAGAATGCTGGAGCTTGTCTCCGCGTCGGGCCTCTGATCGAAGCAATTCTCAAAGATGAGTTCTTTAGAAAGACCCAAGAACGCTGGAGCTTGTTTCCGCATCGGGCCTCCGATTGAAGCAATCCTCGAAGATGAGTAGTTTCGTAAGACCCAAGAACGCTGGAGCTTGGCTCCGCATCGGGCCTTCGATCGTAGCAACTCTCAGAGATGAGTTCTTTAGTAAGACCCCAGAACGCCGGAGCTTGTCTCTGTGTCGGGCCTCCAATCGAAGCAATTCTCAGAGATGAGTTCTTTCGTAAGACCCAAGAACGCTGGAGCTTGGCTCCGCATCGGGCCTCCGATGGAAACAATTCTCAGAGATGAGTTCTTTAATATGACCCAAGAACGCTTGAGCTTGTCTCCGCGTCGGGCCTCCGATCGAAAAAATTCTCGGAGATGAGTTCTTTAGTAAGACCCAAGAACGCCGAAGCTTGTCTCCGCGTCGGGCCTCCGATCGAAGCAATTGTCGGAGATGAGTTCTTTAGTAAGACCGAAGAACGCTGGAGCTTGTCTCCACGTCGGGCCTCCGATCGAAGCAATTCTCAGAAATGAGTTCTTTAGTAAGACCCAAGAACGCTTGAGCTTGTCTCCCCATCGGGCCTCCGATCAAAATCATTCTCGGAGATGAGTTCTTTAGTAAGACCTAAGATTGCTGGAGCTTGTCTCCGCATCGGGCCTCCGATCGAAGCAATTCTTGGAGATGAGTTCTTTAGTAAGACCCAAGAACGCCGGAGCTTGTCTCTGCGTCGGGCCTCCGATCAAAGCAATTCTCGAAGATGAGTTCTATAGTAAGACCCAAGAGCGCTGGAGCTTGAGCTTGTCTCCGCGTCGGGCCCCTGATCGAAGAAATTCTAGGAGATGAGTTCTTTAGTAAGACCGAAAAACGCTGAAGCTTGTCTCCACGTCGGGCCTCCGATCGAAGCAATTCTCGGAGATGAGTTCTTTAGGTAGACCCATGAACGCTTGAGCTTGTCTCCCCATCGGGTCTCCGATCAAAATCATTCTTGGAGATGAGTTCTTTAGTAAGACCTAAGATTGCTGGAGCTTGTCTCCGCGTCGGGCCTCCGATCGAAGCAATTCTCGGAGATGAGTACTTTAGTAAGACCCTAGAACGCCGGAGCTTGTCTCTCCGTCGGGCCTCCGATCGAAGCAATTCTCGAAGATGAGTTCTTTGGTAAGACCCAAGAACGCTAGAGCTTGTCTCCGTGTCGGGCCTCCGATCGAAGCAATTCTCGAAGATGAGTTCTTTCGTATGACCCAAGAACGCTGGAGCTTGGCTCCGCGTGGGGCCTCCGATCGAAGCAATTCTCAGAGATGAGTTCTCTAGTGAGACCCAAGAACGCTGGAGCTTATCTCCGCGTCGTGCCTCCAATTGAAGCAATTCTCAGAGATGAGTTCTTTAGTAAGACCCAAGAACGCCGGAGCTTGTGTCCGGGTCGGGCCTCCGATCGAAGAAATTCTCGGAGATGAGTTCTTTAGTAAGACCCAAGAACGTTGGAGCTTGTCTCCGCATCGGGCCTCTGATTGAAGCAATTCTGAGAGAGGAGTTCTTTAGAAAGACCCAAGAACGCTAGAGCTTGTCTCCGCATCGGGCCTCCGATTGAAGCAATCCTCGAAGATGAATTGTTTCGTAAGACCCAAGAACGCTGGAGCTTGGCTCCGCGTCGGGCCTCCGATCGTAGCAATTCTCAGAGATGAGTTCTTTAGTTAGACCCAAGAACGCTGGAGCTTATCTCCGCGTCGTGCCTCCGATTGAAGATATTCTCAGAGATGAGTTCTTTAGTAAGACCCAAGAACGCCGGAGCTTGTGTCCGTAACAGGCCTCCGATCGAAGAAATTCTCGGAGATGAGTTCTTTAGTAAGACCCAAGAATGCTGGAGCTTGTCTCCGCGTCGGGCCTCAGATCGAAGCAATTCTCAGAGATGAGTTCTTTAGAAAGACCTAAGAACGCTGGAGCTTGTCTCCGCATCGGGCCTCCGATTGAAGCAATCCTCGAAGATGAGTAGTTTCGTAAGACCCAAGAATGCTGGAGCTTGGCTCCGCGTCGGGCCTTCGATTGTAGCAATTCTCAGAGATGAGTTCTTTAGTAAGACCCCAGAACGCCGGAGCTTGTCTCTGTGTCGGGCCTTCAATCGAAGCAATTCTCAGAGATGAGTTCTTTCGTAAGACCCAAGAACGCTGGAGCTTGGCTCCGCATCGTGCCTCCGATGGAAACAATTCTCAGAGATGAGTTCTTTAATATGACCCAAGAACGCTTGAGCTTGTCTCTGCGTCGGGCCTCCGATCGAAGAAATTCTCGGAGATGAGTTCTTTAGTAAGACCCAAGAACGCCGGAGCTTGTCTCCGCGTCGGGCCTCCGATCGAAGCAATTGTCGGAGATGAGTTCTTTAGTAAGACCGAAGAACGCTGGAGCTTGTCTCCACGTCGGGCCTCCGATCGAAGCAATTCTCGGAAATGAGTTCTTTAGTAAGACCCAAGAACGCTTGAGCTTGTCTCCCCATCGGGCCTCCGATCAAAATCATTCTCGGAGATGAGTTCTTTAGTAAGACCTAAGATTGCTGGAGCTTGTCTACGCATCGGGCCTCCGATCGAAGCAATTCTTGGAGATGAGTTCTTTAGTAAGACCCAAGAACGCCGGAGCTTGTCTCTGCGTTGGGCCTCCGATCAAAGCAATTCTCGAAGATGAGTTCTATAGTAAGACCCAAGAGCGCTGGAGCTTGAGCTTGTCTCCGCGTCGGGCCCCTGATCGAAGAAATTCTAGGAGATGAGTTCTTTAGTAAGACCGAAAAACGCTGAAGCTTGTCTCCACGTCGGGCCTCCGATCGAAGCAATTCTCGGAGATGAGTTCTTTAGGTAGACCCAAGAACGCTTGAGCTTGTCTCCCCATCGGGCCTCCGATCAAAATCATTCTTGGAGATGAGTTCTGTAGTAAGACCTAAGATTGCTGGAGCTTGTCTCCGCGTCGGGCCTCCGATCGAAGCAATTCTCGGAGATGAGTTCTTTAGTAAGACCCTAGAACGCCGGAGCTTGTCTCTGCGTCGGGCCTCCGATCGAAGCAATTCTCGAAGATGAGTTCTTTGGTAAGACCCAAGAACGCTAGAGCTTGTCTCCGTGTCGGGCCTCCGATCGAAGCAATTCTCGAAGATGAGTTCTTTCGTAAGACCCAAGAACGCTGGAGCTTGGCTCCGCGTGGGGCCTCCGATCGAAGCAATTCTCAGAGATGAGTTCTTTAGTGAGACCCAAGAACGCTGGAGCTTATCTCCGCGTCGTGCCTCCAATTGAAGCAATTCTCAGAGATGAGTTCTTTAGTAAGACCCAAGAACGCTGGAGCTTATCTCCGCGTCGTGCCTCCAATTGATGAAATTCTCGGAGATGAGTTCTTTAGTAAGACCCAAGAACGTTGGAGCTTGTCTCCGCATCGGGCCTCTGATTGAAGCAATTCTCAGAGAGGAGTTCTTTAGAAAGACCCAAGAACGTTGGAGCTTGTCTCCGCATCGGGCCTTCGATTGAAGCAATCCTCGAAGATGAATTGTATCGTAAGACCCAAGAACGCTGGAGCTTGGCTCCGCGTCGGGCCTCCGATCGTAATAATTCTCAGAGATGAGTTCTTTAGTTAGACCCAAGAACGCTGGAGCTTATCTCCGCGTCGTGCCTCCGATTGAAGATATTCTCAGAGATGAGTTCTTTAGTAAGACCCAAGAAGGCCGGAGCTTTTGTCCGGGTCGGGCCTCCGATCGAAGAAATTCTCGGAGATGAGTTCTTTAGTAAGACCCAAGAATGCTGGAGCTTGTCTCCGCGTCGGGCCTCCGATTGAAGCAATCCTCGAAGATGAGTAGTTTCGTAAGACCCAAGAATGCTGGAGCTTGGCTCCGCGCCGGGCCTTCGATTGTAGCAATTCTCAGAGATGAGTTCTTTAGTAAGACCCCAGAACGCCGGAGCTTGTCTCTGTGTCGGGCCTTCAATCGAAGCAATTCTCAGAGATGAGTTCTTTCGTAAGACCCAAGAACGCTGGAGCTTGGCTCCGCATCGGGCCTCCGATGGAAACAATTCTCAGAGATGAGTTCTTTAATATGACCCAAGAACGCTTGAGCTTGTCTCTGCGTCGGGCCTCCGATCGAAGAAATTCTCGGAGATGAGTTCTTTAGTAAGACCCAAGAACGTCGGAGCTTGTCTCCGCGTCGGGCCTCCGATCGAAGCAATTGTCGGAGATGAGTTCTTTAGTAAGACCGAAGAACGCTGGATCTTGTCTCCACGTCGGGCCTCCGATCGAAGCAATTCTCGGAAATGAGTTCTTTAGTAAGACCCAAGAACGCTTGAGCTTGTCTCCCCATCGGGCCTCCGATCAAAATCATTCTCGGAGATGAGTTCTTTAGTAAGACCTAAGATTGCTGGAGCTTGTCTACGCATCGGGCCTCCGATCGAAGCAATTCTTGGAGATGAGTTCTTTACTAAGACCCAAGAACGCCGAAGCTTGTCTCTGCGTTGGGCCTCCGATCAAAGCAATTCTCGAAGATGAGTTCTATAGTAAGACCCAAGAGCGCTGGAGCTTGAGCTTGTCTCCGCGTCGGGCCCCTGATCGAAGAAATTCTAGGAGATGAGTTCTTTAGTAAGACCGAAAAACGCTGAAGCTTGTCTCCACGTCGGGCCTCCGATCGAAGCAATTCTCGGAGATGAGTTCTTTAGGTAGACCCAAGAACGCTTGAGCTTGTCTCCCCATCGGGTCTCCGATCAAAATCATTCTTGGAGATGAGTTCTTTAGTAAGACCTAAGATTGCTGGAGCTTGTCTCCGCGTCGGGCCTCCGATCGAAGCAATTCTCGGAGATGAGTTCTTTAGTAAGACCCTAGAACGCCGGAGCTTGTCTCTGCGTCGGGCCTCCGATCGAAGCAATTCTCGAAGATGAGTTCTTTGGTAAGACCCAAGAACGCTAGAGCTTGTCTCCGTGTCGGGCCTCCGATCGAAGCAATTCTCGAAGATGAGTTCTTTCGTAAGACCCAAGAACGCTGGAGCTTGTCTCCGCGTCGGGCCTCAGATCGAAGCAATTCTCAGAGATGAGTTCTTTAGTGAGACCCAAGAACGCTGGAGCTTATCTCCGCGTCGTGCCTCCAATTGAAGCAATTCTCAGAGATGAGTTCTTTAGTAAGACCCAAGAACGCCGGAGCTTGTGTCCGGGTCGGGCCTCCGATCGAAGAAATTCTCGGAGATGAGTTCTTTAGTAAGACCCAAGAACGTTGGAGCTTGTCTCCGCATCGGGCCTCTGATTGAAGCAATTCTCAGAGAGGAGTTCTTTAGAAAGACCCAAGAACGTTGGAGCTTGTCTCCGCATCGGGCCTTCGATTGAAGCAATCCTCGAAGATGAATTGTATCGTAAGACCCAAGAACGCTGGAGCTTGGCTCCGCGTCGGGCCTCCGATCGTAATAATTCTCAGAGATGAGTTCTTTAGTTAGACCCAAGAACGCTGGAGCTTATCTCCGCGTCGTGCCTCCGATTGAAGATATTCTCAGAGATGAGTTCTTTAGTAAGACCCAAGAAGGCCGGAGCTTTTGTCCGGGTCGGGCCTCCGATCGAAGAAATTCTCAGAGATGAGTTCTTTAGTAAGACCCAAGAATGCTGGAGCTTGTCTCCGCGTCGGGCCTCCGATTGAAGCAATCCTCGAAGATGAGTAGTTTCGTAAGACCCAAGAATGCTGGAGCTTGGCTCCGCGTCAGGCCTTCGATTGTAGCAATTCTCAGAGATGAGTTCTTTAGTAAGACCCCAGAACGCCGGAGCTTGTCTCTGTGTCGGGCCTTCAATCGAAGCAATTCTCAGAGATGAGTTCTTTCGTAAGACCCAAGAACGCTGGAGCTTGGCTCCGCATCGGGCCTCCGATGGAAACAATTCTCAGAGATGAGTTCTTTAATATGACCCAAGAACGCTTGAGCTTGTCTCTGCGTCGGGCCTCCGATCGAAGAAATTCTCGGAGATGAGTTCTTTAGTAAGACCCAAGAACGTCGGAGCTTGTCTCCGCGTCGGGCCTCCGATCGAAGCAATTGTCGGAGATGAGTTCTTTAGTAAGACCGAAGAACGCTGGATCTTGTCTCCACGTCGGGCCTCCGATCGAAGCAATTCTCGGAAATGAGTTCTTTAGTAAGACCCAAGAACGCTTGAGCTTGTCTCCCCATCGGGCCTCCGATCAAAATCATTCTCGGAGATGAGTTCTTTAGTAAGACCTAAGATTGTTGGAGCTTGTCTACGCATCGGGCCTCCGATCGAAGCAATTCTTGGAGATGAGTTCTTTACTAAGACCCAAGAACGCCGAAGCTTGTCTCTGCGTTGGGCCTCCGATCAAAGCAATTCTCGAAGATGAGTTCTATAGTAAGACCCAAGAGCGCTGGAGCTTGAGCTTGTCTCCGCGTCGGGCCCCTGATCGAAGAAATTCTAGGAGATGAGTTCTTTAGTAAGACCGAAAAACGCTGAAGCTTGTCTCCACGTCGGGCCTCCGATCGAAGCAATTCTCGGAGATGAGTTCTTTAGGTAGACCCAAGAACGCTTGAGCTTGTCTCCCCATCGGGTCTCCGATCAAAATCATTCTTGGAGATGAGTTCTTTAGTAAGACCTAAGATTGCTGGAGCTTGTCTCCGCGTCGGGCCTCCGATCGAAGCAATTCTCGGAGATGAGTTCTTTAGTAAGACCCTAGAACGCCGGAGCTTGTCTCTGCGTCGGGCCTCCGATCGAAGCAATTCTCGAAGATGAGTTCTTTGGTAAGACCCAAGAACGCTAGAGCTTGTCTCCGTGTCGGGCCTCCGATCGAAGCAATTCTCGAAGATGAGTTCTTTCGTAAGACCCAAGAACGCTGGAGCTTGTCTCCGCGTCGGGCCTCAGATCGAAGCAATTCTCAGAGATGAGTTCTTTAGTGAGACCCAAGAACGCTGGAGCTTATCTCCGCGTCGTGCCTCCAATTGAAGCAATTCTCAGAGATGAGTTCTTTAGTAAGACCCAAGAACGCCGGAGCTTGTGTCCGGGTCGCGCCTCCGATCGAAGAAATTCTCGGAGATGAGTTCTTTAGTAAGACCCAAGAACGTTGGAGCTTGTCTCCGCATCGGGCCTCTGATTGAAGCAATTCTCAGAGAGGAGTTCTTTAGAAAGACCCAAGAACGTTGGAGCTTGTCTCCGCATCGGGCCTTCGATTGAAGCAATCCTCGAAGATGAATTGTATCGTAAGACCCAAGAACGCTGGAGCTTGGCTCCGCGTCGGGCCTCCGATCGTAATAATTCTCAGAGATGAGTTCTTTAGTTAGACCCAAGAACGCTGGAGCTTATCTCCGCGTCGTGCCTCCGATTGAAGATATTCTCAGAGATGAGTTCTTTAGTAAGACCCAAGAAGGCCGGAGCTTTTGTCCGGGTCGGGCCTCCGATCGAAGAAATTCTCAGAGATGAGTTCTTTAGTAAGACCCAAGAATGCTGGAGCTTGTCTCCGCGTCGGGCCTCCGATTGAAGCAATCCTCGAAGATGAGTAGTTTCGTAAGACCCAAGAATGCTGGAGCTTGGCTCCGCGTCAGGCCTTCGATTGTAGCAATTCTCAGAGATGAGTTCTTTAGTAAGACCCCAGAACGCCGGAGCTTGTCTCTGTGTCAGGCCTTCAATCGTAGCAATTCTCAGAGATGAGTTCTTTCGTAAGACCCAGGAACGCTGGAGCTTGGCTCCGCATCGGGCCTCCGATGGAAACAATTCTCAGAGATGAGTTCTTTAATATGACCCAAGAACGCTTGAGCTTGTCTCTGCGTCGGGCCTCCGATCGAAGAAATTCTCGGAGATGAGTTCTTTAGTAAGACCCAAGAACGTCGGAGCTTGTCTCCGCGTCGGGTCTCCGATCGAAGCAATTGTCGGAGATGAGTTCTTTAGTAAGACCGAAGAACGCTGGATCTTGTCTCCACGTCGGGCCTCCGATCGAAGCAATTCTCGGAAATGAGTTCTTTAGTAAGACCCAAGAACGCTTGAGCTTGTCTCCCCATCGGGCCTCCGATCAAAATCATTCTCGGAGATGAGTTCTTTAGTAAGACCTAAGATTGTTGGAGCTTGTCTACGCATCGGGCCTCCGATCGAAGCAATTCTTGGAGATGAGTTCTTTACTAAGACCCAAGAACGCCGAAGCTTGTCTCTGCGTTGGGCCTCCGATCAAAGCAATTCTCGAAGATGAGTTCTATAGTAAGACCCAAGAGCGCTGGAGCTTGAGCTTGTCTCCGCGTCGGGCCCCTGATCGAAGAAATTCTAGGAGATGAGTTCTTTAGTAAGACCGAAAAACGCTGAAGCTTGTCTCCACGTCGGGCCTCCGATCGAAGCAATTCTCGGAGATGAGTTCTTTAGGTAGACCCAAGAACGCTTGAGCTTGTCTCCCCATCGGGTCTCCGATCAAAATCATTCTTGGAGATGAGTTCTTTAGTAAGACCTAAGATTGCTGGAGCTTGTCTCCGCGTCGGGCCTCCGATCGAAGCAATTCTCGGAGATGAGTTCTTTAGTAAGACCCTAGAACGCCGGAGCTTGTCTCTGCGTCGGGCCTCCGATCG
This sequence comes from Persicaria tinctoria, assembly GCA_037127255.1. Taxonomy (NCBI): domain Eukaryota; kingdom Viridiplantae; phylum Streptophyta; class Magnoliopsida; order Caryophyllales; family Polygonaceae; genus Persicaria; species Persicaria tinctoria. The sequence continues at coordinate 45,898,298 of JBANSL010000013.1, forward strand.
AAGCAATTCTCGAAGATGAGTTCTTTGGTAAGACCCAAGAACGCTAGAGCTTGTCTCCGTGTCGGGCCTCCGATCGAAGCAATTCTCGAAGATGAGTTCTTTCGTAAGACCCAAGAACGCTGGAGCTTGTCTCCGCGTCGGGCCTCAGATCGAAGCAATTCTCAGAGATGAGTTCTTTAGTGAGACCCAAGAACGCTGGAGCTTATCTCCGCGTCGTGCCTCCAATTGAAGCAATTCTCAGAGATGAGTTCTTTAGTAAGACCCAAGAACGCCGGAGCTTGTGTCCGGGTCGGGCCTCCGATCGAAGAAATTCTCGGAGATGAGTTCTTTAGTAAGACCCAAGAACGTTGGAGCTTGTCTCCGCATCGGGCCTCTGATTGAAGCAATTCTCAGAGAGGAGTTCTTTAGAAAGACCCAAGAACGTTGGAGCTTGTCTCCGCATCGGGCCTTCGATTGAAGCAATCCTCGAAGATGAATTGTATCGTAAGACCCAAGAACGCTGGAGCTTGGCTCCGCGTCGGGCCTCCGATCGTAATAATTCTCAGAGATGAGTTCTTTAGTTAGACCCAAGAACGCTGGAGCTTATCTCCGCGTCGTGCCTCCGATTGAAGATATTCTCAGAGATGAGTTCTTTAGTAAGACCCAAGAAGGCCGGAGCTTTTGTCCGGGTCGGGCCTCCGATCGAAGAAATTCTCAGAGATGAGTTCTTTAGTAAGACCCAAGAATGCTGGAGCTTGTCTCCGCGTCGGGCCTCCGATTGAAGCAATCCTCGAAGATGAGTAGTTTCGTAAGACCCAAGAATGCTGGAGCTTGGCTCCGCGTCAGGCCTTCGATTGTAGCAATTCTCAGAGATGAGTTCTTTAGTAAGACCCCAGAACGCCGGAGCTTGTCTCTGTGTCGGGCCTTCAATCGAAGCAATTCTCAGAGATGAGTTCTTTCGTAAGACCCAAGAAAGCTGGAGCTTGGCTCCGCATCGGGCCTCCGATGGAAACAATTCTCAGAGATGAGTTCTTTAATATGACCCAAGAACGCTTGAGCTTGTCTCTGCGTCGGGCCTCCGATCGAAGAAATTCTCGGAGATGAGTTCTTTAGTAAGACCCAAGAACGTCGGAGCTTGTCTCCGCGTCGGGCCTCCGATCGAAGCAATTGTCGGAGATGAGTTCTTTAGTAAGACCGAAGAACGCTGGATCTTGTCTCCACGTCGGGCCTCCGATCGAAGCAATTCTCGGAAATGAGTTCTTTAGTAAGACCCAAGAACGCTTGAGCTTGTCTCCCCATCGGGCCTCCGATCAAAATCATTCTCGGAGATGAGTTCTTTAGTAAGACCTAAGATTGTTGGAGCTTGTCTACGCATCGGGCCTCCGATCGAAGCAATTCTTGGAGATGAGTTCTTTACTAAGACCCAAGAACGCCGAAGCTTGTCTCTGCGTTGGGCCTCCGATCAAAGCAATTCTCGAAGATGAGTTCTATAGTAAGACCCAAGAGCGCTGGAGCTTGAGCTTGTCTCCGCGTCGGGCCCCTGATCGAAGAAATTCTAGGAGATGAGTTCTTTAGTAAGACCGAAAAACGCTGAAGCTTGTCTCCACGTCGGGCCTCCGATCGAAGCAATTCTCGGAGATGAGTTCTTTAGGTAGACCCAAGAACGCTTGAGCTTGTCTCCCCATCGGGTCTCCGATCAAAATCATTCTTGGAGATGAGTTCTTTAGTAAGACCTAAGATTGCTGGAGCTTGTCTCCGCGTCGGGCCTCCGATCGAAGCAATTCTCGGAGATGAGTTCTTTAGTAAGACCCTAGAACGCCGGAGCTTGTCTCTGCGTCGAGCCTCCGATCGAAGCAATTCTCGAAGATGAGTTCTTTGGTAAGACCCAAGAACGCTAGAGCTTGTCTCCGTGTCGGGCCTCCGATCGAAGCAATTCTCGAAGATGAGTTCTTTCGTAAGACCCAAGAACGCTGGAGCTTGTCTCCACGTCGGGCCTCAGATCGAAGCAATTCTCAGAGATGAGTTCTTTAGTGAGACCCAAGAACGCTGGAGCTTATCTCCGCGTCGTGCCTCCAATTGAAGCAATTCTCAGAGATGAGTTCTTTAGTAAGACCCAAGAACGCCGGAGCTTTTGTCCGGGTCGGGCCTCCGATCGAAGAAATTCTCGGAGATGAGTTCTTTAGTAAGACCCAAGAACGCTGGAGCTTGTCTCCGCATCGGGCCTCCGATTGAAGCAATCCTCGAAGATGAATTGTTTCGTAAGACCCAAGAACGCTGGAGCTTGGCTCCACGTCGGGCCTCCGATCGTAGCAATTCTCAGAGATGAGTTCTTTAGTTAGACCCAAGAACGCCGGAGCTTGTGTCCGGGTCGGGCCTCCGATCGAAGAAATTCTCGGAGATGAATTCTTTAGTAAGACCCAAGAATGCTGGAGCTTGTCTCCGCGTCGGGCCTCAGATCGAAGCAATTCTCAGAGATGAGTTCTTTAGAAAGACCCAAGAACGCTGGAGCTTGTCTCCGCATCGGGCCTCCGATTGAAGAAATCCTCGAAGATGAGTAGTTTCGTAAGACCCAAGAACGCTGGAGCTTGGCTCCGCGTCGGGCCTTCGATTGTAGCAATTCTCAGAGATGAGTTCTTTAGTAAGACCCCAGAACGCCGGAGCTTGTCTCTGTGTCGGGCCTTCAATCGAAGCAATTCTCATAGATGAGTTCTTTCGTAAGACCCAAGAACGCTGGAGCTTGGCTCCGCATCGGGCCTCTGATGGAAACAATTCTCAGAGATGAGTTCTTTAATATGACCCAAGAACGCTTGAGCTTGTCTCCGCGTCGGGCCTCCGATCGAAGAAATTCTCGGAGATGAGTTCTTTAGTAAGACCCAAGAACGCCGGAGCTTGTCTCCGCGTCGGGCCTCCGATCGAAGCAATTGTCGGAGATGAGTTCTTTAGTAAGACCGAAGAACGCTGGAGCTTGTCTCCACATCGGGCCTCCGATCGAAGCAATTCTCGGAAATGAGTTCTTTAGTAAGACCCAAGAACACTTGAGCTTGTCTCCCCATCGGGCCTCCGATCAAAATCATTCTCGGAGATGAGTTCTTTAGTAAGACCTAAGATTGCTGGAGCTTGTCCACGCATCGGGCCTCCGATCGAAGCAATTCTTGGAGATGAGTTCTTTAGTAAGACCCAGGAACGCCGGAGCTTGTCTCTTCGTCGGGCCTCCGATCAAAGCAATTCTCGAAGATGAGTTCTATAGTAAGACCCAAGAGCGCTGGAGCTTGAGCTTGTCTCCGCGTCGGGCCCCTGATCGAAGAAATTCTAGGAGATGAGTTCTTTAGTAAGACCGAAAGACGCTGAAGCTTGTCTCCACGTCGGGCCTCCGATCGAAGCAATTCTCGGAGATGAGTTCTTTAGGTAGACCCAAGAACGCTTGAGCTTGTCTCCCCATCGGGTCTCCGATCAAAATCATTCTTGGAGATGAGTTCTTTAGTAAGACCTAAGATTGCTGGAGCTTGTCTCCGCGTCGGGCCTCCGATCGAAGCAATTCTCGGAGATGAGTTCTTTAGTAAGACCCTAGAACGCCGGAGCTTGTCTCTGCGTCGGGCCTCCGATCGAAGCAATTCTCGAAGATGAGTTCTTTGGTAAGACCCAAGAACGCTAGAGCTTGTCTCCGTGTCGGGCCTCCGATCGAAGCAATTCTCGAAGATGAGTTCTTTCGTAAGACCCAAGAACGCTGGAGCTTGTCTCCGCGTCGGGCCTCAGATCAAAGCAATTCTCAGAGATGAGTTCTTTAGTGAGACCCAAGAACGCTGGAGCTTATCTCCGCGTCGTGCCTCCAATTGAAGCAATTCTCAGAGATGAGTTCTTTAGTAAGACCCAAGAACGCCGGAGCTTGTATCCGGGTCGGGCCTCCGATCGAAGAAATTCTCGGAGATGAGTTCTTTAGTAAGACCCAAGAACGTTGGAGCTTGTCTCTGCGTCGGGCCTCTAATTGAAGCAATTCTCAGAGAGGAGTTCTTTAGAAAGACCCAAGAACGCTGGAGCTTGTCTCCGCATCGGGCCTCCGATTGAAGCAATCCTCGAAGATGAATTGTTTCGTAAGACCCAAGAACGCTGGAGCTTGGCTCCACGTCGGGCCTCCGATCGTAGCAATTCTCAGAGATGAGTTCTTTAGTTAGACCCAAGAACGCCGGAGCTTGTGTCCGGGTCGGGCCTCCGATCGAAGAAATTCTCGGAGATGAATTCTTTAGTAAGACCCAAGAATGCTGGAGCTTGTCTCCGCGTCGGGCCCCAGATCGAAGCAATTCTCAGAGATGAGTTCTTTAGAAAGACCCAAGAACGCTGGAGCTTGTCTCCGCATCGGGCCTCCGATTGAAGAAATCCTCGAAGATGAGTAGTTTCGTAAGACCCAAGAACGCTGGAGCTTGGCTCCGCGTCGGGCCTTCGATTGTAGCAATTCTCAGAGATGAGTTCTTTAGTAAGACCCCAGAACACCGGAGCTTGTCTCTGTGTCGGGCCTTCAATCGAAGCAATTCTCAGAGATGAGTTCTTTCGTAAGACCCAAGAACGCTGGAGCTTGGCTCCGCATCGGGCCTCTGATGGAAACAATTCTCAGAGATGAGTTCTTTAATATGACCCAAGAACGCTTGAGCTTGTCTCCGCGTCGGGCCTCCGATCGAAGAAATTCTCGGAGATGAGTTCTTTAGTAAGACCCAAGAACGCCGGAGCTTGTCTCCGCGTCGGGCCTCCGATCGAAGCAATTGTCGGAGATGAGTTCTTTAGTAAGACCGAAGAACGCTGGAGCTTGTCTCCACATCGGGCCTCCGATCGAAGCAATTCTCGGAAATGAGTTCTTTAGTAAGACCCAAGAACACTTGAGCTTGTCTCCCCATCGGGCCTCCGATCAAAATCATTCTCGGAGATGAGTTCTTTAGTAAGACCTAAGATTGCTGGAGCTTGTCCACGCATCGGGCCTCCGATCGAAGCAATTCTTGGAGATGAGTTCTTTAGTAAGACCCAGGAACGCCGGAGCTTGTCTCTTCGTCGGGCCTCCGATCAAAGCAATTCTCGAAGATGAGTTCTATAGTAAGACCCAAGAGCGCTGGAGCTTGAGCTTGTCTCCGCGTCGGGCCCCTGATCGAAGAAATTCTAGGAGATGAGTTCTTTAGTAAGACCGAAAGACGCTGAAGCTTGTCTCCACGTCGGGCCTCCGATCGAAGCAATTCTCGGAGATGAGTTCTTTAGGTAGACCCAAGAACGCTTGAGCTTGTCTCCCCATCGGGTCTCCGATCAAAATCATTCTTGGAGATGAGTTCTTTAGTAAGACCTAAGATTGCTGGAGCTTGTCTCCGCGTCGGGCCTCCGATCGAAGCAATTCTCGGAGATGAGTTCTTTAGTAAGACCCTAGAACGCCGGAGCTTGTCTCTGCGTCGGGCCTCCGATCGAAGCAATTCTCGAAGATGAGTTCTTTGGTAAGACCCAAGAACGCTAGAGCTTGTCTCCGTGTCGGGCCTCCGATCGAAGCAATTCTCGAAGATGAGTTCTTTCGTAAGACCCAAGAACGCTGGAGCTTGTCTCCGCGTCGGGCCTCAGATCAAAGCAATTCTCAGAGATGAGTTCTTTAGTGAGACCCAAGAACGCTGGAGCTTATCTCCGCGTCGTGCCTCCAATTGAAGCAATTCTCAGAGATGAGTTCTTTAGTAAGACCCAAGAACGCCGGAGCTTGTATCCGGGTCGGGCCTCCGATCGAAGAAATTCTCGGAGATGAGTTCTTTAGTAAGACCCAAGAACGTTGGAGCTTGTCTCTGCGTCGGGCCTCTGATTGAAGCAATTCTCAGAGAGGAGTTCTTTAGAAAGACCCAAGAACGCTGGAGCTTGTCTCCGCATCGGGCCTCCGATTGAAGCAATCCTCGAAGATGAATTGTTTCGTAAGACCCAAGAACGCTGGAGCTTGGCTCCACGTCGGGCCTCCGATCGTAGCAATTCTCAGAGATGAGTTCTTTAGTTAGACCCAAGAACGCTGGAGCTTATCTCCGCGTCGTGCCTCCGATTGAAGATATTCTCAGAGATGAGTTCTTTAGTAAGACCCAAGAACGCCGGAGCTTGTGTCCGGGTCGGGCCTCCGATCGAAGAAATTCTCGGAGATGAATTCTTTAGTAAGACCCAAGAATGCTGGAGCTTGTCTCCGCGTTGGGCCTCAGATCGAAGCAATTCTCAGAGATGAGTTCTTTAGAAAGACCCAAGAACGCTGGAGCTTGTCTCCGCATCGGGTCTCCGATTGAAGCAATCCTCGAAGATGAGTAGTTTCGTAAGACCCAAGAACGCTGGAGCTTGGCTCCGCGTCGGGCCTTCGATTGTAGCAATTCTCAGAGATGAGTTCTTTAGTAAGACCCCAGAACGCCGGAGCTTGTCTCTGTGTCGGGCCTTCAATCGAAGCAATTCTCAGAGATGAGTTCTTTCGTAAGACCCAAGAACGCTGGAGCTTGGCTCCGCATCGGGCCTCTGATGGAAACAATTCTCAGAGATGAGTTCTTTAATATGACCCAAGAACGCTTGAGCTTGTCTCCGCGTCGGGCCTCCGATCGAAGAAATTCTCGGAGATGAGTTCTTTAGTAAGACCCAAGAACGCCGGAGCTTGTCTCCGCGTCGGGCCTCCGATCGAAGCAATTATCGGAGATGTGTTCTTTAGTAAGACCGAAGAACGCTGGAGCTTGTCTCCACATCGGGCCTCCGATCGAAGCAATTCTCGGAAATGAGTTCTTTAGTAAGACCCAAGAACGCTTGAGCTTGTCTCCCCATCGGGCCTCCGATCAAAATCATTCTCGGAGATGAGTTCTTTAGTAAGACCTAAGATTGCTGGAGCTTGTCTCCGCATCGGGCCTCCGATCGAAGCAATTCTTGGAGATGAGTTCTTTAGTAAGACCCAGGAACGCCGGAGCTTGTCTCTTCGTCGGGCCTCCGATCAAAGCAATTCTCGAAGATGAGTTCTATAGTAAGACCCAAGAGCGCTGGAGCTTAATCTTGTCTCCGCGTCGGGCCCCTGATCGAAGAAATTCTAGGAGATGAGTTCTTTAGTAAGACCGAAAAACGCTGAAGCTTGTCTCCACGTCGGGCCTCCGATCGAAGCAATTCTCGGAGATGAGTTCTTTAGGTAGACCCAAGAACGCTTGAGCTTGTCTCCCCATCGGGCCTCCGATCAAAATCATTCTTGGAGATGAGTTCTTTAGTAAGACCTAAGATTGTTGGAGCTTGTCTCTGCGTCGGGCCTCCGATCGAAGCAATTCTCGGAGATGAGTTCTTTAGTAAGACCCAAGAACGCCGGAGCTTGTCTCTGCGTCGGGCCTCCGATCGAAGCAATTCTCGAAGATGAGTTCTTTAGTAAGACCCAAGAACGCTAGAGCTTGTCTCCGTGTCGTGCCTCCGATCGAAGCAATTCTCGAAGATGAGTTCTTTCGTAAGACCCAAGAACGCTGGAGCTTGGCTCCGCGTGGGGCCTCCGATCGAAGCAATTCTCAGAGATGAGTTCTTTAGTAAGACCCAAGAACGCCGGAGCTTGTGTCCGGGTCGGGCCTTCGATCGAAGAAATTCTCGGAGATGAGTTCTTTAGTAAGACCCAAGAACGCTGGAGCTTGTCTCCGCGTCGGGCCTCTGATTGAAGCAATTCTCAGAGATGAGTTCTTTAGAAAGACCCAAGAACGCTGGAGCTTGTCTTCGCATCGGGCCTCCGATTGAAGCAATCCTCGAAGATGAATTGTTTCGTAAGACCCAAGAACGCTGGAGCTTGGCTCCGCGTCGGGCCTCCGATCGTAGCAATTCTCAGAGATGAGTTCTTTAGTGAGACCCAAGAACGCTGGAGCTTGCTCCGCGTCGTGCCTCCGATTGAAGCAATTCTCAGAGATGAGTTCTTTAGTAAGACCCAAGAACGCCGGAGCTTGTGTCCGGGTCGGGTCTCCGATCGAAGAAATTCTCGGAGATGAGTTCTTTAGTAAGACCCAAGAATGCTGGAGCTTGTCTCCGCGTCGGGCCTCTGATCGAAGCAATTCTCAGAGATGAGTTCTTTAGAAAGACCCAAGAACGCTAGAGCTTGTCTCCGCATCGGGCCTCCGATTGAAGCAATCCTCGAAGATGAGTAGTTTCTTAAGACCCAAGAACGCTGGAGCTTGGCTCCGCGTCGGGCCTTCGATCGTAGCAATTCTCAGAGATGAGTTCTTTAGTAAGACCCCAGAAAGCCAGAGCTTGTCTCTGTGTCGGGCCTCCAATCGAAGCAATTCTCAGAGATAAGTTCTTTCGTAAGACCCATGAACGCTGGAGCTTGGCTCCGCATCGGGCCTCCGATGGAAAGAATTCTCAGAGATGAGTTCTTTAATATGACCCAAGAACGCTTGAGCTTGTCTCCGCGTCGGGCCACCGATCGAAGAAATTCTCGGAGATGAGTTCTTTAGTAAGACCCAAGAATGCTAGAGCTTGTCTCCACGTCGGGCCTCTGATCGAAGCAATTCTCAGAGATGAGTTCTTTAGAAAGACCCAAGAACGCTGGAGCTTGTCTCCGCATCGGGCCTCCGATTGAAGCAATCCTCGAAGATGAGTAGTTTCGTAAGACCCAAGAACGCTGGAGCTTGGCTCCGCGTCGGGCCTTCGATTGTAGCAATTCTCAGAGATGAGTTCTTTAGTAAGACCCCAGAACGCCAGAGCTTGTCTCTGTGTCGGGCCTCCAATCGAAGCAATTCTCAGAGATGAGTTCTTTCGTAAGACCCAAGAACGCTGGAGCTTGGCTCCGCATCGGGCCTCCGATGGAAACAATTCTCAGAGATGAGTTCTTCAATATGACCTAAGAACGCTTGAGCTTGTCTCCGCGTCGGGCCTCCGATCGAAGAAATTCTCGGAGATGAGTTCTTTAGTAAGACCCAAGAACGCCGGAGCTTGTCTCCGCGTCGGGCCTCCGATCGAAGCAATTGTCGGAGATGAGTTCTTTAGTAAGACCGAAGAACGCTGGAGCTTGTGTCCACGTCGGGCCTCCGATCGAAGCAATTCTCGGAAATGAGTTCTTTAGTAAGACCCAAGAACGCTTGAGCTTGTCTCCCCATCGGGCCTCTGATCAAAATCATTCTCGGAGATGAGTTCTTGTGTAAGACCTATGATTGCTGGAGCTTGTCTCCGCATCGGGCCTCCGATCGAAGTAATTCTTGGAGATGAGTTCTTTAGTAAGACCCAGGAACGCCGGAGCTTGTCTCTGCGTCGGGCCTCCGATCAAAGCAATTCTCGAAGATGAGTTCTATAGTAAGACCCAAGAGCGCTGGAGCTTGAGCTTGTCTCCGCGTCGGGCCCCTGATCGAAGAAATTCTAGGAGATGAGTTCTTTAGTAAGACCGAAAAACGCTGAAGCTTGTCTCCACGTCGGGCCTCCGATCGAAGCAATTCTCGGAGATGAGTTCTTTAGGTAGACCCAAGAACGCTTGAGCTTGTCTCCCCATCGGGCCTCCGATCAAAATCATTCTTGGAGATGAGTTCTTTAGTAAGACCTAAGATTGTTGGAGCTTGTCTCTGCGTCAGGCCTCCGATCGAAGCAATTCTCGGAGATGAGTTCTTTAGTAAGACCCAAGAACGCCGGAGCTTGTCTCTGCGTCGGGCCTCCGATCGAAGCAATTCTCGAAGATGAGTTCTTTAGTAAGACCCAAGAACGCTAGAGCTTGTCTCCGTGTCGGGCCTCCGGTCGAAGTAATTCTCGAAGATGAGTTCTTTCGTAAGACCCAAGAACGCTGGAGCTTGGCTCCGCGTGGGGCCTCCGATCGAAGCAATTCTCAGAGATGAGTTCTTTAGTGAGACCTAAGAACGCTGGAGCTTATCTCCGCGTCGTGCCTCCAATTGGAGCAATTCTCAGAGATGAGTTCTTTAGTAAGACCCAAGAACGCCGGAGCTTGTGTCCGGGTCGGGCCTTCGATCGAAGATATTCTCGGAGATGAGTTCTTTAGTAAGACCCAAGAACGCTGGAGCTTGTCTCCGCGTCGGGCCTCTGATTGAAGCAATTCTCAGAGATGAGTTCTTTAAAAAGACCCAAGAACGCCGGAGCTTGTCTCTGCATCGGGCCTCCGATTGAAGCAATCCTCGAAGATGAGTAGTTTCGTAAGACCCAAGAACGCTGGAGCTTGGCTCCGCGTTGGGCCTTCGATTGTAGCAATTCTCAGAGATGAGTTCTTTAGTAAGACCCCAGAACGCCAGAGCTTGTCTCTGTGTCGGGCCTCCAATCGAAGCAATTCTCAGAGATGAGTTCTTTCGTAAGACCCAAGAACGCTGGAGCTTGGCTCCGCATCGGGCCTCCGATGGAAACAATTCTCAGAGATGAGTTCTTCAATATGACCTAAGAACGCTTGAGCTTGTCTCCGCGTCGGGCCTCCGATCGAAGAAATTCTCGGAGATGAGTTCTTTAGTAAGACCCAAGAACGCCGGAGCTTGTCTCCGCGTCGGGCCTCCGATCGAAGCAATTGTCGGAGATGAGTTCTTTAGTAAGACCGAAGAACGCTGGAGCTTGTGTCCACGTCGGGCCTCCGATCGAAGCAATTCTCGGAAATGAGTTCTTTAGTAAGACCCAAGAACGCTTGAGCTTGTCTCCCCATCGGGCCTCTGATCAAAATCATTCTCGGAGATGAGTTCTTGTGTAAGACCTATGATTGCTGGAGCTTGTCTCCGCATCGGGCCTCCGATCGAAGTAATTCTTGGAGATGAGTTCTTTAGTAAGACCCAGGAACGCCGGAGCTTGTCTCTGCGTCGGGCCTCCGATCAAAGCAATTCTCGAAGATGAGTTCTATAGTAAGACCCAAGAGCGCTGGAGCTTGAGCTTGTCTCCGCGTCGGGCCCCTGATCGAAGAAATTCTAGGAGATGAGTTCTTTAGTAAGACCGAAAAACGCTGAAGCTTGTCTCCACGTCGGGCCTCCGATCGAAGCAATTCTCGGAGATGAGTTCTTTAGGTAGACCCAAGAACGCTTGAGCTTGTCTCCCCATCGGGCCTCCGATCAAAATCATTCTTGGAGATGAGTTCTTTAGTAAGACCTAAGATTGTTGGAGCTTGTCTCTGCGTCAGGCCTCCGATCGAAGCAATTCTCGGAGATGAGTTCTTTAGTAAGACCCAAGAACGCCGGAGCTTGTCTCTGCGTCGGGCCTCCGATCGAAGCAATTCTCGAAGATGAGTTCTTTAGTAAGACCCAAGAACGCTAGAGCTTGTCTCCGTGTCGGGCCTCCGGTCGAAGTAATTCTCGAAGATGAGTTCTTTCGTAAGACCCAAGAACGCTGGAGCTTGGCTCCGCGTGGGGCCTCCGATCGAAGCAATTCTCAGAGATGAGTTCTTTAGTGAGACCTAAGAACGCTGGAGCTTATCTCCGCGTCGTGCCTCCAATTGGAGCAATTCTCAGAGATGAGTTCTTTAGTAAGACCCAAGAACGCCGGAGCTTGTGTCCGGGTCGGGCCTTCGATCGAAGATATTCTCGGAGATGAGTTCTTTAGTAAGACCCAAGAACGCTGGAGCTTGTCTCCGCGTCGGGCCTCTGATTGAAGCAATTCTCAGAGATGAGTTCTTTAAAAAGACCCAAGAACGCCGGAGCTTGTCTCTGCATCGGGCCTCCGATTGAAGCAATCCTCGAAGATGAATTGTTTCGTAAGACCCAAGAACGCTGGAGCTTGGCTCCGCGTCGGGCCTCCGATCGTAGCAATTCTCAGAGATGAGTTCTTTAGTGAGACCCAAGAACGCTGGAGCTTATCTCCGCGTCGTGCCTCCGATTGAAGCAATTCTCAGAGATGAGTTCTTTAGTAAGACCCAAGAACGCCGGAGCTTGTGTCCGGGTCGGGTCTCCGATCGAAGAAATTCTCGGAGATGAGTTCTTTAGTAAGACCCAAGAATGCTGGAGCTTGTCTCCGCGTCGGGCCTCTGATCGAAGCAATTCTCAGAGATGAGTTCATTAGAAAGACCCAAGAACGCTGGAGCTTGTCTCCGCATCGGGCCTCCGAGTGAAGCAATCCTCGAAGATGAGTAGTTTCGTAAGACCCAAGAACGCTGGAGCTTGGCTCCGCGTCGGGCCTTCGATCGTAGCAATTCTCAGAGATGAGTTTTTAGTAAGACCCTAGAACGCCGGAGCTTGTCTCTGTGTCGGGCCTCCAATCGAAGCAATTCTCAGAGATGAGTTCTTTCGTAAGACCCAAGAACGCCGGAGCTTGGCTCCGCATCGGGCCTCCGATGGAAACAATTCTCAGAGATGAGTTCTTTAATATGACCCAAGAACGCTTGAGCTTGTCTCCGCGTCGGGCCTCCGATCGAAGAAATTCTCGGAGATGAGTTCTTTAGTAAGACCCAAGAACGCCGGAGCTTGTCTCCGCGTCGGGCCTCCGATCGAAGCAATTGTCGGAGATGAGTTCTTTAGTAAGACCGAAGAACGCTGGAGCTTGTGTCCACGTCGGGCCTCCGATCGAAGCAATTCTCGGAAATGAGTTCTTTAGTAAGACCCAAGAGCGCTGGAGCTTAATCTTGTCTCCGCGTCGGGCCCCTGATCGAAGAAATTCTAGGAGATGAGTTCTTTAGTAAGACCGAAAAACGCTGAAGCTTGTCTCCACGTCGGGCCTCCGATCGAAGCAATTCTCGGAGATGAGTTCTTTAGGTAGACCCAAGAACGCTTGAGCTTGTCTCCCCATCGGGCCTCCGATCAAAATCATTCTTGGAGATGAGTTCTTTAGTAAGACCTAAGATTGTTGGAGCTTGTCTCTGCGTCGGGCCTCCGATCGAAGCAATTCTCGGAGATGAGTTCTTTAGTAAGACCCAAGAACGCCGGAGCTTGTCTCTGCGTCGGGCCTCCGATCGAAGCAATTCTCGAAGATGAGTTCTTTAGTAAGACCCAAGAACGCTAGAGCTTGTCTCCGTGTCGTGCCTCCGATCGAAGCAATTCTCGAAGATGAGTTCTTTCGTAAGACCCAAGAACGCTGGAGCTTGGCTCCGCGTGGGGCCTCCGATCGAAGCAATTCTCAGAGATGAGTTCTTTAGTAAGACCCAAGAACGCCGGAGCTTGTGTCCGGGTCGGGCCTTCGATCGAAGAAATTCTCGGAGATGAGTTCTTTAGTAAGACCCAAGAACGCTGGAGCTTGTCTCCGCGTCGGGCCTCTGATTGAAGCAATTCTCAGAGATGAGTTCTTTAGAAAGACCCAAGAACGCTGGAGCTTGTCTTCGCATCGGGCCTCCGATTGAAGCAATCCTCGAAGATGAATTGTTTCGTAAGACCCAAGAACGCTGGAGCTTGGCTCCGCGTCGGGCCTCCGATCGTAGCAATTCTCAGAGATGAGTTCTTTAGTGAGACCCAAGAACGCTGGAGCTTGCTCCGCGTCGTGCCTCCGATTGAAGCAATTCTCAGAGATGAGTTCTTTAGTAAGACCCAAGAACGCCGGAGCTTGTGTCCGGGTCGGGTCTCCGATCGAAGAAATTCTCGGAGATGAGTTCTTTAGTAAGACCCAAGAATGCTGGAGCTTGTCTCCGCGTCGGGCCTCTGATCGAAGCAATTCTCAGAGATGAGTTCTTTAGAAAGACCCAAGAACGCTAGAGCTTGTCTCCGCATCGGGCCTCCGATTGAAGCAATCCTCGAAGATGAGTAGTTTCTTAAGACCCAAGAACGCTGGAGCTTGGCTCCGCGTCGGGCCTTCGATCGTAGCAATTCTCAGAGATGAGTTCTTTAGTAAGACCCCAGAAAGCCAGAGCTTGTCTCTGTGTCGGGCCTCCAATCGAAGCAATTCTCAGAGATAAGTTCTTTCGTAAGACCCATGAACGCTGGAGCTTGGCTCCGCATCGGGCCTCCGATGGAAAGAATTCTCAGAGATGAGTTCTTTAATATGACCCAAGAACGCTTGAGCTTGTCTCCGCGTCGGGCCACCGATCGAAGAAATTCTCGGAGATGAGTTCTTTAGTAAGACCCAAGAATGCTAGAGCTTGTCTCCACGTCGGGCCTCTGATCGAAGCAATTCTCAGAGATGAGTTCTTTAGAAAGACCCAAGAACGCTGGAGCTTGTCTCCGCATCGGGCCTCCGATTGAAGCAATCCTCGAAGATGAGTAGTTTCGTAAGACCCAAGAACGCTGGAGCTTGGCTCCGCGTCGGGCCTTCGATTGTAGCAATTCTCAGAGATGAGTTCTTTAGTAAGACCCCAGAACGCCAGAGCTTGTCTCTGTGTCGGGCCTCCAATCGAAGCAATTCTCAGAGATGAGTTCTTTCGTAAGACCCAAGAACGCTGGAGCTTGGCTCCGCATCGGGCCTCCGATGGAAACAATTCTCAGAGATGAGTTCTTCAATATGACCTAAGAACGCTTGAGCTTGTCTCCGCGTCGGGCCTCCGATCGAAGAAATTCTCGGAGATGAGTTCTTTAGTAAGACCCAAGAACGCCGGAGCTTGTCTCCGCGTCGGGCCTCCGATCGAAGCAATTGTCGGAGATGAGTTCTTTAGTAAGACCGAAGAACGCTGGAGCTTGTGTCCACGTCGGGCCTCCGATCGAAGCAATTCTCGGAAATGAGTTCTTTAGTAAGACCCAAGAACGCTTGAGCTTGTCTCCCCATCGGGCCTCTGATCAAAATCATTCTCGGAGATGAGTTCTTGTGTAAGACCTATGATTGCTGGAGCTTGTCTCCGCATCGGGCCTCCGATCGAAGTAATTCTTGGAGATGAGTTCTTTAGTAAGACCCAGGAACGCCGGAGCTTGTCTCTGCGTCGGGCCTCCGATCAAAGCAATTCTCGAAGATGAGTTCTATAGTAAGACCCAAGAGCGCTGGAGCTTGAGCTTGTCTCCGCGTCGGGCCCCTGATCGAAGAAATTCTAGGAGATGAGTTCTTTAGTAAGACCGAAAAACGCTGAAGCTTGTCTCCACGTCGGGCCTCCGATCGAAGCAATTCTCGGAGATGAGTTCTTTAGGTAGACCCAAGAACGCTTGAGCTTGTCTCCCCATCGGGCCTCCGATCAAAATCATTCTTGGAGATGAGTTCTTTAGTAAGACCTAAGATTGTTGGAGCTTGTCTCTGCGTCAGGCCTCCGATCGAAGCAATTCTCGGAGATGAGTTCTTTAGTAAGACCCAAGAACGCCGGAGCTTGTCTCTGCGTCGGGCCTCCGATCGAAGCAATTCTCGAAGATGAGTTCTTTAGTAAGACCCAAGAACGCTAGAGCTTGTCTCCGTGTCGGGCCTCCGGTCGAAGTAATTCTCGAAGATGAGTTCTTTCGTAAGACCCAAGAACGCTGGAGCTTGGCTCCGCGTGGGGCCTCCGATCGAAGCAATTCTCAGAGATGAGTTCTTTAGTGAGACCTAAGAACGCTGGAGCTTATCTCCGCGTCGTGCCTCCAATTGGAGCAATTCTCAGAGATGAGTTCTTTAGTAAGACCCAAGAACGCCGGAGCTTGTGTCCGGGTCGGGCCTTCGATCGAAGATATTCTCGGAGATGAGTTCTTTAGTAAGACCCAAGAACGCTGGAGCTTGTCTCCGCGTCGGGCCTCTGATTGAAGCAATTCTCAGAGATGAGTTCTTTAAAAAGACCCAAGAACGCCGGAGCTTGTCTCTGCATCGGGCCTCCGATTGAAGCAATCCTCGAAGATGAATTGTTTCGTAAGACCCAAGAACGCTGGAGCTTGGCTCCGCGTCGGGCCTCCGATCGTAGCAATTCTCAGAGATGAGTTCTTTAGTGAGACCCAAGAACGCTGGAGCTTATCTCCGCGTCGTGCCTCCGATTGAAGCAATTCTCAGAGATGAGTTCTTTAGTAAGACCCAAGAACGCCGGAGCTTGTGTCCGGGTCGGGTCTCCGATCGAAGAAATTCTCGGAGATGAGTTCTTTAGTAAGACCCAAGAATGCTGGAGCTTGTCTCCGCGTCGGGCCTCTGATCGAAGCAATTCTCAGAGATGAGTTCATTAGAAAGACCCAAGAACGCTGGAGCTTGTCTCCGCATCGGGCCTCCGAGTGAAGCAATCCTCGAAGATGAGTAGTTTCGTAAGACCCAAGAACGCTGGAGCTTGGCTCCGCGTCGGGCCTTCGATCGTAGCAATTCTCAGAGATGAGTTTTTAGTAAGACCCTAGAACGCCGGAGCTTGTCTCTGTGTCGGGCCTCCAATCGAAGCAATTCTCAGAGATGAGTTCTTTCGTAAGACCCAAGAACGCCGGAGCTTGGCTCCGCATCGGGCCTCCGATGGAAACAATTCTCAGAGATGAGTTCTTTAATATGACCCAAGAACGCTTGAGCTTGTCTCCGCGTCGGGCCTCCGATCGAAGAAATTCTCGGAGATGAGTTCTTTAGTAAGACCCAAGAACGCCGGAGCTTGTCTCCGCGTCGGGCCTCCGATCGAAGCAATTGTCGGAGATGAGTTCTTTAGTAAGACCGAAGAACGCTGGAGCTTGTGTCCACGTCGGGCCTCCGATCGAAGCAATTCTCGGAAATGAGTTCTTTAGTAAGACCCAAGAACGCTTGAGCTTGTCTCCCCATCGGGCCTCCGATCAAAATCATTCTCGGAGATGAGTTCTTTAGTAAGACCAAAGATTGCTGGAGCTTGTCTTCGCATCGGGCCTCCGATCGAAGCAATTCTTGGAGATGAGTTCTTTAGTAAGACCCAGGAACGCCGGAGCTTGTCTCTGCGTCGGGCCTCCGATCAAAGCAATTCTAGAAGATGAGTTCTATAGTAAGACCCAAGAGTGCTGGAGCTTGAGCTTGTCTCCGCGTCGGGCCCCTGATCGAAGAAATTCTAGGAGATGAGTTCTTTAGTAAGACCGAAAAACGCTGAAGCTTGTCTCCACGTCGGGCCTCCGATCGAAGCAATTCTCGGAGATGAGTTCTTTAGGTAGACCCAAGAACGCTTGAGCTTGTCTCCCCATCGGGCCTCCGATCAAAATCATTCTTGGAGATGAGTTCTTTAGTAAGACCTAAGATTGTTGGAGCTTGTCTCTGCGTCGGGCCTCTGATCGAAGCAATTCTCGGAGATGAGTTCTTTAGTAAGACCCAAGAACGCCGGAGCTTGTCTCTGCGTCGGGCCTCCGATCGAAGCAATTCTCGAAGATGAGTTCTTTAGTAAGACCCAAGAACGCTAGAGCTTGTCTCCGTGTCGGGCCTCCGATCGAAGCAATTCTCGAAGATGAGTTCTTTCGTAAGACCCAAGAACGCTGGAGCTTGGCTCCGCGTGGGGCCTCCTATCGAAGCAATTCTCAGAGATGAGTTCTTTAGTGAGACCTAAGAACGCTGGAGCTTATCTCCGCGTCGTGCCTCCAATTGAAGCAATTCTCAGAGATGAGTTCTTTAGTAAGACCCAAGAACGCCGGAGCTTGTGTCCGGGTCGGGCCTTCGATCGAAGAAATTCTCGGAGATGAGTTCTTTAGTAAGACCCAAGAACGCTGGAGCTTGTCTCCGCGTCGGGCCTCTGATTGAAGCAATTCTCAGAGATGAGTTCTTTATAAAGACCCAAGAACGCTGGAGCTTGTCTCTGTGTCGGGCCTCCGATTGAAGCAATCCTCGAAGATGAATTGTTTCGTAAGGCCCAAGAACGCTGGAGCTTGGCTCCGCGTCGGGCCTCCGATCGTAGCAATTCTCAGAGATGAGTTCTTTAGTGAGACCCAAGAACGCTGGAGCTTATCTTCGCGTCGTGCCTCCGATTGAAGCAATTCTCAGAGATGAGTTCTTTAGTAAGACCCAAGAACGCCGGAGCTTGTGTCCGGGTCGGGTCTCCGATCGAAGAAATTCTCGGAGATGAGTTCTTTAGTAAGACCCAAGAATGCTGGAGCTTGTCTTCGCGTCGGGCCTCTGATCGAAGCAATTCTCAGAGATGAGTTCTTTAGAAAGACCCAAGAACGCTGGAGCTTGTCTCCGCATCGGGCCTCCGAGTGAAGCAATCCTCGAAGATGAGTAGTTTCGTAAGACCCAAGAACGCTGGAGCTTGGCTCCGCGTCGGGCCTTCGATCGTAGCAATTCTCAGAGATGAGTTCTTTAGTAAGACCCCAGAACGCCAGAGCTTGTCTCTGTGTCGGGCCTCCAATCGAAGCAATTCTCAGAGATGAGTTCTTTCGTAAGACCCAAGAACGCCGGAGCTTGGCTCCGCATCGGGCCTCCGATGGAAACAATTCTCAGAGATGAGTTCTTTAATATGACCCAAGAACGCTTGAGCTTGTCTCCGCGTCGGGCCTCCGATCGAAGAAATTCTCGGAGATGAGTTCTTTAGTAAGACCCAAGAACGCCGGAGCTTGTCTCCGCGTCGGGCCTCCGATCGAAGCAATTGTCGGAGATGAGTTCTTTAGTAAGACCGAAGAACGCTGGAGCTTGTGTCCACGTCGGGCCTCCGATCGAAGCAATTCTCGGAAATGAGTTCTTTAGTAAGACCCAAGAACGCTTGAGCTTGTCTCCCCATCGGGCCTCCGATCAAAATCATTCTCGGAGATGAGTTCTTTAGTAAGACCAAAGATTGCTGGAGCTTGTCTTCGCATCGGGCCTCCGATCGAAGCAATTCTTGGAGATGAGTTCTTTAGTAAGACCCAGGAACGCCGGAGCTTGTCTCTGCGTCGGGCCTCCGATCAAAGCAATTCTAGAAGATGAGTTCTATAGTAAGACCCAAGAGTGCTGGAGCTTGAGCTTGTCTCCGCGTCGGGCCCCTGATCGAAGAAATTCTAGGAGATGAGTTCTTTAGTAAGACCGAAAAACGCTGAAGCTTGTCTCCACGTCGGGCCTCCGATCGAAGCAATTCTCGGAGATGAGTTCTTTAGGTAGACCCAAGAACGCTTGAGCTTGTCTCCCCATCGGGCCTCCGATCAAAATCATTCTTGGAGATGAGTTCTTTAGTAAGACCTAAGATTGTTGGAGCTTGTCTCTGCGTCGGGCCTCTGATCGAAGCAATTCTCGGAGATGAGTTCTTTAGTAAGACCCAAGAACGCCGGAGCTTGTCTCTGCGTCGGGCCTCCGATCGAAGCAATTCTCGAAGATGAGTTCTTTAGTAAGACCCAAGAACGCTAGAGCTTGTCTCCGTGTCGGGCCTCCGATCGAAGCAATTCTCGAAGATGAGTTCTTTCGTAAGACCCAAGAACGCTGGAGCTTGGCTCCGCGTGGGGCCTCCTATCGAAGCAATTCTCAGAGATGAGTTCTTTAGTGAGACCTAAGAACGCTGGAGCTTATCTCCGCGTCGTGCCTCCAATTGAAGCAATTCTCAGAGATGAGTTCTTTAGTAAGACCCAAGAACGCCGGAGCTTGTGTCCGGGTCGGGCCTTCGATCGAAGAAATTCTCGGAGATGAGTTCTTTAGTAAGACCCAAGAACGCTGGAGCTTGTCTCCGCGTCGGGCCTCTGATTGAAGCAATTCTCAGAGATGAGTTCTTTATAAAGACCCAAGAACGCTGGAGCTTGTCTCTGTGTCGGGCCTCCGATTGAAGCAATCCTCGAAGATGAATTGTTTCGTAAGGCCCAAGAACGCTGGAGCTTGGCTCCGCGTCGGGCCTCCGATCGTAGCAATTCTCAGAGATGAGTTCTTTAGTGAGACCCAAGAACGCTGGAGCTTATCTTCGCGTCGTGCCTCCGATTGAAGCAATTCTCAGAGATGAGTTCTTTAGTAAGACCCAAGAACGCCGGAGCTTGTGTCCGGGTCGGGTCTCCGATCGAAGAAATTCTCGGAGATGAGTTCTTTAGTAAGACCCAAGAATGCTGGAGCTTGTCTTCGCGTCGGGCCTCTGATCGAAGCAATTCTCAGAGATGAGTTCTTTAGAAAGACCCAAGAACGCTGGAGCTTGTCTCCGCATCGGGCCTCCGAGTGAAGCAATCCTCGAAGATGAGTAGTTTCGTAAGACCCAAGAACGCTGGAGCTTGGCTCCGCGTCGGGCCTTCGATCGTAGCAATTCTCAGAGATGAGTTCTTTAGTAAGACCCCAGAACGCCAGAGCTTGTCTCTGTGTCGGGCCTCCAATCGAAGCAATTCTCAGAGATAAGTTCTTTCGTAAGACCCAAGAACGCTGGAGCTTGGCTCCGCATCGGGCCTCCGATGGAAACAATTCTTAGAGATGAGTTCTTTAATATGACCCAAGAACGCTTGAGCTTGTCTCCGCGTCGGGCCTCCGATCGAAGAAATTCTCGGAGATGAGTTCTTTAGTAAGACCCAAGAATGCTGGAGCTTGTCTCCGCATCGGGCCTCTCATCGAAGCAATTTTCAGAGATGAGTTCTTTAGAAAGACCCAAGAACGCTGGAGCTTGTCTCCGCATCGGGCCTCCGATTGAAGCAATCCTCGAAGATGAGTAGTTTCGTAAGACCCAAGAACGCTGGAGCTTTGCTCCGCGTCGGGCCTTCGATTGTAGAAATTCTCAGAGATGAGTTTTTAGTAAGACCCCAGAACGCCGGAGCTTGTCTCTGTGTCGGGCCTCCAATCGAAGCAATTCTCAGAGATGAGTTCTTTCGTAAGACCCAAGAACGCTGGAGCTTGGCTCCGCATCGGGCCTCCGATGGAAACAATTCTCAGAGATGAGTTCTTTAATATGACCCAAGAACGCTTGAGCTTGTCTCCGCGTCGGGCCTCCGATCGAAGAAATTCTCGGAGATGAGTTCTTTAGTAAGACCCAAGAACGCCGGAGCTTGTCTCCGCGTCGGGCCTCCGATCGAAGCAATTGTCGGAGATGAGTTCTTTAGTAAGACCGAAGAACGCTGGAGCTTGTGTCCACGTCGGGCCTCCGATCGAAGCAATTCTCGAAAATGAGTTCTTTAGTAAGACCCAAGAACGCTTGAGCTTGTCTCCCTATCGGACCTCCGATCAAAATCATTCTCGGAGATGAGTTCTTTAGTAAGACCTAAGATTGCTGGAGCTTGTCTCCGCATCGGGCCTCCGATCGAAGCAATTCTTGGAGATGAGTTCTTTAGTAAGACCCAGGAACGCCGGAGCTTGTCTCTGCGTCGGGCCTCCGATCAAAGCAATTCTCGAAGATGAGTTCTATAGTAAGACCCAAGAGCGCTGGAGCTTGAGCTTGTCTCCGCGTCGGGCCCCTGATCGAAGAAATTCGAGGAGATGAGTTCATTAGTAAGACCGAAAAACGCTGAAGCTGGTCTCCACGTCGGGCCTCTGATCGAAGCAATTCTCGGAGATGAGTTCTTTAGGTAGACCCAAGAACGCTTGAGCTTGTCTCCCCATCGGGCCTCCGATCCAAATCATTCTTGGAGATGAGTTCTTTAGTAAGACCTAAGATTGTTGGAGCTTGTCTCTGCGTTGGGCCTCCGAACGAAGCAATTCTCGGAGATGAGTTCTTTAGTAAGACCCAAGAACGCCGGATCTTGTCTCTGCGTCGGGCCTCCGATCGAAGCAATTCTCGAAGATGAGTTCTTTAGTAAGACCCAAGAACGCTAGAGCTTGTCTCCGTGTCGGGCCTCCGATCGAAGCAATTCTCGAAGATGAGTTCTTTCGTAAGACCCAAGAACGCTGGAGCTTGGCTCCGCGTGGGGCCTCCGATCGAAGCAATTCTCAGAGATGAGTTCTTTAGTGAGACCTAAGAACGCTGGAGCTTATCTCCGCGTCGTGCCTCCAATTGAAGCAATTCTCAGAGATGAGTTCTTTAGTAAGACCCAAGAACGCCGGAGCTTGTGTCCGGGTCGGGCCTTCGATCGAAGAAATTCTCGGAGATGAGTTCTTTAGTAAGACCCAAGAACGCTGGAGCTTGTCTCCGCGTCGGGCCTCTGATTGAAGCAATTCTCAAAGATGAGTTCTTTAGAAAGACCCAAGAACGCTAGAGCTTGTCTCCGTGTCGGGCCTCCGATTGAAGCAATCCTCGAAGATGAATTGTTTCGTAAGACCCAAGAACGCTGGAGCTTGGCTCCGCGTCGGGCCTCCGATCGTAGCAATTCTCAGAGATGAGTTCTTTAGTGAGACCCAAGAACGCTGGAGCTTATCTTCGCGTCGTGCCTCCGATTGAAGCAATTCTCAGAGATGTGTTCTTTAGTAAGACCCTAGAACGCCGGAGCTTGTGTCCGGGTCGGGTCTCCGATCGAAGAAATTCTCGGAGATGAGTTCTTTAGTAAGACCCAAGAACGCCGGAGCTTGTCTTTGCGTCGGGCCTCCGATCGAAGCAATTCTCGAAGATGAGTTCTTTAGTAAGACCCAAGAACGCTAGAGCTTGTCTCCGTGTCGGGCCTCCGATCGAAGCAATTCTCGAAGATGAGTTCTTTCGTAAGACCCAAGAACGCTGGAGCTTGGCTCCGCGTGGGGCCTCCGATCGAAGCAATTCTCAGAGATGAGTTCTTTAGTGAGACCTAAGAACGCTGGAGCTTATCTCCGCGTCGTGCCTCCAATTGAAGCAATTCTCAGAGATGAGTTCTTTAGTAAGACCCAAGAACGCCGGAGCTTGTGTCCGGGTCGGGCCTTCGATCGAAGAAATTCTCGGAGATGAGTTCTTTAGTAAGACCCAAGAACGCTGGAGCTTGTCTCCGCGTCGGGCCTCTGATTGAAGCAATTCTCAAAGATGAGTTCTTTAGAAAGACCCAAGAACGCTAGAGCTTTTCTCTGTGTCGGGCCTCCGATTGAAGCAATCCTCGAAGATGAATTGTTTCGTAAGACCCAAGAACGCTGGAGCTTGGCTCCGCGTCGGGCCTCCGATCGTAGCAATTCTCAGAGATGAGTTCTTTAGTGAGACCCAAGAACGCTGGAGCTTATCTTCGCGTCGTGCCTCCGATTGAAGCAATTCTCAGAGATGAGTTCTTTAGTAAGACCCAAGAACGCCGGAGCTTGTGTCCGGGTCGGGTCTCCGATCGAAGAAATTCTCGGAGATGAGTTCTTTAGTAAGACCCAAGAATGCTGGAGCTTGTCTCCGTGTCGGGCCTCTGATCGAAGCAATTCTCAGAGATGAGTTCTTTAGAAAGACCCAAGAACGCTGGAGCTTGTCTCCGCATCGGGCCTCCGATTGAAGCAATCCTCGAAGATGAGTAGTTTCGTAAGACCCAAGAACGCTGGAGCTTGGCTCCGCGTCGGGCCTTCGATCGTAGCAATTCTCAGAGATGAGTTTTTTAGTAAGACCCCAGAACGCCAGAGCTTGTCTCTGTGTCGGGCCTCCAATCGAAGCAATTCTCAGAGATAAGTTCTTTCGTAAGACTCTATAACGCTGGAGCTTGGCTCCGCATCGGGCCTCCGATGGAAACAATTCTCAGAGATGAGTTCTTTAATATGACCCAAGAACGCTTGAGCTTGTCTCCGCGTCGGGCCTCCGATCGAAGAAATTCTCGGAGATGAGTTCTTTAGTAAGACCCAAGAATGCTGAAGCTTGTCTCCGCGTCGGGCCTCTGATCGAAGCAATTCTCAGAGATGAGTTCTTTAGAAAGACCCAAGAACGCTGGAGCTTGTCTCCGCATCGGGCCTCCGATTGAAGCAATCCTCGAAGATGATCCTCATAGACTCTGGTTCTGCTGAAATCATCCACAGAATGTGTGAGTCGGATACAAAAAAGATCAACTTCTCTAAAATAAAGATTCTTCAAGTCCTCACTGTTTCCGACTGGAGTAGCCCTTGGGATCTTAAACCCTTTACAGTTCCTCAAGCCCTTCCTGGCTACTCTTACATAGACTACAAAAATGCTTGGTATTACACATTATTGCTAAGACCTTATAGTCATTCTTGGTTCATCTTCTTTGACAGAAGATGCAATGACAATATTCCAGTATGGTTCTATCATTGGTGGTATCACTTTGGTGCTATTGATGATATTTACCCAGATCTCGCAAGAGTTACTTATGATTATTATTGTAAGCATTCTCTAAATAAACCTTTTACCAGACCTCTTAGGTTTCACAAAGATACTGGTTTAGCATGGATTTTTTGCTGGACCTATGAGACCATCCAAATCCTCCCAAAACCATTCCCCCTAACATTATGCAGGAAATACAAAATCAGATGGTGGGAAAAGTTTGATCTCAATGTTCTCACCATACCAAAGATACAAGAAATCCTGTCCAGGAAAAACCCAAAGCCCCAAAGCCCAATACCACAAACAAATAGCCCAATACCTCCACAACAGTCTCCAGTAAATTGCCCTGCTGATCAATTAAAGCAATGGCAAGAATTCCAGGCCTTCCAAAAATACCTAGCATCACAAAATGTACAACCAGCAGCATCCACCTCACAAAACAGTCCGCCCATAAAAGATGATCCTGCACAAGATGCTCAAGACCCATATGATTTTTAGTTTATATGTTCTTTATATGTAATTTTTATTTTTATTTTTTATGTAAATTTTTTTTAAAAAAAAAAAAAATTTGAATAAGGAGTATTTGTAAGTATTATATTATATACGCATATGGTGTAATCAGTAAATCTACTAGACCACTGAAGCCATCAAGAGAAGAAAGACGACACATACTGGTGGAAAGAAGAGCCGACAACAGACAATATTCCCCGTCACTATTCACTGTCACTATTCCCCGTCTCTATTCAATGTCACTATTCACTATTCACTATTTCAACTTTTACTATTCACTCGTATTATTCATAAAGAGCCAAAGAGACATCTCCCGCTATTGTCGCGGGAAGGAAGACTTCACCAAGAGAACCATCACATGCCTACAGTTGAACCACAACAGACGTAGGCAATGACGTCAAATGCAGATCAACTCTTGCCTATATAAAGAAGGATACAGATTGAGGAAAGGCATCGAAATTGAGAGTGCTCTTCCACATCTCAAAAAACCCTCTCAAGTCTGTCTCAAAAATATTTTCTTTCAGTTTTCAAGTTGTTCTAAGTTGAAGAAAAGTTTGAATATTTGTAAGTCTTTCTTATTTTCTCATAAATTGTTTGTATTCAATAGTTCCAAAATTATATAAAAGTTATAATTTGTGGTTATTTTCTGAGTTTATTACCTGTTTTTAAAAATTCGTTACTATCATCAAACCTGGGTTAAAATTGGTATCAGAGCCATTAGAAGTATTATTCTAAACCTTAAATTATATTTCTTTTTACTGTTTATATTACCGTTCATATTAACACTATTTACGTGTGCGTGCTTGGTTTAATCGTAAAACCGTTTGGTCAGCCCTTGGTTATGGGTGGTCCCGGTCGATGGTCCCACGCCAACTATAGTGTTAAACACTGAATTAGTAATGATAAGCAGTTAATAGAAATATGGCTTTACAGTTTAGACGAATGCTTTCTAGGGGTTCTAGTTCTAACAGTAACCCTGTTGTGCATAGTAATGAAAATTTGTATACAAATGATGAAAACAATATGGTTGATTGGTCCATTCCTCATCAGAATATAGAGTCAATTTATAGAATTGGGATTATAGACTTTAAAACAGCTTTTAGTGTAAGAAGTCATGAAGAAACTATTAGTCCTAGTAAAGAACAACAATCTTTACAACTTTTATCTTCTTTATCACTAAGAAAATATCAAACAAAAGGGTACAGATATATTCATCTAGGTTTGATACAAGTTGCTCTAAAACCGTTAGCCAGAAAAGGAATTGATACTCCTATTTTCATAGCCTTAAGAGATGATAGACTTAAATCTTACAAAGACTCGTTAATAGCTATAATTCAGACAAATATATGTAATGGCCCAGTCTATTTCAATTGTTCACCTAATTTTCATGTTGATCTTACAGACCCTAGGGTTACTCAGACGTTAACTTTAGATGTAAAAATCCTAAAAGATAACTTTAAACAATTATCAAAGAATTTTGCTATAATATATAGAGTTCATTATAGACTTTTAACTTCTTTAACAGATCCGAGATGTTTAATCCCTCCTGTTCCAAGAGGAGAAACAACTTTACTTCAGTTAGAAGCTGAAAAATCTACAATATTTACTCCTAAACTTATTAAATGGGATGATATAACTATTCCAACTACTTTAGAACTTGAACATGATTGTCCTCCAGAAAATTTAGAGAAAAAGGATGTTTCAGAAATAACTGAAAGTTCAGATGGTAAAGTTCTTCTTAAATTCAATCTTAGTAGAAGTTATTCAACGTTACCAAGACTAAGAAATAATTTAGAACCGAGGAGTTCTTTTTCAGATTCTTTCTATACTGCCAGAAGTAATAATTATAGTAGAAGAAATAAGAGTATAGATTTAGGAAACACAGATTTAGAAAATACAGAAGTAATCCTAGACTTCAGTAGTCCTATACCTAATCAGGTTACAGAACCTATAGACCAAACTCAATCTTCTCCTACTAATAGTGAAATGAACAGATACTCTTCAATAAATGTTATTATCAACTCTGTCTTTACAATAGACAAAGATTATCTTAGAACTGATTTTAATTCAAGAAAAAATAGAGAAAAAAGAAATTGGTTCTTAAGTTTCGAAGAAAGTTATAAAAATAAAATTAGAGAAATTTGGTATGAAGAAATGGAAAAAATTCAAATTAATATTCCTTTCTTTAGTTGGTTCAAACACTACCTTAAGAAAAATGGTATAGAACAACCTTTTAATTATAAATCCATAGAAGTACAAACTAGACTTACTAAAACGTGGAATATTTTACCAGAAGGAATAGTTCATTCAATTCACCCTCCTCTAAAAGGAATAAAAATCAAAACTGAAGAAGGAGAATTAACAGGTGAACCATTTAAAAATGGTAGGATTGGCACTTCAGACAATAGAACATCTACCTTAGAAGATGTTAAAAAAAAATTTCAACAAAATAATTATTCTAATCAGCTTCTTCATACTATAGCCACCCAAGTAGAACTTGTGCATGAGAAAATAGCTGGTGAAGAACCTAAGTTCCCTAGGAATATTTCTAGACCTCATTTTCAGATTCAAGGAATTCCAAAAGAATCTCTAAAAAATATCTCACTAAGTTCACCCTTAACTCTAATTGATAAAATAAATAAAAAATTAGATAAAGACAAACAAATACAATGTATAAATGAACAAAATGATAAATCTTCAGACTCAGACTCTGATTATCCTACTACTGAAGAATCTACAGGTTCAGAAAATTCAAACGACGAAAAGATAATTCATAATATTGAAACTAATTTTTATGATGAACCTTTAGAAATAAATAAGTTAAGAAAAAATAGAAAAGGATTTCAAGGGCATAGAAGAATTAATAGAAATATGGATACTAGAAACTTTTACTCTAGACCTACTCCTCCAGATATTCAATATGAAGAAAGATCCAAGTTTAGATCTACTGATTATAATGGACAAAGTATCTATGAGTGGAATATAGATGGAAAATCTGAAGGAGAAATCCTAAACACATTACAAGAAATGGGAATGGCTAACATAGCCTATAAATGTTCAGATAAAACTGACCAAGTCTGTGTATCCTTAATTGTTACAGGATTTACAGGACAATTAAAAAATTGGTGGGATAATGCCCTTACTTTTCAACAAAAAGAAGAAATCTTAAACTATAAAAATGATTTAGGAGAAGAAGAACCAGTAAATCAATTAATTTACACAATTAGTATGCACTTTATTGGAAATCCTAAAGAAGAGCTCCAAGCTAATAGAGAAATACTAAATAACTTAAAGTGTAAAACACTCAGTGATTACAGATGGTATAAAGATGTATTTCTTTCATATGTATTCAAAAGATCAGACTGTAATAAAGGATATTGGAAGGAACACTTCGTTGCTGGTCTACCTTCCTTATTCGCCCAAAGAATTAATCAAAAAATAAAAGAAGAGTTACAATCTGAAGAAATTCCCTGGAAAGATATAACATATGGACAGTTAACTGCGTTTGTTAAAAAAGAAGGATTAGCATTATGTTCAGAACTTAAATTACAGGCTAAATACGGAAAAGACAAGGGATCACGAAGAAAAGAATTAGGAAATTTCTGCCAAGACTTTGGATTAGAAAAAATTGGTGATCCTCCTAGTAAAAGAAAACAATTTAAAAGATCTGATAAAAAACAAAGTTTTAGAAAATCTAGATTTAATAAACAAAATAATAAAAAATCTGATAAACCAAGGGAAAAGAAAATTATCTGTTATAAGTGTGGAAAACCTGGACATAAAGCAAATCAATGCAATCTTAGACAAAAGATTTCAGAAGTTTGCAAAGAAGATGCAGAATTAAAAGACAAACTAGTTAAAATACTTATTAAAGAATCATCAGAAGAAGAAGGTCATGAATCATCAGACTCTGATGACTCTGGATCCACTCAATTTTGTTATGTTATAACAAAAGAAAAAGAAAATGAAGCATTATTTCAACTTATAGATAAACTTGAAGATCCAGCTATAAAACAAGAATATTTTATAAAATTAAAAAATTTAATTTTCAAAGAACAAAAAACTCTTCCCGAAGAACCGTTTAGTCTATCAAAAATGATCAGTAAAAGACCATCTTCAAGTATATTTTCATCTATAACAACTAAAGACCTTCAAGCTGAAGTTAACAATTTAAAAAGAGAAGTTAATGCTCTACAAGAACAACTCATTTTAAATGAAGCCAAAGACTTGGAATTAGAAACTAGAATTGCTCATCTTGAATTAAACAAACATGAAGGAGATGAACAAACTTCATCAGACTCATCTTCTAACATCAGATATAAAGAAAATATTTCTAAAGAAGAAGTTAATATTAATGATGATACTTTTATAAATGTTATTGAACAAATAAATTTTCAAAAATGGTATGTTTATGTAACCATAAAAGTAGAAGATTTCGTACTTAATACTATAGCCCTTTTAGACAGCGGAGCAGACCTTAATTGTATTTGCGAAGGGATTATTCCCTCAAAACATTATCATAAAACTACAGAAAAATTACATAATGCAAATGGGGCAAGAATGAAACTTAATTATAAAATACCTAGTGCATCTGTATGTAACAATGGATATTGTTTTAAAAATACTTTTATAATGGTAAAAGACTTAACACAAGAAGTTATATTAGGAACACCCTTTCTAACACAGATCTATCCCTTTAAAGTTAATAGACATGGTGTTCATACTAAAGTAATGGGAACTAAATTAACATTTAAGTTCCTTAATCCCATTAGACACTCAGAAGTTACCTTACTTCAAACTTCATCTATAATAAAAAATATAAATCTTATTACAAAAAAGTCATCATTAATCAACTCGTTAACTAAAGAAATCTACAGTCTTAAAATTGAAGAGAAACTTGCAAATCCTAATTTACAATTAAAAATAAAAGAACTTGAAGAACTCTTTATAAAATCAGTTTGTTCAGATTCCCCAACAGCCTTTTGGGAAAGAAAAAGACATCAAGTATCCTTACCTTATGAGAAAGAATTTAAAGAAATTAATATTCCTACTAAGGCTAGACCAATACAAATGAATTTAGAATTATTAAATTACTGTAAAGAGGAAATAAAGTCCCTTTTAAACAAAAAATTAATTAGAGAATCAAAGTCTCCTTGGAGTTGTGCAGCTTTTTATGTTAATAATCAAGCAGAAAAGGAAAGAGGAACACCTCGTTTAGTTATAAACTATAAACCACTTAATAAAGCTTTACAATGGATAAGATATCCTATTCCAAATAAGAGAGATTTACTTAACAGACTTTATGATTCTAATATATATTCAAAATTTGATATGAAAAGTGGATTTTGGCAAATACAAATAATAGAAGAAGATAGATATAAAACAGCCTTTACAGTTCCTTTTGGACATTACGAATGGAATGTAATGCCATTTGGATTAAAAAATGCACCATCAGAATTTCAAAAAATAATGAATGATATATTTAATCCATACTCTAAATTTATAATAGTCTATATTGACGATGTTTTAATATTCTCTAAAACCATAGAAGAACATTTTAAACATCTAAATACTTTTTTATATATTATTAAGAAAAATGGCCTAGCAGTCTCAGCCCCAAAAATAAAATTATTCCAAACCAAAATAAGATTTTTAGGACATAACATTTATCAACAAACAATAAGACCAATCAACAGAAGTATAGAATTCGCCAATAAATTTCCAGATGAAATAAAAGATAAAACACAACTTCAAAGATTCTTAGGATGTTTAAACTATATTTCAGATTTTTTCCCTAACCTAAGACAAATGTGTACCCTTTTATTTCAAAGATTAAAGAAAAACCCTAATCCTTGGACAGAAGAACATACTAAAATTGTACGAATGATAAAAGAAAAGGTTAAAACCCTTCCATGTACAAATATTCCTCATCCTTCTGCTTTCATGATAGTTGAAACAGATGCGTCAGAAATAGGCTTCGGAGGAATATTAAAACAAAGACTACAAGATCAAACTAAAGAAACCTTAGTAAGATATTATTCTGGTGTTTGGTCTGGACCACAAAAGAATTACAGTACCGTTAAAAAAGAAGTTCTTTCTATAGTTTTATGTATTTCTAAATTCCAAGATGATCTTTATAATAAAAAATTCTTACTTAGAGTCGATTGTAAATCGGCTAAAGAGATTTTACAAAAGGATGTGCAAAATTTAGTTTCTAAACAAATTTTTTCCAGATGGCAAGCCATAGTCTCAGTATTTGATTTTGAAATAGAATTTATTAAAGGAGAAAAGAATTCTTTACCTGATTTTCTTACAAGAGAATTTTTACAGGGAAAACAGCACAATGAAATTTATTTATAAAACATGGAAGGAGAAGATTGAACAAGATTTATGGATTCCCGCAGTACAAGATGTGATAGACATTTCAATCCTCCATGGCTATCCTAATCAAGAAATGATTGATTTTCTTAAAAAATTAAAATTAGAAGCCAGAAAGAGATTAAATAAAATTCCATTCTGATAAATATTTCCATTATCAACTGCCTTCTTACAAAAGAATTTATACAGATTTTTAAATGAAGACTATCATCATTAATCCTCATTTCAAGCCATTGAGAGAAAAGATAGAGCAAGAGTTACAAATACCATTTCTCCGTACAATGCTCAGACTATCTATATTACGTGGAGATCCAGATTTTAATCTAATAGTGGTTATTGACCAAAGATTACAAATTGCAGATAAGAGATTTCGGAGTATTCCATTCTAATGGAATCCAGTAGCAGAAAACAGATCCCACAAGATTATGAGCTTGTTCCTACAAGTTCAGCAATTGTCCCAACTCAAAATCAGTTCCAATCTCTTTCAGAATTTCCTCCTCTCTCATATCAAGAAGCTCTTTTTAGTCCAAAAACTCCTGCTAAGGCAATTCCCAAAAGAGACACTCCTTACTTCAGATATGTTACAAAACAAAATCCCATACAAGAAGTATACCTTACCCCAGAACATGAAGTCCTTTCACAAACACAAATAGAACCTTTTATTACCAAACTTTTCCCTACAGACTTCCAATGGTTTCCAAATGATTTAAGAAAGACTAGAAGATTCTATGAGCTCATCCTCATAGACTCTGGTTCTGCTGAAATCATCCACAGAATGTGTGAGTCGGATACAAAAAAGATCAACTTCTCTAAAATAAAGATTCTTCAAGTCCTCACTGTTTCCGACTGGAGTAGCCCTTGGGATCTTAAACCCTTTACAGTTCCTCAAGCCCTTCCTGGCTACTCTTACATAGACTACAAAAATGCTTGGTATTACACATTATTGCTAAGACCTTATAGTCATTCTTGGTTCATCTTCTTTGACAGAAGATGCAATGACAATATTCCAGTATGGTTCTATCATTGGTGGTATCACTTTGGTGCTATTGATGATATTTACCCAGATCTCGCAAGAGTTACTTATGATTATTATTGTAAGCATTCTCTAAATAAACCTTTTACCAGACCTCTTAGGTTTCACAAAGATACTGGTTTAGCATGGATTTTTTGCTGGACCTATGAGACCATCCAAATCCTCCCAAAACCATTCCCCCTAACATTATGCAGGAAATACAAAATCAGATGGTGGGAAAAGTTTGATCTCAATGTTCTCACCATACCAAAGATACAAGAAATCCTGTCCAGGAAAAACCCAAAGCCCCAAAGCCCAATACCACAAACAAATAGCCCAATACCTCCACAACAGTCTCCAGTAAATTGCCCTGCTGATCAATTAAAGCAATGGCAAGAATTCCAGGCCTTCCAAAAATACCTAGCATCACAAAATGTACAACCAGCAGCATCCACCTCACAAAACAGTCCGCCCATAAAAGATGATCCTGCACAAGATGCTCAAGACCCATATGATTTTTAGTTTATATGTTCTTTATATGTAATTTTTATTTTTATTTTTTTATGTAAATTTTTTTTAAAAAAAAATAAAAAAAATAAAAAAATAAAAAAAATAAAAAAAATAAAAAAAATAAAAAAAATTTGAATAAGGAGTATTTGTAAGTATTATATTATATACGCATATGGTGTAATCAGTAAATCTACTAGACCACTGAAGCCATCAAGAGAAGAAAGACGACACATACTGGTGGAAAGAAGAGCCGACAACAGACAATATTCCCCGTCACTATTCACTGTCACTATTCCCCGTCACTATTCAATGTCACTATTCACTATTCACTATTTCAACTTTTACTATTCACTCGTATTATTCATAAAGAGCCAAAGAGACATCTCCCGCTATTGTCGCGGGAAGGAAGACTTCACCAAGAGAACCATCACATGCCTACAGTTGAACCACAACAGACGTAGGCAATGACGTCAAATGCAGATCAACTCTTGCCTATATAAAGAAGGATACAGATTGAGGAAAGGCATCGAAATTGAGAGTGCTCTTCCACATCTCAAAAAACCCTCTCAAGTCTGTCTCAAAAATATTTTCTTTCAGTTTTCAAGTTGTTCTAAGTTGAAGAAAAGTTTGAATATTTGTAAGTCTTTCTTATTTTCTCATAAATTGTTTGTATTCAATAGTTCCAAAATTATATAAAAGTTATAATTTGTGGTTATTTTCTGAGTTTATTACCTGTTTTTAAAAATTCGTTACTATCATCAAACCTGGGTAAAAATTGGTATCAGAGCTTGAACATGATTGTCCTAGTAGGTTCTGTAACCTGATTATGTATAGGACTACTGAAGTCTAGTAGATTTACTGATTCCAACTACTTTAGAATCGGTGTAAATTTTCTTCTACTATAATTATTACTTCTTTATATAGGCAAGAGTTAGTTTTATTGATTCACTGTCTATATAGTAGAAGATTGAGTTTGGTCTATA
Source organism: Persicaria tinctoria (assembly GCA_037127255.1). Taxonomy (NCBI): domain Eukaryota; kingdom Viridiplantae; phylum Streptophyta; class Magnoliopsida; order Caryophyllales; family Polygonaceae; genus Persicaria; species Persicaria tinctoria. The sequence goes on from JBANSL010000013.1 coordinate 45,931,326, forward strand.
GGTTCAAGTTGCTCTATAGGTTCTGTAGCCAAGAACGCTGGAGCTTGGCTCCGCGTCGGGCCTTCGATTATAGCAATTCTCAGAGATGAGTTCTTTAGTAAGACCCCAGAACGCCGGAGCTTGTCTCTGTATCGGGCCTCCAATCGAAGCAATTCTCAGAGATGAGTTCTTTCGTAAGACCCAATAACGCTGGAGCTTGGCTCCGCATCGGGCCTCCGATGGAAACAATTCTCAGAGATGAGTTCTTTAATATGACCCAAGAACGCTTGAGCTTGTCTCCGCGTCGGGCCTCCGATCGAAGAAATTCTCAGAGATGAGTTCTTTAGTAAGACCCAAGAACGGCGGAGCTTGTCTCCATGTCGGGCCTCCGATTGAAGCAATTGTCGGAGATGAGTTCTTTAGTAAGACCGAAGAACGCTGGAGCTTGTCTCCACGTCGGGCCTCCGATCGAAGCAATTCTCGGAAATGAGTTCTTTAGTAAGACCCAAGAACGCTTGAGCTTGTCTCCCCATCGGGCCTCCGATCAAAATCATTCTCGGAGATGAGTTCTTTAGTAAGACCAAAGATTGCTAGAGCTTGTCTTCGCATCGGGCCTCCGATCGAAGCAATTCTTGGAGATGAGTTCTTTAGTAAGACCCAGGAACGCCGGAGCTTGTCTCTGCGTCGGGCCTCCGATCAAAGCAATTCTCGAAGATGAGTTCTATAGTAAGACCCAAGAGCGCTGGAGCTTGAGCTTGTCTCCGCGTCGGGCCCCTGATCGAAGAAATTCTAGGAGATGAGTTCTTTAGTAAGACCGAAAAACGCTGAAGCTTGTCTCCACGTCGGGCCTCCGATCGAAGCAATTCTCGGAGATGAGTTCTTTAGGTAGACCCAAGAATGCTTGAGCTTGTCTCCCCATCGGGCCTCCGATCAAAATCATTCTTGGAGATGAGTTCTTTAGTAAGACCTAAGATTGTTGGAGCTTGTCTCTTCGTCAGGCCTCCGATCGAAGCAATTCTCGGAGATGAGTTCGTTAGTAAGACCCAAGAACGCCGGAGCTTGTCTCTGCGTCGGGCCTCCGATCGAAGCAATTCTCGAAGATAAGTTCTTTAGTAAGACCCAAGAATGCTAGAGCTTGTCTCCGTGTCGGGCCTCCGATCGAAGCAATTCTCGAAGATGAGTTCTTTCGTAAGACCCAAGAACGCTGGAGCTTGGCTCCGCGTGGGGCCTCCGATCGAAGCAATTCTCAGAGATGAGTTCTTTAGTGAGCCCTAAGAACGCTGGAGCTTATCTCCGCGTCGTGCCTCCAATTGAAGCAATTCTCATAGATGAGTTCTTTAGTAAGACCCAAGAACGCCGGAGCTTGTGTCCGGGTCGGGCCTTCGATCGAAGAAATTCTCGGAGATGAATTCTTTAGTAAGACCCAAGAACGCTGGAGCTTGTCTCCGCGTCGGGCCTCTGATTGAAGCAATTCTCATAGAGGAGTTCTTTAGAAAGACCCAAGAACGCTGGAGCTTGTCTCCGCATCGGGCCTCCGATTGAAGCAATCCTCGAAGATGAATTGTTTCGTAAGACCCAAGTACGCTGGAGCTTGGCTCCGCATCGGGCCTCCCATCGTAGCAATTCTCAGAGATGAGTTCTTTAGTGAGACCCAAGAACGCTGGAGCTTATCTCCGCGTCGTGCCTCCGATTGAAGCAATTCTCAGAGATGAGTTCTTTAGTAAGACCCAAGAACGCCGAAGCTTGTGTCCGGGTCGGGTCTCCGATCGAAGAAATTCTCGGAGATGAGTTCTTTAGTAAGACCCAAGAATGCTGGAGCTTGTCTCCGCGTCGGGCCTCTGATCGAAGCAATTCTCAGAGATGAGTTCTTTAGAAAGACCCAAGAACGCTGGAGCTTGTCTCCGCATCGGGCCTCTGATTGAAGCAATCCTCGAAGATGAGTAGTTTTGTAAGACCCAAGAACGCTGGAGCTTGGCTCCGCGTCGGGCCTTCGATCGTAGCAATTCTCAGAGATGAGTTCTTTAGAAAGACCCCAGAACGCCGGAGCTTGTCTCTGTGTCGGGCCTCCAATCGAAGCAATTCTCATAGATGAGTTCTTTCGTAAGACCCAAGAACGCTGGAGCTTGGCTCCGCATCGGGCCTCCGATGGAAACAATTCTCAGAGATGAGTTCTTTAATATGACCCAAGAACGCTTGAGCTTGTCTCCGCGTCGGGCCTCTGATCGAAGAAATTCTCGGAGATGAGTTCTTTAGTAAGACCAAAGAACGCCGGAGCTTGTCTCCGCGTCGGGCCTCCGATCGAAGCAATTGTCGGAGATGAGTTCTTTAGTAAGACCGAAGAACGCTGGAGCTTGTCTCCACGTCGGGCCTCCGATCGAAGCAATTCTCGGAAATGAGTTCTTTAGTAAGACCCAAGAACGCTTGAGCTTGTCTCCCCATCGGGCCTCCGATCAAAATCATTCTCGGAGATGAGTTCTTTAGTAAGACCTAAGATTGTTGGAGCTTGTCTCCGCATCGGGCCTCCGATCGAAGCAATTCTTGGAGATGAGTTCTTTAGTAAGACCCAAGAACGCCGGAGCTTGTCTCTGCGTCGGGCCTCCGATCAAAGCAATTCTCGAAGATGAGTTCTATAGTAAGACCCAAGAGCGCTGGAGCTTGAGCTTGTCTCCGCGTCGGGCCCCTGATCGAAGAAATTCTAGGAGATGAGTTCTTTAGTAAGACCGAAAAACACTGAAGCTTGTCTCCACGTCGGGCCTCCGATCGAAGCAATTGTCGGAGATGAGTTCTTTAGGTAGACCCAAGAACGCTTGAGCTTCTCTCCCCATCGGCCCTCCGATCAAAATCATTCTTGGAGAAGAGTTCTTTAGTAAGACCTAAGATTGATGGAGCTTGTCTCCGCGTCGGGCCTCCGATCGAAGCAATTCTTGGAGATGATTTCTTTAGTAAGACCCAAGAACGCTGGAGCTAGTCTCCGCATCGGGTTTCCGATAGAAGCAATTCTCGTAGATGAGTTCTTTAGTAAGACCCAAGAATGCTAGAGCTTGTCTCTGCGTCGGGTCTCCGATCGAAGCAATTCTCGAAGATGAGTTCTATAGTAAGACCCAAGAGCGCTGGAGCTTGTCTCCGCGTCAGGTCTCTGATCGAAGCACATCTCGGAGATGAGTTCTTTCGTAACACCCAAGAACGCTGGATCTTGGCTCTGCATCGGGCCTCCGATCAAAGCAATTCTCGGAGATGAGTTCTTTAGTAAGACCCAAGAACTCCGGAGCTTGTCTCTATTTAGGGCCTTCGATCGAAGCAATTCTCGAAGATGAGTTCTTTACTAAAACCCAAGAATGCTGGATCTTGGCTCCGCTTGGGCATCAGATCGAAGCAATTCTCGGAGATGAGTTCCTTAGTAAGACCCAAGAACGCCGGAGCTTGTCTTTGTATCGGACCTCCGATCGAAGCAATTCTCGGAGATGAGTTCTTTAGTAAGACCCAAGAACGGCGGAGCTTGTCTCTACGTCGGGCCTCCGATCGAAGAAATTCTCAAAGATGAGTTCTTTAGTAAGACCCAAGAACGCTAGAGCTTTTCTCCGCATCGGGCCTCCGATTGAAGCAATCCTCGAAGATGAGTTGTTTCGTAAGACCTAAGAACGCTGGAGCTTGGCACCGCGTCGGGCCTCTGATCGTAGCAATTCTCAGAGATGAGTTCTTTATTAAGACCCCAGAAAGCCGGAGCTTGTCTTTGTGTCGGGCCTCCAATCGAAGCAATTCTCATAGATGAGTTCTTTCGTAAGACCCAAGAACGGTGGAGCTTGGCTCCGCATCGGGCCTCCGATGGAAACAATCCTCAGAGATGAGTTCTTTAGTAAGACCCAAGAACGCTTGAGCTTGTCTTCCCATCGGGCCTCCGATCAAAATCGTTCTCGGAGATGAGTTCTTTAGTAAGACCTAAGATTGCTGGAGCTTGGCTCCGCGTTGGGCCTCCGATCGAAGCAATTTTTGAAGATGATTTCTCTAGTAAGACCCAAGAACGCTGGAGCTAGTCTCCGCATCGGGTTTTCGATCGAAGCAATTCTCGGAGATGAGTTCTTTAACAAGACCCAAGAACGCCGGAGCTTGTCTCTGCGTCGGGCCTCCGATCGAAGCAATTCTCGGAGATGAGTTCTTTAGTAAGACCCAAGAATGCTGGAGCTTATCTTCGCGTCGGGCCTCCGATCGAAGCAATTCTAATAGATGAGTTACTTAGTAAGACCCAAGAACGCTTGAGCTTTTCTCCGCGTCGGGCCTCCGATCAAAGAAATTCTCAGAGATGAGTTCTTTAGTAAGACCCAAGAACGCAAGTGCTTGTCTTCGCGTCGGGTCTCCGATCGAAGCAATTGTCGGAGATGAGTTCTTTAGTAAGACCAAAGAACGCTAGAGCTTGTCTCCGCATCGGGCCTCCGATCGAAGAAATTCTCGGAGATGAGTTCTTTAATAAGACCTAAGAACGCTGGAACTAGTCTCCGCGTCGGGCCTCTAATCAAAGCAATTCTCGGAGATTAGTTCTTTAGTAACACTCAAGAACGCTGGAGCTTCTCTCCGCGTCGGGCCTCCTATCGAAGCAATTCTCAGAGATGAGTTCTTTAGTAAGACCCAAGAACGATGGAGCTTGTCTTCGAGTCGGGCCTCCGATCGAAGCAATTCTCGGATATGAGTTCTTTAGTAAGACCCAAGAACGATGGAGCTTGTCTTTGCGTCGGGCCTCCGATCGAAGCAATTCTCATAGATGAGTGCTTTAGTAAGACCCAAGAGCGATGGAGCTTGTCTTCGTATCGGGCATCCGATCGAAGCAATTCTCGGAGATGATTTCTTTAGTAAGACCCAAGAACGATGGAGCTTGTCTCCGCGTCGGGCCTCCGATCAAAGCAATTCTCGGAGATTAGTTGTTTAGTAAGACCCAAGAACGCTGCAGCTTCTCTCCGCGTCGGGCCTCCGATCGAAGCAATTCTCATAGATGAGTTCTTTAGTAAGACCCAAGAACGCTGGTGCTTGTCTCCGCGTCGGGCCTCCGATCGAAGCAATTGTCGGAGATGAGTTCTTTAGTAAGACCAAAGAACGCTAGAGCTTGTCTCCGCGTCGGGCCTCTAATCGAAGCAATTCTCGGAGATGAGTTCTTTAATAAGACCCATGGACGCTGGAATTGGTTTCCGCGTCGGGCCTCCGATCAAAGCAATTCTCGGAGATTAGTTTTTTAGTAAGACCCAAGAACGCTGGAGCTTCTCTCCGCATCGGGCCTCCGATCGAAGCAATTCTCAGAGATGAGTTTTTTAGTAAGAGCTAAGAACGATGGAGCTTGTCTTCGAGTCGGGCCTCCGATCGAAGCAATTCTCGGAGATGTGTTCTTTAGTAAAATCCAAGAACGCTTGAGATTTTCTCCGCATCAGGCCTCCGATCGAAGCAATTCTCGGAGATGAGTTGTTTAGTAAGGCCCAAGAACGCTGGAGCTTGACTGAGCGTCGGGACTCTGATCGAAGCAATTCTCAAAGATGAGTTCTTTAGTAAGACCCAAGAACGCTAGAGCTTATCTCCACGTCGGGCCTCCGATCGGAGCAATTCTCATAGATGAGTTCTTTAGTAAGACCCAAGAACGCTTGTGCTTTTCTATGCGTCGGTCCTCCGATCGAAGCAATTGTCGGAGATGTGTTCTTTAATAAGACCCAAGAACGCTTGATCTTGTCTTCGCGTCGGGCGTCCGATCGAAGAAATTCACGGAGATGAGTTCTTTAATAAGAACCAAGAACGTTGGAGCTTGTCTCCGCGTCGGGACTCCGATCGAAGCAATTCTCGGGGATGATTTCTTTAGTAAGACCCAAGAATGCTGGAGCTTATCTCCACGTCGGGCCTACGATCGGAGCAATTCTCATAGATGAGTTCTTTAGTAAGACCCAAGAACGCTTGCGCTTGTCTCCACGTCGGGCCTCCGATCGAAGAAATTCTCGGAGATGAGTTCTTTAGTAAGACCAAAGAACGCTGGTACTTGTCTCCACGTCGGGCCTTCGATCGAAGCAATTGTCGGAGATGAGTTCTTTAGTAAGACCAAAGAACGCTGGAGATTGTCTCCTCGTCGGGCCTCTGATCGAAGCAATTCTCGGAGATGAGTTCTTTAATAAGACCCATGGACGCTGGAATTGGTTTCCGCGTCGGGCCTCTGATCAAAGCAATTCTTGGAGATGAGTTCTTTAGTAAGACCCAAGACGCCAGAGCTTGTCTCCGCGTCGGGACTCCGATCGAAGCAATTCTCGGAGATGAGTTCTTTAGTAAGACCCAAGAATGCTGGAGCTTATCTCCGCGTTGGGCCTCCGATCGAAGCAATTATAATAGATGAGTTATTTAGTAAGACCCAAGAACGCTTGAGCTTTTCTCCGCGTCGGGCCTTCGATCAAAGAAATTCTCAGAGATGAGTTCTTTAGTAAGACCCAAGAACGCAAGTGCTTGTCTTCGCGTCGGGTCTCCGATCGAAGCAATTGTCGGAGATGAGTTCTTTAGTAAGACCAAAGAACGCTGGAGCTTGTCTCCGCGTCGGGCCTCCGATCAAAGAAATTCTCGGAGATGAGTTCTTCAATAAGACCTAAGAACGCTGGAACTAGTCTCCGCGTCGGGCCTCTGATCAAAGCAATTCTCGGAGATTAGTTCTTTAGTAAGACCCAAGAACGATGGAGCTTGTCTTTGCGTCGGGCCTCCGATCGAAGCAATTCTCCTAGATGAGTTCTTTAGTAAGACCCAAGAACGATGGAGCTTGTCTTCGTATCGGGCCTCTGATCGAAGCAATTCTCGGAGATGAGTTCTTTAGTAAGACCCAAGAACGATGGAGCTTGTCTCCGCGTCGGGCCTCCGATCAAAGCAATTCTCGGAGATTAGTTGTTTAGTAAGACCCAAGAACGCTGGAGCTTCTCTCTGCGTTGGGCCTCCGATCAAAGCAATTCTCGGAGATTAGTTATTTAGTAAGACTCAAGAACGCTAGAGCTTCTCTCCGCGGTGGGCCTCCTATCGAAGCAATTCTCAGAGATGAGTTCTTTAGTAAGACCCAAGAACGATGGAGCTTGTCTTCGAGTCGGGCCTCCGATCGAAGCAATTCTCGGATATGAGTTCTTTAGTAAGACCCAAGAACGATGGAGCTTGTCTTCGCGTCGTGCCTCCGATTGAAGCAATTCTCGGAGATGAGTTGTTTAGTAAGGCCCAAGAACACTAGAGCTTTTCTATGCGTCGGGACTCCGATCGAAGCAATTCTTGGAGATGAGTTCTTTAGTAAGACCCAAGACGCCAGAGCTTGTCTCCGCGTCGGGACTCTGATCGAAGCAATTCTCGGAGATGAGTTCTTTAGTAAGACCCAACAACGATGGAGCTTGTCTTCGCGTCGGGCCTCCGATTGTAGCAATTCTCGGAGATGAGTTGTTTAGTAAGGCCCAAGAACACTGGAGCTTTTCTATGCGTCGGGACTCCGATCGAAGCAATTCTTGGAGATGAGTTCTTTAGTAAGACCCAAGACGCCAGAGCTTGTCTCCGCGTCGGGACTCCGATCGAAGCAATTCTTGGAGATGAGTTCTTTAGTAAGACCCAAGACGCCAGAGCTAGTCTCCGCGTCGGGACTCCGATCGAAGCAATTCTCGGAGATGAGTTCTTTAGTAAGACCCAAGAATGCTGGAGCTTATCTCCGCGTCGGGCCTCCGATCGAAGCAATTCTAATAGATGAGTTACTTAGTAAGACCCAAGAACGCTTGAGCTTTTCTCCGCGTCGGGCCTCCGATCAAAGAAATTCTCAGAGATGAGTTCTTTAGTAAGACCCAAGAACGCAAGTGCTTGTCTTCGCGTCGGGTCTCCGATCGAAGCAATTGTCGGAGATGAGTTCTTTAGTAAGACCAAAGAATGCTAGAGCTTGTCTCCGCATCGGGCCTCCGATCGAAGAAATTCTCGGAGATGAGTTCTTTAATAAGACCTAAGAACGCTGGAACTAGTCTCCGCGTCGGGCCTCTAATCAAAGCAATTCTCGGAGATTAGTTCTTTAGTAACACTCAAGAACGCTGGAGCTTTTCTCCGCGTCGGGCCTCCTATCGAAGCAATTCTCAGAGATGAGTTCTTTAGTAAGACCCAAGAACGATGGAGCTTGTCTTCGAGTCGGGCCTCCGATCGAAGCAATTCTCGGATATGAGTTCTTTAGTAAGACCCAAGAACGATGGAGCTTGTCTTTGCGTCGGGCCTCCGATCGAAGCAATTCTCATAGATGAGTGCTTTAGTAAGACCCAAGAGCGATGGAACTTGTCTTCGTATCGGGCATCCGATCGAAGCAATTCTCGGAGATGATTTCTTTAGTAAGACCCAAGAACGATGGAGCTTGTCTCCGCGTCGGGCCTCCGATCAAAGCAATTCTCGGAGATTAGTTGTTTAGTAAGACCCAAGAACGCTGCAGCTTCTCTCCGCGTCGGGCCTCCGATCGAAGCAATTCTCATAGATGAGTTCTTTAGTAAGACTCAAGAACGCTGGTGCTTGTCTCCGCGTCGGGCCTCCGATCGAAGCAATTGTCGGAGATGAGTTCTTTAGTAAGACCAAAGAACGCTAGAGCTTGTCTCCGCGTCGGGCCTCTAATCGAAGCAATTCTCGGAGATGAGTTCTTTAATAAGACCCATGGACGCTGGAATTGGTTTCCGCGTCGGGCCTCCGATCAAAGCAATTCTCGGAGATTAGTTTTTTAGTAAGACCCAAGAACGCTGGAGCTTCTCTCCGCATCGGGCCTCCGATCGAAGCAATTCTCAGAGATGAGTTTTTTAGTAAGAGCTAAGAACGATGGAGCTTGTCTTCGAGTCAGGCCTCCGATCGAAGCAATTCTCGGAGATGTATTCTTTAGTAAAATCCAAGAACGCTTGAGATTTTCTCCGCATCAGGCCTCCGATCGAAGCAATTCTCGGAGATGAGTTGTTTAGTAAGGCCCAAGAACGCTGGAGCTTGACTGAGCGTCGGGACTCTGATCGAAGCAATTCTCAAAGATGAGTTCTTTAGTAAGACCCAAGAACGCTAGAGCTTATCTCCACGTCGGGCCTCCGATCGGAGCAATTCTCATAGATGAGTTCTTTAGTAAGACCCAAGAACGCTTGTGCTTTTCTATGCGTCGGTCCTCCGATCGAAGCAATTGTCGGAGATGTGTTCTTTAATAAGACCCAAGAACGCTTGATCTTGTCTTCGCGTCGGGCGTCCGATCGAAGAAATTCACGGAGATGAGTTCTTTAATAAGAACCAAAAACGTTGGAGCTTCTCTCCGCGTCGGGACTCCGATCGAAGCAATTCTCGGGGATGATTTCTTTAGTAAGACCCAAGAATGCTGGAGCTTATCTCCACGTCGGGCCTACGATCGGAGCAATTCTCATAGATGAGTTCTTTAGTAAGACCCAAGAACGCTTGCGCTTGTCTCCACGTCGGGCCTCCGATCGAAGAAATTCTCGGAGATGAGTTCTTTAGTAAGACCAAAGAACGCTGGTACTTGTCTCCACGTCGGGCCTTCGATCGAAGCAATTGTCGGAGATGAGTTCTTTAGTAAGACCAAAGAACGCTGGAGATTGTCTCCTCGTCGGGCCTCTGAACGAAGCAATTCTCGGAGATGAGTTCTTTAATAAGACCCATGGACGCTGGAATTGGTTTCCGCGTCGGGCCTCTGATCAAAGCAATTCTTGGAGATGAGTTCTTTAGTAAGACCCAAGACGCCAGAGCTTGTCTCCGCGTCGGGACTCCGATCGAAGCAATTCTCGGAGATGAGTTCTTTAGTAAGACCCAAGAATGCTGGAGCTTATCTCCGCGTTGGGCCTCCGATCGAAGCAATTCTAATAGATGAGTTATTTAGTAAGACCCAAGAACGCTTGAGCTTTTCTCCGCGTCGGGCCTTCGATCAAAGAAATTCTCAGAGATGAGTTCTTTAGTAAGACCCAAGAACGCAAGTGCTTGTCTTCGCGTCGGGTCTCCGATCGAAGCAATTGTCGGAGATGAGTTCTTTAGTAAGACCAAAGAACGCTGGAGCTTGTCTCCGCGTCGGGCCTCCGATCAAAGAAATTCTCGGAGATGAGTTCTTCAATAAGACCTAAGAACGCTGGAACTAGTCTCCGCGTCGGGCCTCTGATCAAAGCAATTCTCGGAGATTAGTTCTTTAGTAAGACCCAAGAACGATGGAGCTTGTCTTTGCGTCGGGCCTCCGATCGAAGCAATTCTCCTAGATGAGTTCTTTAGTAAGACCCAAGAACGATGGAGCTTGTCTTCGTATCGGGCCTCTGATCGAAGCAATTCTCGGAGATGAGTTCTTTAGTAAGACCCAAGAACGATGGAGCTTGTCTCCGCGTCGGGCCTCCGATCAAAGCAATTCTCGGAGATTAGTTGTTTAGTAAGACCCAAGAACGCTGGAGCTTCTCTCTGCGTTGGGCCTCCGATCAAAGCAATTCTCGGAGATTAGTTATTTAGTAAGACTCAAGAACGCTGGAGCTTCTCTCCGCGGTGGGCCTCCTATCGAAGCAATTCTCAGAGATGAGTTCTTTAGTAAGACCCAAGAACGATGGAGCTTGTCTTCGAGTCGGGCCTCCGATCGAAGCAATTCTCGGATATGAGTTCTTTAGTAAGACCCAAGAACGATGGAGCTTGTCTTCGCGTCGTGCCTCCGATTGAAGCAATTCTCGGAGATGAGTTGTTTAGTAAGGCCCAAGAACACTAGAGCTTTTCTATGCGTCGGGACTCCGATCGAAGCAATTCTTGGAGATGAGTTCTTTAGTAAGACCCAAGACGCCAGAGCTTGTCTCCGCGTCGGGACTCTGATCGAAGCAATTCTCGGAGATGAGTTCTTTAGTAAGACCCAACAACGATGGAGCTTGTCTTCGCGTCGGGCCTCCGATTGTAGCAATTCTCGGAGATGAGTTGTTTAGTAAGGCCCAAGAACACTGGAGCTTTTCTATGCGTCGGGACTCCGATCGAAGCAATTCTTGGAGATGAGTTCTTTAGTAAGACCCAAGACGCCAGAGCTTGTCTCCGCGTCGGGACTCCGATCGAAGCAATTCTTGGAGATGAGTTCTTTAGTAAGACCCAAGACGCCAGAGCTAGTCTCCGCGTCGGGACTCCGATCGAAGCAATTCTCGGAGATGAGTTCTTTAGTAAGACCCAAGAATGCTGGAGCTTATCTCCGCGTCGGGCCTCCGATCGAAGCAATTCTAATAGATGAGTTATTTAGTAAGACCCAAGAACGCTTGAGCTTTTCTCCGCGTCGGGCCTCCGATCAAAGAAATTCTCAGAGATGAGTTCTTTAGTAAGACCCAAGAACGCAAGTGCTTGTCTTCGCGTCGGGTCTCCGATCGAAGCAATTGTCGGAGATGAGTTCTTTAGTAAGACCAAAGAACGCTGGAGCTTGTCTCTGCGTCGGGCCTCCGATCGAAGAAATTCTCGGAGATGAGTTCTTTAATAAGACCTAAGAACGCTGGAACTAGTCTCCGCGTCGGGCCTCCGATCAAAGCAATTCTCGGAGATTAGTTCTTTATTAAGACTCAAGAACGCTGGAGCTTCTCTCCGCGTCGGGCCTCCTATCGAAGCAATTCTCAGAGATGAGTTCTTTAGTAAGACCCAAGAACGATGGAGCTTGTCTTCGAGTCGGGCCTCCGATCGAAGCAATTCTCGGATATGAGTTCTTTAGTATGACCCAAGAACGATGGAGCTTGTCTTTGCGTCGGGCCTCCGATCGAAGCAATTCTCATAGATGAGTTCTTTAGTAAGACCCAAGAACGATGGAGCTTGTCTTCGTATCGGGCCTCCGATCGAAGCAATTGTCGGAGATGAGTTCTTTAGTAAGACCCAAGAACGATGGAGCTTATCTCCGCGTCGGGCCTCCGATCAAAGCAATTCTCGGAGATTAGTTGTTTAGTAAGACCCAAGAACGCTGGAGCTTCTCTCCACGTCGGGCCTCCGATCGAAGCAATTCTCATAGATGAGTTCTTTAGTAAGACCCTAGAACGCTGGTGCTTGTCTCCGCGTCGGGCCTCCGATCGAAGCAATTATCGGAGATGAGTTCTTTAGTAAGACCAAAGAATGCTAGAGCTTGTCTCCGCGTCGGGACTCTGATCAAAGCAATTCTCGGAGATGAGTTCTTTAATAAGACCCATGGACGCTGGAATTGGTTTCCACGTCGGGCCTCCGATCAAAGCAATTCTCGGAGATTTGTTTTTTAGTAAGACCCCAGAACGCTGGAGCTTCTCTCCGCATCGGGCCTCCGATCGAAGCAATTCTCAGAGATGAGTTTTTTAGTAAGAGCTAAGAGCGATGGAGCTTGTCTTCGAGTCGGGCCTCCGATCGAAGCAATTCTCGGAGATGTGTTCTTTAGTAAAATCCAAGAACGCTTGAGATTTTCTCCGCATCAGGCCTCCGATCGAAGCAATTCTCGGAGATGAGTTGTTTAGTAAGGCCCAAGAACGCTGGAGCTTGACTGAGCGTCGGGACTCTGATCGAAGCAATTCTCAAAGATGAGTTCTTTAGTAAGACCCAAGAACGCTAGAGCTTATCTCCACGTCGGGCCTCCGATCGGAGCAATTCTCATAGATGAGTTCTTTAGTAAGACCCAAGAACGCTTGTGCTTTTCTATGCGTCGGTCCTCCGATCGAAGCAATTGTCGGAGATGTGTTCTTTAATAAGACCCAAGAACGCATGATCTTGTCTTCGCGTCGGGCGTCCGATCGAAGAAATTCACGGAGATGAGTTCTTTAATAAGAACAAAGAACGTTGGAGCTTGTCTCCGCGTCGGGACTCCGATCGAAGCAATTCTCGGGGATGATTTCTTTAGTAAGACCCAAGAATGCTGGAGCTTATCTCCACGTCGGGCCTACGATCGGAGCAATTCTCATAGATGAGTTCTTTAGTAAGACCCAAGAACGCTTGCGCTTGTCTCCACGTCGGGCCTCCGATCGAAGAAATTCTCGGAGATGAGTTCTTTAGTAAGACCAAAGAACGCTGGTACTTGTCTCCACGTCGGGCCTTCGATCGAAGCAATTGTCGGAGATGAGTTCTTTAGTAAGACCAAAGAACGCTGGAGATTGTCTCCTCGTCGGGCCTCTGATCGAAGCAATTCTCGGAGATGAGTTCTTTAATAAGACCCATGGACGCTGGAATTGGTTTCCGCGTCGGGCCTCTGATCAAAGCAATTCTTGGAGATGAGTTCTTTAGTAAGACCCAAGACGCCAGAGCTTGTCTCCGCGTCGGGACTCCGATCGAAGCAATTCTCGGAGATGAGTTCTTTAGTAAGACCCAAGAATGCTGGAGCTTATCTCCGCGTTGGGCCTCCGATCGAAGCAATTCTAATAGATGAGTTATTTAGTAAGACCCAAGAACGCTTGAGCTTTTCTCCGCGTCGGGCCTTCGATCAAAGAAATTCTCAGAGATGAGTTCTTTAGTAAGACCCAAGAACGCAAGTGCTTGTCTTCGCGTCGGGTCTCCGATCGAAGCAATTGTCGGAGATGAGTTCTTTAGTAAGACCAAAGAACGCTGGAGCTTGTCTCCGCGTCGGGCCTCCGATCAAAGAAATTCTCGGAGATGAGTTCTTCAATAAGACCTAAGAACGCTGGAACTAGTCTCCGCGTCGGGCCTCTGATCAAAGCAATTCTCGGAGATTAGTTCTTTAGTAAGACCCAAGAACGATGGAGCTTGTCTTTGCGTCGGGCCTCCGATCGAAGCAATTCTCCTAGATGAGTTCTTTAGTAAGACCCAAGAACGATGGAGCTTGTCTTCGTATCGGGCCTCTGATCGAAGCAATTCTCGGAGATGAGTTCTTTAGTAAGACCCAAGAACGATGGAGCTTGTCTCCGCGTCGGGCCTCCGATCAAAGCAATTCTCGGAGATTAGTTGTTTAGTAAGACCCAAGAACGCTGGAGCTTCTCTCTGCGTTGGGCCTCCGATCAAAGCAATTCTCGGAGATTAGTTATTTAGTAAGACTCAAGAACGCTGGAGCTTCTCTCCGCGGTGGGCCTCCTATCGAAGCAATTCTCAGAGATGAGTTCTTTAGTAAGACCCAAGAACGATGGAGCTTGTCTTCGAGTCGGGCCTCCGATCGAAGCAATTCTCGGATATGAGTTCTTTAGTAAGACCCAAGAACGATGGAGCTTGTCTTCGCGTCGTGCCTCCGATTGAAGCAATTCTCGGAGATGAGTTGTTTAGTAAGGCCCAAGAACACTAGAGCTTTTCTATGCGTCGGGACTCCGATCGAAGCAATTCTTGGAGATGAGTTCTTTAGTAAGACCCAAGACGCCAGAGCTTGTCTCCGCGTCGGGACTCTGATCGAAGCAATTCTCGGAGATGAGTTCTTTAGTAAGACCCAACAACGATGGAGCTTGTCTTCGCGTCGGGCCTCCGATTGTAGCAATTCTCGGAGATGAGTTGTTTAGTAAGGCCCAAGAACACTGGAGCTTTTCTATGCGTCGGGACTCCGATCGAAGCAATTCTTGGAGATGAGTTCTTTAGTAAGACCCAAGACGCCAGAGCTTGTCTCCGCGTCGGGACTCCGATCGAAGCAATTCTTGGAGATGAGTTCTTTAGTAAGACCCAAGACGCCAGAGCTAGTCTCCGCGTCGGGACTCCGATCGAAGCAATTCTCGGAGATGAGTTCTTTAGTAAGACCCAAGAATGCTGGAGCTTATCTCCGCGTCGGGCCTCCGATCGAAGCAATTCTAATAGATGAGTTATTTAGTAAGACCCAAGAACGCTTGAGCTTTTCTCCGCGTCGGGCCTCCGATCAAAGAAATTCTCAGAGATGAGTTCTTTAGTAAGACCCAAGAACGCAAGTGCTTGTCTTCGCGTCGGGTCTCCGATCGAAGCAATTGTCGGAGATGAGTTCTTTAGTAAGACCAAAGAACGCTGGAGCTTGTCTCTGCATCGGGCCTCCGATCGAAGAAATTCTCGGAGATGAGTTCTTTAATAAGACCTAAGAACGCTGGAACTAGTCTCCGCGTCGGGTCTCCGATCAAAGCAATTCTCGGAGATTAGTTCTTTAGTAAGACTCAAGAACGCTGGAGCTTCTCTCCGCGTCGGGCCTCCTATCGAAGCAATTCTCAGAGATGAGTTCTTTAGTAAGACCCAAGAACGATGGAGCTTGTCTTCGAGTCGGGCCTCCGATCGAAGCAATTCTCGGATATGATTTCTTTAGTAAGACCCAAGAACGATGGAGCTTGTCTTTGCGTCGGGCCTCCGATTGAAGCAATTCTCATAGATGAGTTCTTTAGTAAGACCCAAGAACGATGGAGCTTGTCTTCGTATCGGGCCTCCGATCGAAGCAATTGTCGGAGATGAGTTCTTTAGTAAGACCCAAGAACGATGGAGCTTATCTCCGCGTCGGGCCTCCGATCAAAGCAATTCTCGGAGATTAGTTGTTTAGTAAGACCCAAGAACGCTGGAGCTTCTCTCCACGTCGGGCCTCCGATCGAAGCAATTCTCATAGATGAGTTCTTTAGTAAGAACCTAGAACGCTGGTGCTTGTCTCCGCGTCGGGCCTCTGATCGAAGCAATTATCGGAGATGAGTTCTTTAGTAAGACCAAAGAATGCTAGAGCTTGTCTCCGCGTCGGGACTCTGATCAAAGCAATTCTCGGAGATGAGTTCTTTAATAAGACCCATGGACGCTGGAATTGGTTTCCACGTCGGGCCTCCGATCAAAGCAATTCTCGGAGATTAGTTTTTTAGTAAGACCCAAGAACGCTGGAGCTTCTCTCCGCATCGGGCCTCCGATCGAAGCAATTCTCAGAGATGAGTTTTTTAGTAAGAGCTAAGAACGATGGAGCTTGTCTTCGAGTCGGGCCTCCGATCGAAGCAATTCTCGGAGATGTGTTCTTTAGTAAGACCCAAGAACGCTTGAGATTTTCTCCGCATCGGGCCTCCGATCGAAGAAATTCTCAGAGATGAGTTCTTTAGTAAGACCCAAGAACGATGGAGCTTGTCCTCGCGTCGGGCCTCCGATCGAAGCAATTCTCGGAGATGAGTTGTTTAGTAAGGCCCAAGAATGTTGGAGCTTGACTCAGCGTCGGGACTCTGATCGAAGCATTTCTCAAAGATGAGTTCTTTAGTAAGACCCAAGAACGCTAGAGCTTATCTCCACGTCGGGCCTCCGATCGGAGCAATTCTCATAGATGAGTTCTTTAGTAAGACCCAAGAACGCTTGCGCTTGTCTCTGCGTCGGGCCTCCGATCGAAGCAATTATCGAAGATGAGTTCTTTAGTAATACCAAAGAACGCTAGAGCTTGTCTCCGCGTCGGGCCTCAGATCGAAGCAATTCTCGGAGATGTATTCTTTAGTAAGACCCAAGAATGATGGAGCTTGTCTCCGCGTCGGGCCTCCGATCGAAGCAATTCTCGGAGATGAGTTCTTTAATAAGACCCAAGTACGCTGGAACTAGTGTCCGCGTCAGGCCTCCGATCAAAGCAATTCTCGGAGATTAGTTCTTTTGTATGACCCAAGAACGCTGGAGCTTCTCTCCGCGTCGGGCCTCCGATCAAAGAAATTCTCAGAGATGAGTTCTTTAGTAAGACCCAAGAACGCAAGTGCTTGTCTTCGCGTCGGGTCTCCGACCGAAGGAATTGTCGGAGATGAGTTCTTTAGTAAGACCAAAGAACACTGGAGCTTGTCTCCGCGTCGGGCCTCCGATCGAAGAAATTCTCGGAGATGAGTTCTTTAATAAGACCTAAGAACGCTGGAACTAGTCTCCGCGTCGGGCCTCCGATCAAAGCAATTCTCGGAGATTAGTTCTTTAGTAAGACGCAAGAACGCTGGAGCTTCTCTCCGCGTCGGGCCTCCTATCGAAGCAATTCTCAGAGATGAGTTCCTTAGTAAGACCCAAGAACGATGGAGCTTGTCTTCGAGTCGGTCCTCCGATCGAAGCAATTCTCGGATATGAGTTCTTTAGTAAGACCAAAGAATGCTAGAGCTTGTCTCCGCGTCGGGCCTCTGATCAAAGCAATTCTCGGAGATGAGTTCTTTAATAAGACCCATGGACGCTGGAATTAGTTTCCACGTCGGGCCTCCGATCAAAGCAATTCTCGGAGATTAGTTTTTTAGTAAGACCCAAGAACGCTGGAGCTTCTCTCCGCATCGGGCCTCCGATCGAAGCAATTCTAAGAGATGAGTTTTTTAGTAAGAGCTAAGAACGATGGAGCTTGTCTTCGAGTCGGGCCTCCGATCGAAGCAATTCTCGGAGATGTGTTCTTTAGTAAGACCCAAGAACGCTTGAGATATTCTCCGCACCGGGCCTCCGATCGAAGAAATTCTCAGAGATGAGTTCTTTAGTAAGACCATGGAACGATGGAGCTTGTCCTCGCGTCGGGCCTCCGATCGAAGCAATTCTCGGAGATGAGTTGTTTAGTAAGGCCCAAGAACGCTGGAGCTTGACTCAGCGTCGGGACTCTGATCGAAGCATTTCTCAAAGATGAGTTCTTTAGTAAGACCCAAGAACGCTAGAGCTTATCTCCACATCGGGCCTCCGATCGGAGCAATTCTCATAGATGAGTTCTTTAGTAAGACCCAAGAACGCTTGCGCTTGTCTCTGCGTCGGGCCTCCGATCGAAGCAATTATCGAAGATGAGTTCTTTAGTAATACCAAAGAACGCTGGAGCTTGTCTCCGCGTCGGGCCTCAGATCGAAGCAATTCTCGGAGATGTGTTCTTTAGTAAGACCCAAGAATGATGGAGCTTGTCTCCGCATCGGGCCTCCGATCGAAGCAATTCTCGGAGATGAGTTCTTTAATAAGACCCAAGAACGCTGGAACTAGTGTCCGCGTCAGGCCTCCGATCAAAGCAATTCTCGGAGATTAGTTCTTTTGTATGACCCAAGAACGCTGGAGCTTCTCTCCACGTCGGGCCTCCGATCAAAGAAATTCTCAGAGATGAGTTCTTTAGTAAGACCCAAGAACGCAAGTGCTTGTCTTCGCGTCGGGTCTCCGATCGAAGCAATTGTCGGAGATGAGTTCTTTAGTAAGACCAAAGAACGCTGGAGCTTGTCTCCGCGTCGGGCCTCCGATCGAAAAAATTCTCAGAGATGAGATCTTTAATAAGACCTAAGAACGCTGGAACTAGTCTCCGCGTCGGGCCTCCGATCAAAGCAATTCTCGGAGATTAGTTCTTTAGTAAGACTCAAGAACGCTGGAGCTTCTCTCCGCGTCGGGCCTCCTATCGAAGCAATTCTCAGAGATGAGTTCTTTAGTAAGACCCAAGAACGATGGAGCTTGTCTTCGAGTCGGGCCTCCGATCGAAGCAATTCTCTGATATGAGTTCTATAGTAAGACCCAAGAACGATGGAGCTTGTCTTTGCGTCGGGCCTCCGATCGAAGCAATTCTCATAGATGAGTTCTTTAGTAAGACCCAAGAACGATGGAGCTTGTCTTCATATCGGGCCTCCGATCGAAACAATTGTCGTAGATGAGTTCTTTAGTAAGACCCAAGAACGATGGAGCTTATCTCCGCGTCGGGCCTCCGATCAAAGCAATTCTGGGAGATTAGTTGTTTAGTAAGACCCAAGAACACTGGAGCTTCTCTCCACGTCGGGCCTCCGATCGAAGCAATTCTCATAGATGAGTTCTTTAGTAAGACCCAAGAACGCTGGTGCTTGTCTCTGCGTCGGGCCTCCGATCGAAGCAATTATCGGAGATGAGTTCTTTAGTAAGACCAAAGAATGCTAGAGCTTGTCTCCGCGTCGGGCCTCTGATCAAAGCAATTCTCGGAGATGAGTTCTTTAATAAGACCCATGGACGCTGGAATTGGTTTCCACGTCGGGCCTCCGATCAAAGCAATTCTCGGAGATTAGTTTTTTAGTAAGACCCAAGAACGCTGGAGCTTCTCTCCGCATCGGGCCTCCGATCGAAGCAATTCTCAGAGATGAGTTTTTTAGTAAGAGCTAAGAACGATGGAGCTTGTCTTCGAGTCGGGCCTCCGATCGAAGCAATTCTCGGAGATGTGTTCTTTAGTAAGACCCAAGAACGCTTGAGATTTTCTCCGCATCGGGCCTCCGATCGAAGAAATTCTCAGAGATGAGTTCTTTAGTAAGACCCAAGAACGATGGAGCTTGTCCTCGCGTCGGGCCTCCGATCGAAGCAATTCTCGGAGATGAGTTGTTTAGTAAGGCCCAAGAATGTTGGAGCTTGACTCAGCGTCGGGACTCTGATCGAAGCATTTCTCAAAGATGAGTTCTTTAGTAAGACCCAAGAACGCTAGAGCTTATCTCCACGTCGGGCCTCCGATCGGAGCAATTCTCATAGATGAGTTCTTTAGTAAGACCCAAGAACGCTTGCGCTTGTCTCTGCGTCGGGCCTCCGATCGAAGCAATTATCGAAGATGAGTTCTTTAGTAATACCAAAGAACGCTAGAGCTTGTCTCCGCGTCGGGCCTCAGATCGAAGCAATTCTCGGAGATGTATTCTTTAGTAAGACCCAAGAATGATGGAGCTTGTCTCCGCGTCGGGCCTCCGATCGAAGCAATTCTCGGAGATGAGTTCTTTAATAAGACCCAAGTACGCTGGAACTAGTGTCCGCGTCAGGCCTCCGATCAAAGCAATTCTCGGAGATTAGTTCTTTTGTATGACCCAAGAACGCTGGAGCTTCTCTCCGCGTCGGGCCTCCGATCAAAGAAATTCTCAGAGATGAGTTCTTTAGTAAGACCCAAGAACGCAAGTGCTTGTCTTCGCGTCGGGTCTCCGACCGAAGGAATTGTCGGAGATGAGTTCTTTAGTAAGACCAAAGAACACTGGAGCTTGTCTCCGCGTCGGGCCTCCGATCGAAGAAATTCTCGGAGATGAGTTCTTTAATAAGACCTAAGAACGCTGGAACTAGTCTCCGCGTCGGGCCTCCGATCAAAGCAATTCTCGGAGATTAGTTCTTTAGTAAGACGCAAGAACGCTGGAGCTTCTCTCCGCGTCGGGCCTCCTATCGAAGCAATTCTCAGAGATGAGTTCCTTAGTAAGACCCAAGAACGATGGAGCTTGTCTTCGAGTCGGTCCTCCGATCGAAGCAATTCTCGGATATGAGTTCTTTAGTAAGACCAAAGAATGCTAGAGCTTGTCTCCGCGTCGGGCCTCTGATCAAAGCAATTCTCGGAGATGAGTTCTTTAATAAGACCCATGGACGCTGGAATTAGTTTCCACGTCGGGCCTCCGATCAAAGCAATTCTCGGAGATTAGTTTTTTAGTAAGACCCAAGAACGCTGTAGCTTCTCTCCGCATCGGGCCTCCGATCGAAGCAATTCTAAGAGATGAGTTTTTTAGTAAGAGCTAAGAACGATGGAGCTTGTCTTCGAGTCGGGCCTCCGATCGAAGCAATTCTCGGAGATGTGTTCTTTAGTAAGACCCAAGAACGCTTGAGATATTCTCCGCACCGGGCCTCCGATCGAAGAAATTCTCAGAGATGAGTTCTTTAGTAAGACCATGGAACGATGGAGCTTGTCCTCGCGTCGGGCCTCCGATCGAAGCAATTCTCGGAGATGAGTTGTTTAGTAAGGCCCAAGAACGCTGGAGCTTGACTCAGCGTCGGGACTCTGATCGAAGCATTTCTCAAAGATGAGTTCTTTAGTAAGACCCAAGAACGCTAGAGCTTATCTCCACATCGGGCCTCCGATCGGAGCAATTCTCATAGATGAGTTCTTTAGTAAGACCCAAGAACGCTTGCGCTTGTCTCTGCGTCGGGCCTCCGATCGAAGCAATTATCGAAGATGAGTTCTTTAGTAATACCAAAGAACGCTGGAGCTTGTCTCCGCGTCGGGCCTCAGATCGAAGCAATTCTCGGAGATGTGTTCTTTAGTAAGACCCAAGAATGATGGAGCTTGTCTCCGCATCGGGCCTCCGATCGAAGCAATTCTCGGAGATGAGTTCTTTAATAAGACCCAAGAACGCTGGAACTAGTGTCCGCGTCAGGCCTCCGATCAAAGCAATTCTCGGAGATTAGTTCTTTTGTATGACCCAAGAACGCTGGAGCTTCTCTCCACGTCGGGCCTCCGATCAAAGAAATTCTCAGAGATGAGTTCTTTAGTAAGACCCAAGAACGCAAGTGCTTGTCTTCGCGTCGGGTCTCCGATCGAAGCAATTGTCGGAGATGAGTTCTTTAGTAAGACCAAAGAACGCTGGAGCTTGTCTCCGCGTCGGGCCTCCGATCGAAAAAATTCTCAGAGATGAGATCTTTAATAAGACCTAAGAACGCTGGAACTAGTCTCCGCGTCGGGCCTCCGATCAAAGCAATTCTCGGAGATTAGTTCTTTAGTAAGACTCAAGAACGCTGGAGCTTCTCTCCGCGTCGGGCCTCCTATCGAAGCAATTCTCAGAGATGAGTTCTTTAGTAAGACCCAAGAACGATGGAGCTTGTCTTCGAGTCGGGCCTCCGATCGAAGCAATTCTCTGATATGAGTTCTATAGTAAGACCCAAGAACGATGGAGCTTGTCTTTGCGTCGGGCCTCCGATCGAAGCAATTCTCATAGATGAGTTCTTTAGTAAGACCCAAGAACGATGGAGCTTGTCTTCATATCGGGCCTCCGATCGAAACAATTGTCGTAGATGAGTTCTTTAGTAAGACCCAAGAACGATGGAGCTTATCTCCGCGTCGGGCCTCCGATCAAAGCAATTCTGGGAGATTAGTTGTTTAGTAAGACCCAAGAACACTGGAGCTTCTCTCCACGTCGGGCCTCCGATCGAAGCAATTCTCATAGATGAGTTCTTTAGTAAGACCCAAGAACGCTGGTGCTTGTCTCTGCGTCGGGCCTCCGATCGAAGCAATTATCGGAGATGAGTTCTTTAGTAAGACCAAAGAATGCTAGAGCTTGTCTCCGCGTCGGGCCTCTGATCAAAGCAATTCTCGGAGATGAGTTCTTTAATAAGACCCATGGACGCTGGAATTGGTTTCCACGTCGGGCCTCCGATCAAAGCAATTCTCGGAGATTAGTTTTTTAGTAAGACCCAAGAACGCTGGAGCTTCTCTCCGCATCGGGCCTCCGATCGAAGCAATTCTCAGAGATGAGTTTTTTAGTAAGAGCTAAGAACGATGGAGCTTGTCTTCGAGTCCGGCCTCCGATCGAAGCAATTCTCGGAGATGTGTTCTTTAGTAAGACCCAAGAACGCTTGAGATTTTCTCTGCATCGGGCCTCCGATCGAAGAAATTCTCAGAGATGAGTTCTTTAGTAAGACCCAAGAACGATGGAGCTTGTCCTCGCATCGGGCCTCCGATCGAAGAAATTCTCGGAGATGAGTTGTTTAGTAAGGCCCAAAAACGCTGGAGCTTGACTCAGCGTCGGGACTCTGATCGAAGCATTTCTCAAAGATGAGTTCTTTAGTAAGACCCAAGAACGCTAGAGCTTATCTCCACGTCGGGCCTCCGATCGGAGCAATTCTCATAGATGAGTTCTTTAGTAAGACCCAAGAACGCTTGCGCTTGTCTCTGCGTCGGGCCTCCAATCGAAGCAATTGTCGAAGATGAGTTCTTTAGTAAGACCAAAGAACGCTGGAGCTTGTCTCCGCGTCGGGTCTCCGATCAAAGCAATTGTCGGAGATGAGTTCTTTAGTAAGACCAAAGAACGCTAGAGCTTGTCTCCGCGTCGGGCCTTTGATCGAAGAAATTCTCGGAGATGAGTTCTTTAATAAGACCCAAGGACGCTGGAACTAGTCTCCGCATCGGGCCTCCGATCAAAGCAATTCTCGGAGATTAGTTCTTTAGTAAGACCCAAGAACGCTAGAGATTCTCTTTGCGTCGGGCATCCGATCGAAGCAGTTCTCAGAGATGAGTTCTTTAGTAAGACCCAAGAACGCTGGAGCTTCTCTCCGCATCGGGCCTCCGATCGAAGCAATTCTCATAGTTGAGTTCTTTAGTAAGAGCTAAGAACGATGGAGCTTGTCTTCGAGTCGGGCCTCTGATCGAAGCAATTATCAGAGATGTGTTCTTTAGTAATACCCAAGAACGCTTGAGCTTATCTCCGCGTCGGGCCTCCGATCGAAGCAACTGTCGGAGATGAGTTCTTTAGTAAGAACAAAGAACGTTGGAGCTTGTCTCCGCATCGGGCCTCCGATCGAAGCAATTCTCGGAGATGAGTTCTTTAAAAAAACCAAAGGACGCTAGAACTAGTCTCCGCGTTGGGCCTCCGATCAAAGCAATTCTCGGAGATTAGTTCTTTAGTAAGACCCAAGAACGCTGCAGTTTCTCTCCGCGTCGGGCCTCCGATCGGAGCAATTCTCAGAGATGTGTTCTTTAGTAAGGCCCAAGAACGATGGAGCTTGTCTTCGAGTCGGGCCTCCGATCGAAGCAATTCTCGGAGATGTGTTGTTTAGTAAGACCCAAGAACGCTGGAGCTTGTCTATGCGCCGGGCCTCCGATCGAAGCAATTATCAGAGATGAGTTCTTTAGTAAGACCAAAGAACGATGGAGCTTGTCCTCGCGTCGGGCCTTTGATCGAAGAAATTCTCGGAGATGAGTTCTTTAATAAGACCCAAGGACGCTGGGACTAGTCTCCGCATCGGGCCTCCGATCAAAGCAATTCTCGGAGATTAGTTCTTTAGTAAGACCCAAGAACGCTAGAGCTTCTCTTTGCGTCGGGCATCCGATCGAAGCAGTTCTCAGAGATGAGTTCTTTAGTAAGACGCAAGAACGCTGGAGCTTCTCTCCGCATTGGGCCTCCGATCGAAGCAATTCTCATAGATGAGTTCTTTAGTAAGACCCAAGAACGCTTGAGCTTTTCTCCGAATCGGGCCTCTGATCGAAGAAATTCTCAGAGATGAGTTCTTTAGTAATACCCAAGAACACTTCAGCTTGTCTCCGCGTCGGGCCTTCGATCGAAGCAATTGTCGGAGATGAGTTCTTTAGTAAGAACAAAGAACGTTGGAGCTTGTCTCCGCATCGGGCCTCCGATCGAAGCAATTCTCGGAGATGAGTTCTTTAAAAAGACCAAAGGACGCTAGAACTAGTCTCCGCGTTGGGCCTCCGATCAAAGCAATTCTCGGAGATTAGTTCTTTAGTAAGACCCAAGAACGCTGCAGTTTCTCTCCGCGTCGGGCATCCGATCGAAGCAATTCTCAGAGATGAGTTTTTTAGTAAGAGCCAAGAACGATGGAGCTTGTCTTCGAGTCGGGCCTCCGATCGAAGCAATTCTCGGAGATGTGTTGTTTAGTAAGACCCAAGAACGATGGAGCTTGTCCTCGCGTCGGGCCTCCGATCAAAGCAATTCTCGGAGATGAGTTCTTTAATAAGACCGAAGGACGCTGGAACTAGTCTCCGCGTCGGGCCTCCGATCAAAGCAATTCTCGGAGATTAGTTCTTTTGTATGACCCAAGAACGCAGGAGCTTCTCTCCGCCTCGGGCCTCCTATCGAAGCAATTCTCAGAGACGAGTTCTTTAGTAAGACCCAAGAACGATGGAGCTTGTCTTCGAGTTGGGCCTCCGATCGAAGCAATTCTCGGAGATGAGTTGTTTAGTAAGACTCAAGAACGCTGGAGCTTGTCTATGCGCCGGGCCTCCGATCGAAGCAATTCTCAGAGATGAGTTCTTTAGTAAGACCCAAGAACGATGGAGCTTGTCTCCGCGTCGGGCCTCCGATCGAAGAAATTCTCGGAGATGAGTTCTTTAATAAGACCCAAGGACGCTGGAACTAGTCTCCGCATCTGGCCTCCGATCAAAGCAATTCTCGGAGATTAGTTATTTAGTAAGACCCAAGAACGCTAGAGCTTCTCTTTGCATCGGGCATCCGATCGAAGCAGTTCTCAGAGATGAGTTCTTTAGTAAGACCCAAGAACGCTGGAGCTTCTCTCCGCATCGGGCCTCCGATCGAAGCAATTCTCATAGATGAGTTCTTTAGTAAGACCCAAGAACGCTTGAGCTTTTCTCCGAATCGGGCCTCTGATCGAAGAAATTCTCAGAGATGAGTTCTTTAGTAATACCCAAGAAAACTTGAGCTTGTCTCCGCGTCGGGCCTCCGATCGAAGCAATTCTCGGAGATGAGTTGTTTAGTAAGACTCAAGAACGCTGGAGCTTGTCTATGCGCCGGGCCTCCGATCGAAGCAATTCTCAGAGATGAGTTCTTTAGTAAGACCCAAGAACGATGGAACTTGTCTCCGCGTCGAGCCTCCGATCGAAGAAATTCTCGGAGATGAGTTCTTTAATAAGACCCAAGGACGCTGGAACTAGTCTCCGCGTCGGGCCTCCCATCAAAGCAATTCTCGGAGATTAGTTCTTTAGTAAGACCCAAGAACGCTAGAGCTTCTCTTTGCGTCGGGCATCCGATCGAAGCAGTTCTCAAAGATGAGTTCTTTAGTAAGACCCAAGAATGCTAGAGCTTCTCTCTGCATCGGGCTTCCGATCGAAGCAATTCTCATAGATGAGTTCTTTAGTAAGACCCAAGAACGCTTGAGCTTTTCTCCGAATCGGGCCTCTGATCGAAGAAATTCTCAGAGATGAGTTCTTTAGTAATACCCAAGAAAACTTGAGCTTGTCTCCGCGTCGGGCCTCCGATCGAAGCAATTCTCGGAGATGAGTTGTTTAGTAAGACTCAAGAACGCTGGAGCTTGTCTATGCGCCGGGCCTCCGATCGAAGCAATTCTCAGAGATGAGTTCTTTAGTAAGACCCAAGAACGATGGAACTTGTCTCCGCGTCGAGCCTCCGATCGAAGAAATTCTCGGAGATGAGTTCTTTAATAAGACCCAAGGACGCTGGAACTAGTCTCCGCGTCGGGCCTCCCATCAAAGCAATTCTCGGAGATTAGTTCTTTAGTAAGACCCAAGAACGCTAGAGCTTCTCTTTGCGTCGGGCATCCGATCGAAGCAGTTCTCAGAGATGAGTTCTTTAGTAAGACCCAAGAACGCTAGAGCTTCTCTCTGCATCGGGCCTCCGATCGAAGCAATTCTCATAGATGAGTTCTTTAGTAAGACCCAAGAACGCTTGAGCTTTTCTCCGAATCGGGCCTCTGATCGAAGAAATTCTCAGAGATGAGTTCTTTAGTAATACCCAAGAACACTTGAGCTTGTCTCCGCGTCGGGCCTCCGATCGAAGCAATTGTCGGGGATGAGTTCTTTAGTAAGAACAAAGAACGTTGGAGCTTGTCTCCGCATCGGGCCTCCGATTGAAGCAATTCTCGGAGATGAGTTCTTTAATAAGACCAAAGGACGCTAGAACTAGTCTCCTCGTTGGGCCTCCGATCAAAGCAATTCTCGGAGATTAGTTCTTTAGTAAGACCCAAGAACGCTGGAGTTTCTCTCCGCGTCGGGCACCCGATCGAAGCAATTCTCAGAGATGAGTTTTTTAGTAAGAGCCAAGAACGATGGAGCTTGTCTTCGAGTCAAGCCTCCGATCGAAGCAATTCTCGGAGATGTGATGTTTAGTAAGACCCAAGAACTCTGGAGCTTGTCTATGCGCCGGGCCTCCGATCGAAGCAATTCTCAGAAATGAGTTCTTTAGTAAGACCCAAGAACGATGGAGCTTGTCTCCGCATCGGGCCTCCGATCGAAGAAATTCTCAGAGATGAGTTCTTTAATAAGACCCAAGGACGCTGGATCTAGTCTCCGCGTCGGGCCTCCGATCGAAGCAATTCTCGGAGATTAGTTCTATTGTATGACCCAAGAACGCTGGAGCTTCTCTCCGCGTCGGGCCTCCTATCGAAGCAATTCTCAGAGATGAGTTCTTTAGTAAGACCCAAGAACGATGGAGCTTGTCTTCGAGTCAGGCCTCCGATCGAAGAAATTCTCGGAGATGTGT
The DNA here is from genome assembly GCA_037127255.1 of Persicaria tinctoria. Classification (NCBI taxonomy): domain Eukaryota; kingdom Viridiplantae; phylum Streptophyta; class Magnoliopsida; order Caryophyllales; family Polygonaceae; genus Persicaria; species Persicaria tinctoria. Next base: position 45,958,016 of record JBANSL010000013.1, read on the forward strand.
TGTTTAGTAAGACCCAAGAACGCTGGAGCTTGTCTATGCGCCGGGCCTCCGATCGAAGCAATTCTCAAAGATGAGTTCTTTAGTAAGACACAAGAACGATGGAGCCTTTCCTCGCGTCGGGCCTCCGATCGAAGCAATTCTCGGAGATGAGTTCTTTAATAAGACCCAAGGACGCTAGAACTAGTCTCCGCGTCGGGCCTCCGATCAAAGCGATTCTCGAAGATTAGTTCTTTTGTATGACCCAGAACGCTGGAGCTTCTCTCCGCGTCGGGCCTCCTATCGAAGCAATTCTCAGAGATGAGTTCTTTAGTAAGACCCTAGAACGATGGATCTTGTCTTCGAGTCGGGCCTCTGATTGAAGAAATTCTCAGACATGAGTTCTTTAGTAATACCCAAGAAAACTTGAGCTTGTCTCAGCGTCGGGCCTCCGATCGAAGCAATTGTCGGAGATGAGTTCTTTAGTAAGAACAAAGAACGTTGGAGCTTGTCTCCGCATCGGGCCTCCGATCGAAGCAATTCTCGGAGATGAGTTCTTTAAAAAGACCAAAGGACGCTAGAACTAGTCTCCGCGTTGGGCCTCCGATCAAAGCAATTCTCGGAGATTAGTTCTTTAGTAAGACCCAAGAACGCTGCAGTTTCTCTCCGCGTCGGGCATCCGATCGAAGCAATTCTCAGAGATGAGTTTTTTAGTAAGAGCCAAGAACGATGGAGCTTGTCTTCGAGTCGGGCCTCCGATCGAAGCAATTCTCGGAGATGTGTTGTTTAGTAAGACCCAAGAACGATGGAGCTTGTCCTCGCGTCGGGCCTCCGATCAAAGCAATTCTCGGAGATGAGTTCTTTAATAAGACCGAAGGACGCTGGAACTAGTCTCCGCGTCGGGCCTCCGATCAAAGCAATTCTCGGAGATTAGTTCTTTTGTATGACCCAAGAACGCAGGAGCTTCTCTCCGCCTCGGGCCTCCTATCGAAGCAATTCTCAGAGACGAGTTCTTTAGTAAGACCCAAGAACGATGGAGCTTGTCTTCGAGTTGGGCCTCCGATCGAAGCAATTCTCGGAGATGAGTTGTTTAGTAAGACTCAAGAACGCTGGAGCTTGTCTATGCGCCGGGCCTCCGATCGAAGCAATTCTCAGAGATGAGTTCTTTAGTAAGACCCAAGAACGATGGAGCTTGTCTCCGCGTCGGGCCTCCGATCGAAGAAATTCTCGGAGATGAGTTCTTTAATAAGACCCAAGGACGCTGGAACTAGTCTCCGCATCTGGCCTCCGATCAAAGCAATTCTCGGAGATTAGTTATTTAGTAAGACCCAAGAACGCTAGAGCTTCTCTTTGCATCGGGCATCCGATCGAAGCAGTTCTCAGAGATGAGTTCTTTAGTAAGACCCAAGAACGCTGGAGCTTCTCTCCGCATCGGGCCTCCGATCGAAGCAATTCTCATAGATGAGTTCTTTAGTAAGACCCAAGAACGCTTGAGCTTTTCTCCGAATCGGGCCTCTGATCGAAGAAATTCTCAGAGATGAGTTCTTTAGTAATACCCAAGAAAACTTGAGCTTGTCTCCGCGTCGGGCCTCCGATCGAAGCAATTCTCGGAGATGAGTTGTTTAGTAAGACTCAAGAACGCTGGAGCTTGTCTATGCGCCGGGCCTCCGATCGAAGCAATTCTCAGAGATGAGTTCTTTAGTAAGACCCAAGAACGATGGAACTTGTCTCCGCGTCGAGCCTCCGATCGAAGAAATTCTCGGAGATGAGTTCTTTAATAAGACCCAAGGACGCTGGAACTAGTCTCCGCGTCGGGCCTCCCATCAAAGCAATTCTCGGAGATTAGTTCTTTAGTAAGACCCAAGAACGCTAGAGCTTCTCTTTGCGTCGGGCATCCGATCGAAGCAGTTCTCAAAGATGAGTTCTTTAGTAAGACCCAAGAATGCTAGAGCTTCTCTCTGCATCGGGCTTCCGATCGAAGCAATTCTCATAGATGAGTTCTTTAGTAAGACCCAAGAACGCTTGAGCTTTTCTCCGAATCGGGCCTCTGATCGAAGAAATTCTCAGAGATGAGTTCTTTAGTAATACCCAAGAAAACTTGAGCTTGTCTCCGCGTCGGGCCTCCGATCGAAGCAATTCTCGGAGATGAGTTGTTTAGTAAGACTCAAGAACGCTGGAGCTTGTCTATGCGCCGGGCCTCCGATCGAAGCAATTCTCAGAGATGAGTTCTTTAGTAAGACCCAAGAACGATGGAACTTGTCTCCGCGTCGAGCCTCCGATCGAAGAAATTCTCGGAGATGAGTTCTTTAATAAGACCCAAGGACGCTGGAACTAGTCTCCGCGTCGGGCCTCCCATCAAAGCAATTCTCGGAGATTAGTTCTTTAGTAAGACCCAAGAACGCTAGAGCTTCTCTTTGCGTCGGGCATCCGATCGAAGCAGTTCTCAGAGATGAGTTCTTTAGTAAGACCCAAGAACGCTAGAGCTTCTCTCTGCATCGGGCCTCCGATCGAAGCAATTCTCATAGATGAGTTCTTTAGTAAGACCCAAGAACGCTTGAGCTTTTCTCCGAATCGGGCCTCTGATCGAAGAAATTCTCAGAGATGAGTTCTTTAGTAATACCCAAGAACACTTGAGCTTGTCTCCGCGTCGGGCCTCCGATCGAAGCAATTGTCGGGGATGAGTTCTTTAGTAAGAACAAAGAACGTTGGAGCTTGTCTCCGCATCGGGCCTCCGATTGAAGCAATTCTCGGAGATGAGTTCTTTAATAAGACCAAAGGACGCTAGAACTAGTCTCCTCGTTGGGCCTCCGATCAAAGCAATTCTCGGAGATTAGTTCTTTAGTAAGACCCAAGAACGCTGGAGTTTCTCTCCGCGTCGGGCACCCGATCGAAGCAATTCTCAGAGATGAGTTTTTTAGTAAGAGCCAAGAACGATGGAGCTTGTCTTCGAGTCAAGCCTCCGATCGAAGCAATTCTCGGAGATGTGATGTTTAGTAAGACCCAAGAACTCTGGAGCTTGTCTATGCGCCGGGCCTCCGATCGAAGCAATTCTCAGAAATGAGTTCTTTAGTAAGACCCAAGAACGATGGAGCTTGTCTCCGCATCGGGCCTCCGATCGAAGAAATTCTCAGAGATGAGTTCTTTAATAAGACCCAAGGACGCTGGATCTAGTCTCCGCGTCGGGCCTCCGATCGAAGCAATTCTCGGAGATTAGTTCTATTGTATGACCCAAGAACGCTGGAGCTTCTCTCCGCGTCGGGCCTCCTATCGAAGCAATTCTCAGAGATGAGTTCTTTAGTAAGACCCAAGAACGATGGAGCTTGTCTTCGAGTCAGGCCTCCGATCGAAGAAATTCTCGGAGATGTGTTGTTTAGTAAGACCCAAGAACGCTGGAGCTTGTCTATGCGCCGGGCCTCCGATCGAAGCAATTCTCAAAGATGAGTTCTTTAGTAAGACACAAGAACGATGGAGCCTTTCCTCGCGTCGGGCCTCCGATCGAAGCAATTCTCGGAGATGAGTTCTTTAATAAGACCCAAGGACGCTAGAACTAGTCTCCGCGTCGGGCCTCCGATCAAAGCGATTCTCGAAGATTAGTTCTTTTGTATGACCCAGAACGCTGGAGCTTCTCTCCGCGTCGGGCCTCCTATCGAAGCAATTCTCAGAGATGAGTTCTTTAGTAAGACCCTAGAACGATGGATCTTGTCTTCGAGTCGGGCCTCTGATTGAAGAAATTCTCAGACATGAGTTCTTTAGTAATACCCAAGAAAACTTGAGCTTGTCTCAGCGTCGGGCCTCCGATCGAAGCAATTGTCGGAGATGAGTTCTTTAGTAAGAACGAAGAACGTTGGAGCTTGTCTCCGCATCGGGCCTCCGATCGAAGCACTTCTCGGAGATTAGTTCTTTTGTATGACCCAAGAACGCAGGAGCTTCTCTGCGCCTCGGGCCTCCTATCGAAGCAATTCTCAGAGACGAGTTCTTTAATAAGACCGAAGGACGCTGGAACTAGTCTCTGCGTCGGGCCTCTGATCAAAGCAATTCTCGGAGATTAGTTCTTTTGTATGACCCAAGAACGCAGGAGCTTCTCTCCGCCTCGGGCCTCCTATCGAAGCAATTCTTAGAGACGAGTTCTTTAGTAAGACCCAAGAACGATGGAGCTTGTCTTAGAGTTGGGCCTCCGATCGAAGCAATTCTCGGAGATGAGTTGTTTAGTAAGACTCAAGAACGCTGGAGCTTGTCTATGCGCCGGGCCTCCGATCGAAGCAATTCTCAGAGATGAGTTCTTTAGTGAGACCCAAGAATGATGGAGCTTGTCTCCGCGTCGGGCCTCCGATCGAAGAAATTCTCGGAGATGAGTTCTTTTATAAGACCCAAGGACGCTGGAACTAGTCTCCGCGTTTGGCCTCCGATCAAAGCAATTCTCGGAGATTAGTTATTTAGTAAGACCCAAGAACGCTAGAGCTTCTCTTTGCATCGGGCATCCGATCGAAGCAGTTCTCAGAGATGAGTTCTTTAGTAAGACCCAAGAACGCTGGAGCTTCTCTCCGCATCGGGCCTCCGATCGAAGCAATTCTCATAGATGAGTTCTTTAGTAAGACCCAAGGACGCTGGATCTAGTCTCCGCGTCGGGCCTCCGATCGAAGCGATTCTCGGAGATTAGTTCTATTGTATGACCCAAGAACGCTGGAGCTTCTCTCCGCGTCGGGCCTCCTATCGAAGCAATTCTCAGAGATGAGTTCTTTAGTAAGACCCAAGAACGATGGAGCTTGTCTTCGAGTCAGTCCTCCGATCGGAGAAATTCTCGGAGATGTGTTGTTTAGTAAGACCCAAGAACGCTGGAGCTTGTCTATGCGCCGGGCCTCCGATCGAAGCAATTCTCAAAGATGACTTCTTTAGTAAGACCCAAGAACGATGGAGCCTTTCCTCGCGTCGGGCCTCCGATCAAAGCAATTCTCGGAGATGAGTTCTTTAATAAGACCCAAGGACGCTAGAACTAGTCTCCGCGTCGGGCCTCCGATCAAAGCGATTCTCGAAGATTAGTTCTTTTGTATGACCCAGAACGCTGGAGCTTCTCTCCGCGTCGGGCCTCCTATCGAAGCAATTCTCAGAGATGAGTTCTTTAGTAAGACCCTAGAACGATGGATCTTGTCTTCGAGTCGGGCCTCTGATTGAAGAAATTCTCAGAGATGAGTTCTTTAGTAATACCCAAGAAAACATGAGCTTGTCTCAGCGTCGGGCCTCCGATCGAAGCAATTGTCGGAGATGAGTTCTTTAGTAAGAACGAAGAACGTTGGAGCTTGTCTCCGCATCGGGCCTCCGATCGAAGCACTTCTCGGAGATTAGTTCTTTTGTATGACCCAAGAACGCACGAGCTTCTCTGCGCCTCGGGCCTCCTATCGAAGCAATTCTCAGAGACGAGTTCTTTAATAAGACCGAAGGACGCTGGAACTAGTCTCCGCGTCGGGCCTCCGATCAAAGCAATTCTCGGAGATTAGTTCTTTTGTATGACCCAAGAACGCAGGAGCTTCTCTCCGCCTCGGGCCTCCTATCGAAGCAATTCTTAGAGACGAGTTCTTTAGTAAGACCCAAGAACGATGGAGCTTGTCCTCGAGTTGGGCCTCCGATCGAAGCAATTCTCGGAGATGAGTTGTTTAGTAAGACTCAAGAACGCTGGAGCTTGTCTATGCGCCGGGCCTCCGATCGAAGCAATTCTCAGAGATGAGTTCTTTAGTGAGACCCAAGAATGATGGAGCTTGTCTCCGCGTCGGGCCTCCGATCGAAGAAATTCTCGGAGATGAGTTCTTTTATAAGACCCAAGGACGCTGGAACTAGTCTCCGCGTCTGGCCTCCGATCAAAGCAATTCTCGGAGATTAGTTATTTAGTAAGACCCAAGAACGCTAGAGCTTCTCTTTGCATCGGGCATCCGATCGAAGCAGTTCTCAGAGATGAGTTCTTTAGTAAGACCCAAGAACGCTGGAGCTTCTCTCCGCATCGGGCCTCCGATCGAAGCAATTCTCATAGATGAGTTCTTTAGTAAGACCCAAGAACGCTTGAGCTTTTCTCCGAATCGGGCCTCTGATCGAAGAAATTCTCAGAGATGAGTTCTTTAGTAATACCCAAGAAAACTTGAGCTTGTCTCCGCGTCGGGCCTCTGATCGAAGCAATTCTCGGAGATGAGTTGTTTAGTAAGACTCAAGAACGCTGGAGCTTGTCTATGCGCCGGGCCTCCGATCGAAGCAATTCTCAGAGATGAGTTCTTTAGTAAGACCCAAGAACGATGGAACTTCTCTCCGCGTCGAGCCTCCGATCGAAGAAATTCTCGGAGATGAGTTCTTTAATAAGACCCAAGGACGCTGGAACTAGTCTCCGCATCGGGCCTCCCATCAAAGCAATTCTCGGAGATTAGTTCTTTAGTAAGACCCAAGAACGCTAGAGCTTCTCTTTGCGTCGGGCATCCGATCGAAGCAGTTCTCAGAGATGAGTTCTTTAGTAAGACCCAAGAATGCTAGAGCTTCTCTCTGCATCGGGCCTCCGATCGAAGCAATTCTCATAGATGAGTTCTTTAGTAAGACCCAAGAACGCTTGAGCTTTTCTCCGAATCGGGCCTCTGATCGAAGAAATTCTCAGAGATGAGTTCTTTAGTAATACCCAAGAAAACTTGAGCTTGTCTCCGCGTCGGGCCTCCGATCGAAGCAATTCTCGGAGATGAGTTGTTTAGTAAGACTCAAGAACGCTGGAGCTTGTCTATGCGTCGGGCCTCCGATCGAAGCAATTCTCAGAGATGAGTTCTTTAGTAAGACCCAAGAACGATGGAACTTGTCTCCGCGTCGAGCCTCCGATCGAAGAAATTCTCGGAGATGAGTTCTTTAATAAGACCCAAGGACGCTGGAACTAGTCTCCGCGTCGGGCCTCCCATCAAAGCAATTCTCGGAGATTAGTTCTTTAGTAAGACCCAAGAACGCTAGAGCTTCTCTTTGCGTCGGGCATCCGATCGAAGCAGTTCTCAGAGATGAGTTCTTTAGTAAGACCCAAGAACGCTAGAGCTTCTCTCTGCATCGGGCCTCCGATCAAAGCAATTCTCATAGATGAGTTCTTTAGTAAGACCCAAGAACGCTTGAGCTTTTCTCCGAATCGGGCCTCTGATCGAAGAAATTCTCAGAGATGAGTTCTTTAGTAATACCCAAGAACACTTGAGCTTGTCTCCGCGTCGGGCCTCCGATCGAAGCAATTGTCGGGGATGAGTTCTTTAGTAAGAAAGAAGAACGTTGGAGCTTGTCTCCGCATCGGGCCTCCGATTGAAGCAATTCTCGGAGATGAGTTCTTCAATAAGACCAAAGGACGCTAGAACTAGTCTCCTCGTTGGGCCTCCGATCAAAGCAATTCTCGGAGATTAGTTCTTTAGTAAGACCCAAGAACGCTGGAGCTTGTCTTCGAGTCGAGCCTCCGATCGAAGCAATTCTCGGAGATGTGTTGTTTAGTAAGACCCAAGAACGCTGGAGCTTGTCTATGCGCCGGGCCTCCGATCGAAGCAATTCTCAGAGATGAGTTCTTTAGTAAGACCCAAGAACGATGGAGCCTTTCCTCGCGTCGGGCCTCCGATCGAAGCAATTCTCGGAGATGAGTTCTTTAATAAGACCCAAGGACGCTAGAACTAGTCTCCGCGTCGGGCCTCCGATCAAAGCGATTCTCGAAGATTAGTTCTTTTGTATGACCTAGAACGCTGGAGCTTCTCTCCGCGTCGGGCCTCCTATCGAAGCAATTCTCAGAGATGAGTTCTTTAGTAAGACCCAAGAACGATGGATCTTGTCTTCGAGTCGGGCCTCTGATTGAAGAAATTCTCAGAGATGAGTTCTTTAGTAATACCCAAGAAAACTTGAGCTTGTCTCAGCGTCGGGCCTCCGATCGAAGCAATTGTCGGAGATGAGTTCTTTAGTAAGAACGAAGAACGTTGGAGCTTGTCTCCGCATCGGGCCTCCGATCGAAGCAATTCTCGGAGATGTGTTGTTTAGTAAGACCCACGAACGCTGGAGCTTGTCTATGCGCCGTGCCTCCGATCGAAGCAATTCTCAGAGATGAGTTCTTTAGTAAGACCCAAGAACATTGGAGCTTGTCCTCACGTCGGGCCTCCGATCGAAGCAATTCTCGGAGATGAGTTCTTTAATAAGACCCAAGGACGTTGGAACTAGTCTCCGCGTCGGGCCTCCGATCAAAGCAATTCTCAGAGATTAGTTCTTTAGAAAGACCCAAGAACGCTGGAGCTTCTCTCCGCGTCGGGCCTCCGATCGAAGAAATTCTCAAAGATGAGTTCTTTAGTAATACCCAAGAACGCTTGAGCTTGTCTCCGCGTCGGGCCTCCGATCGAAGCAATTGTCAGAGATGAGTTCTTTAGTAAGACCAAAGAACGTTGGAGCTTGTCTCCGCATCGGGCCTCCGATCGAAGCAATTCTCGGAGATAAGTTCTTTAATAAGACCAAAGGACGCTGGAACTAGTCTCCGCATCGGGCCTCCAATCAAAGCAATTCTCGGAGATTAGTTCTTTATTAAGACCCAAGAACGCTAGAGCTTCTCTTTGCGTCGGGCATCCGATCGAAGCAGTTCTAAGAGATGAGTTCTTTAGTAAGACCCAAGAACGCTGGAGCTTCTCTCCGCATCGGGCCTCCGATCGAAGCAATTCTCATAGATGAGTTCTTTAGTAAGACCCAAGAACGCTTGATCTTTTCTCTGATTCGGGCCTATGATTGAAGAAATTCTCAGAGATGAGTTCTTTAGTAATACCCAAGAACACTTGAGCTTGTCTCCGCGTCGGGCCTCCGATCGAAGCAATTGTCAGAGATGAGTTCTTAAGTAAGAACAAAGAACGTTAGAGCTTGTCTCCGCATCGGGCCTCCGATCGAAGCAATTCTCGGAGATGAGTTCTTTAATAAGACCAAAGGACGCTAGAACTAGTCTCCGCGTTGGGCCTCCGATCAAAGCAATTCTCGGACATTAGTTCTTTAGTAAGACCCAAGAACGCTGGAGTTTATCTCCGCGTCGGGCATCCGATCGAAGCAATTCTCAGAGATGAGTTTTTAAGTAAGAGCCAAGAACGATGGAGCTTGTCTTCGAGTCGGGCCTCCGATCGAAGCGATTCTCGGAGATGTGTTGTTTAGTAAGACCCAAGAACGCTGGAGCTTGTCTATGTGCCGGGCCTCCGATCGAAGCAATTCTTAGAGATGAGTTCTTTAGTAAGACCCAAGAACGATGGAGCTTGTCCTCGCGTCGGGCCTCCGATCGAAGCAATTCTCGGAGATGAGTTCTTTGATAAGACCCATGGACGCTGGAATTGGTTTCCGCGTCGGGCCTCCGATCCAAGCAATTCTCAGAGATTAGATTTTTAGTAAGACCCAAGAACGCGGGAGCTTCTCTCCGCGTCTGGCCTCCAATCGAAGCAATTCTCAGAGATGAGTTCTTTAGTAAGACCCAAGAACGATGGAGGTTGTCTTCGAGTCGGGCCTCTGATCGAAGCGATTCTCGGAGATGAGTTCTTTAGTACGACCCAAGAACTCTGGTGCTTGTCTCCGCGTCGGGCCTCCGATCGAAGCAATTGTCGGAGATGAGTTCTTTAGTAAGACCAAAGAACGCTGGAGCTTGTCTCCGCGTCGGGCCTCCGATCGAAGCAATTCTCGGAGATGAGTTCTTTGATAAGACCCATGGACGCTGGAATTGGTTTCCGCGTCGGGCCTCCGATCAAAGCAATTCTCGGAGATTAGATTTTTAGTAAGACCCAAGAACGCTGGAGCTTCTCTCCGCGTCGGGCCTCCGATCGAAGCAATTCTCATATATGAGTTCTTTAGTAAGACCCAAGAACGATGGAGCTTCTCCTCGCGCCGGGCCTCCGATCGAAGCAATTCTCGGAGATGAGTTGTTTCGTTAGGCCCAAGAACGTTGGAGCTTGTCTCTGCGTCGGGACTCTGATCGAAGCAATTCTCAAAGATGAGTTCTTTAGTAAGACCCAAGAACGCTAGAGCTTATCTCCACATCGGGCCTCCGATCGAAGCAATTCTCAGAGATGATTTCTTTAGTATGACCCAAGAACACTTGAGATTGTCTTCGCGTCGGGCCTCCGATCGAAGCGATTCTCGGAGATGAGTTATTTAGTATGACCCAAGAACGCTGGTGCTTGTCTCCACGTCGGGCCTCCGATCGAAGCAATTGTCGGAGATGAGTTCTTTAGTAAGACCAAAGAACGCTGGAGCTTGTCTCCACGTCGGGCCTCCGATCGAAGCAATTCTCGGAGATGAGTTCATTGATAAGACCCATGGACGCTGGAATTGGTTTCCGCGTCGGGCCTCCGATCAAAGCAATTCTCGGAGATTAGATTTTTAGTAAGACCCAAGAACGCTGGAGCTTCTCCTCGCGTCAGGCCTCCGATCGAAGCAATTCTCGGAGATGAGTTGTTTAGTTAGGCCCAAGAACGCTGGAGCTTGTCTCTGCGTCGGGACTCTGATCGAAGCAATTCTCAAAGATGAGTTCTTTAGTAAGACCCAAGAACGCTAGAGCTTATCTCCACGTCGGGCCTCCGATCGAAGCAATTCTCAGAGATAATTTCTTTAGTATGACCCAAGAACGCTTGAGATTGTCTTCGCGTCGGGCCTCTGATCGAAGAAATTCACGGAGATGAGTTCTTTAGTAAGAACCAAGAACGCTGGAGCTTGTCTCCGCGTCGGGACTCCGATCGAAGCAATTCTCGGAGATGAATTCTTTAGTAAGACCCAAGAATGCTGGATCTTATCTCCATGTCGGGCCTCCGATCGGAGCAATTCTCATAGATTAGTCCTTTAGTAAGACCCAAGAACGCTTGCACTTGTCTCCGCGTCGGGCCTCCGATCGAAGAAATTCTCGGAGATGAGTTCTTTAGTATGACCCAAGAACGCTGGTGCTTGTCTCCCCGTCGGGCCTCCAATCGGAGCAATTCTCATAGATGAGTTCTTTAGTAAGACCCAAGAACGCTTGCGCTTGTCTCCGCGTCGGGCCTCTGATCGAAGCAATTCTCGGAGATGAGTTCTTTGATAAGACCCATGGACGCTAGAATTGGTTTCCTCGTCGGGCCTCCGATCAAATCAATTCTCGGAGATTAGATTTTTAGTAAGACCCAAGAACGCTGGAGCTTCTCTCTGCGTCTTGCCTCCGATCGAAGCAATTCTCAGAGATGAGTTCTTTAGTAAGACCCAAGAACGATAGAGCTTGTCCTCGCGTCGGGCCTCCGATCGAAGCAATTCTCGGAGATGAGTTATTTAGTTAGGCCCAAGAACGCTAGAGCTTGTCTCTGCGTCGGGACTCTGATCGAAGCAATTCTCAAAGATGAGTTCTTTAGTAAGACCCAAGAACGCTGGAGCTTGTCTCGGCGTCGGGCCTCCGATCGAAGCAATTCTCGGAGATGAATTCTTTAGTAAGACCCAAGAATGCTGGATCTTATCTCCACGTAGGGCCTCCGATCAGATCAATTCTCATAGATGAGTCCTTTAGTAAGACCCAAGAACGCTTGCGCTGGTCTTCGCGTCGGGCCTCCGATCGAAGAAATTCTCGGAGATGAGTTCTTTAGTATGACCCAAGAACGCTGGTGCTTGTCTCCACGTCGGGCCTCCGATCGAAGCAATTATCGGAGATGAGTCCTTTAGTAAGACCCAAGAACGCTTGCGCTTGTCTCCGCGTCGGGCCTCCGATCGAAGAAATTCTCGGAGATGAGTTCTTTAGTATGACCCAAGAACGCTGGTGCTTGTCTCCACGTCGGGCCTCCGATCGGAGCAATTCTCATAGATGAGTTCTTTAGTAAGACCCAAGAACGCTTGCGCTTGTCTCCGCGTCGGGCCTCCGATCGAAGAAATTCTCGGAGATGAGTTCTTCAGTATGACCCAAGAACGTTGGTGCTTGTCTTCACGTTGGGCCTCCGATCGAAGCAATTGTCGGAGCTGAGTTCTTTAGTAAGACCAACGAACGCTGGAGCTTGTCTCCGCGTCGGGCCTCCGATCAAAGCAATTCTCGGAGATTAGATTTTTAGTAAGACCCAAGAACGCTGGAGCTTCTCTCCGCGTCGGGCCTCCGATCGAAGCAATTCTCAGATATGAGTTCTTTAGTATGACCCAAGAACGATGGAGCTTCTCCTCGCGTCGGGCCTCCGATCGAAGCAATTCTCGGAGATGAGTTGTTTAGTTAGGCCCAAGAACGCTGGAGCTTGTCTCTGCGTCGGGACTCTGATCGAAGCAATTCTCAAAGATGAGTTCTTTAGTAAGACCCAAGAACGCTAGAGCTTGTCTCCACGTCGGGCCTCCGATCGAAGCAATTCTCAGAGATGATTTCTTTAGTATGACCCAAGAACGCTTGAGATTGTCTTCGCGTCGGGCCTCTGATCGAAAAAATTCACGGAGATGAGTTCTTTAGTAAGAACCAACAACGCTGGAGCTTGTCTCCGCGTCGGGACTCCGATCGAAGCAATTCTCGGAGATGAATTCTTTAGTAAGACCCAAGAATGCTGGATCTTATCTCCACGTCGGGCCTCCGATCGGAGCAATTCTCATAGATTAGTCCTTTAGTAAGACCCAAGAACGCTTGCACTTGTCTCCGCGTCGGGCCTCCGATCGAAGAAATTCTCGGAGATGAGTTCTTTAGTATGACCCAAGAACGCTGGTGCTTGTCTCCCCGTCGGGCCTCCGATTGGAGCAATTCTCATAGATGAGTCCTTTAGTAAGACCCAAGAACGCTTGCGCTTGTCTCCGCGTCGGGCCTCCGATCGAAGAAATTCTCGGAGATGAGTTCTTTAGTATGACCCAAGAACGCTGGTGCTTGTCTCCCCGTCGGGCCTCCGATCGGAGCAATTCTCATAGATGAGTTCTTTAGTAAGACCCAAGAACGCTTGCGCTTGTCTCCGCGTCGGGCCTCTGATCGAAGAAATTCTCGGAGATTAGTTCTTTAATATGACCCAAGAACGCTGGTGCTCATCTTCACGTCGGGCCTCCGATCGAAGCAATTGTCGGAGATGAGTTCTTTAGAAAGACCAACGAACGCTGGAGCTTGTCTCCGCGTCGGCCCTCTGATCGAAGCAATTCTCGGAGATGAGTTCTTTAATAAGACCCATGGACGCTGGAATTGGTTTCTGCGTCGGGCCTCCGATCAAAGCAATTCTCGGAGATTAGATTTTTATTAAGACCCAAGAACGCTAGAGCTTCTCTCCGCGTCGGGCCTCCGATCGAAGCAATTCTCAGAGATGAGTTTTTAAGTAAGAGCCAAGAACGATGGAGCTTGTCTTCGAGTCGGGCCTCCGATCGAAGCGATTCTCGGAGATGAGTTCTTTAGTATGACCCAAGAACGCTGGTGCTTGTCTCCACGTCGGGCCTCCGATCGAAGCAATTGTCGGAGATGAGTTATTTAGTAAGACCAATGAACGCTGGAGCTTGTCTCCGCGTTGGGCCTCTGATCGAAGCAATTCTCGGAGATGAGTTCTTTGATAAGACCCATGGACGCTAGAATTGGTTTCCGCGTCGGGCCTCCGATCAAAGCAATTCTCGGAGATTAGATTTTTAGTAAGACCCAAGAACGCTAGAGCTTCTCTCTGCATCTTGCCTCCGATCGAAGCAATTCTCAGAGATGAGTTCTTTAGTAAGACCCAAGAACGATGGAGCTTGTCCTCGCGTCGGGCCTCCGATCGAAGCAATTCTCGGAGATGAGTTGTTTAGTTAGGCCCAAGAACGCTGGAGCTTGTCTCTGCGTCGGGACTCTGATCGAAGCAATTCTCAAAGATGAGTTCTTTAGTAAGACCCAAGAACGCTGGAGCTTGTCTCGGCGTCGGGCCTCCGATCGAAGCAATTCTCGGAGATGAATTCTTTAGTAAGACCCAAGAATGCTGGATCTTATCTCCATGTAGGGCCTCCGATCAGAGCAATTCTCATAGATGAGTCCTTTAGTAAGAACCAAGAACGCTTGCGCTGGCCTCCGCGTCGGGCCTCCGATCGAAGAAATTCTCGGAGATGAGTTCTTTAGTATGACCCAAGAACGTTGGTGCTTGTCTCCACGTCGGGCCTCCGATCGGAGCAATTCTCATAGATGAGTTCTTTAGTAAGACCCAAGAACGCTTGCGCTTGTCTCCGCGTCGGGCCTCCGATCGAAGAAATTCTCGGAGATGAGTTCTTCAGTATGACCCAATAACGCTGGTGCTTGTCTTCACGTCGGGCCTCCGATCGAAGCAATTGTCGGAGCTGAGTTCTTTAGTAAGACCAACGAACGCTGGAGCTTGTCTCCGCGTCGGGCCTCCGATCAAAGCAATTCTCGGAGACGAGTTCTTTCATAAGACCCATGGACGCTGGAATTGGTTTCCGCGTCGGGCCTCCGATCAAAGCAATTCTCGGAGATTAGATTTTTAGTAAGACCCAAGAACGCTGGAGCTTCTCTCCGCGTCGGGCCTCCGATCGAAGCAATTCTCAGATATGAGTTCTTTAGTATGACCCAAGAACGATGGAGCTTCTCCTCGCGTCAGGCCTCCGATCGAAGCAATTCTCGGAGATGAGTTGTTTAGTTAGGCCCAAGAACGCTGGAGCTTGTCTCTGCGTCGGGACTCTGATCGAAGCAATTCTCAAAGATGAGTTCTTTAGTAAGACCCAAGAACGCTAGAGCTTATCTCCACGTCGGGCCTCCGATCGAAGCAATTCTCAGAGATGATTTCTTTAGTATGTCCCAAGAACGCTTGAGATTGTCTTCGCGTCGGGCCTCTGATCGAAGAAATTCACGGAGATGAGTTCTTTAGTAAGAATCAAGAACGCTGGAGCTTGTCTCCGCGTCGGGACTCCGATCGAAGCAATTCTCGGAGATGAATTCTTTAGTAAGACCCAAGAATGCTGGATCTTATCTCCACGTCGGGCCTCCGATCGGAGCAATTCTCATAGATTAGTCCTTTAGTAAGACCCAAGAACGCTTGCACTTGTCTCCGCGTCGGGCCTCCGATCGAAGAAATTCTCGGAGATGAGTTCTTTAGTATGACCCAAGAACGCTGGTGCTTGTCTCCCCGTCGGGCCTCCAATCGGAGCAATTCTCATAGATGAGTTCTTTAGTAAGACCCAAGAACACTTGCGCTTGTCTCCGCATCGGGCCTCTGATCGAAGCAATTCTCGGAGATGAGTTCTTTGATAAGACCCATGGACGCTAGAATTGGTTTCCGCGTCGGGCCTCCGATCAAAGCAATTCTCGGAGATTAGATTTTTAGTAAGACCCAAGAACGCTGGAGCTTCTCTCTGCGTCTTGCCTCCGATCGAAGCAATTCTCAGAGATGAGTTCTTTAGTAAGACCCAAGAACGATGGAGCTTGTCCTCGCGTCGGGCCTCCGATCGAATCAATTCTCGGAGATGAGTTGTTTAGTTAGGCCCAAGAACGCTAGAGCTTGTCTCTGCGTCGGGACTCTAATCGAAGCAATTCTCAAAGATGAGTTCTTTAGTAAGACCCAAGAACGCTGGAGCTTGTCTCGGCGTCGGGCCTCCGATCGAAGCAATTCTCGGAGATGAATTCTTTAGTAAGACCCAACAATGCTGGATCTTATCTCCACGTAGGGCCTCCGATCAGAGCAATTCTCATAGATGAGTCCTTTAGTAAGACCCAAGAACGCTTGCGTTGGTCTCCGCGTCGGGCCTCCGATCGAAGAAATTCTCGGAGATGAGTTCTTTAGTATGACCCAAGAACGCTGGTGCTTGTCTCCACGTCGGGCCTCCGATCGAAGCAATTGTCGGAGATGAGTCCTTTAGTAAGACCCAAGAACGCTTGCGCTTTTCTCCGCGTCGGGCCTCCGATCGAAGAAATTCTTGGAGATGAGTTCTTTAGTATGACCCAAGAACGCTGGTGCTTGTCTCCACGTCGGGCCTCCGATCGGAGCAATTCTCATAGATGAGTTCTTTAGTAAGACCCAAGAACGCTTGCGCTTGTCTCCGCGTCGGGCCTCCGATCGAAGAAATTCTCGGAGATGAGTTCTTCAGTATGACCCAAGAACGCTGGTGCTTGTCTTCACGTCGGGCCTCCGATCGAAGCAATTGTCGGAGCTGAGTTCTTTAGTAAGACCAACGAACGCTGGAGCTTGTCTCCGCGTCGGGCCTCCGACAAAGCAATTCTCGGAGATTAGATTTTTAGTAAGACCCAAGAACGCTGGAGCTTCTCTCCGCGTCGGGCCTCCGATCGAAGCAATTCTCAGATATGAGTTCTTTAGTATGACCCAAGAACGATGGAGCTTCTCCTCGCGTCGGGCCTCCGATCGAAGCAATTCTCGGAGATGAGTTGTTTAGTTAGGCCCAAGAACGCTGGAGCTTGTCTCTGCGTCGGGACTCTGATCGAAGCAATTCTCAAAGATGAGTTCTTTAGTAAGACCCAAGAACGCTAGAGCTTATCTCCACGTCGGACCTCCGATCGAAGCAATTCTCAGAGATGATTTCTTTAGTATGACCCAAGAACGCTTGAGATTGTCTTCGCGTCGGGCCTCTGATCGAAGAAATTCACGGAGATGAGTTCTTTAGTAAGAACCAAGAACGCTGGAGATTGTCTCCGCGTCGGGACTCCGATCGAAGCAATTCTCGGAGATGAATTCTTTAGTAAGACCCAAGAATGCTGGATCTTATCTCCACGTCGGGCCTCCGATCGGAGCAATTCTCATAGATTAGTCCTTTAGTAAGACCCAAGAACGCTTGCACTTGTCTCCGCGTCGGGCCTCCGATCGAAGAAATTCTCGGAGATGAGTTCTTTAGTATGACCCAAGAACGCTGGTGCTTGTCTCCCCGTCGGGCCTCCGATCGGAGCAATTCTCATAGATGAGTTCTTTAGTAAGACCCAAGAACGCTTGCGCTTGTCTCCGCGTCGGGCCTCCGATCGAAGAAATTCACGGAGATGAGTTCTTTAGTAAGAACCAAGAACGCTGGAGCTTGTCTCCGCGTCGGGACTCCGATCGAAGCAATTCTCGGAGATGAATTCTTTAGTAAGACCCAAGAATGCTGGATCTTATCTCCACGTCGGGCCTCCGATCGGAGCAATTCTCATAGATGAGTCCTTTAGTAAGACCCAAGAACGCTTGCGCTTGTCTCCGCGTCGGGCCTCCGATCGAAGAAATTCTCGGAGATGAGTTCTTTAGTATGTCCCAAGAACGCTGGTGCTTGTCTCCCCGTCGGGCCTCCGATCGGAGCAATTCTCATAGATGAGTTCTTTAGTAAGACCCAAGAACGCTTGCGCTTGTCTCCGCGTCGGGCCTCTGATCGAAGAAATTCTCGGAGATTAGTTCTTTAATATGACCCAAGAACGCTGGTGCTTATCTTCACGTCGGGCCTCCGATCGAAGCAATTGTCGGAGATGAGTTCTTTAGAAAGACCAACGAACGCTGGAGCTTGTCTCCGCGTCGGCCCTCTGATCGAAGCAATTCTCGGAGATGAGTTCTTTAATAAGACCCATGGACGCTGGAATTGGTTTCCGCGTCGGGCCTCCGATCAAAGCAATTCTCGGAGATTAGATTTTTATTAAGACCCAAGAACGCTAGAGCTTCCCTCCGCGTCGGGCCTCCGATCGAAGCAATTCTCAGAGATGAGATCTTTAGTAAGACCCAAGAACGATGGAGGTTGTCTTCGAGTCGGGCCTCCGATCGAAGCGATTCTCGGAGATGAGTTCTTTAGTATGACCCAAGAACGCTGGTGCTTGTCTCCACGTCGGGCCTCCGATCGAAGCAATTGTCGGAGATGAGTTCTTTAGTAAGACCAAAGAACGCTGGAGCTTGTCTCCGCGTCGGGACTCCGATCGAAGCAATTCTCGGAGATGAATTCTTTAGTAAGACCCAAGAATGCTGGATCTTATCTCCACGTCGGGCCTCCGATCGGAGCAATTCTCATAGATTAGTCCTTTAGTAAGACCCAAGAACGCTTGCACTTCTCTCCGCGTCGGGCCTCCGATCGAAGAAATTCTCGGAGATGAGTTCTTTAGTATGACCCAAGAACGCTGGTGCTTGTCTCCCCGTCGGGCCTCCAATCGGAGCAATTCTCATAGATGAGTTCTTTAGTAAGACCCAAGAACACTTGCGCTTGTCTCCGCATCGGGCCTCTGATCGAAGCAATTCTCGGAGATGAGTTCTTTGATAAGACCCATGGACGCTAGAATTGGTTTCCGCGTCGGGCCTCCGATCAAAGCAATTCTCGGAGATTAGATTTTTAGTAAGACCCAAGAACGCTGGAGCTTCTCTCTGCGTCTTGCCTCCGATCGAAGCAATTCTCAGAGATGAGTTCTTTAGTAAGACCCAAGAACGATGGAGCTTGTCCTCGCGTCGGGCCTCCGATCGAATCAATTCTCGGAGATGAGTTGTTTAGTTAGGCCCAAGAACGCTAGAGCTTGTCTCTGCGTCGGGACTCTAATTGAAGCAATTCTCAAAGATGAGTTCTTTAGTAAGACCCAAGAACGCTGGAGCTTGTCTCGGCGTCGGGCCTCCGATCGAAGCAATTCTCGGAGATGAATTCTTTAGTAAGACCCAACAATGCTGGATCTTATCTCCACGTAGGGCCTCCGATCAGAGCAATTCTCATAGATGAGTCCTTTAGTAAGACCCAAGAACGCTTGCGTTGGTCTCCGCGTCGGGCCTCCGATCGAAGAAATTCTCGGAGATGAGTTCTTTAGTATGACCCAAGAACGCTGGTGCTTGTCTCCACGTCGGGCCTCCGATCGAAGCAATTGTCGGAGATGAGTCCTTTAGTAAGACCCAAGAACGCTTGCGCTTGTCTCTGCGTCGGGCCTCCGATCGAAGAAATTCTTGGAGATGAGTTCTTTAGTATGACCCAACAACGCTGGTGCTTGTCTCCACGTCGGGCCTCCGATCGGAGCAATTCTCATAGATGAGTTCTTTAGTAAGACCCAAGAACGCTTGCGCTTGTCTCCGCGTCGGGCCTCCGATCGAAGAAATTCTCGGAGATGAGTTCTTCAGTATGACCCAAGAACGCTGGTGCTTGTCTTCACGTCGGGCCTCCGATCGAAGCAATTGTCGGAGCTGAGTTCTTTAGTAAGACCAACGAACGCTGGAGCTTGTCTCCGCGTCGGGCCTCCGACAAAGCAATTCTCGGAGATTAGATTTTTAGTAAGACCCAAGAACGCTGGAGCTTCTCTCCGCGTCGGGCCTCCGATCGAAGCAATTCTCAGATATGAGTTCTTTAGTATGACCCAAGAACGATGGAGCTTCTCCTCGCGTCGGGCCTCCGATCGAAGCAATTCTCGGAGATGAGTTGTTTAGTTAGGCCCAAGAACGCTGGAGCTTGTCTCTGCGTCGGGACTCTGATCGAAGCAATTCTCAAAGATGAGTTCTTTAGTAAGACCCAAGAACGCTAGAGCTTATCTCCACGTCGGGCCTCCGATCGAAGCAATTCTCAGAGATGATTTCTTTAGTATGACCCAAGAACGCTTGAGATTGTCTTCGCGTCGGGCCTCTGATCGAAGAAATTCACGGAGATGAGTTCTTTAGTAAGAACCAAGAACGCTGGAGATTGTCTCCGCGTCGGGACTCCGATCGAAGCAATTCTCGGAGATGAATTCTTTAGTAAGACCCAAGAATGCTGGATCTTATCTCCACGTCGGGCCTCCGATCGGAGCAATTCTCATAGATTAGTCCTTTAGTAAGACCCAAGAACGCTTGCACTTGTCTCCGCGTCGGGCCTCCGATCGAAGAAATTCTCGGAGATGAGTTCTTTAGTATGACCCAAGAACGCTGGTGCTTGTCTCCCCGTCGGGCCTCCGATCGGAGCAATTCTCATAGATGAGTTCTTTAGTAAGACCCAAGAACGCTTGCGCTTGTCTCCGCGTCGGGCCTCCGATCGAAGAAATTCACGGAGATGAGTTCTTTAGTAAGAACCAAGAACGCTGGAGCTTGTCTCCGCGTCGGGACTCCGATCGAAGCAATTCTCGGAGATGAATTCTTTAGTAAGACCCAAGAATGCTGGATCTTATCTCCACGTCGGGCCTCCGATCGGAGCAATTCTCATAGATGAGTCCTTTAGTAAGACCCAAGAACGCTTGCGCTTGTCTCCGCGTCGGGCCTCCGATCGAAGAAATTCTCGGAGATGAGTTCTTTAGTATGACCCAAGAACGCTGGTGCTTGTCTCCCCGTCGGGCCTCCGATCGGAGCAATTCTCATAGATGAGTTCTTTAGTAAGACCCAAGAACGCTTGCGCTTGTCTCCGCGTCGGGCCTCTGATCGAAGAAATTCTCGGAGATTAGTTCTTTAATATGACCCAAGAACGCTGGTGCTTATCTTCACGTCGGGCCTCCGATCGAAGCAATTGTCGGAGATGAGTTCTTTAGAAAGACCAACGAACGCTGGAGCTTGTCTCCGCGTCGGCCCTCTGATCGAAGCAATTCTCGGAGATGAGTTCTTTAATAAGACCCATGGATGCTGGAATTGGTTTCCGCGTCGGGCCTCCGATCAAAGCAATTCTCGGAGATTAGATTTTTATTAAGACCCAAGAACGCTAGAGCTTCCCTCCGCGTCGGGCCTCCGATCGAAGCAATTCTCAGAGATGAGATCTTTAGTAAGACCCAAGAACGATGGAGGTTGTCTTCGAGTCGGGCCTCCGATCGAAGCGATTCTCGGAGATGAGTTCTTTAGTATGACCCAAGAACGCTGGTGCTTGTCTCCACGTCGGGCCTCCGATCGAAGCAATTGTCGGAGATGAGTTCTTTAGTAAGACCAAAGAACGCTGGAGCTTGTCTCCGCGTCGGGCCTCTGATCGAAGCAATTCTCGGAGATGAGTTCTTTGATAAGACCCATGGACGCTAGAATTAGTTTCCGCGTCGGGCCTCCGATCAAAGCAATTCTCGGAGATTAGATTTTTAGTAAGACCCAAGAACGCTGGAGCTTCTCTCTGCGTCTTGCCTCCGATCGAAGCAATTCTCAGAGATGAGTTCTTTAGTAAGACCCAAGAACGATGGAGCTTGTCCTCGCGTCGGGCCTCCGATCGAAGCAGTTCTCGGAGATGAGTTGTTTAGTTAGGCCTAAGAACGCTGGAGCTTGTCTCTGCGTCGGGACTCTGATCGAAGCAATTCTCAAAGATGAGTTCTTTAGTAAGACCCAAGAACGCTGGAGCCTGTCTCGGCGTCGGGCCTCCGATCGAAGCAATTCTCGGAGATGAATTCTTTAGTAAGACCCAAGAATGCTGGATCTTATCTCCACGTAGGGCCTCCGATCAGAGCAATTCTCATAGATGAGTCCTTTAGTAAGACCCAAGAACGCTTGCGCTGGCCTCCGCATCGGGCCTCCGATCGAAGAAATTCTCGGAGATGAGTTCTTTAGTATGACCCAAGAACGCTGGTGCTTGTCTCCACGTCGGGCCTCCGATCGAAGCAATTGTCGGAGATGAGTCCTTTAGTAAGACCCAAGAACGCTTGCGCTTGTCTCCGCGTCGGGCCTCCGATCGAAGAAATTCTCGGAGATGAGTTCTTTAGTATGACCCAAGAACGCTGGTGCTTGTCTCTACGTCGGGCCTCCGATCGGAGCAATTCTCATAGATGAGTTCTTTAGTAAGACCCAAGAACGCTTGCGCTTGTCTCCGCGTCGGGCCTCCGATCGAAGAAATTCTCGGAGATGAGTTCTTCAGTATGACCCAAGAACGCTGGTGCTTGTCTTCACGTCGGGCCTCCGATCGAAGCAATTGTCGGAGCTGAGTTCTTTAGTAATACCAACGAACGCTGGAGCTTGTCTCCGCGTCGGGCCTCCGATCAAAGCAATTCTCGGAGACGAGTTCTTTCATAAGACCCATGGACGCTGGAATTGGTTTCCGCGTCGGGCCTCCGATCAAAGCAATTCTCGGAGATTAGATTTTTATTAAGACCCAAGAACGCTAGAGCTTCTCTCCGCGTCGGGCCTCCGATCGAAGCAATTCTCAGAGATGAGTTCTTTAGTAAGACCCAAGAACGATGGAGGTTGTCTTCGAGTCGGGCCTCCGATCGAAGCGATTCTCGGAGATGAGTTCTTTAGTATGAACCTAGAACGCTGGTGCTTGTCTCCACGTCGGGCCTCCGATCGAAGCAATTGTCGGAGATGAGTTCTTTAGTAAGACCAAAGAACCATGGAGGTTGTCTTCGAGTCGGGCCTCCGATCGAAGGAATTGTCGGAGATGAATTCTTTAGTAAGACCAAAGAACGCTGGAGCTTGTCTCCGCGTCGGGCCTCCGATCGAAGCAATTCTCATAGATGAGTTCTTTAATAAGACCCATGGACGTTGGAATTGGTTTCCGCGTCGGGCCTCCGATCAAAGCAATTCTCGGAGATTAGATTTTTATTAAGACCCAAGAACGCTAGAGCTTCTCTCCGCGTCGGGCCTCCGATCGAAGCAATTCTCAGAGATGAGATCTTTAGTAAGACCCAAGAACGATGGAGGTTGTCTTCGAGTCGGGCCTCCGATCGAAGCGATTCTCGGAGATGAGTTCTTTAGTATGACCCAAGAACGCTGGTGCTTGTCTCCACGTCGGGCCTCCGATCGGAGCAATTCTCATAGATGAGTTCTTTAGTAAGACCCAAGAACGCTTGCGCTTGTCTCCGCGTCGGGCCTCTGATCGAAGAAATTCTCGGAGATGAGTTCTTTAGTATGACCCAAGAACGCTCGTGCTTGTCTCCATGTCGGGCCTCCGATTGAAGCAATTGTCGGAGATGAGTTCTTTAGTAAGACCAAAGAACGCTGGAGCTTGTCTCCGCGTCGGGCCTCCGATCGAAGCAATTCTCGGAGATGAGTTCTTTGATAAGACCCATGGACGCTAGAATTAGTTTCCGCGTCGGGCCTCCGATCAAAGCAATTCTCGGAGATTAGATTTTTAGTAAGACCCAAGAACGCTGGAGCTTCTCTCTGCGTCTTGCCTCCGATCGAAGCAATTCTCAGAGATGAGTTCTTTAGTAAGACCCAAGAACGATGGAGCTTGTCCTCGCGTCGGGCCTCCGATCGAAGCAGTTCTCGGAGATGAGTTGTTTAGTTAGGCCTAAGAACGCTGGAGCTTGTCTCTGCGTCGGGACTCTGATCGAAGCAATTCTCAAAGATGAGTTCTTTAGTAAGACCCAAGAACGCTGGAGCCTGTCTCGGCGTCGGGCCTCCGATCGAAGCAATTCTCGGAGATGAATTCTTTAGTAAGACCCATGGACACTGGAATTGGTTTCCGCGTCGGGCCTCCGATCAAAGCAATTCTCGGAGATTAGATTTTTTGTAAGGCCTAAGAACGGTGGAGCTTCTCTCCGCGTCGGGCCTCCGATCGAAGCAATTCTCAGAGATGAGTTCTTTAGTAAGACCCAAGAACGATGGAGCTTGTCTTCGAGTCGGGACTCCGATCGAAGCAATTCTCAGAGATGAGTTCTTTAGTAAGACCCAACAACGATGGAGCTTGTCTTGGCGTCGGGCCTCCGATTGAAGCAATTCTCGGAGATGAGTTGTTTAGTAAGGCCCAAGAACGTTGGAGCTTTTATATGCGTCGGGACTCTGATCGAAACAATTCTCAGAGATGATTTCTTTAGTAAGACCCAAGAACGCTTGAGATTGTCTTCGCGTCGGGCCTCTGATCGAAGAAATTCACGGAGATGAGTTCTTTAGTAAGAACCAAGAACGCTGGAGCTTGTCTCCGCGTCGGGACTCCGATCGAAGCAATTCTCGGAGATGAATTCTTTAGTAAGACCCAAGAATGCTGGAGCTTATTTCCACGTCGGGCCTCCGATCGGAGCAATTCTCATAGATGCGTCCTTTAGTAAGACCCAAGAACGCTTGCGCTTGTCTCCGCGTCGGGCCTCCGATGGAAGAAATTCTCGGAGATGAGTTCTTTAGTATGACCCAAGAACGCTGGTGCTTGTCTCCACGTCGGGCCTCCGATCAGAGCAATTCTCATAGATGAGTTCTTTAGTAAGACCCAAGAACGCTTGCGCTTGTCTCCGCGTCAGGCCTCTGATCGAAGAAATTCTCGGAGATGAGTTCTTTAGTATGACCCAAGAACGCTGGTGCTTGTCTCCACGTCGGGCCTCCGATCAGAGCAATTCTCATAGATGAGTTCTTTAGTAAGACCCAAGAACGCTTGCGCTTGTCTCCGCGTCAGGCCTCTGATCGAAGAAATTCTCGGAGATGAGTTCTTTAGTATGAACCTAGAACGCTGGTGCTTGTCTCCACGTCGGGCCTCCGATCGAAGCAATTGTCGGAGATGAGTTCTTTAGTAAGACCAAAGAACGATGGAGGTTGTCTTCGAGTCGGGCCTCCGATCGAAGGAATTGTCGGAGATGAATTCTTTAGTAAGACCAAAGAACGCTGGAGCTTGTCTCCGCGTCGGGCCTCCGATCGAAGCAATTCTCATAGATGAGTTCTTTAATAAGACCCATGGACGTTGGAATTGGTTTCCGCGTCGGGCCTCTGATCAAAGCAATTCTCGGAGATTAGATTTTTACTAAGACCCAAGAACGCTAGAGCTTCTCTCTGCGTCGGGCCTCCGATCGAAGCAATTCTCAGAGATGAGTTCTTTAGTAAGACCCAAGAACGATGGAGGTTGTCTTCGAGTCGGGCCTCCGATCGAAGCGATTCTCGGAGATGAGTTCTTTAGTATTACCCAAGAACGCTGGTGCTTGTCTCCACGTCGGGCCTCCGATCGGAGCAATTCTCATAGATGAGTTCTTTAGTAAGACCCAAGAACGCTTGCGCTTGTCTCCGCGTCGGGCCTCTGATCGAAGAAATTCTCGGAGATGAGGTCTTTAGTATGACCCAAGAACGCTCGTGCTTGTCTCCACGTCGGGCCTCCGATTGAAGCAATTGTCGGAGATGAGTTCTTTAGTAAGACCAAAGAACGCTGGAGCTTGTCTCTGCGTCGGGCCTCCGATCGAAGCAATTCTCAGAGATGAGTTCTTTAGTAAGACCCAAGAACGATGGAGGTTGTCTTCGAGTCGGGCCTCCGATCGAAGCGATTCTCGGAGATGAGTTCTTTAGTATGACCCAAGAACGCTGGTGCTTGTCTCCACGTCGGGCCTCCGATCGGAGCAATTCTCATAGATGAGTTCTTTAGTAAGACCCAAGAACGCTTGCGCTTGTCTCCGCGTCGGGCCTCTGATCGAAGAAATTCTCGGAGATGAGTTCTTTAGTATGACCCAAGAACGCTCGTGCTTGTCTCCATGTCGGGCCTCCGATTGAAGCAATTGTCGGAGATGAGTTCTTTAGTAAGACCAAAGAACGCTGGAGCTTGTCTCCGCGTCGGGCCTCCGATCGAAGCAATTCTCGGAGATGAGTTCTTTGATAAGACCCATGGACGCTAGAATTAGTTTCCGCGTCGGGCCTCCGATCAAAGCAATTCTCGGAGATTAGATTTTTAGTAAGACCCAAGAACGCTGGAGCTTCTCTCTGCGTCTTGCCTCCGATCGAAGCAATTCTCAGAGATGAGTTCTTTAGTAAGACCCAAGAACGATGGAGCTTGTCCTCGCGTCGGGCCTCCGATCGAAGCAGTTCTCGGAGATGAGTTGTTTAGTTAGGCCTAAGAACGCTGGAGCTTGTCTCTGCGTCGGGACTCTGATCGAAGCAATTCTCAAAGATGAGTTCTTTAGTAAGACCCAAGAACGCTGGAGCCTGTCTCGGCGTCGGGCCTCCGATCGAAGCAATTCTCGGAGATGAATTCTTTAGTAAGACCCATGGACACTGGAATTGGTTTCCGCGTCGGGCCTCCGATCAAAGCAATTCTCGGAGATTAGATTTTTTGTAAGGCCTAAGAACGGTGGAGCTTCTCTCCGCGTCGGGCCTCCGATCGAAGCAATTCTCAGAGATGAGTTCTTTAGTAAGACCCAAGAACGATGGAGCTTGTCTTCGAGTCGGGACTCCGATCGAAGCAATTCTCAGAGATGAGTTCTTTAGTAAGACCCAACAACGATGGAGCTTGTCTTGGCGTCGGGCCTCCGATTGAAGCAATTCTCGGAGATGAGTTGTTTAGTAAGGCCCAAGAACGTTGGAGCTTTTATATGCGTCGGGACTCTGATCGAAACAATTCTCAGAGATGATTTCTTTAGTAAGACCCAAGAACGCTTGAGATTGTCTTCGCGTCGGGCCTCTGATCGAAGAAATTCACGGAGATGAGTTCTTTAGTAAGAACCAAGAACGCTGGAGCTTGTCTCCGCGTCGGGACTCCGATCGAAGCAATTCTCGGAGATGAATTCTTTAGTAAGACCCAAGAATGCTGGAGCTTATTTCCACGTCGGGCCTCCGATCGGAGCAATTCTCATAGATGCGTCCTTTAGTAAGACCCAAGAACGCTTGCGCTTGTCTCCGCGTCGGGCCTCCGATCGAAGAAATTCTCGGAGATGAGTTCTTTAGTATGACCCAAGAACGCTGGTGCTTGTCTCCACGTCGGGCCTCCGATCAGAGCAATTCTCATAGATGAGTTCTTTAGTAAGACCCAAGAACGCTTGCGCTTGTCTCCGCGTCAGGCCTCTGATCGAAGAAATTCTCGGAGATGAGTTCTTTAGTATGACCCAAGAACGCTGGTGCTTGTCTCCACGTCGGGCCTCCGATCAGAGCAATTCTCATAGATGAGTTCTTTAGTAAGACCCAAGAACGCTTGCGCTTGTCTCCGCGTCAGGCCTCTGATCGAAGAAATTCTCGGAGATGAGTTCTTTAGTATGAACCTAGAACGCTGGTGCTTGTCTCCACGTCGGGCCTCCGATCGAAGCAATTGTCGGAGATGAGTTCTTTAGTAAGACCAAAGAACGATGGAGGTTGTCTTCGAGTCGGGCCTCCGATCGAAGGAATTGTCGGAGATGAATTCTTTAGTAAGACCAAAGAACGCTGGAGCTTGTCTCCGCGTCGGGCCTCCGATCGAAGCAATTCTCATAGATGAGTTCTTTAATAAGACCCATGGACGTTGGAATTGGTTTCCGCGTCGGGCCTCTGATCAAAGCAATTCTCGGAGATTAGATTTTTACTAAGACCCAAGAACGCTAGAGCTTCTCTCTGCGTCGGGCCTCCGATCGAAGCAATTCTCAGAGATGAGTTCTTTAGTAAGACCCAAGAACGATGGAGGTTGTCTTCGAGTCGGGCCTCCGATCGAAGCGATTCTCGGAGATGAGTTCTTTAGTATTACCCAAGAACGCTGGTGCTTGTCTCCACGTCGGGCCTCCGATCGGAGCAATTCTCATAGATGAGTTCTTTAGTAAGACCCAAGAACGCTTGCGCTTGTCTCCGCGTCGGGCCTCTGATCGAAGAAATTCTCGGAGATGAGGTCTTTAGTATGACCCAAGAACGCTCGTGCTTGTCTCCACGTCGGGCCTCCGATTGAAGCAATTGTCGGAGATGAGTTCTTTAGTAAGACCAAAGAACGCTGGAGCTTGTCTCTGCGTCGGGCCTCCGATCGAAGCAATTCTCGGAGATGAGTTCTTTAATAAGACCCATGGACGCTGGAATTGGTTTCCGCGTCAGGCCTCCGATCAAAGCAATTCTCGGAGATTAGATTTTTTGTAAGACCCAAGAACGCTGGAGCTTCTCTCCGCGTCGGGCCTCCGATCGAAGCAATTCTCATGGATGAGTTCTTTAGTACGACCCAAGAACGATGGAGGTTGTCTTCGAGTCAGGCCTCTGATCGAAGCGATTCTCGGAGATGAGTTCTTTAGTATGAACCAAGAACGCTGGTGCTTGTTTCCACGTCGGGCCTCCGATCGAAGCAATTGTCGGAGATGAGTTCTTTAGTAAGACCAAAGAACGCTGGAGCTTGTCTCCGCGTCGGGCCTCCGATCGAAGCAATTCTCGGAGATTAGTTCTTTGATAAGACCCATGGAAACTGGAATTGGTTTCCGCGTCGGGCCTCCGATCAAAGCAATTCTCGGAGATTAGATTTTTAGTAAGACCTAAGAACGCTGGAGCTTATCTCCGCGTCGGGCCTCCGATCGAAGCAATTCTCATAGATGAGTTCTTTAGTAAGACCCAAGAACGATGGAGCTTGTCTTCGAGTCGGGCCTCCGATCGAAGCGATTCTCGGAGATGAGTTCTTTAGTAAGTCCCAAGAACGCTGGAGCTTGTCTTAGCATCGGGACTCCGATCGAAGCAATTCTCAGAGATGAGTTCTTTAGTAAGACCCAACAACGATGGAGCTTGTCTTGGCGTCGGGCCTCCGATTGAAGCAATTCTCGGAGATGAGTTGTTTAGTAAGGCCCAAGAACGTTGGAGCTTTTATATGCGTCGGGACTCTGATGGAAACAATTCTCAGAGATGATTTCTTTAGTAAGACCCAAGAACGCTTGAGATTGTCTTCGCGTCGGGCCTCTGATCGAAGAAATTCACGGAGATGAGTTCTTTAGTAAGAACCAAGAACGCTGGAGCTTGTCTCCGCGTCGGGACTCCGATCGAAGCAATTCTCGGAGATGAATTCTTTAGTAAGACCCAAGAATGCTGGAGCTTATCTCCACGTCGGGCCTCCGATCGGAGCAATTCTCATAGATGCGTCCTTTAGTAAGACCCAAGAACGCTTGCGCTTGTCTCCGCGTCGGGCCTCCGATCGAAGAAATTCTCGGAGATGAGTTCTTTAGTATGACCCAAGAACGCTGGTGCTTGTCTCCACGTCGGGCCTCCGATCAGAGCAATTCTCATAGATGAGTTCTTTAGTAAGACCCAAGAACGCTTGCGCTTGTCTCCGCGTCAGGCCTCTGATCGAAGAAATTCTCGGAGATGAGTTCTTTAGTATGACCCAAGAACGCTGGTGCTTGTCTCCACGTCGGGCCTCCGATCAGAGCAATTCTCATAGATGAGTTCTTTAGTAAGACCCAAGAACGCTTGCGCTTGTCTCCGCGTCAGGCCTCTGATCGAAGAAATTCTCGGAGATGAGTTCTTTAGTATGAACCTAGAACGCTGGTGCTTGTCTCCACGTCGGGCCTCCGATCGAAGCAATTGTCGGAGATGAGTTCTTTAGTAAGACCAAAGAACGATGGAGGTTGTCTTCGAGTCGGGCCTCCGATCGAAGGAATTGTCGGAGATGAATTCTTTAGTAAGACCAAAGAACGCTGGAGCTTGTCTCCGCGTCGGGCCTCCGATCGAAGCAATTCTCATAGATGAGTTCTTTAATAAGACCCATGGACGTTGGAATTGGTTTCCGCGTCGGGCCTCTGATCAAAGCAATTCTCGGAGATTAGATTTTTACTAAGACCCAAGAACGCTAGAGCTTCTCTCTGCGTCGGGCCTCCGATCGAAGCAATTCTCAGAGATGAGTTCTTTAGTAAGACCCAAGAACGATGGAGGTTGTCTTCGAGTCGGGCCTCCGATCGAAGCGATTCTCGGAGATGAGTTCTTTAGTATTACCCAAGAACGCTGGTGCTTGTCTCCACGTCGGGCCTCCGATCGGAGCAATTCTCATAGATGAGTTCTTTAGTAAGACCCAAGAACGCTTGCGCTTGTCTCCGCGTCGGGCCTCTGATCGAAGAAATTCTCGGAGATGAGTTCTTTAGTATGACCCAAGAACGCTCGTGCTTGTCTCCACGTCGGGCCTCCGATTGAAGCAATTGTCGGAGATGAGTTCTTTAGTAAGACCAAAGAACGCTGGAGCTTGTCTCTGCGTCGGGCCTCCGATCGAAGCAATTCTCGGAGATGAGTTCTTTAATAAGACCCATGGACGCTGGAATTGGTTTCCGCGTCAGGCCTCCGATCAAAGCAATTCTCGGAGATTAGATTTTTTGTAAGACCCAAGAACGCTGGAGCTTCTCTCCGCGTCGGGCCTCCGATCGAAGCAATTCTCATGGATGAGTTCTTTAGTACGACCCAAGAACGATGGAGGTTGTCTTCGAGTCAGGCCTCTGATCGAAGCGATTCTCGGAGATGAGTTCTTTAGTATGAACCAAGAACGCTGGTGCTTGTTTCCACGTCGGGCCTCCGATCGAAGCAATTGTCGGAGATGAGTTCTTTAGTAAGACCAAAGAACGCTGGAGCTTGTCTCCGCGTCGGGCCTCCGATCGAAGCAATTCTCGGAGATTAGTTCTTTGATAAGACCCATGGAAACTGGAATTGGTTTCCGCGTCGGGCCTCCGATCAAAGCAATTCTCGGAGATTAGATTTTTAGTAAGACCTAAGAACGCTGGAGCTTATCTCCGCGTCGGGCCTCCGATCGAAGCAATTCTCATAGATGAGTTCTTTAGTAAGACCCAAGAACGATGGAGCTTGTCTTCGAGTCGGGCCTCCGATCGAAGCGATTCTCGGAGATGAGTTCTTTAGTAAGTCCCAAGAACGCTGGAGCTTGTCTTAGCATCGGGACTCCGATCGAAGCAATTCTCAGAGATGAGTTCTTTAGTAAGACCCAACAACGATGGAGCTTGTCTTGGCGTCGGGCCTCCGATTGAAGCAATTCTCGGAGATGAGTTGTTTAGTAAGGCCCAAGAACGTTGGAGCTTTTATATGCGTCGGGACTCTGATCGAAACAATTCTCAGAGATGATTTCTTTAGTAAGACCCAAGAACGCTTGAGATTGTCTTCGCGTCGGGCCTCTGATCGAAGAAATTCACGGAGATGAGTTCTTTAGTAAGAACCAAGAACGCTGGAGCTTGTCTCCGCGTCGGGACTCCGATCGAAGCAATTCTCGGAGATGAATTCTTTAGTAAGACCCAAGAATGCTGGAGCTTATCTCCACGTCGGGCCTCCGATCGGAGCAATTCTCATAGATGCGTCCTTTAGTAAGACCCAAGAACGCTTGCGCTTGTCTCCGCGTCGGGCCTCCGATCGAAGAAATTCTCGGAGATGAGTTCTTTAGTATGACCCAAGAACGCTGGTGCTTGTCTCCACGTCGGGCCTCCGATCAGAGCAATTCTCATAGATGAGTTCTTTAGTAAGACCCAAGAACGCTTGCGCTTGTCTCCGCGTCAGGCCTCTGATCGAAGAAATTCTCGGAGATGAGTTCTTTAGTATGACCCAAGAACGCTGGTGCTTGTCTCCACGTCGGGCCTCCGATCAGAGCAATTCTCATAGATGAGTTCTTTAGTAAGACCCAAGAACGCTTGCGCTTGTCTCCGCGTCAGGCCTCTGATCGAAGAAATTCTCGGAGATGAGTTCTTTAGTATGAACCTAGAACGCTGGTGCTTGTCTTCACGTCGGGCCTCCGATTGAAGCAATTGTCGGAGATGAGTTCTTTAGTAAGACCAAAGAACGATGGAGGTTGTCTTCGAGTCGGGCCTCCGATCGAAGGAATTGTCGGAGATGAATTCTTTAGTAAGACCAAAGAACGCTGGAGCTTGTCTCCGCGTCGGGCCTCCGATCGAAGCAATTCTCATAGATGAGTTCTTTAATAAGACCCATGGACGTTGGAATTGGTTTCCGCGTCGGGCCTCTGATCAAAGCAATTCTCGGAGATTAGATTTTTACTAAGACCCAAGAACGCTAGAGCTTCTCTCCGCGTCGGGCCTCCGATCGAAGCAATTCTCAGAGATGAGTTCTTTAGTAAGACCCAAGAACGATGGAGGTTGTCTTCGAGTCGGGCCTCCGATCGAAGCGATTCTCGGAGATGAGTTCTTTAGTATTACCCAAGAACGCTGGTGCTTGTCTCCACGTCGGGCCTCCGATCGGAGCAATTCTCATAGATGAGTTCTTTAGTAAGACCCAAGAACGCTTGTGCTTGTCTCCGCGTCGGGCCTCTGATCGAAGAAATTCTCGGAGATGAGTTCTTTAGTATGACCCAAGAACGCTCGTGCTTGTCTCCACGTCGGGCCTCCGATTGAAGCAATTGTCGGAGATGAGTTCTTTAGTAAGACCAAAGAACGCTGGAGCTTGTCTCTGCGTCGGGCCTCCGATCGAAGCAATTCTCGGAGATGAGTTCTTTAATAAGACCCATGGACGCTGGAATTGGTTTCCGCGTCAGGCCTCCGATCAAAGCAATTCTCGGAGATTAGATTTTTTGTAAGACCCAAGAACGCTGGAGCTTCTCTCCGCGTCGGGCCTCCGATCGAAGCAATTCTCATGGATGAGTTCTTTAGTACGAACCAAGAACGATGGAGGTTGTCTTCGAGTCAGGCCTCTGATCGAAGCGATTCTCGGAGATGAGTTCTTTAGTATGAACCAAGAACGCTGGTGCTTGTTTCCACGTCGGGCCTCCGATCGAAGCAATTGTCGGAGATGAGTTCTTTAGTAAGACCAAAGAACGCTGGAGCTTGTCTCCGCGTCGGGCCTCCGATCGAAGCAATTCTCGGAGATTAGTTTTTTGATAAGACCCATGGAAACTGGAATTGGTTTCCGCGTCGGGCCTCCGATCAAAGCAATTCTCGGAGATTAGATTTTTAGTAAGACCTAAGAACGCTGGAGCTTCTCTCCGCGTCGGGCCTCCGATCGAAGCAATTCTCAGAGATGAGTTCTTTAGTAAGACCCAAGAACGATGGAGCTTGTCTTCGAGTCGGGCCTCCGATCGAAGCGATTCTCGGAGATGAGTTCTTTAGTAAGTCCCAAGAACGCTGGAGCTTGTCTTAGCATCAGGACTCCGATCGAAGCAATTCTCAGAGATGAGTTCTTTAGTAAGACCCAACAACGATGGAGCTTGTCTTGGCGTCGGGCCTCCGATTGAAGCAATTCTCGGAGATGAGTTGTTTAGTAAGGCCCAAGAACGTTGGAGCTTTTATATGCGTCGGGACTCTGATCGAAACAATTCTCAGAGATGATTTCTTTAGTAAGACCCAAGAACGCTTGAGATTGTCTTCGCGTCGGGCCTCTGATCGAAGAAATTCACGGAGATGAGTTCTTTAGTAAGAACCAAGAACGCTGGAGCTTGTCTCCGCGTCGGGACTCCGATCGAAGCAATTCTCGGAGATGAATTCTTTAGTAAGACCCAAGAATGCTGGAGCTTATCTCCACGTCGGGCCTCCGATCGGAGCAATTCTCATAGATGCGTCCTTTAGTAAGACCCAAGAACGCTTGCGCTTGTCTTCGCGTCGGGCCTCCGATCGAAGAAATTCTCGGAGATGAGTTCTTTAGTATGACCCAAGAACGCTGGTGCTTGTCTCCACGTCGGGCCTCCGATCAGAGCAATTCTCATAGATGAGTTCTTTAGTAAGACCCAAGAACGCTTGCGCTTGTCTCCGCGTCGGGCCTCTGATCGAAGAAATTGTCGGAGATGAGTTCTTTAGTATGACCCAAGAACGCTGGTGCTTGTCTCCATGTCGGGCCTCCGATTGAAGCAATTGTCGGAGATGAGTTCTTTAGTAAGACCAAAGAACGCTGGAGCTTGTCTCCGCGTCGGGCCTCCGATCGAAGCAATTCTCGGAGATGAGTTCTTTAATAAGACCCATGGATGCTGGAATTGGTTTCCGCGTCAGGCCTCCGATCAAAGCAATTCTCGGAGATTAGATTTTGAGTAAGACCCAAGAACGCTGGAGCTTCTCTCCGCGTCGGGCCTCCGATCGAAGCAATTCTCAGAGATGAGTTCTTTAGTACGACCCAAGAACGATGGAGGTTGTCTTCGAGTCGGGCCTCCGATCGAAGCGATTCTCGGAGATGAGTTCTTTAGTATGAACCAAGAACGCTGGTGCTTGTCTCCACGTCGGGCCTCCGATCGAAGCAATTGTCGGAGATGAGTTCTTTAGTAAGACCAAAGAACGCTGGAGCTTGTCTCCGCGTCGGGCCTCCGATCGAAGCAATTCTCGGAGATGAGTTCTTTGATAAGACCCATGGACGCTGGAATTGGTTTCCGCGTCAGGACTCCGACCAAAGCAATTGTCGGAGATTAGATTTTTAGTAAGACCCAAGAACGCTGGAGCTTCTCTCCGCGTCGGGCCTCCGATCGAAGCAATTCTCAGAGATGAGTTCTTTAGTAAGACCCAAGAACGATGGAGGTTGTCTTCGAGTCGGGCCTCCGATCGAAGCGATTCTCGGAGATGAGTTCTTTAGTATGACCCAAGAACGCTGGTGCTTGTCTCCACGTCGGGCCTCCGATCGGAGCAATTCTCATAGATGAGTTCTTTAGTAAGACCCAAGAACGCTTGCGCTTGTCTCCGCGTCGGGCCTCTGATCGAAGAAATTCTCGGAGATGAGTTCTTTAGTATGTCCCTAGAACGCTGGTGCTCTTCTCCACGTCGGGCCTCCGATTGAAGCAATTGTCGGAGATGAGTTCTTTAGTAAGACCAAAGAACGCTGGAGCTTGTCTCCGCGTCGGGCCTTCGATCGAAGGAATTCTCGGAGTTGAGTTCTTTAATAAGACCCATGGACGCTGGAATTGGTTTCCGCGTCAGGCCTCCGATCAAAGCAATTCTCGGAGATTAGATTTTTAATAAGACCCAAGAACGCTGGAGCTTCTCTCCGCGTCGGGCCTCCGATCGAAGCAATTCTCAGAGATGAGTTCTTTAGTATGACCCAGGAACGATGGAGGTTGTCTTCGAGTCGGGCCTCCGATCGAAGCGATTCTCGGAGATGAGTTCTTTAGTATGAACCAAGAACGCTGGTGCTTGTCTCCACGTCGGGCCTCCGATCGAAGCAATTGTCGGATATGAGTTCTTTAGTAAGACTAAAGAACGCTGGAGCTTGTCTTCGCATCGGGCCTCCGATCGAAGCAATTCTCGGAGATGAGTTCTTTGATAAGACCCATGGACGCTGGAATTGGTTTCTACGTCGGGCCTCCGATCAAAGCAATTCTCGGAGATTAGATTTTTAGTAAGACCCAAGAATGCTGGAGCTTATCTCCGCGTCGGGCCTCCGATCGAAACAATTCTAAGAGATGAGTTCTTTAGTAAGACCCAAGAACGATGGAGCTTGTCCTCGCGTCGGGCCTTCGATCGAAGCAATTCTCGAAGATGAGTTGTTTAGTAAGGCCCAAGAACGCTGGAGCTTGTCTTTGCGTCGGGACTCTGATCGAATCAATTCTCAAAGATGAGTTCTTTAGTAAGACCCAAGAACGCTAGAGCTTATCTCCACGTCGGGCCTCCAATCGAAGCAATTCTCATATATGATTTCTTTAGTAAGACCCAAGAACGCTTGAGATTGTCTTCGCGTCGGGCCTCTGATGGAAGAAATTCACGGAGATGAGTTCTTTAGTAAGAACCAAGAACGCTGGAGCTTGTCTCTGCGTCGGGCCTCCGATCGAAGCAATTCTCAGAGATGAATTCTTTAGTAAGACCCAAGAACGCTGGTGCTTGTCTTCACGTCGGGCCTCCGATCGGAGCAATTTTCATAGATGAGTTCTTTAGTAAGACCCAAGAACGCTTGCGCTTGTCTCCGCGTCGGGCCTCTGATCGAAGAAATTCTCGGAGATGAGTTCTTTAGTATGACCCAAGAACGCTGGTGCTTGTCTCAACGTCGGGCCTCCGATTGAAGCAATTGTCGGAGATGAGTTCTTTAGTATGACCAAAGAACGCTGGAGCTTGTCTCCGCGTCGGGCCTCCGATCGAAGCAATTCTCAGAGATGAGTTCTTTAATAAGACCCATGGACGCTGGAATTGGTTTCCGCGTCGGGCCTCCGATCAAAGCAATTCTCGGAGATTAGATTTTTAGTAAGACCCAAGAACGCTGGAGCTTCTCTCCGTGTCGGGCCTTCGATCGAAGCAATTCTCAGAGATGAGTTATTTAGTAAGACCTAAGAACGATGGAGGTTGGCTTCGAGTCGGGCCTCCGATCGAAGCGATTCTCGGAGATGAGTTCTTTAGTATGAACCAAGAACGCTGGTGCTTGTCTCCACGTCAGGCCTCCGATCGAAGCAATTG
Source organism: Persicaria tinctoria (assembly GCA_037127255.1). NCBI lineage: Eukaryota > Viridiplantae > Streptophyta > Magnoliopsida > Caryophyllales > Polygonaceae > Persicaria > Persicaria tinctoria. Next base: position 45,993,642 of record JBANSL010000013.1, read on the forward strand.
TCGGAGATGAGTTCTTTAGTAAGACCAAAGAACGCTGGAGCTTGTCTCCGCGTCGGGCCTCCGATCGAAACAATTCTCGGAGATGAGTTCTTTGATAAGACCCATGGACGCTGGAATTGGTTTCCGCATCGGGCCTCCGATCAAAGCAATTCTCGGAGATTAGATTTTTAGTAAGACCTAAGAACGCTGGAGCTTCTCTCCGCGTCGGGCCTCCGATCGAAGCAATTCTCAGAGATGAGTTCTTTAGTAAGACCCAAGAACGGTGGAGCTTGTCTTCGAGTCGGGCTTCCGATCGAAGCGATTCTCGGAGATGAGTTCTTTAGTAAATCCCAAGAACGCTGGAGCTTGTCTTTGCATCGGGACTCCGATCGAAGCAATTCTAAGAGATGAGTTCTTTAGTAAGACCCAACAACGATGGAGCTTGTCTTGGCGTCGGGCCTCCGATTGAAGCAATTCTCGGAGATGAGTTGTTTAGTAAGGCCCAAGAACGTTAGAGCTTTTATATGCGTCGGGACTCCGATCGAAACAATTCTCAGAGATGATTTCTTTAGTAAGACCCAAGAACGCTTGAGATTGTCTTCGCGTCGGGCCTCTTATCGAAGACTTTCACGGAGATGAGTTCTTTAGTAAGAACCAAGAACGCTGGAGCTTGTCTCCGCGTCGGGACTCCGATCGAAGCAATTCTCGGAGATGAATTCTTTAGTAAGACCCAAGAATGCTGGAGCTTATCTCCACGTCGGGCCTCCGATCGGAGCAATTCTCATAGATGAGTCCTTTAGTAAGACCCAAGAACGCTTGCGCTTGTCTCCGCGTCGGGCCTCCGATCGAAGAAATTCTCGGAGATGAGTTCTTTAGTATGACCCAAGAACGCTGGTGCTTGTCTCCACGTCGGGCCTCCGATCAGAGCAATTCTCATAGATGAGTTCTTTAGTAAGACCCAAGAACGCTTGCGCTTGTCTCCGCGTCGGGCCTCTGATCGAAGAAATTCTCGGAGATGAGTTCTTTAGTATGACCCAAGAACGCCGGTGCTTGTCTCCACGTCGGGCCTCCGATTGAAGCAATTGTCGGAGATGAGTTCTTTAGTAAGACCAAAGAACGCTGGAGCTTGTCTCCGCGTTGGGCCTCCGATCGAAGCAATTCTCGGAGATGAGTTCTTTAATAAGACCCATGGACGCTGGAATTGGTTTCCGCGTCAGGCCTCCGATCAAAGCAATTCTCGGAGATTAGATTTTTAGTAAGACCCAAGAACGCTGGAGCTTCTCTCCGCGTCGGGCCTCCGATCGAAGCAATTCTCAGAGATGAGTTCTTTAGTAAGACCCAAGAACGATGGAGGTTGTCTTCGAGTCGGGCCTCCGATCGAAGCGATTCTCGGAGATGAGTTCTTTAGTATGAACCAAGAACGCTCGTGCTTGTCTCCACGTCGGGCCTCCGATCGAAGCAATTGTCGGAGATGAGTTCTTTAGTAAGACCAAAGAACGCTTGACCTTGTCTCCGCGTCGGGCCTCCGATCGATGCAATTCTCGGAGATGAGTTCTTTGATAAGACCCATGGACGATGGAATTGGTTTCCGCGTCAGGCCTCCGACCAAAGGAATTGTCGGAGATTAGATTTTTAGTAAGACCCAAGAACTCTGGAGCTTCTCTCCGCGTCGGGCCTCCGATCGAAGCAATTCTCAAAGATGTGTTCTTTAGTAAGACCCAAGAACGATGGAGCTTGTCTTCGAGTCGGGCCTCCGATCGAAGCGATTCTCGGAGATGAGTTCTTTAGTAAGTCCCAAGAACGCTGGAGCTTGTCTTTGCGTCAGGACTCCGATCGAAGCAATTCTCAGAGATGAGTTCTTTAGTAAGACCCAACAACGATGGAGCTTGTCTTGGCGTCGGGCCTCCGATTGAAGCAATTCTCGGAGATGAGTTTTTTAGTAAGGCCCAAGAACGTTGGAGCTTTTATATGCTTCGGGACTCCGATCGAAGCAATTCTTGGAGATGAGTTCTTTAGTAAGACCCAAGACGCCGGAGCTTGTCTCCACGTCGGGACTCCGATCGAAGCAATTCTCGGAGATGAGTTCTTTAGTAAGACCCAAGATTGCTGGAGCTTATCTCCGCGTCGGGCCTCCGATCGAAGCAATTCTAATAGATGAGTTCTTTAGTAAGACCCAAGAACGCTTGAGCTTTTCTCCGCGTCGGGCCTCCGATCGAAGAAATTCTCAGAGATGAGTTCTTTAGTAAGACCCAAGAACGCAAGTGCTTGTCTCCGCGTCGGGTCACTTATCGAAGCAATTGTCGGAGATGAGTTCTTTAGTAAGACCCAAGAACGCAAGTGCTTGTCTCCGCGTCGGGTCACTTATCGAAGCAATTGTCGGAGATGAGTTCTTTAGTAAGACCAAAGAACGCTGGAGCTTGTCTCCGCGTCGGGCCTCCGATCGAAGAAATTCTCGGAGATGAGTTCTTTAATAAGACCCAAGGACGCTGGAACTAGTCTCCACGTCGGGCCTCCGATCAAAGCAATTCTCGGAGATTAGTTCTTTAGTAAGACCTAAGAACGTTGGAGCTTCTCTCCGCCTCGGGCCTCCTATCGAAGCAATTCTCAGAGTTGAGTTCTTTAGTAAGACCTAAGAACGATGGAGCTTTTCTTTGCGTCGGGCCACCGATCGAAGCAATTCTCATAGATGAGTTCCTTAGTAAGACCCAAGAACGATGGAGCTTGTCTTCGTGTCGGGCCTCCGATCGAAGCAATTCTCGGAGATGAGTTCTTTAGTATGACCCAAGAACAATGGAGCTTGTCTCCGCGTCGGGCCTCCGATCAAAGAAATTCTAGGAGATTAGTTCTTTAGTAAGACCCAAGAACGCTGGAGCTTCTCTCCGCGTCGGGTCTCCGATCGAAGCAATGCTAAGATATGAGTTCTTTAGTAAGACCCAAGAACGCTTGAGCTTTTCTCCGCATTGGGCCTCCGATCGAAGAAATTCTCAGAGATGAGTTCTTTAGTAATACCCAAGAACGCTTGAGCTTGTCTCCGCGTCGGGCCTCCGATCGAAGCAATTGTCGGAGATGAGTTCTTTAGTAAGACCAAAGAACGTTGGAGCTTGTCTCCGCATCGGGCCTCCGATCGAAGCAATTCTCGGAGATGAGTTCTTTAATATGACCCAAGGACGCTAGAACTAGTCTCCGCGTCGGGCCTCCGATCAAAGCAATTCTCGGAGATTAGTTCTTTAGTAAGACCCAAGAACGCTGGAGCTTCTCTCCGCGTCGGGCATCCGATCGAAGCAATTCTCAGAGATGAGTTTTTTAGTAAGACCCAAGAACGCTGGAGCTTCTCTCCGCGTCGGGGCTCCGATCGAAGCAATTCTCATAGATGAGTTCTTTAGTAAGACCCAAGAACGCCTGAGCTTTTCTCCGCATCGGGCCTTCGATCGAAGAAATTCTCAGAGATGAGTTCTTTAGTAATACCCAAGAACGATGGAGCTTGTCCTCGCGTTGGGCTTCCGATCGAAGCAATTCTCGGAGATGAGTCTTTTAGTAAGGCCCAAGAACGCTGGAGCTTGTCTCTGCGTCGGGACTCTGATCGAAGAAATTCTCAAAGATGAGTTCTTTAGTAAGACCCAAGAACGCTAGAGCTTATCTCAACGTCGGGCCTCCGATCGAAGCAATTCCCAGAGATGAGGTCTTTAGTAAGACCCAAGAACGCTTGAGCTTGTCTTCGCGTTGGGCTTCCGATCAAAGAAATTCGCGGAGATGAGTTCTTTAGTAAGAACCAAGAACGCTAGAGCTTGTCTCCGCGTCGGGACTCCGATCAAAGCAATTCTCGGAGATGATTTCTTTTGTAAGACCCAAGAATGCTGGAGCTTATCTCCATGTCGGGCCTCCGATCGGAGCAATTCTCATAGATGAGTTCTTTAGTAAGACCCAAGAACGCTTCCGCTTGTCTCCGCGTTGGGCCTCCGATCGAAGAAATTCTCGGAGATGAGTTCTTTAGTAAGACCCAAGAACGCTGGTGCTTGTCTCCACGTCGGGCCTCCGATCGAAGCAATTGTCGGAGATGAGTTCTTTAGTAAGACCAAAGAACGCTGGAGCTTGTCTCCGCGTCGAGCCTACGATCGAAGCAATTCTTGGAGATGAGTTCTTTAATAAGACCCATGGACGTTGGAATTGGTTTCCGCATCGGGCCTCCGATCAAAGCAATTCTCGGAAATTAGTTTTTTAGTAAGACCCAAGAATGCTGGAGCTTCTCTCCGCATGGCGCCTCTGATCGAAGCAATTCTCAGAGATGAGTTGTTTAGTAAGACCCAAGAATGATGGAGCTTGTCTTCGAGTCGGGCCTCCGATCGAAGCGATTCTCGGAGATGAGTTCTTTAGTAAAACCCAACAACGATGGAGCTTGTCTTCGCGTCGGGCCTCCGATTAAAGCAATTCTCGGAGATGAGTTATTTAGTAAGGCCCAAGAACACTAGAGCTTTTCTATTCGTCGGGACTCCGATCGAAGCAATTCTTGGAGATGAGTTCTTTTGTAAGACCCAAGACGCCGGAGCTTGTCTCCGCGTAAGGACTCTGATCGAATCAATTCTCGGAGATGAGTTCTTTAGTAAGACCCAAGAATGCTGGAGCTTATCTCCGCGTCGGGCCTCCGATCGAAGCAATTCTAATAGATGAGTTCTTTAGTAAGACCCATGAACGCAAGTGCTTGTCCCCGCATCGGGTCTCCGATCGAAGCAATTGTTGGAGATGAGTTCTTTAGTAAGACCAAAGAACGCTGGAGCTTGTCTCTGCGTCGGGCCACCGATCGAAGAAATCCTCGGAGATGAGTTCTTTAGTAAGACCCAAGGACGCTGGAACTAGTCTCCACGTCGGGCCTCCGATCAAAGCAATTCTCAGAGATTAGTTCTTTAGTAAGACCCAAGAACGCTGGAGCTTCTCTCCGCGTCGGGCCTCCTATCGAAGCAATTCTCAGAGATGAGTTCTTTAGTAAGACCCAAGAACGATGGAGCTTGTCCTCGCGTCGGGCCCCCGATCGAAGCAATTCTCGGAGATGAGTTGTTTAGTAAAGCCCAAAAACGCTGGAGCTTGTCTCTCCGTTGGGACTCTGATCGAAGCAATTCTCAAAGATGAGTTCTTTAGTAAGACCCAAGAACGCTAGAGCTTATCTCCACGTTGGGCCTCCGATCGAAGCAATTCTCAGAGATGAGTTCTTTAGTAAGACCCAAGAACGCTTGAGGTTGTCTTCGCGTCGGGCCTCCGATCGAAGAAATTCACGAAGATGAGTTCTTTAGTAAGAACCAAGAACGCTGGATCTTGTCTCCGCGTCGGGCCTCCGATCGAAGCAATTCTCAGAGATGATTTCTTTAGTAAGACCCAAGAACGATGGAGCTTGTCCTCGCGTTGGGCTTCCGATCGAAGCAATTCTTGGAGATGAGTCTTTTAGTAAGGCCAAAAAACGCTGGAGCTTGTCTCTGCGTTGGGACTCTGATCGAAGAAATTCTCAAAGATGAGTTCTTTAGTAAGACCCAAGAACGCCTGAGCTTTTCTCCGCATCGGGCCTTCGATCGAAGCAATTCTCAGAGATGAGTTCTTTAGTAATACCCAAGAACGATGGAGCTTGTCCTCGCGTTGGGCTTCCGATCGAAGCAATTCTCGGAGATGAGTCTTTTAGTAAGGCCCAAGAACGCTGGAGCTTGTCTCTGCGTCGGGACTCTGATCGAAGAAATTCTCAAAGATGAGTTCTTTAGTAAGACCCAAGAACGCTAGAGCTTATCTCAACGTCGGGCCTCCGACCGAAGTAATTCTCAGAGATGAGGTCTTTAGTAAGACCCAAGAACGCTTGAGCTTGTCTTCGCGTTGGGCCTCCGATCAAAGAAATTCGCGGAGATGAGTTCTTTAGTAAGAACCATGAACGCTAGAGCTTGTCTCCGCGTCGGGACTCCGATCGAAGCAATTCTCGGAGATGATTTCTTTTGTAAGACCCAAGAATGCTGGAGCTTATCTCCACGTCGGGCCTCCGATCGGAGCAATTCTCATAGATGAGTTCTTTAGTAAGACCCAAGAACGCTTCCGCTTGTCTCCGCGTTGGGCCTCCGATCGAAGAAATTCTCGGAGATGAGTTCTTTAGTAAGACCCAAGAACGCTGGTGCTTGTCTCCACGTCGGGCCTCCGATCGAAGCAATTGTCGGAGATGAGTTCTTTAGTATGACCAAAGAACGCTGGAGCTTGTCTCCGCGTCGAGCCTACAATCGAAGCAATTCTCGGAGATGAGTTCTTTAATAAGACCTATGGACGCTGGAATTGGTTTCCGCATCAGGCCTCCGATCAAAGCAATTCTCGGAGATTAGTTTTTTAGTAAGACCCAAGAACGCTGGAGCTTCTCTCTGCATGGCGCCTCCGATCGAAGCAATTCTCAGAGATGAGTTGTTTAGTAAGACCCAAGAACGATGGAGCTTGTCTTCGAGTCGGGCCTCCGATCGAAGCGATTCTCGGAGATGAGTTCTTTAGTAAGTCCCAACAGCGATGGAGCTTGTCTTCGCGTCGGGCCTCCGACTGAATCAATTCTCGGAGATGAGTTGTTTAGTAAGGCCCAAGAACACTAGAGCGTTTCTATCCGTCGGGACTCCGATCGAAGCAATTCTTGGAGATGAGTTCTTTAGTAAGACCCAAGACGCCGGAGCTTGTCTCCGCGTAAGGACTCTGATCGAATCAATTCTCGGAGATGAGTTCTTTAGTAAGACCCAAGAATGCTGGAGCTTATCTCCGCGTCGGGCCTCCGATCGAAGCAATTCTAATAGATGAGTTCTTTAGTAAGACCCATGAACGCAAGTGCTTGTCCCCGCATCGGGTCTCCGATCGAAGCAATTGTTGGAGATGAGTTCTTTAGTAAGACCAAAGAACGCTGGAGCTTGTCTCTGCGTCGGGCCACCGATCGAAGAAATCCTCGGAGATGAGTTCTTTAATAAGACCCAAGGACGCTAGAACTAGTCTCCACGTCGGGCCTCCAATCAAAGCAATTCTCAGAGATTAGTTCTTTAGTAAGACCCAAGAACGCTGGAGCTTCTCTCCGCGTCGGGCCTCCTATCGAAGCAATTCTCAGAGATGAGTTCTTTAGTAAGACCCAAGAACGATGGAGCTTGTCCTCGCGTCGGGCCCCCAATCGAAGCAATTCTCGGAGATGAGTTGTTTAGAAAAGCCCAAAAACGCTGGAGCTTGTCTCTCCGTCGGGACTCTGATCGAAGCAATTCTCAAAGATGAGTTCTTTAGTAAGACCCAAGAACGCTAGAGCTTATCTCCACGTTGGGCCTCCGATCGAAGCAATTCTCAGAGATGAGTTCTTTAGTAAAACCCAAGAACGCTTGAGCTTGTCTTCGCTTTGGGCCTCCGATCGAAGAAATTCACGAAGATGAGTTCTTTAGTAAGAACCAAGAACGCTGGATCTTGTATCCGCGTCGGGCCTCCGATCGAAGCAATAATCAGAGATGATTTCTTTAGTAAGACCCAAGAACGGTGGAGCTTGTCTTCGGGTCGTGCCTCCGATCGAAGCGATTCTCGGAGATGAGTTCTTTAGTAAGTCCCAAGAACGCTGGAGCTTGTCTTTGCGTCGGGACTCCGATCGAAGCAATTCTCAGAGATGAGTTCTTTAGTAAGATCCAACAACGATGGAGCTTGTCTTCGCGTCAGGCCTCCGATTGAAGCAATTCTCGGAGATGAGTTGTTTAGTAAGGCCCAAGAACACTGGAGCTTTTCTATGCGTCGGGACTCCAATCGAAGCAATTCTTGGAGATGAGTTCTTTATTAAGACCCAAGACGCCGGAGCTTGTCTCTGTGTCGGGACTCTGATCGAAGCAATTCTAGGAGATGAGTTCTTAAGTAAGATCCAAGAATGCTGGAGCTTATCTCCGCGTCGGGCCTCGAATCGAAGCAATTCTAATAGATGAGTTCTTTAGTAAGACTCAAGAACGCTTGAGCTTTTCTCCGCGTCGGGCCTCCGATCGAAGAAATTCTCAGGGATGAGTTCTTTAGTAAGACCCAAGAACGCAAGTGCTTGTCTCCGTGTCGGGTCTCCGATCGTAGCAATTGTCGGATATGAGTTCTTTTATAAGACCAAAGAACGCTGCAGCTTGTCTCCCCGTCGAGCCTCTGATCGAAAAAATTCTCGGAGATGAGTTCGTTAATAAGACCCAAGGACGCTGGAACTAGTCTCCGCATCTGATCAAAGCAATTCTCGGAGATTAATTCTTTAGTAAGACCCAAGAACGCTGGAGCTTCTCTCCGCGTCGGGCGTCCTATCGAAACAATTCTCAGAGATGAGTTCTTTAGTAAGACCCAAGAACGATGGAGCTTGTCTTCGAGTCGGGCCTCCGATCGAAGCAATTCTCAGAAATGAGTTCTTTAGTAAGACCCAAGAACGATGGATCTTGTCTTCGTGTCGGGCCTCCAATCGAAGCAATTCTCAGAGATCAGTTCTTTACTAAGACCCAAGAACACTGGAGCTTGTCTCCGTGTCGGGCCTCCGATCAAAGCAATTCTCAGAGATTAGTTCTTTAGTAAGACCCAAGAACGGTGGAGCTTCTCTCCGCGTCGGGCTTCCGATCGAAGCAATTCTCAGACATGAGTTCTTTAGTAAGACCCAAGAACGCTTGAGCTTTTCTCCGCATCGGGCCTCCGATCGAAGAAATTCTCAGAGATGAGTTCTTTAGTAATACCCAAGAACGCTTGAGCTTGTCTCCGCATCGGGCCTCCGATCGAAGCAATTGTCGGAGATGATTTCTTTAGTAAGACCAAAGAACGTTGGAGCTTGTCTCCGCATCCAGCCTCCGATCGAAGCAATTCTCGGAGATGAGTTCTTTAATAAGACCCAAGGACGCTGGAACTAGTCTCCGCGTCGGGCCTCCAATCAAAGCAATTCTCGGAGATTAGTTCTTTAGTAAGACCCAAGAACGCAGGAGCTTCTCTCCGCGTCGGGCATCCGATCGAAGCAATTCTCAGAAATGAGTTTTTTAGTAAGAGCCAAGAACGATTGGGCTTGTCTTCGAGTCGGGGCTCCGATCGAAGCAATTCTCGGAGAAGTGTTCTTTAGTGAGACTTAAGAATGCTGGAGCTTGTCTATGCGTCGGGCCTCCGATCGAAGCAATTCTCATAGATGAGTTCTTTAGTAAGACCCAAGAACGCTTGAGCTTGTCTTCGTGTCGGGCCTCCGATCGAAGAAATTCACGGAGATGAGTTCTTTAGTAAGAACCAAGAACGCTGGAGCTTGTCTCCGTGTCGGGACTCCGATCGAAGCAATTCTCGGAGATGATTTCTTTACTAAGACCCAAGAATGCTGGAGCTTATCTCCACGTCGGGCCTCCGATTGGAGCAATTCTCATAGATGAGTTCTTTAGTAAGACCCAAGAACGCTTGCGCTTGTCTCCGCGTCGGGCCACCGATCGAAGAAATTCTCGGAGATGAGTTCTTTAGTATGATCCAAGATCGCCGGTGCTTGTCTCAACGTCGGGCCTCAGATCGAAGCAATTGTCGGAGATGAGTTCTTTAGTAAGACCAAAGACCGTTGGAGCTTGTCTCCGCGTTGGGCCTCCGATCGAAGCAATTCTCGGAGATGAGTTCTTTAATAAGACCCATGGACGCTGAAATTGGTTTCCGCGTCGGGCCTCCGATCAAAGTAATTCTCGGAGATTAGTTTTTTAGTAAGACCCAAGAACGTTGGAGCTTCTCTCCGCGTCAGGCCTCCGATCGAAGCAATTCTTAGAGATGAGTTCTTTAGTAAGACCCAAGAACGATGGAGCTCGTCTTCGAGTCGGGCCTCCGATCGAAGCGATTCTCGGAGATGAGTTCTTTAGTAAGACCCAAGAACGCTGGAGCTTGTCTTTGCGTCGGGACTCCGATCGAACAATTCTCACAGATGAGTTCTTTAGAAAGGCCCAACAACGATGGAGCTTGTCTTCGCGTCGGGCCTCCGATTGAAGCAATTCTCGGAGATGAGTTGTTTAGTAAGACCCAAGAACACTGGAGCTTTTCTATGCGTCGGGACTCTGATCGAAGCAATTCTTGGAGATGAGTTCTTTAGTAAGACCTAAGAATTTTGGAGCTTATCTCCACGTCGGGCCTCCGATCGAAGCAATTCTAATATATGAGTTCTTTAGTAAGACCCAAGAACGCTTGAGCTTTTCTCCGCGTCGGGCCCCCGATCGAAGCAATTCTCGGAGATGAGTTGTTTAGTACGGCCCAAAAACGCTGGAGCTTGTCTCTGCGTCGGGACTCTGATCGAAGCAATTCTCAAAGATGAGTTCTTTAGTAAGACCCAAGAACGCTAGAGCTTATCTCCACGTCGGGCCTCCGATCGAAGCAATTCTCAGAGATGAGTTCTTTAGTAAGACCCAAGAACGCTTGAGCTTGTCTTCGCGTCGGGCCTCCAATCGAAGAAATTCACGAAGATGAGTTCTTTAATAAGAACCAAGAACGCTGGAGCTTGTCTCCGCGTCGGGCCTCCGATCGACGCAATTCTCATAGATGATTTCTTTAGTAAGACCCAAAAACGATGGAGCTTATCTTCGGGTCGGGCCTCCGATCGAAGCGATTCTCGGAGATGAGTTCTTTAGTAAGTCCCAAGAACGCTGGAGCTTGTCTTTGCGTCGGGACTCCGATCGAATCAATTCTCAGAGATGAGTTCTTTAGTAAGATCCAACAACGATGGAGCTTGTCTTCGCGTCAGGCCTCCGATTGAAGCAATTCTCGGAGATGAGTTGTTTAGTAAGGCTCAAGAACCCTGGAGCTTTTCTATGCGTCGGGACTCCGATCGAAGCTATTCTTGGAGATGAGTTCTTTAGTAAGACCCAAGACGCCGGAGCTTGTCTCTGCGTCGGGACTCCGATCGAAGCAATTCTCGGAGATGAGTTCTTTAGTAAGACCCAAGAATGCTGGAGCTTGTCTCTGCGTCGGGACTCCGATTGAAGCAATTCTCGGAGATGAGTTCTTTAGTAAGACCCAAGAACACTTGAGCTTGTCTTCACGTCGGGCCTCAGATCGAAGAAATTCACGGAGATGAGTTCTTTAGTAAGAACCAAGAACGCTGGACCTTGTCTCCGCATCGGGACTCCGATCGAAGCAATTCTCGGAGATGATTTCTTTACTAAGACCCAAGAATGCTGGAGCTTATCTCCACGTCGGGCCTCTGATCGGAGCAATTCTCATAGATGAGTTCTTTAGTAAGACCCAAGAATGCTTGCGCTTGTCTCCGCGTTGGGCCTCCGATCGAAGAAATTCTCGGAGATGAGTTCTTTAGTAAGATCCAAGAACCCCGGTGCTTGTCTCAACGTCGGGCCTCCGATCGAAGCAATTGTCGGAGATGAGTTCTTTAGTAAGACCAACGACCGTTGGAGCTGGTCTCCGTGTTGGGCCTCCGATCGAAGCAATTCTCGGAGATGAGTTCTTTAATAAGACCCATGGACGCTGAAATTGGTTTCCGCGTCGGGCCTCCGATCAAAGTAATTCTCGGAGATTAGTTTTTTAGTAAGACCCAAGAACGCTGGAGCTTCTCTCCGCGACGGGCCTCCGATCGAAGCAATTCTTAGAGATGAGTTCTTTAGTAAGACCAAAGAACGATGGAGCTCGTCTTCGAGTCGGGCCTCCGATCGAAGCGATTCTCGGAGATGAGTTCTTTAGTAAGACCCAAGAACGCTAGAGCTTGTCTTTGCGTCGGGACTCCGATCGAACAATTCTCATAGATGAGTTCTTTAGGAAGACCCAACAACGATGGAGCTTGTCTTCGCGTCGGGCCTCCGATTGAAGCAATTCTCGGAGATGAGTTGTTTAGTAAGACCCAAGAACACTGGAGCTTTTCTATGCGTCGGGACTCTGATCGAAGCAATTCTTGGAGATGAGTTCTTTAGTAAGACCTAAGAATGCTGGAGCTTATCTCCACGTCGGGCCTCCGATTGAAGCAATTCTAATATATGAGTTCTTTAGTAAGACCCAAGAACGCTAGAGTTTATCTCCACGTCGGGCCTCCGATCGAAGCAATTCTCAGAGATGAGTTCGTTAGTAAGACCCAAGAACGCTTGAGCTTGTCTTCGCGTCGGGCCTCCGATCGAAGAAATTCACGAAGATGAGTTCTTTAGTAAGAACCAAGAACGCTGGAGCTTGTCTCTGCGTCGGGCCTCCGATCGAAGCAATTCTCAGAGATGATTTCTTTAGTAAGACCTAAAAACAATGGAGCTTATCTTCGGGTCGGGCCTCCGATCGAAGCGATTCTCGGAGATGAGTTCTTTAGTAAGTCCCAAGAACGCTGGAGCTTGTCTTTGCGTCGGGACTCCGATCGAAGCAATTCTCAGAGATGAGTTCTTTAGTAAGAACCAACAACGATGGAGCTTGTCTTCGCGTCAGGCCTCCGATTGAAGCAATTCTCGGAGATGAGTTGTTTAGTAAGGCCCAAGAACCCTGGAGCTTTTCTATGCGTCAGGACTCCGATCGAAGCAATTCTTGGAGATGAGTTCTTTAGTAAGACCCAAGACGCCGGAGCTTGTCTCTGCGTCGGGACTCCGATCGAAGCAATTCTCGGAGATGAGTTCTTTAGTAAGACCCAAGAATGCTGGAGCTTATCTCCGCGTCGGGCCTCCGATCGAAGCAATTCTAATAGATGAGTTCTTTAGTAAGACTCAAGAACGCTTGAGCTTTTCCTCGCGTCGGGCCTCCGATCGAAGAAATTCTCAGAGATGAGTTCTTTAGTACGACCCAAGAACGCAAGTGCTTGTCTCCGCGTCGGGTCTCCGATCGAAGCAATTGTCGGAGATGAGTTCTTTTGTAAGACCAAAGAACGCTGTAGCTTGTCTCCCCGTCGGGCCTCTGATCGATGAAATTCTCGGAGATGAGTTCTTTAATAAGACCCAAAGATGCTTGAACTAGTCTCCGCGTTGGGCGTCCGATCAAAGCAATTCTCGGAGATGAGTTCTTTAGTAAAACCTAAGAATGCTGGAGCTTATCTCCACGTCGGGCCTCCGATCGAAGCAATTCTAATAGATGAGTTCTTTAGTAAGACCCAAGAACGCTTGAGCTTTTCTCCGCGTCGGGCCCCCGATCGAAGCAATTCTCGGAGATGAGTTGTTTAGTAAGGCCCAAAAACGCTGGAGCTTGTATCTGCGTCGGGCCTCCGATCGAAGCAATTCTCAGAGATGAGTTCTTTAGTAAGACCCAAGAACGCTTGAGCTTGTCTTCGCGTCGGGCCTCCGATCGAAGAAATTTACGAAGATGAGTTCTTTAGTAAGAACCAAGAACGCTGGAGCTTGTCTCCGCGTCGGGCCTCCGATCGAAGCAATTCTCAGAGATGATTTCTTTAGTAAGACCTAAAAACAATGGAGCTTATCTTCGGGTCGGGCCTCCGATCGAAGCGATTCTCGGAGATGAGTTCTTTAGTAAGTCCCAAGAACGCTGGAGCTTGTCTTTGCGTCGGGACTCCGATCGAAGCAATTCTCAGAGATGAGTTCTTTAGTAAGATCCAACAACGATGGAGCTTGTCTTCGCGTCAGGCCTCCGATTGAAGCAATTCTCGGAGATGAGTTGTTTAGTAAGGCCCAAGAACCCTGGAGCTTTTCTATGCGTCGGGACTCCGATCGAAGCTATTCTTGGAGATGAGTTCTTTAGTAAGACCCAAGACGCCGGAGCTTGTCTCTGCGTCGGGACTCCGATCGAAGCAATTCTCGGAGATGAGTTCTTTAGTAAGACCCAAGAATGCTGGAGCTTGTCTCTGCGTCGGGACTCCGATTGAAGCAATTCTCGGAGATGAGTTCTTTAGTAAGACCCAAGAACACTTGAGCTTGTCTTCACGTCGGGCCTCAGATCGAAGAAATTCACGGAGATGAGTTCTTTAGTAAGAACCAAGAACGCTGGACCTTGTCTCCGCATCGGGACTCCGATCGAAGCAATTCTCGGAGATGATTTCTTTACTAAGACCCAAGAATGCTGGAGCTTATCTCCACGTCGGGCCTCTGATCGGAGCAATTCTCATAGATGAGTTCTTTAGTAAGACCCAAGAATGCTTGCACTTGTCTCCGCGTTGGGCCTCCGATCGAAGAAATTCTCGGAGATGAGTTCTTTAGTAAGATCCAAGAACCCCGGTGCTTGTCTCAACGTCGGGCCTCCGATCGAAGCAATTGTCGGAGATGAGTTCTTTAGTAAGACCAACGACCGTTGGAGCTGGTCTCCGTGTTGGGCCTCCGATCGAAGCAATTCTCGGAGATGAGTTTTTTAATAAGACCCATGGACGCTGAAATTGGTTTCCGCGTCGGGCCTCCGATCAAAGTAATTCTCGGAGATTAGTTTTTTAGTATGACCCAAGAACGCTGGAGCTTCTCTCCGCGACGGGCCTCCGATCGAAGCAATTCTTAGAGATGAGTTCTTTAGTAAGACCAAAGAACGATGGAGCTCGTCTTCGAGTCGGGCCTCCGATCGAAGCGATTCTCGGAGATGAGTTCTTTAGTAAGACCCAAGAACGCTAGAGCTTGTCTTTGCGTCGGGACTCCGATCGAACAATTCTCATAGATGAGTTCTTTAGGAAGACCCAACAACGATGGAGCTTGTCTTCGCGTCGGGCCTCCGATTGAAGCAATTCTCGGAGATGAGTTGTTTAGTAAGACCCAAGAACACTGGAGCTTTTCTATGCGTCGGGACTCTGATCGAAGCAATTCTTGGAGATGAGTTCTTTAGTAAGACCTAAGAATGCTGGAGCTTATCTCCACGTCGGGCCTCCGATCGAAGCAATTCTAATATATGAGTTCTTTAGTAAGACCCAAGAACGCTAGAGTTTATCTCCACGTCGGGCCTCCGATCGAAGCAATTCTCAGAGATGAGTTCTTTAGTAAGACCCAAGAACGCTTGAGCTTGTCTTCGCGTCGGGCCTCCGATCGAAAAAATTCACGAAGATGAGTTCTTTAGTAAGAACCAAGAACGCTGGAGCTTGTCTCTGCGTCGGGCCTCCGATCGAAGCAATTCTCAGAGATGATTTCTTTAGTAAGACCTAAAAACAATGGAGCTTATCTTCGGGTCGGGCCTCCGATCAAAGCGATTCTCGGAGATGAGTTCTTTAGTAAGTCCCAAGAACGCTGGAGCTTGTCTTTGCGTCGGGACTCCGATCGAAGCAATTCTCAGAGATGAGTTCTTTAGTAAGAACCAACAACGATGGAGCTTGTCTTCGCGTCAGGCCTCCGATTGAAGCAATTCTCGGAGATGAGTTGTTTAGTAAGGCCCAAGAACCCTGGAGCTTTTCTATGCGTCAGGACTCCGATCGAAGCAATTCTTGGAGATGAGTTCTTTAGTAAGACCCAAGACGCCGGAGCTTGTCTCTGCGTCGGGACTCCGATCGAAGCAATTCTCGGAGATGAGTTCTTTAGTAAGACCCAAGAATGCTGGAGCTTATCTCCGCGTCGGGCCTCCGATCGAAGCAATTCTAATAGATGAGTTCTTTAGTAAGACTCAAGAACGCTTGAGCTTTTCTCCGCGTCGGGCCTCCGATCGAAGAAATTCTCAGAGATGAGTTCTTTAGTACGACCCAAGAACGCAAGTGCTTGTCTCCGCGTCGGGTCTCCGATCGAAGCAATTGTCGGAGATGAGTTCTTTTGTAAGACCAAAGAACGCTGCAGCTTGTCTCCCCGTCGGGCCTCTGATCGAAGAAATTCTCGGAGATGAGTTCTTTAATAAGACCCAAAGATGCTTGAACTAGTCTCCGCGTTGGGCGTCCGATCAAAGCAATTCTCGGAGATGAGTTCTTTAGTAAAACCTAAGAATGCTGGAGCTTATCTCCACGTCGGGCCTCCGATCGAAGCAATTCTAATAGATGAGTTCTTTAGTAAGACCCAAGAACGCTTGAGCTTTTCTCCGCGTCGCCCCCCGATCGAAGCAATTCTCGGAGATGAGTTGTTTAGTAAGGCCCAAAAACGCTGGAGCTTGTATCTGCGTCGGGCCTCCGATCGAAGCAATTCTCAGAGATGAGTTCTTTAGTAAGACCCAAGAACGCTTGAGCTTGTCTTCGCGTCGGGCCTCCGATCGAAGAAATTTACGAAGATGAGTTCTTTAGTAAGAACCAAGAACGCTGGAGCTTGTCTCCGCGTCGGGCCTCCGATCGAAGCAATTCTAAGAGATGATTTCTTTAGTAAGACCCAAGAACGATGGATCTTGTCTTCGGGTCGGGCCTCCAATCGAAGCGATTCTCGGAGATGAGTTCTTTAGTAAGTCCCAAGAACGCTGGAGCTTGTCTTTGCGTCGGGACTCCGATCGAAGCAATTCTCAGAGATGAGTTCTTTAGTAAGATCCAACAACGATGGAGCTTGTCTTCGCGTCAGGCCTCCGATTGAAGCAATTCTCGGAGATGAGTTGTTTAGTAAGGCCCAAGAACACTAGAGCTTTTCTATGCGTCGGGACTCCGATTGAAGCAACTCTAGGAGATGAGTTCTTTAGTAAGACCCAAGACGCCGGATCTTGTCGCCGCGTCGGGACTCCGATCGAAGCAATTCTCGGAGATGAGTTCTTTAGTAAGACCCAAGAATGCTGGAGCTTATCTCCGCGTCGGGCCTCCGATCGAAGCAATTCTAATAGATGAGTTCTTTAGTAAGACTCAAGAACGCTTGAGCTTTTCTCCGTGTCGGGCCTCCGATCGAAGAAATTCTCAGAGATGAGTTATTTAGTAAGACCCAAGAACGCAAGTGCTTGTCTCCGGGTCGGGTCTTCGATCGAAGCAATTGTCGGAGATGAGTTCTTTTGTAAGACCAAAGAACGCTGCAACATGTCTCCCCGTCGGGCCTCTGATCGAAGAAATTCTCGGAGATGAGTTCTTTAATAAGACCCAAGGATGCTGGAACTAGTCTCCGCGTCGGTCGTCCGATCAAAGAAATTTTCGGAGATTAATTCTTTAGTAAGACCCAAGAACGCTAGAGCTTCTCTCCGCGTCGGGCCTCCTATCGAAGCAATTCTCAGAGATGAGTTCTTTAGGAAGACCCAAGAACGATGGAGCTTGTCTTCGAGTCGGGCCTCCGATCGAAGCAATTCTCGGAGATGAGTTCTTTAGTAAGACCCAAGAACGATGGAGCTTGTGTTCGTGTCGGGCCTCCGATCGAAGCAATTCTCGGAGACGAGTTCTTTAGTAAGACCCAAGAACACTAGAGCTTGTCTCCGCCTCGGGCCTCCGATCAAAACAATTCTCAGAGATTAGTTCTTTAGTAAGACCCAAGAACGCTGGAGCTTCTCTCCGCGTCGGGCTTCCGATCGAAGCAATTCTCAGACATGAGTTCTTTAGTAAGACCCAAGAACGCTTGAGCTTTTCTCCGCATCGGGCCTCCGATCGAAGAAATTCTCAGAGATGAGTTCTTTAGTAATACCCAAGAACGCTTGAGCTTATCTCCGCGTCGGGCCTCCGATCGAAGCAATTGTCGGAGATGATTTCTTTAGTAAGACCAAAGAACGTTGGAGCTTGTCTCCGCATCCGGCCTCCGATCGAAACAATTCTCGGAGATGAGTTCTTTAATAAGACCCAAGGACGCTTAAACTAGTCTCCGCGTCGGGCCTCCAATCAAAGCAATTCTCGGAGATTAGTTCTTTAGTAACACCCAAGAACGCTGGAGCTTCTCTCTGCGTCGGGCATCCGATCGAAGCAATTCTCAGAGATGAGTTTTTTAGTAAGAGCCAAGAACGATGGAGCTTGTCTTCGAGTCGGGGCTCCGATCGAAGCAATTCTAGGAGAAGTGTTCTTTAGTATGACTTAAGAACGTTGGAGCTTGTCTATGCGTCGGGCCTCCGATCGAAGCAATTCTCATAGATGAGTTCTTTAGTAAGACCCAAGAACGATGGAGCTTGTCCTCGCGTCGGGCCTCCGATCGAAGCAATTCTCGGAGATGAGTTGTTTAGTAAGGCCCAAGAACGCTGGAGCTTGTCTCTGCGTCGGGACTCTGATCGAAGCAATTCTCAAAGATGAATTCTTTAGTAAGACCCAAGAACGCTAGAGCTTATCTCCACGTCGGGCCTCCGATCGAAGCAATTCTCAGAGATGATTTCTTTAGTAAGACCCAAGAACGCTTTAGCTTGTCTTCGCGTCGGGCCTCCGATCGAAGAAATTCTCATAGATGAGTTCTTTAGTAAGACCCAAGAACGCTTGAGCTTTTCTCCGCGTCGGGCCTCCGATCGAAGAAATTCTCGGAGATGAGTTCTTTAGTAAGACCCAAGAACACTGGTGCTTGTTTCCTCGTCGGGCCTCCGATCGAAGCAATTGTCGGAGATAAGTTCTTTAGTAAGACCAAAGAACACTGGAGCTTGTCTCCGCTTCAGGCCTCCGATCGAAGCAATTCTCGGAGATGAGTTCTTTAATAAGACCCATGGACGCTGGAATTGGTTTCCGCGTCGGGCCTCCGATCAAAGCAATTCTCGGAGATTAGTTTTTTAGTAAGACCCAAGAACGCTGGAGCTTCTCTCCTCGTCGGGCTTCCGATCGAAGCAATTCTCAGAGATGAGTTCTTTAGTAAGACCCAAGAACGATGGAGCTTGTCTTCGAGTCGGGCCTCCGATCGAAGCGATTCTCGGAGATGAGTTCTTTAGTAAGACCAAAGAACACTAGAGCTTGTCTCCCCCTTCAGGCCTCCGATCGAAGAAATTGTTAGAGATGAGTTCATTAGACAGACCCAAGAATGCTGGAGCTTGTCTCCGCGTCGGGCCTCCGATCGAAGCAATAGTCGGAGATGAGTTCTTTAGTAAGAACTAAGAACGCTGGAGCTTGTCTCCGCGTCGGGCCTCCGATCGAAGAAATTCTCGGAGATGAGTTCTTTAATAAAACCCAAGGACGCTGGAACTAGTCTCTGCGTCGGGCCTCCGATCAAAGCACTTCTCGGAGATTAGTTCTTTAGTAAGACCCAAGAACGCAAAAGCTTCTGTCCGCGTCGGGCCTCCTATCGAAGCAATTCTCAGAGATGAGTTCTTTAATAAGACCCAAGGACGCTGGAACTAGTCTATGCGTAGGCCCTCCGATCAAAGCAATTCTTGGAGATTAGTTCTTTAGTAAGACCCAAGAACGCAGAAGCTTCTGTCCGCGTCGGGCCTCCTATCGAAGATATTCTCAGAGATGAGTTCCTTAGTAAGACCCATGAACGATGGAGCTTGTCTTCGAGTCGGGCCTCCGATCGAAGCAATTCTCGGAGATGAGTTCTTTTGTAAGACCCAAGAACGATGGAGCTTGTCTTTGCGTCAGGCCTCGGATCGAAGCAATTGTCATAGATGAGATCTTTAGTAAGACCTAAGAACGATAGAGCTTGTCTTCGTGTCGGGCCTCCGATCGAAACAATTCTCGGAGATGAGTTCTTTAGTAAGACCCAAGAAAACTGGAGCTTGTCTCCGCGTCGGGCCTCTGATCAAAGCAATTCTCGGAGATTAGTTCTTTAGTAAGGCCCAAGAACGCTGGAGCTTTTCTCCGCGTCGGGCCTCCGATCGAATTAATTCTCAGACATGAGTTCTTTAGTAACACCCAAGAGAGATGGAGATTGTCTTCGAGTCGGGCCTCCGATCGATGCAATTCTCGGAGATGAGTTCTTTAGTCAGACCCAAGAACGCTGGAGCTTGTCTTTGCGTCCGGACTCCGATCGAAGCAATTCTCATAGATGAGTTCTTTATTAAGACCCAATAACAATAGAGCTTATCTTCGCGTCGGGCCTCCGATCGAAGCAATTCTCGGAGATGAGTTCTTTAGTAAGACCCAAGAACGTTGGAGCTTGTCTCCGCGTTGGGACTCCGATCGAAGCAATTCTCGGAGATGAGTTCTTTAGTAAGACCCAAGAATGTTGGAGCTTATCTACGCGTCGTGCCTCTGATCGAAGAAATTCTCATAGATGAGTTCTTTAGTAAGACCCAAGAACGCTTGAGCTTTCCTCCGCGTCGGGCCTCCGATCGAAGAAATTCTCGGATATGAGTTCTTTAATAAGACCCAAGAACGCTGGTGCTTGTCTCTTCGTCGGGCCTCCGATCGAAGCAATTGCCGGAGATAAGTTCTTTACTAAGACCAGAGAACGCTGGAGCTTGTCTCCGCGTCGGGCCTCCGATCGAAGCAATTCTCGGAGATGACTTCTTTAGTAAGACCCAAGAACACTGGAGCTTGTCTCCGCGTGGGGCCTCCGATCGAAGCAATTCTCGGATATGAGTTCATTAGTAAGACCCAAGAACGCTGGATCTTGTCTCCGCATCGGGCTTCCGATCGAAGAAATTCTCGGAGATGAGTTCATTAGGAAGACCTAAGAACGCTGGAGCTTGTCTCAGCGTCGGGCATCCGATCGAAGCAATTGTCGAAGATGAGTTCTTTAGTAAGACAAAAGAACGCTGGAGCTTGTCTCCGCTTCAGGCCTCCGATCGAAGCAATTCTCGGAGATGAGTTCTTTAGTAAGACCCAAGAACACTGGAGCTTGTCTCCGTGTCGGGCCTCCGATCGAAGCAATTCTCGGAGATGAGTTCATTAGTAAGACCTAAGAACGCTAGAGCTTGTCTCCGCATCGGTCCTCCGATCGAAGTAATTCTCGGAGATGAGTTCTTTAGTAAGACCAAAGAACACTGGAGCTTGTCTCCCCGTCAGGCCTCCGATCGAAGAAATTGTTAGAGATGAGTTCATTAGACAGACCCAAGAATGCTGGAGCTTGTCTCTGCGTCGGGCCTCCGATCGAAGCAATTGTCGGAGATGAGTTCTTTAGTAAGACCAAAGAACGCTGGAGCTTGTCTCCGCGTCGGGCCTCCGATCGAAGAAATTCTCGGAGATGAGTTCTTTAATAAGACCCAAGGACGCTGGAACTAGTCTCTGCGTCGGGCCTCCGATCAAAGCAATTCTCGGAGATGAGTTCTTTAATAAGACCCAAGAACGCTGGAGCTTCTCTTCGTGTCGGGCCTCCGATCGAATCAATTCTCACACATGAGTTCTTTAGTAAGACCCAAGAGAGATGGAGATTGTCTTCGAGTCGGGCCTCCGATCGAAGCAATTCTCGGAGATGAGTTCTTTAGTCAGACCCAAGAACGCTAGAGCTTGTCTTTGCGTCCGGACTCCGATCGAAGCAATTCTCATAGAGGTGTTCTTTAGTAAGTCCCAAATACAATGGAGCTTGTCTTCGCGTCGGACCTCCGATCAAAGCAATTCTCAGAGATGAGTTCTTTAGTAAGACCCAAGAACGTTGGAGCTTGTCTCCGGGTTGGGACTCCGATCGAAGAAATTCTCGGAGATGAGTTCTTTAGTAAGACCCAAGAACGCTTGAGCTTTTCTCCGCGTCGGGCCTCCGATCGAAGAAATTCACGGAGATGAGTTCTTTAGTAAGACCCAAGAACGCAAGTGCTTGTCTCCTCGTCGGGCCTCTGATTGAAGCAATTGTCGGAGATAAGTTCTTTAGTAAGACCAAAGAACGCTGGAGCTTGTCTCCGCGTCGGGCCTCCGATCGAAGCAATTCTCGGAGATGAGTTCTTTAATAAGACCCATGGACGCTGGAATTGGTTTCCGCGTCGGGCCTCCGATCAAAGCAGTTCTTGGAGATTAGTTTTTTAGTAAGACCCAAGAACGCTGGAGCTTCTCTCCTCGTCGGGCTTCCGATCAAAGCAATTCTCAGAGATGAGTTCTTTAGTAAGACCCAAGAACAATGGAGCTTGTCTTCGAGTCGGGCCTCCGATCGAAGTGATTCTCGGAGAAGAGTTCTTTAGTAAGACCCAAGAACGCTGGAGAGATTGTCTTTGCATCGGGACTTCGATCGAACAATTCTCAGAGATGAGTTCTTTAGTAAGACCCAACAACGATGGAGCTTGTCTTCGCGTCGGGCCTCCGATTGAAGCAATTCTCGGAGATGTGTTGTTTAGTAAGGCCCAAGAACACTAGAGCGTTTCTATGCGTCGGGACTCCGATCGAAGCAATTCTTGGAAATGAATTCTTTAGTAAGACCCAAGAATGTTGGAGCTTATCTCCGCGTCGGGCCTCCGATCGAAGCAATTCTAATAGATGAGTTCTTTAGTAAGACCCAAGAATGCTTGAGCTTTTCTCCCTCGACAATCTCATCCTGCAAATCCAGCGTTCTTGGGTCTTATTAAAGAACTCATCTCCGAGAATTGCTTCGATCGGAGTCCGGACGCAAAGACAAGCTCTAGCGTTCTTCGATCGGAGTCCGATCGAAGCAATTCTAATAGATGAGTTCTTTAGTAAGACCCAAGAACGCTTGAGCTTTTCTCCGTGTCGGGCCTCCGATCGAAGAAATTCTCAGAGATGAGTTCTTTAGTAAGACCCAAGAACGCGAGTGCTTGTCTCCGCGTTGGGTCTCCGATCGAAGCAATTGTCGGAGATGAGTTCTTTAGTAAGACCAAAGAACGTTGGAGCTTGTCTCCGCGTCGGGGCTCCGATCGATGAAATTCTCGGAGATGAGTTCTTTAATAAGACCCAAGGACGCTGGAACTAGTCTCTGCGTCGGGCCTCCGATAAAAGCAATTCTCGGAGATTAGTTCTTTAGTAAGACCCTAGAACGCAAAAGCTTCTGTCCGCGTCGGGCCTCCTATCGAAGCAATTCTCAGAGATGAGTTCCTTAGTAAGACCCAAGAACGTTGGAGCTTGTCTTCGAGTCGGGCCACCGATCGAAGCAATTCTCGGAGATGAGTTCTTTAGTAAGACCCAAGAACGATGGAGCTTGTCTTTGCGTCAGGCCTCCGATCGAAGCAATTCTCATAGATGAGTTCTTTAGTAAGACCCAAGAACGATGGAGCTTGTCTTCGTGTCAGGCCTTCGATCGAAGCAATTCTCGGAGATGAGTTCTTTAGTAAGACCCAAGAACACTGGAGCTTGTCTCCGCGTCGGGCCTCCGAACAAAGCAATTCTCGAAGATTAGTTCTTTAGTAAGACCCAAGAACGCTGGAGCTTCTCTCCGCGTTGGGCCTCCGATCAAATCAATTCTCAGACATTAGTTCTATAGTAAGACCCAAGAGAGATGGAGATTGTCTTCGAGTCGGGCCTCCGATCGAAGCAATTCCCGGAGATGAGTTCTTTAGTCAGACCCAAGAACGCTAGAGCTTGTCTTTGCGTCCGGACTCCGATCGAAGCAATTCTCATAGATGAGTTCTTTAGTAAGACCCAAGAACGTTGGAGCTTGTCTCCGCGTCGGGACTCCGATCGAAGCAATTCTCAGAGATGAGTTCTTTAGTAAGACCAAAGAACCCTGGAGCTTGTCTCCGCGTCGGGCCTCCGATCGAAGAAATTCTCGGAGATGAGTTCTTTAA
Source organism: Persicaria tinctoria (assembly GCA_037127255.1). Lineage (NCBI taxonomy): Eukaryota > Viridiplantae > Streptophyta > Magnoliopsida > Caryophyllales > Polygonaceae > Persicaria > Persicaria tinctoria. The sequence goes on from JBANSL010000013.1 coordinate 46,016,856, forward strand.
TAAGATCCAAGGACGCTGGAACTAGTCTCTGCGTCGGGCCTCCGATCAAATCAATTCTAAGAGATTAGTTCTTTAGTAAGACCCAAGAACGCTGGAGCTTCTCTCAGCGTCGGGCCTCCTATCGAAGCAATTCTCAGAGATGAGTTCCTTAGTAAGACCCAAGAACGATGGAGCTTGTCTTCGAGTCGGGCCTCCGATCGAAGCAATTCTCGGAGATGAGTTCTTTTGTAAGACCCAAGAACGATGGAGCTTGTCTTTGTTTCAGGCCTCTGATCGAAGCAATTGTCATAGATGAGTTCTTTAGTAAGACCTAAGAACGATGGAGCTTGTCTTCGTGTCGGGCCTCCGATCGAAACACATCTCGGAGATGAGTTCTTAAGTAAGACCCAAGAAAACTAGAGCTTGTCTCCGCGTCGGGCCTCTGATCAAAGCAATTCTCAGAGATTAGTTCTTTAGTAAGACCCAAGAACGCTGGAGCTTCTCTCCGCGTCGGGCCTCCGATCGAATCAATTCTCAGACATGAGTTCTTTAGTAAGACCCGAGAGAGATGGAGATTGTCTTCGAGTCGGGCCTCCGATCGATGCAATTCTCGGAGATGAGTTCTTTAGTCAGACCCAAGAACGTTGGAGCTTGTCTTTGCGTCCGGACTCCGATCGAAGCAATTCTCATAGATGAGTTCTTTATTAAGACCTAATAACAATGGAGCTTGTCTCCTCGTCGGGCCTCTGATTGAAGCAATTGTCGGAGATAAGTTCTTGTCTCCTCGTCGGGCCTCTGATTGAAGCAATTGTCGGAGATAAGTTCTTTAGTAAGACCAAAGAACGCTGGAGCTTGTCTCCGCGTCGGGCCTCCGATCGAAGCAATTCTCGGAGATGAGTTCTTTAATAAGACCCATGGACGCTGGAATTGGTTTCCGCGTCGGGCCTCCGATCAAAGCAGTTCTCGGAGATTAGTTTTTTAGTAAGACCCAAGAACGCTGGAGCTTCTCTCCTCGTCGGGCTTCCGATCAAAGCAATTCTCAGAGATGAGTTCTTTAGTAAGACCCAAGAACAATGGAGCTTGTCTTCGAGTCGGGCCTCCGATCGAAGCGATTCTCGGAGAAGAGTTCTTTAGTAAGACCCAAGAACGCTGGAGAGATTGTCTTTGCATCGGGACTTCGATCGAACAATTCTCAGAGATGAGTTCTTTAGTAAGACCCAACAACGATGGAGCTTGTCTTCGCGTCGGGCCTCCGATTGAAGCAATTCTCGGAGATGAGTTGTTTAGTAAGGCCCAAGAACACTGGAGCGTTTCTATGCGTCGGGACTCCGATCGAAGCAATTCTTGGAAATGAATTCTTTAGTAAGACCCAAGAATGTTGGAGCTTATCTCCGCGTCGGGCCTCCGATCGAAGAAATTCTCAAAGATGAGTTCTTTAGTAAGACCCAAGAACGCAAGTGCTTGTCTCCGCATTGGGTCTCCGATCGAAGCAATTGTCGGAGATGAGTTCTTTAGTAAGACCAAAGAACGCTGGAGCTTGTCTCCGCGTCGGGCCTCCGATCAAAGAAATTCTCGGAGATGAGTTCTTTAATAAGACCCAAGGACGCTGAAACTAGTCTCTGCGTCGGGCCTCCGATCAAACCAATTCTAAGTGATTAGTTCTTTAGTAAGACCCAAGAACGCTGGAGCTTCACTCCGCGTCGGGCCTCCTATCGAAGCAATTCTCAGAGATGAGTTCCTTAGTAAGACCCAAGAACGATGGAGCTTGTCTTCGAGTCGGGCCTCCGATCGAAACAATTCTCGGAGATGAGTTCTTTAGTAAGTCCCAAGAAAACTGGAGCTTGTCTCCGCGTCGGGCCTCTGATCAAAGCAATTCTCGGAGATTAGTTCTTTAGTAAGACCCAAGAACGCTGGAGCTTCTATCCGCGTCGGGCCTCCGATCGAATTAATTCTCAGACATGAGTTCTTTAGTAAGGCCCAAGAGAGATGGAGATTATCTTCGAGTCGGGCCTCCGATCGATGCAATTCTCGGAGATGAGTTCTTTAGTCAGACCCAAGAACGCTGGAGCTTGTCTTTGCGTCCGGACTCCGATCGAAGCAATTCTCATAGATGAGTTCTTTATTAAGACCCAATAACAATAGAGCTTGTCTTCGCGTCGGGCCTCCGATCGAAGCAATTCTCGGAGATGAGTTCTTTAGTAAGACCCAAGAACGTTGGAGCTTGTCTCCGCGTTGGGACTCCGATCGAAGCAATTCTCGGAGATGAGTTCTTTAGTAAGACCCAAGAATGTTGGAGCTTATCTCCGCATCGTGCCTCCGATCGAAGAAATTCTCATAGATGAGTTCTTTAGTAAGACCCAAGAACGCTTGAGCTTTCCTCCGCGTCGGGCCTCCGATCGAAGAAATTCTCGGAGATGAGTTCTTTAATAATACCCAAGAACGCTGGTGTTTGTCTCCTCGTAAGGCCTCCGATCGAAGAAATTCTCGGAGATGAGTTCTTTAATAATACCCAAGAACGCTGGTGTTTGTCTCCTCGTAAGGCCTCCGATCGAAGCAATTGTCGGAGATAAGTTCTTTACTAAGACCAAAGAACGCTGGAGCTTGTCTCCGCGTCGGGCCTCCGATCGAAGCAATTCTCGGAGATGAGTTCATTAGTAAGACCCAAGAACGCTGGATCTTGTCTCCGCATCGGGCTTCCGATCGAAGAAATTCTCGGAGATGAGTTCTTTAGGAAGACCTAAGAACGCTGGAGCTTGTCTCCGGGTCGGGCATCCGATCGAAGCAATTGTCGAAGATGAGTTCTTTAGTAAGACAAAAGAACGCTGGAGCTTTTCTCCGCTTCGGGCCTCCGATCGAAGCAATTCTCGGAGATGAGTTCTTTAGTAAGACCCAAGAACACTGGAGCTTGTCTCCATGTCGGGCCTCCGATCGAAGCAATTCTCGGAGATGAGTTCATTAGTAAGACCTAAGAACGCTGGAGCTTGTCTCCGCATCAGGCCTCCGATCGAAGCAATTCTCGGAGATGAGTTCTTTAGTAAGACCAAAGAACACTGGAGCTTGTCTCCCCGTCAGGCCTCCGATCGAAGAAATTGTTAGAGATGAGTTCATTAGACAGACCCAAGAATGCTGGAGCTTGTCTCCGCGTCGGGCCTCCGATCGAAGCAATTGTAGGAGATGAGTTCTTTAGTAAGACCAAAAAACGCTGGAGCTTGTCTCCGCGTCGGGCCTCCGATCGAAGAAGTTCTCGGAGATGAGTTCTTTAATAAGACCCAAGGACGCTGGAACTAGTCTCTGCGTCGGGCCTCCGATCAAAGCAATTCTCGGAGATTAGTTCTTTAGTAAGACCCAAGAACGCAGAAGCTTCTGTCCGCGTCGGGCCTCCTATCGAAGCAATTCTCAGAGATGAGTTCCTTACTAAGACCCATGAACGATGGAGCTTGTCTTCGAGTTGGGCCTCCGATCGAAGCAATTCTCGGAGATGAGTTCTTTAGTAAGACCCAAGAACGATGGAGCTTGTCTTTGCGTCAGGCCTCCGATCGAAGCAATTCTCATAGATGAGTTCTTTAGTAAGACCCAAGAACGATGGAGCTTGTCATCGTGTCAGGCCTCCGATCGAAGCAATTCTCGGAGATGAGTTCTTTAGTAAGACCCAAGAACGCTTGAGCTTTTCTCCGCGTCGGGCCTCCGATCGAAGAAATTCACGGAGATGAGTTCTTTAGTAAGACCCAAGATCGTTGGTGCTTGTCTCCTCGTCGGGCCTCTGATTGAAGCAATTGTCAGAGATAAGTTCTTTAGTAAGACCAAAGAACGCTGGAGCTTGTCTCCGCGTCAGGCCTCCGATCGAAGCAATTCTCGGAGAAGAGTTCTGTAATAAGACCCATGGACGCTGGAATTGGTTTCCGCGTCGGGCCTCCGATCAAAGCAATTCTCGGAGATTAGTTTTTTAGTAAGACCCAAGAACGCTGGAGCTTCTCTCCTCCTCGGGCTTCCGATCGAAGAAATTCTCAAAGATGAGTTCTTTAGTAAGACCCAAGAACGATGGAGCTTGTCTTCGAGTCGGGCCTCCGATCGAAGCGATTCTCGGAGAAGAGTTCTTTAGTAAGACCCAAGAACGCTGGAGATTGTCTTTGCATCGAGACTTCGATCGAACAATTCTCAGAGATGAGTTCTTTAGTAAGACCCAACAACGATGGAGCTTGTCTTCACGTCGGGCCTCCGATTGAAGCAATTCTCGGAGATGAGTTGTTTAGTAAGGCCCAAGAACACTGGAGCGTTTCTATGCGTCGGGACTCCGATCGAAGGAATTCTTGGAGATGAATTCTTTAGTAAGACCCAAGAATGTTGGAGCTTATCTCCGCGTCGGGCCTCCGATCGAAGCAATTCTAATAGATGAGTTCTTTAGTAAGACCCAAGAACGCTTGATCTTTTCTCCGCGTCGGGTCTCCGATCGAAGCAATTCTCAGAGATAAGTTGTTTAGTAAGGCCCGAGATCGCTGGTGCTTGTCTCTACGTCAGGACTCCGATCGAAGCAATGCTCAGAGATGAGTTCTTTAGTAAGACCCAAGAACGCCGGAGCTTATCTCCACGTCGGGCCTCCGATCGAAGCAATTCTCGGAGATGAGTTCTTTAATAAGACCCAAGAACACTGGAGCTTGTCTCCACGTCGGGCCTCCGATTTAAGCAATTCTCAGAGATGAGTTCATTAGACAGACCCAAGAACGCTGGAGCTTGTCTTCGCGTCGGGCCTCCGATCGAAGCAATTCTCGGGGATGAGTTCTTTAGTACGACCCAAGAATGATGGAGCTTGTCTTTGCGTCAGGCCTCCGATCGAAGCAATTGTCATAGATGATTTCTTTAGTAAGACCTAAGAACGATGGAGCTCGTCTTCGTGTCGGGCCTCCGATCGAAACAATTCTTGGAGATGAGTTCTTTAGTAAGACCTAAGAAAACTGGAGCTTGTCTCCGCGTCGGGCCTCTGATCAAAGCAATTCTCAGAGATTAATTCTTTAGTAAGACCCAAGAATGCTGGAGCTTCTCTCCGCGTCGGGCCTCCGATCGAATCAATTCTCAGACATGAGTTCTTTAGTAAGACCCAAGAGAGATGGAGATTGTCTTCGAGTCGGGCCTCCGATCGATGCAATTCTCGGAGATGAGTTCTTTAGTCAGACCCAAGAACGCTGGAGCTTGTCTTTGCGTCCGGACTCCGATCGAAGCAATTCTCATAGATGAGTTCTTTATTAAGACCCAATAACAATGGAGCTTGTCTTCGCGTCGGGCCTTCGATCGAAGCAATTCTCGGAGATGAGTTCTTTAGTAAGACCCAAGAACGTTGGAGCTTGTCTCCGCGTTGGGACTCCGATCGAAGCAATTCTCGGAGATGAGTTCTTTAGTAAGACCCAAGAATGTTGGAGCTTATCTCCGCGTCGTGCCTCCGATCGAAGAAATTCTCATAGATGAGTTCTTTAGTAAGACCCAAGAACGCTTGAGCTTTCCTCCGCGTCGGGCGTCCGATCGAAGAAATTCTCGGAGATGAGTTCTTTAATAAGACCCAAGAACGCTAGTGCTTGTCTCCGCGTGGGGCCTCCGATCGAAGCAATTCTTGGAGATGAGTTCTTTCGTAAGACCCAAGAACACTGGAGCTTGTCTCCGCGTGGGGCCTCCGATCGAAGCAATTCTCGGAGATGAGTTCATTAGTAAGACCCAAGAACGCTGGATCTTGTCTCCGCATCGGGCTTCCGATCGAAGAAATTCTCGGAGATGAGTTCTTTAGGAAGACCTAAGAACGCTGGAGCTTGTCTCCGCGTCGGGCATCCGATCGAAGCAATTGTCGAAGATGAGTTCTTTAGTAAGACAAAAGAACGCTTGAGCTTGTCTCCGCTTCGGGCCTCCGATCGAAGCAATTCTCGGAGATGAGTTCTTTAGTAAGACCCAAGAACACTGGAGCTTGTCTCTGTGTCGGGCCTCCGATCGAAGCAATTCTCGGAGATTAGTTCATTAGTAAGACCCAAGAACGCTAGAGCTTGTCTCCGCATCGGGCCTCCGATCGAAGCAATTCTCGGAGATGAGTTCTTTAGTAAGACCAAAGAACACTGGAGATTGTCTCCCCGTCAGGCCTCCGATCGAAGAAAATGTTAGAGATGAGTTCATTAGACAGACCCAAGAATGCTGGAGCTTATCTCCGCGTCGTGCCTCCGATCGAAGAAATTCTCATAGATGAGTTCTTTAGTAAGACCCAAGAACGCTTGAGCTTTCCTCCGCGTCGGGCGTCCGATCGAAGAAATTCTCGGAGATGAGTTCTTTAATAAGACCCAAGAACGCTGGTGCTTGTCTCCGCGTGGGGCCTCCGATCGAAGCAATTCTCGGAGATGAGTTCTTTCGTAAGACCCAAGAACACTGGAGCTTGTCTCCGCGTGGGGCCTCCGATCGAAGCAATTCTCGGAGATGAGTTCATTAGTAAGACCCAAGAACGCTGGATCTTGTCTCCGCATCGGGCTTCCGATCGAAGAAATTCTCGGAGATGAGTTCTTTAGGAAGACCTAAGAACGCTGGAGCTTGTCTCCGCGTCGGGCATCCGATCGAAGCAATTGTCGAAGATGAGTTCTTTAGTAAGACAAAAGAACGCTTGAGCTTGTCTCCGCTTCGGGCCTCCGATCGAAGCAATTCTCGGAGATGAGTTCTTTAGTAAGACCCAAGAACACTGGAGCTTGTCTCTATGTCGGGCCTCCGATCGAAGCAATTCTCGGAGATGAGTTCATTAGTAAGACCCAAGAACGCTAGAGCTTGCCTCCGCATCGGGCCTCCGATCGAAGCAATTCTCGGAGATGAGTTCTTTAGTAAGACCAAAGAACACTGGAGCTTGTCTCCCCGTCAGGCCTCCGATCGAAGAAAATGTTAGAGATGAGTTCATTAGACAGACCCAAGAATGCTGGAGCTTGTCTCCGCGTCGGGCCTCCGATCGAAGCAATTCTCGGAGATTAGCTCTTTAGTAAGACCCAAGAACGCTGGAGCTTGTCTCCGCGTCGGGCCTCCGATCGAAGCAATTCTCGGAGATGAGTTCTTTAGTAAGACCGAAGAACGCTGGAGCTTCTCTTTGCGTCGGGCCTCCGATCGAATCAATTCTGAAAGATGAGTTCTTTAGTAAGACCCAAGAGAGATGGAGATTGTCTTCGAGTCGGGCCTCCGATCGATGCAATTCTCGGAGATGAGTTCTTTAGTCAGACCCAAGAACCCTGGAGCTTGTCTTTGCGTCCAGACTCCGATCGAAGCAATTCTCATAGATGAGTTCTTTATTAAGACCCAATAACAATAAAGCTTGTCTTCGCGTCGGGCCTCCGATCGAAGCAATTCTCGGAGATGAGTTCTTTAGTAAGACCCAAGAAGGTTGGAGCTTGTCTCCGCGTTGGGACTCCGATCGAAGCAATTCTCGGAGATGAGTTCTTTAGTAAGACCCAAGAATGTTGGAGCTTATCTCCGCGTCGTGCCTCCGATCGAAGAAATTCTCATAGATGAGTTCTTTAGTAAGACCCAAGAACGCTTGAGCTTTCCTCCGCGTCGGGCCTCCGATCGAAGAAATTCTCGGAGATGAGTTCTTTAATAAGACCCAAGAACGCTGGTGCCTGTCTCCTCGTCGGGCCTCCGATCGAAGCAAATGTCGGAGATAAGTTCTTTCCTAAGACCAAAGAACGCTGGAGCTTGTCTCCGCGTCGGGCCTCCGATCGAAGCAATTCTCGGAGATGAGTTCTTTTGTAAAACCCAAGAACACAGGAGCTTGTCTCCGCGTGAGGCCTCCGATCGAAGCAATTCTTGGAGATGAGTTCATTAGTAAGACCCAAGAACGCTGGATCTTGTCTCCGCATCGGGCTTCCGATCGAAGAAATTCTCGGAGATGAGTTCTTTAGGAAGACCTAAGAACGCTGGAGCTTGTCTCCGCGTCGGGCATCCGATCGAAGCAATTCTCGGAGATTAGTTCTTTAGTAAGACCCAAGAACGCTGGAGCTTGTCTCCGCGTCGGGCCTCCGATCGAAGCAATTCTTGGAGATGAGTTCTTTAGTAAGACCCAAGAACGATGGAGCTTGTCTTCGAGTCGGGGCTCCAATCGAAGGAATTCTCGGAGATGAGTTCTTTAGTAAGACCCAAGAACGCTGGAGCTTGTCTTTGCGTCGGACCTCTGATCGAAGCAATTCTCAGAGATGAGTTCTTTAGTAAGACCCAAGAACGATGGAGCTTGTCTTCGCGTCGGGTCTCCGATCGAAGCAATTCTTAGAGATAAGTTGTTTAGTAAGGCCCGAGATCGCTGGTGCTTGTCTCTACGTCAGGACTCCGATCGAAGCAATGCTCAGAGATGAGTTCTTTAGTAAGACCCAAGAACGCCGGAGCTTATCTCCACGTCGGGCCTCCGATCGAAGCAATTCTCGGAGATGAGTTCTTTAATAAGACCCAAGAACACTGGAGCTTGTCTCCGCGTCGGGCCTCCGATCGAAGCAATTCTCAGAGATGAGTTCATTAGACAGACCCAAGAACGCTGGAGCTTGTCTCCGCGTCGGGCCTCCGATCGAAGCAATTCTCGGGGATGAGTTCTTTAGTACGACCCCAGAACGATGGAGCTTGTCTTTGCGTCAGGCCTCCGATCGAAGCAATTGTCATAGATGAGTTCTTTAGTAAGACCTAAGAACGATGGAGCTCGTCTTCGTGTCGGGCCTCCGATCGAAACAATTCTCGGAGATGAGTTCTTTAGTAAGACCTAAGAAAACTGGAGCTTGTCTCCGCGTCGGGCCTCTGATCAAAGCAATTCTCGGAGATTAGTTCTTTAGAAAGACCCAAGAACGCTGGAGCTTCTCTCCGCATCGGGCCTCCGATCGAATCAATTCTCAGACATGAGTTCCTTAGTAAGACCCATGAGAGATGGAGATTGTCTTCGAGTCGGGCCTCCGATCGATGCAATTCTCGGAGATGAGTTCTTTAGTCAGACCCAAGAACGCTGGAGCTTGTCTTTGCGTCCGGACTCCGATCGAAGCAATTCTCATAGATGAGTTCTTTATTAAGACCCAATAACAATGGAGCTTGTCTTCGCGTCGGGCCTCCGATCGAAGCAATTCTCGGAGATGAGTTCTTTAGTAAGACCCAAGAAGGTTGGAGCTTGTCTCCGCGTTGGGACTCCGATCGAAGCAATTCTCGGAGATGAGTTCTTTAGTAAGACCCAAGAATGTTGGAGCTTATCTCCGCGTCGTGCCTCCGATCGAAGAAATTCTCATAGATGAGTTCTTTAGTAAGACCCAAGAACGCTTGAGCTTTCCTCCGCGTCGGGCCTCCGATCGAAGAAATTCTCGGAGATGAGTTCTTTAATAAGACCCAAGAACGCTGGTGCTTGTCTCCTCGTCGGGCCTCCGATCGAAGCAAATGTCGGAGATAAGTTCTTTCCTAAGACCAAAGAACGCTGGAGCTTGTCTCCGCGTCGGGCCTCCGATCGAAGCAATTCTCGGAGATGAGTTCTTTTGTAAAACCCAAGAACACAGGAGCTTGTCTCCGCGTGAGGCCTCCGATCGAAGCAATTCTCGGAGAAGAGTTCATTAGTAAGACCCAAGAACGCTGGATCTTGTCTCCGCATCGGGCTTCCGATCGAAGAAATTCTCGGAGATGAGTTCTTTAGGAAGACCTAAGAACGCTGGAGCTTGTCTCCGCGTCGGGCATCCGATCGAAGCAATTCTCGGAGATTAGTTCTTTAGTAAGACCCAAGAACGCTGGAGCTTGTCTCCGCGTCGGCTCTCCGATCGAAGCAATTCTTGGAGATGAGTTCTTTAGTAAGACCCAAGAGCGATGGAGCTTGTCTTCGAGTCGGGGCTCCAATCGAAGGAATTCTCGGAGATGAGTTCTTTAGTAAGACCCAAGAACGCTAGAGCTTGTCTTTGCGTCGGACCTCTGATCGAAGCAATTCTCAGAGATGAGTTCTTTAGTAAGACCCAAGAACGATGGAGCTTGTCTTCGCGTCGGGTCTCCGATCGAAGCAATTCTCAGAGATAAGTTGTTTAGTAAGGCCCGAGATCGCTGGTGCTTGTCTCTACGTCAGGACTCCGATCGAAGCAATGCTCAGAGATGAGTTCTTTAGTAAGACCCAAGAACGCCGGAGCTTATCTCCACGTCGGGCCTCCGATCGAAGCAATTCTCGGAGATGAGTTCTTTAATAAGACCCAAGAACACTGGAGCTTGTCTCCGCGTCGGGCCTCCGATCGAAGCAATTCTCAGAGATGAGTTCATTAGACAGACCCAAGAACGCTGGAGCTTGTCTCCGCGTCGGGCCTCCGATCGAAGCAATTCTCGCGGATGAGTTCTTTAGTACGACCTTAGAACGATGGAGCTTGTCTTTGCGTCAGGCCTCCGATCGAAGCAATTGTCATAGATGAGTTCTTTAGTAAGACCTAAGAACGATGGAGCTCGTCTTCGTGTCGGGCCTCCGATCGAAACAATTCTCGGAGATGAGTTCTTTAGTAAGACCTAAGAAAACTGGAGCTTGTCTCCGCGTCGGGCCTCTGATCAAAGCAATTCTCGGAGATTAGTTCTTTAGAAAGACCCAAGAACGCTGGAGCTTCTCTCCGCATCGGGCCTCCGATCGAATCAATTCTCAGACATGAGTTCCTTAGTAAGACCCAAGAGAGATGGAGATTGTCTTCGAGTCGGGCCTCCGATCGATGCAATTCTCGGAGATGAGTTCTTTAGTCAGACCCAAGAACGCTAGAGCTTGTCTTTGCGTCCGGACTCCGATCGAAGCAATTCTCATAGATGAGTTCTTTATTAAGACCCAATAACAATGGAGCTTGTCTTCGCGTCGGGCCTCCGATCGAAGCAATTCTCGGAGATGAGTTCTTTAGTAAGACCCAAGAACACTGGAGCTTGTCTCCGCATCGGGCCTCCGATCGAAGCAATTCTCGGAGATGAGTTCTTTAGTAAGACCAAAGAACACTGGAGCTTGTCTCCCCGTCAGGCCTCCGATCGAAGAAAATGTTAGAGATTAGTTCATTAGACAGACCCAAGAATCCTGGAGCTTGTCTCCGCGTCGGGCCTCTGATCGAAGCAATTCTCGGAGATTAGTTCTTTAGTAAGACCCAAGAACGCTGGAGCTTGTCTCCGCGTCGGGCCTCCGATCGAAGCAATTCTTGGAGATGAGTTCTTTAGTAAGACCCAAGAACGATGGAGCTTGTCTTCAAGTCGGGGCTCCAATCGAGGCAATTCTCGGAGATGAGTTCTTTAGTATGACCCAAGAACGCTGGAGCTTCTCTCCGCGTCGGGCCTCCGATCGAATCAATTCTCAGACATGAGTTCTTTAGTAAGACCCAAGAGAGATGGAGATTGTCTTCGAGTCGGGCCTCCGATCGATGCAATTCTCGGAGATGAGTTCTTTAGTCAGACCCAAGAACCCTGGAGCTTGTCTTTGCGTCCGGACTCCGATCGAAGCAATTCTCATAGATGAGTTCTTTATTAAGACCCAATAACAATGGAGCTTGTCTTCGCGTCGGGCCTCCGATCGAAGCAATTCTCGGAGATGAGTTCTTTAGTATGACCCAAGAACGTTGGAGCTTGTCTCCGCGTTGGGACTCCGATCGAAGCAATTCTCGGAGATGAGTTCTTTAGTAAGACCCAAGAATGTTGGAACTTATCTCCGCGTCGTGCCTCCGATCGAAGAAATTCTCATAGATGAGTTCTTTAGTAAGACCCAAGAACGCTTGAGCTTTCCTCCGCGTCGGGCCTCCGATCGAAGAAATTCTCGGAGATGAGTTCTTTAATAAGACCCAAGAACGCTGGTGCTTGTCTCCTCGTCGGGCCTCCGATCGAAGCAAATGTCGGAGATAAGTTCTTTACTAAGGCCAAAGAACGCTGGAGCTTCTCTCCGCGTCGGGCCTCCGATCGAAGCAATTCTCGGAGATGAGTTCTTTTGTAAAACCCAAGAACACTGGAGCTTGTCTCCGCGTGAGGCCTCCGATCGAAGCAATTCTCGGAGATGAGTTCATTAGTAAGACCCAAGAACGCTGGATCTTGTCTCCGCATCGGGCTTCCGATCGAAGAAATTCTCGGAGATGAGTTCTTTAGGAAGACCTAATAACGCTGGAGCTTGTCTCCGCGTCGGGCATCCGATCGAAGCAATTCTCGGAGATTAGTTCTTTAGTAAGACCGAAGAACGCTGGAGCTTGTCTCCGCGTCGGGCCTCCGATCGAAGCAATTCTTGGAGATGAGTTCTTTAGTAAGACCCAAGAACGATGGAGCTTGTCTTCGAGTCGGGGCTCCAATCGAAGGAATTCTCGGAGATGAGTTCTTTAGTAAGACCCAAGAACGCTGGAGCTTGTCTTTGCGTCGGACCTCCGATCGAAGCAATTCTCAGAGATGAGTTCTTTAGTAAGACCCAAGAACGATGGAGCTTGTCTTCGCGTCGGGTCTCCGATCGAAGCAATTCTCAGAGATAAGTTGTTTAGTAAGGCCCGAGATCGCTGGTGCTTGTCTCTACGTCAGGACTCCGATCGAAGCAATGCTCAGAGATGAGTTCTTTAGTAAGACCCAAGAACGCCGGAGCTTATCTCCACGTCGGGCCTCCGATCGAAGCAATTCTCGGAGATGAGTTCTTTAATAAGACCCAAGAACACTGGAGCTTGTCTCCGCGTCGGGCCTCCGATCGAAGCAATTCTCAGAGATGAGTTCATTAGACAGACCCAAGAACGCTGGAGCTTGTCTCCGCGTCGGGCCTCCGATCGAAGCAATTCTCGGGGATGAGTTATTTAGTACGACCCAAGAACGATGGAGCTTGTCTTTGCGTCAGGCCTCCGATCGAAGCAATTGTCATAGATGAGTTCTTTAGTAAGACCTAAGAACGATGGAGCTCGTCTTCGTGTCGGGCCTCCGATCGAAACAATTCTCGGAGATGAGTTCTTTAGTAAGACCTCTGAAAACTGGAGCTTGTCTCCGCGTCGGGCCTCTGATTAAAGCAATTCTCGGAGATTAGTTCTTTAGAAAGACCCAAGAACGCTGGAGCTTCTCTCCGCGTCGGGCCTCCGATCGAATCAATTCTCAGACATGAGTTCTTTAGTAAGACCCAAGAGAGATGGAGATTGTCTTCGAGTCGGGCCTCCGATCGATGCAATTCTCGGAGATGAGTTCTTTAGTCAGACCCAAGAACGCTGGAGCTTGTCTTTGCGTCCGGACTCCGATCGAAGCAATTCTCATAGATGAGTTCTTTATTAAGACCCAATAACAATGGAGCTTGTCTTCGCGTCGGGCCTCCGATCGAAGCAATTCTCGGAGATGAGTTCTTTAGTAATACCCAAGAACACTGGAGCTTGTCTCTGTGTCGGGCCTCCGATCGAAGCAATTCTTGGAGATGAGTTCATTAGTAAGACCCAAGAACGCTAGAGCTTGTCTCCGCATCGGGCCTCCGATCGAAGCAATTCTCGGAGATGAGTTCTTTAGTAAGACCAAAGAACACTGGAGCTTGTCTCCCCGTCAGGCCTCCGATCAAAGAAAATGTTAGAGATGAGTTCATTAGACAGACCCAAGAATGCTGGAGCTTGTCTCCGCGTCGGGCCTCCGATCGAAGCAATTCTCGGAGATTAGTTCTTTAGTAAGACCCAAGAACGCTGGAGCTTGTCTCCGCGTCGGGCCTCCGATCGAAGCAATTCTTGGAGATGAGTTCTTTAGTAAGACCCAAGAACGATGGAGCTTGTCTTCGAGTCGGGGCTCCAATCGAAGGAATTCTCGGAGATGAGTTCTTTAGTAAGACCCAAGAACGCTGGAGCTTGTCTTTGCGTCGGACCTCTGATCGAAGCAATTCTCAGAGATGAGTTCTTTAGTAAGACCAAAGAACGATGGAGCTTGTCTTCGCGTCGGGTCTCCGATCGAAGCAATTCTTAGAGATAAGTTGTTTAGTAAGGCCCGAGATCGCTGGTGCTTGTCTCTACGTCAGGACTCCGATCGAAGCAATGCTCAGAGATGAGTTCTTTAGTAAGACCCAAGAACGCTGGAGCTTATCTCCACGTCGGGCCTCCGATCGAAGCAATTCTCGGAGATGAGTTCTTTAATAAGACCCAAGAACACTGGAGCTTGTCTCCGCGTCGGGCCTCCGATCGAAGCAATTCTCAGAGATGAGTTCATTAGACAGACCCAAGAACGCTGGAGCTTGTCTCCGCGTCGGGCCTCCGATCGAAGCAATTCTCGGGGATGAGTTCTTTAGTACGACCCCAGAACGATGGAGCTTGTCTTTGCGTCAGGCCTCCGATCGAAGCAATTGTCATAGATGAGTTCTTTAGTAAGACCTAAGAACGATGGAGCTCGTCTTCGTGTCGGGCCTCCGATCGAAACAATTCTCGGAGATGAGTTCTTTAGTAAGACCTAAGAAAACTGGAGCTTGTCTCCGCGTCGGGCCTCTGATCAAAGCAATTCTCGGAGATTAGTTCTTTAGAAAGACCCAAGAACGCTGGAGCTTCTCTCCGCATCGGGCCTCCGATCGAATCAATTCTCAGACATGAGTTCCTTAGTAAGACCCATGAGAGATGGAGATTGTCTTCGAGTCGGGCCTCCGATCGATGCAATTCTCGGAGATGAGTTCTTTAGTCAGACCCAAGAACGCTGGAGCTTGTCTTCGCGTCGGGCCTCCGATCGAAGCAATTCTCGGAGATGAGTTCTTTAGTAAGACCCAAGAAGGTTGGAGCTTGTCTCCGCGTTGGGACTCCGATCGAAGCAATTCTCGGAGATGAGTTCTTTAGTAAGACCCAAGAATGTTGGAGCTTATCTCCGCGTCGTGCCTCCGATCGAAGAAATTCTCATAGATGAGTTCTTTAGTAAGACCCAAGAACGCTTGAGCTTTCCTCCGCGTCGGGCCTCCGATCGAAGAAATTCTCGGAGATGAGTTCTTTAATAAGACCCAAGAACGCTGGTGCTTGTCTCCTCGTCGGGCCTCCGATCGAAGCAAATGTCGGAGATAAGTTCTTTCCTAAGACCAAAGAACGCTGGAGCTTGTCTCCGCGTCGGGCCTCCGATCGAAGCAATTCTCGGAGATGAGTTCTTTTGTAAAACCCAAGAACACAGGAGCTTGTCTCCGCGTGAGGCCTCCGATCGAAGCAATTCTCGGAGATGAGTTCATTAGTAAGACCCAAGAACGCTGGATCTTGTCTCCGCATCGGGCTTCCGATCGAAGAAATTCTCGGAGATGAGTTCTTTAGGAAGACCTAAGAACGCTGGAGCTTGTCTCCGCGTCGGGCATCCGATCGAAGCAATTCTCGGAGATTAGTTCTTTAGTAAGACCCAAGAACGCTGGAGCTTGTCTCCGCGTCGGGCCTCCGATCGAAGCAATTCTTGGAGATGAGTTCTTTAGTAAGACCCAAGAGCGATGGAGCTTGTCTTCGAGTCGGGGCTCCAATCGAAGGAATTCTCGGAGATGAGTTCTTTAGTAAGACCCAAGAACGCTGGAGCTTGTCTTTGCGTCGGACCTCTGATCGAAGCAATTCTCAGAGATGAGTTCTTTAGTAAGACCCAAGAACGATGGAGCTTGTCTTCGCGTCGGGTCTCCGATCGAAGCAATTCTCAGAGATAAGTTGTTTAGTAAGGCCCGAGATCGCTGGTGCTTGTCTCTACGTCAGGACTCCGATCGAAGCAATGCTCAGAGATGAGTTCTTTAGTAAGACCCAAGAACGCCGGAGCTTATCTCC
This sequence comes from Persicaria tinctoria, assembly GCA_037127255.1. Taxonomy (NCBI): domain Eukaryota; kingdom Viridiplantae; phylum Streptophyta; class Magnoliopsida; order Caryophyllales; family Polygonaceae; genus Persicaria; species Persicaria tinctoria. The sequence goes on from JBANSL010000013.1 coordinate 46,032,515, forward strand.
ACGTCGGGCCTCCGATCGAAGCAATTCTCGGAGATGAGTTCTTTAATAAGACCCAAGAACACTGGAGCTTGTCTCCGCGTCGGGCCTCCGATCGAAGCAATTCTCAGAGATGAGTTCATTAGACAGACCCAAGAACGCTGGAGCTTGTCTCCGCGTCGGGCCTCCGATCGAAGCAATTCTCGGGGATGAGTTCTTTAGTACGACCCCAGAACGATGGAGCTTGTCTTTGCGTCAGGCCTCCGATCGAAGCAATTGTCATAGATGAGTTCTTTAGTAAGACCTAAGAACGATGGAGCTCGTCTTCGTGTCGGGCCTCCGATCGAAACAATTCTCGGAGATGAGTTCTTTAGTAAGACCTAAGAAAACTGGAGCTTGTCTCCGCGTCGGGCCTCTGATCAAAGCAATTCTCGGAGATTAGTTCTTTAGAAAGACCCAAGAACGCTGGAGCTTCTCTCCGCATCGGGCCTCCGATCGAATCAATTCTCAGACATGAGTTCCTTAGTAAGACCCAAGAGAGATAGAGATTGTCTTCGAGTCGGGCCTCCGATCGATGCAATTCTCGGAGATGAGTTCTTTAGTCAGACCCAAGAACGCTAGAGCTTGTCTTTGCGTCCGGACTCCGATCGAAGCAATTCTCATAGATGAGTTCTTTATTAAGACCCAATAACAATGGAGCTTGTCTTCGCGTCGGGCCTCCGATCGAAGCAATTCTCGGAGATGAGTTCTTTAGTAAGACCCAAGAACACTGGAGCTTGTCTCCGCATCGGGCCTCCGATCGAAGCAATTCTCGGTGATGAGTTCTTTAGTAAGACCAAAGAACACTGGAGCTTGTCTCCCCGTCAGGCCTCCGATCGAAGAAAATGTTAGAGATGAGTTCATTAGACAGACCCAAGAATGCTGGAGCTTGTCTCCGCGTCGGGCCTCTGATCGAAGCAATTCTCGGAGATTAGTTCTTTAGTAAGACCCAAGAACGCTGGAGCTTGTCTCCGCGTCGGGCCTCCGATCGAAGCAATTCTTGGAGATGAGTTCTTTAGTAAGACCCAAGAACGATGGAGCTTGTCTTCAAGTCGGGGCTCCAATCGAAGCAATTCTCGGAGATGAGTTCTTTAGTATAACCCAAGAACGCTGGAGCTTCTCTCCGCGTCGGGCCTCCGATCGAATCAATTCTCAGACATGAGTTCTTCAGTAAGACCCAAGAGAGACGGAGATTGTCTTCGAGTCGGGCCTCCGATCGATGCAATTCTCGGAGATGAGTTCTTTAGTCAGACCCAAGAACCCTGGAGCTTGTCTTTGCGTCCGGACTCCGATCGAAGCAATTCTCATAGATGAGTTCTTTATTAAGACCCAATAACAATGGAGCTTGTCTTCGCGTCGGGCCTCCGATCGAAGCAATTCTCGGAGATGAGTTCTTTAGTATGACCCAAGAACGTTGGAGCTTGTCTCCGCGTTGGGACTCCGATCGAAGCAATTCTCGGAGATGAGTTCTTTAGTAAGACCCAAGAATGTTGGAACTTATCTCCGCGTCGTGCCTCCGATCGAAGAAATTCTCATAGATGAGTTCTTTAGTAAGACCCAAGAACGCTTGAGCTTTCCTCCGCGTCGGGCCTCCGATCGAAGAAATTCTCGGAGATGAGTTCTTTAATAAGACCCAAGAACGCTGGTGCTTGTCTCCTCGTCGGGCCTCCGATCGAAGCAAATGTCGGAGATAAGTTCTTTACTAAGACCAAAGAACGCTGGAGCTTCTCTCCGCGTCGGGCCTCCGATCGAAGCAATTCTCGGAGATGAGTTCTTTTGTAAAACCCAAGAACACTGGAGCTTGTCTCCGCGTGAGGCCTCCGATCGAAGCAATTCTCGGAGATGAGTTCATTAGTAAGACCCAAGAACGCTGGATCTTGTCTCCGCATCGGGCTTCCGATCGAAGAAATTCTCGGAGATGAGTTCTTTAGGAAGACCTAAGAACGCTGGAGCTTGTCTCCGCGTCGGGCATCCGATCGAAGCAATTCTCGGAGATTAGTTCTTTAGTAAGACCCAAGAACGCTGGAGCTTGTCTCCGCGTCGGGCCTCCGATCGAAGCAATTCTTGGAGATGAGTTCTTTAGTAAGACCCAAGAACGATGGAGCTTGTCTTCGAGTCGGGGCTCCAATCGAAGGAATTCTCGGAGATGAGTTCTTTAGTAAGACCCAAGAACGCTGGAGCTTGTCTTTGCGTCGGACCTCCGATCGAAGCAATTCTCAGAGATGAGTTCTTTAGTAAGACCCAAGAACGATGGAGCTTTTCTTCGCGTCGGGTCTCCGATCGAAGCAATTCTCAGAGATAAGTTGTTTAGTAAGGCCCGAGATCGCTGGTGCTTGTCTCTACGTCAGGACTCCGATCGAAGCAATGCTCAGAGATGAGTTCTTTAGTAAGACCCAAGAACGCCGGAGCTTATCTCCACGTCGGGCCTCCGATCGAAGCAATTCTCGGAGATGAGTTCTTTAATAAGACCCAAGAACACTGGAGCTTGTCTCCGCGTCGGGCCTCCGATCGAAGCAATTCTCAGAGATGAGTTCATTAGACAGACCCAAGAACGCTGGAGCTTGTCTCCGCGTCGGGCCTCCGATCGAAGCAATTCTCGGGGATGAGTTGTTTAGTACGACCCAAGAACGATGGAGCTTGTCTTTGCGTCAGGCCTCCGATCGAAGCAATTGTCATTGATGAGTTCTTTAGTAAGACCTAAGAACGATGGAGCTCGTCTTCGTGTCGGGCCTCCGATCGAAACAATTCTCGGAGATGAGTTCTTTAGTAAGACCTCTGAAAACTGGAGCTTGTCTCCGCGTCGGGCCTCGGATTAAAGCAATTCTCGGAGATTAGTTCTTTAGAAAGACCCAAGAACGCTGGAGCTTCTCTCCGCGTCGGGCCTCCGATCGAATCAATTCTCAGACATGAGTTCTTTAGTAAGACCCAAGAGAGATGGAGATTGTCTTCGAGTCGGGCCTCCGATCGATGCAATTCTCGGAGATGAGTTCTTTAGTCAGACCCAAGAACGCTGGAGCTTGTCTTTGCGTCCGGACTCCGATCGAAGCAATTCTCATAGATGAGTTCTTTATTAAGACCCAATAACAATGGAGCTTGTCTTCGCGTCGGGCCTCCGATCGAAGCAATTCTCGGAGATGAGTTCTTTAGTAAGACCCAAGAACACTGGAGCTTGTCTCTGTGTCGGGCCTCCGATCGAAGCAATTCTTGGAGATGAGTTCATTAGTAAGACCCAAGAACGCTAGAGCTTGTCTCCGCATCGGGCCTCCGATCGAAGCAATTCTCGGAGATGAGTTCTTTAGTAAGACCAAAGAACACTGGAGCTTGTCTCCCCGTCAGGCCTCCGATCAAAGAAAATGTTAGAGATGAGTTCATTAGACAGACCCAAGAATGCTGGAGCTTGTCTCCGCGTCGGGCCTCCGATCGAAGCAATTCTCGGAGATTAGTTCTTTAGTAAGACCCAAGAACGCTGGAGCTTGTCTCCGCGTCGGGCCTCCGATCGAAGCAATTCTTGAAGATGAGTTCTTTAGTAAGACCCAAGAACGATGGAGCTTGTCTTCAAGTCGGGGCTCCAATCGAAGCAATTCTCGGAGATGAGTTCTTTAGTAAGACCCAAGAACGCTGGAGCTTCTCTCCGCGTCGGGCCTCCGATCGAATCAATTCTCAGACATGAGTTCTTTAGTAAGACCCAAGAGAGATGGAGATTATCTTCGAGTCGGGCCTCCGATCGATGCAATTCTCGGAGATGAGTTCTTTAGTCAGACCCAAGAACCTTGGAGCTTGTCTTTGCGTCCGGACTCCGATCGAAGCAATTCTCATAGATGAGTTCTTTATTAAGACCCAATAACAATGGAGCTTGTCTTCGCGTCGGGCCTCCGATCGAAGCAATTCTCGGAGATGAGTTCTTTAGTAAGACCCAAGAACGTTGGAGCTTGTCTCCACGTTGGGACTCCGATCGAAGCAATTCTCGGAGATGAGTTCTTTAGTAAGACCCAAGAATGTTGGAACTTATCTCCGCGTCGTGCCTCCGATCGAAGAAATTCTCATAGATGAGTTCTTTAGTAAGACCCAAGAACGCTTGAGCTTTCCTCCGCGTCGGGCCTCCGATCGATGAAATTCTCGGAGATGAGTTCTTTAATAAGACCCAAGAACGCTGGTGCTTGTCTCCTCGTCGGACCTCCGATCGAAGCAAATGTCGGAGATAAGTTCTTTACTAAGACCAAAGAACGCTGGAGCTTGTCTCCGCGTCGGGCCTCCGATCGAAGCAATTCTCGGAGATGAGTTCTTTTGTAAAACCCAAGAACACTGGAGCTTGTCTCCGCGTGAGGCCTCCGATCGAAGCAATTCTCGGAGATGAGTTCATTAGTATGACCCAAGAACGCTGGATCTTGTCTCCGCATCGGGCTTCCGATCGAAGAAATTCTCGGAGATGAGTTCTTTAGGAAGACCTAAGAACGCTGGAGCTTGTCTCCGCGTCGGGCATCCGATCGAAGCAATTGTCAAAGATGAGTTCTTTAGTAAGACAAAAGAACGCTGGAGCTTGTCTCCGCTTCGGGCCTCCGATCGAAGCAATTCTCGGAGATGAGTTCTTTAGTAAGACCCAAGAACACTAGAGCTTGTCTCCGTGTCGGGCCTTCGATCGAAGCAATTCTCGGAGATGAGTTCATTAGTAAGACCCAAGAACGCTAGAGCTTGTCTCCGCATCGGGCCTCCGATCGAAGCAATTCTCGGAGATAAGTTCCTTAGTAAGACCAAAGAACACTGGAGCTTGTCTCCCCGTCAGGCCTCCGATCGAAGAAAATGTTAGAGATGAGTTCATTAGACAGACCCAAGAATGCTGGAGCTTGTCTCCGCGTCGGACCTCCGATCGAAGCAATTCTCGGAGATTAGTTCTTTAGTAAGACCCAAGAACGCTGGAGCTTGTCTCCGCGTCGGGCCTCCGATCGAAGCAATTCTTGGAGATGAGTTCTTTAGTAAGACCCAAGAACGATGGAGCTTGTCTTCGAGTCGGGGCTCCAATCGAAGGAATTCTCGGAGATGAGATCTTTAGTAAGACCCAAGAACGCTGGAGCTTGTCTTTGCGTCGGACCTCCGATCGAAGCAATTCTCAGAGATGAGTTCTTTATTAAGACCCAATAACAATGGAGCTTGTCTTCGCGTCGGGCCTTCGATCAAAGCAATTCTCGGAGATGAGTTCTTTAGTAAGACCCAAGAACGTTGGAGCTTGTCTCCGCGTTGGGACTCCGATCGAAGCAATTCTCGGAGATGAGTTCTTTAGTAAGACCCAAGAATGTTGGAGCTTATCTCCGCGTCGTGCCTCCGATCGAAGAAATTCTCATAGATGAGTTCTTTAGTAAGACCCAAGAACGCTTGAGCTTTCCTCCGCGTCGGGCCTCCGATCGAAGAAATTCTCGGAGATGAGTTCTTTAATAAGACCCAAGAACGCTGGTGCTTGTCTCCTCGTCGGGCCTCCGATCGAAGCAAATGTCGGAGATAAGTTCTTTACTAAGACCAAAGAACGATGGAGCTTGTCTCCGCGTCGGGCCTCCGATCGAAGCAATTCTCGGAGATGAGTTCTTTTGTAAAACCCAAGAACACTGGAGCTTGTCTCCGCGTGAGGCCTCCGATCGAAGCAATTCTCGGAGATGAGTTCATTAGTAAGACCCAAGAACACTGGATCTTGTCTCCGCATCGGGCTTCCGATCGAAGAAATTCTCGGAGATGAGTTCTTTAGGAAGACCTAAGAACGCTGGAGCTTGTCTCCGCGTCGGGCATCCGATCGAAGCAATTGTCGAAGATGAGTTCTTTAGTAAGACAAAAGAACGCTGGAGCTTGTCTCCGCTTCGGGCCTCCGATCGAAGCAATTCTCGGAGATGAGTTCTTTAGTAAGACCCAAGTACACTAGAGCTTGTCTCCGTGTCGGGCCTCCGATCGAAGCAATTCTCGGAGATGAGTTCATTAGTAAGACCCAAGAACGCTAGAGCTTGTCTCCGCATCGGGCCTCCGATCGAAACAATTCTCGGAGATGAGTTCTTTAGTAAGACCAAAGAACACTGGAGCTTGTCTTTGCGTCCGGACTCCGATCGAAGCAATTCTCATAGATGAGTTCTTTATTAAGACCCAATAACAATGGAGCTTGTCTTCGCGTCGGGCCTCCGATCGAAGCAATTCTCGGAGATGAGTTCTTTAGTAAGACCCAAGAACACTGGAGGTTGTCTCCGCATCGGGCCTCCGATCGAAGCAATTCTCGGAGATGAGTTCTTTAGTAAGACCAAAGAACACTGGAGCTTGTCTCCCCGTCAGGCCTCCGATCGAAGAAAATGTTAGAGATTAGTTCATTAGACAGACCCAAGAATCCTGGAGCTTGTCTCCGCGTCGGGCCTCTGATCGAAGCAATTCTCGGAGATTAGTTCTTTAGTAAGACCCAAGAACGCTGGAGCTTGTCTCCGCGTCGGGCCTCCGATCGAAGCAATTCTTGGAGATGAGTTCTTTAGTAAGACCCAAGAACGATGGAGCTTGTCTTCAAGTCGGGGCTCCAATCGAGGCAATTCTCGGAGATGAGTTCTTTAGTATGACCCAAGAACGCTGGAGCTTCTCTCCGCGTCGGGCCTCCGATCGAATCAATTCTCAGACATGAGTTCTTTAGTAAGACCCAAGAGAGATGGAGATTGTCTTCGAGTCGGGCCTCCGATCGATGCAATTCTCGGAGATGAGTTCTTTAGTCAGACCCAAGAACCCTGGAGCTTGTCTTTGCGTCCGGACTCCGATCGAAGCAATTCTCATAGATGAGTTCTTTATTAAGACCCAATAACAATGGAGCTTGTCTTCGCGTCGGGCCTCCGATCGAAGCAATTCTCGGAGATGAGTTCTTTAGTATGACCCAAGAACGTTGGAGCTTGTCTCCGCGTTGGGACTCCGATCGAAGCAATTCTCGGAGATGAGTTCTTTAGTAAGACCCAAGAATGTTGGAACTTATCTCCGCATCGGGCCTCCGATCGAAGCAATTCTCGGAGATAAGTTCTTTAGTAAGACCAAAGAACACTGGAGCTTGTCTCCCCGTCAGGCCTCCGATCGAAGAAAATGTTAGAGATGAGTTCATTAGACAGACCCAAGAATGCTGGAGCTTGTCTCCGCGTCGGACCTCCGATCGAAGCAATTCTCGGAGATTAGTTCTTTAGTAAGACCCAAGAACGCTGGAGCTTGTCTCCGCGTCGGGCCTCCGATCGAAGCAATTCTTGGAGATGAGTTCTTTAGTAAGACCCAAGAACGATGGAGCTTGTCTTCGAGTCGGGGCTCCAATCGAAGGAATTCTCGGAGATGAGATCTTTAGTAAGACCCAAGAACGCTGGAGCTTGTCTTTGCGTCGGACCTCCGATCGAAGCAATTCTCAGAGATGAGTTCTTTATTAAGACCCAATAACAATGGAGCTTGTCTTCGCGTCGGGCCTTCGATCAAAGCAATTCTCGGAGATGAGTTCTTTAGTAAGACCCAAGAACGTTGGAGCTTGTCTCCGCGTTGGGACTCCGATCGAAGCAATTCTCGGAGATGAGTTCTTTAGTAAGACCCAAGAATGTTGGAGCTTATCTCCGCGTCGTGCCTCCGATCGAAGAAATTCTCATAGATGAGTTCTTTAGTAAGACCCAAGAACGCTTGAGCTTTCCTCCGCGTCGGGCCTCCGATCGAAGAAATTCTCGGAGATGAGTTCTTTAATAAGACCCAAGAACGCTGGTGCTTGTCTCCTCGTCGGGCCTCCGATCGAAGCAAATGTCGGAGATAAGTTCTTTACTAAGACCAAAGAACGATGGAGCTTGTCTCCGCGTCGGGCCTCCGATCGAAGCAATTCTCGGAGATGAGTTCTTTTGTAAAACCCAAGAACACTGGAGCTTGTCTCCGCGTGAGGCCTCCGATCGAAGCAATTCTCGGAGATGAGTTCATTAGTAAGACCCAAGAACACTGGATCTTGTCTCCGCATCGGGCTTCCGATCGAAGAAATTCTCGGAGATGAGTTCTTTAGGAAGACCTAAGAACGCTGGAGCTTGTCTCCGCGTCGGGCATCCGATCGAAGCAATTGTCGAAGATGAGTTCTTTAGTAAGACAAAAGAACGCTGGAGCTTGTCTCCGCTTCGGGCCTCCGATCGAAGCAATTCTCGGAGATGAGTTCTTTAGTAAGACCCAAGTACACTAGAGCTTGTCTCCGTGTCGGGCCTCCGATCGAAGCAATTCTCGGAGATGAGTTCATTAGTAAGACCCAAGAACGCTAGAGCTTGTCTCCGCATCGGGCCTCCGATCGAAACAATTCTCGGAGATGAGTTCTTTAGTAAGACCAAAGAACACTGGAGCTTGTCTTTGCGTCCGGACTCCGATCGAAGCAATTCTCATAGATGAGTTCTTTATTAAGACCCAATAACAATGGAGCTTGTCTTCGCGTCGGGCCTCCGATCGAAGCAATTCTCGGAGATGAGTTCTTTAGTAAGACCCAAGAACACTGGAGCTTGTCTCCGCATCGGGCCTCCGATCGAAGCAATTCTCGGAGATGAGTTCTTTAGTAAGACCAAAGAACACTGGAGCTTGTCTCCCCGTCAGGCCTCCGATCGAAGAAAATGTTAGAGATTAGTTCATTAGACAGACCCAAGAATCCTGGAGCTTGTCTCCGCGTCGGGCCTCTGATCGAAGCAATTCTCGGAGATTAGTTCTTTAGTAAGACCCAAGAACGCTGGAGCTTGTCTCCGCGTCGGGCCTCCGATCGAAGCAATTCTTGGAGATGAGTTCTTTAGTAAGACCCAAGAACGATGGAGCTTGTCTTCAAGTCGGGGCTCCAATCGAGGCAATTCTCGGAGATGAGTTCTTTAGTATGACCCAAGAACGCTGGAGCTTCTCTCCGCGTCGGGCCTCCGATCGAATCAATTCTAATAGATGAGTTCTTTAGTAAGACCCATGAACGCAAGTGCTTGTCCCCGCATCGGGTCTCCGATGAGTTCTTTAGTAAGACCCAAGAACGCTGGAGATGAGTTCTTTAGTCAGACCCAAGAACGCTGGAGATGAGTTCTTTAGTCGGAAATGAGTTTTTTAGTAAGACCCAAGAACGTTGGAGCTTGTCTCCGCGTCGGGACTTCGATTGAAGCAATTCTCGGAGATGAGTTCTTTAGTAAGACCCAAGAACGCTTGAGCTTTTCTCCTCGTCGGGCCTCCGATTGAAGAAATTCACGGAGATGAGTTCTTTAGTAAGACCCAAGAACGCTGGTGCTTGTCTCCTCGTCGGGTCTCTGATTGAAGCAATTGTCGGAGATAAGTTCTTTAGTAAGACCAAAGAACGCTGGAGCTTGTCTCCGCGTCGGGCCTCCGATCGAAGCAATTCTCGGAGATGAGTTCTTTAATAAGACCCATGGACGCTGGAATTGGTTTCCGTGTCGGGCCTCCGATCAAAGCAATTCTCGGAGATTAGTTTTTTACTAAGACCCAAGAACGATGGAGCTTCTCTCCTCGTCGGGCTTCCGATCGAAGCAATTCTCAGAGATGAGTTCTTTAGTAAGACCCAAGAACGATGGAGCTTGTCTTCGAGTCGGGCCTCCGATCGAAGCGATTCTCGGAGAAGAGTTTATTAGTAAGACCCAAGAACGCCGGAGATTGTCTTTGCATCGGGACTTCGATCGAACAATTCTCAGAGATGAGTTCTTTAGTAAGACCCAACAACGATGGAGCTTGTCTTCGCGTCGGGCCTCCGATTGAAGCAATTCTCGGAGATGAGTTGTTTAGTTAGGCCCAAGAACACTAGAGCGTTTCTATGCGTCGGGACTCCGATCGAAGCAATTCTTTGAGATGAATTCTTTAGTAAGACCCAAGAATGTTGGAGCTTATCTCCGCGTTGGGCCTCCGATCGAAGCAATTCTAATAGATGAGTTCTTTAGTAAGACCCAAGAACGCTTGAGCTTTTCTCCGCGTTGGGCCTCCAATCGAAGAAATTCTCAAAGATGAGTTCTTTAGTAAGACCCAAGAACGCAAGTGCTTGTCTCCGCATCGGGTCTCCGATCGAAGCAATTGTCGGAGATGTGTTCTTTAGTAAGACCAAAGAACGCTGGAGCTTGTCCCCGCGTCGGGCCTCCGATCGAAGAAATTCTCGGAGATGAGTTCTTTAGTATGACCCAAGAACGCTGGAGCTTGTCTTTGCGTCGGGCCTCCTATCGAAGCAATTCTCAGAGATGAGTTCCTTAGTAAGACCCAAGAACGATGGAGCTTGTCTTCGAGTCGGGGCTTCGATCGAAGAAATTATCCGAGATGAGTTCTTTTGTTAGACCCAAGAACGCTGGAGCTTGTCTTTTTGTCCGGACTCCGATCTAAGAAATTCTCATAGATGAGTTCTTTATTAATACCCAATAACAATGGAGCTTGTCTTCGCGTCGGGCCTCCGATCGAAGCAATTCTCGGAGATGAGTTCTTTAGCAAGACCCAAGAACGTTGGAGCTTGTCTCCGCGTTGGGACTCCGGTCGAAGCAATTCTCGGAGATGAGTTCTTTATTAAGACCCCAGAATGTTGGAGCTTATCTCTGCGTCGTGCCTCCGATCGAAGAAATTCTCATAGATGAGTTCTTTAGTAAGACCCAAGATTGATGGAGCTTGTCTTTGCGTCAGGCCTCCGATCGAAGCAATTGTCATAGATGAGTTCTTTAGTAAGACCTAAGAACGATGGAGCTTGTCTTCGGGTCGGGCCTCCGATCGAAACAATTCTCGGAGATGAGTTCTTTAGTAAGACCCAAGAAAACTGGAGCTTGTCTCCACGTCGGGCCTCTGATCAAAGCGATTATCGGAGATTAGTTCTTTAGTAAGACCAAAGAACGCTGGAGCTTCTCTCCGCGTCGGGCCTCCGATCGAATCAATTCTCAGACATGAGTTCTTTAGTGAGACCCAAGAGAGATAGAGCTTGTCTCTACGTCGGGCCTCTGATCAAAGCAATTCTCGGAGATTAGTTCTTTAGTAAGACCCAAGAACGCTGGAGCTTCTCTCCGCGTCGGGCCACCGATCGAATCAATTCTCAGACCTGAGTTCTTTAGTAAGACCCAAGAGAGATGGAAATTGTCTTCGGGTCGGGCCTCCGATCGATGCAATTCTCGGAGATGAGATCTTTAGTCAGACCCAAGAATGTTGGAGCTTATCTCCGCGTCGTGCCTCCGATCGAAGAAATTCTCATAGATGAGTTCTTTAGTAAGACCCAAGATTGATGGAGCTTGTCTTTGCGTCAGGCCTCCGATCGAAGCAATTGTCATAGATGAGTTCTTTAGTAAGACCTAAGAACGATGGAGCTTGTCTTCGGGTCGGGCCTCCGATCGAAACAATTCTCGGAGATGAGTTCTTTAGTAAGACCCAAGAAAACTGGAGCTTGTCTCCACGTCGGGCCTCTGATCAAAGCGATTCTCGGAGATTAGTTCTTTAGTAAGACCCAAGAACGCTGGAGCTTCTCTCCGCGTCGGGCCTCCGATCGAATCAATTCTCAGACATGAGTTTTTTAGTGAGACCCAAGAGAGATAGAGCTTGTCTCTACGTCGGGCCTCTGATCAAAGCAATTCTCGGAGATTAGTTCTTTAGTAAGACCCAAGAACGCTGGAGCTTCTCTCCGCGTCGGGCCTCCGATCGAATCAATTCTCAGACATGAGTTCTTTAGTAAGACCCAAGAGAGATGGAAATTGTCTTCGGGTCGGGCCTCCGATCGATGCAATTCTCGGAGATGAGATCTTTAGTCAGACCCAAGAACGCTGGAGCTTGTCTTTGTGTCCGGAGTCCGATCGAAGCAATTCTCATAGATGAGTTCTTTATTAAGACCCAATAACAATGGAGCTTGTCTTCGCGTCGGGCCTCCGATCGAAGCAATTCTCGGAGGTGAGTTCTTTAGTAAGACCCAAGAACGTTGGAGCTTGTCTCCGCGTTGGGACTCCGATCGAAGCAATTCTCGGAGATGAGTTCTTTAGTAAGACCCAAGAATGTTGGATCTTATCTCCGCGTCGTGCCTCCGATCGAAGAAATTCTCATAGATGAGTTCTTTAGTAAGACCCAAGATTGATGGAGCTTGTCTTTGCGTCAGGCCTCCGATCGAAGCAATTGTCATAGATGAGTTCTTTAGTAAGACCTAAGAACGATGGAGCTTGTTTTCGGGTCGGGCCTCCGATCGAAACAATTCTCGGAGATGAGTTCTTTAGTAAGACCCAAGAAAACTGGAGCTTGTCTCCACGTCGGGCCTCTGATCAAAGCAATTCTCGGAGATTAGTTCTTTAGTAAGACCCAAGAACGCTGGAGCTTCTCTCCGCGTCGGGCCTCCAATCGAATCAATTCTCAGACATGAGTTCTTTAGTAAGACCCAAGAGAGATAGAGCTTGTCTCCACGTCGGGCCTCTAATCAAAGCAATTCTCGGAGATTAGTTCTTTAGTAAGACCCAAGAACGCTGGAGCTTCTCTCTGCGTCGGGCCTCCGATCGAATCAATTCTCAGACATGAGTTCTTTAGTAAGACCCAAGAGAGATGGAGATTGTCTTCGAGTCAGGCCTCCGATCGATGCAATTCTCGGAGATGAGTTCTTTAGTCAGACCCAAGAACACTGGAGTTTGTCTTTGCGTCCGGACTCCGATCGAAGCAATTCTCATAGATGAGTTCTTTATTAAGACCCAATAACAATGAAGCTTGTCTTCGCGTCGGGCCTCCAATCGAAGCAATTCTCGGAGATGAGTTCTTTAGTAAGACCCAAGAATGCTGGAGCTTATCTTTGCGTCGGGCCTCCTATCGAAGCAATTCTCAGAGATGAGTTCCTTAGTAAGACCCAAGAACGATGGAGCTTGTCTTCGAGTCGGGCCTCCGATCGAAGCAATTCTCGGATATGAGTTCTTTTGTAAGACCAAAGAACGATGGAGCTTGTCTTTGCGTCAGGCCTCCGATCGAAGCAATTGTCATAGATGAGTTCTTTAGTAAGACCTAAGAACGATGGAGCTTGTCTTCGTGTCGGGCCTCCGATCGAAACAATTCTCGGAGATGAGTTCTTTAGTAAGACCCAAGAAAACTGGAGCTTGTCTCCACGTCGGGCCTCTGATCAAAGCTATTCTCGGAGATTAGTTCTTTAGTAAGACCCAAGAACACTGGAGCTTCTCTCCGCGTCGGGCCTCCGATCGAATCAATTCTCAGACATGAGTTCTTTAGTAAGACCCAAGAGAGATGGAAATTGTCTTCGAGTCGGGCCACCGATCGATGCAATTCTCGGAGATGAGTTCTTTAGTCAGACCCAAGAACGCTGAACCTTGTCTTTGTGTCCGGACTCCGATCGAAGCAATTCTCATAGATGAGTTCTTTATTAAGACCCAATAACAATGGAGCTTGTCTTCGCGTCGGGCCTCCGATCGAAGCAATTCTCGGGGATGAGTTCTTTAGTAAGACCCAAGAACGTTGGGGCTTGTCTCCGCGTTGGGACTCCGATCGAAGCAATTCTCGGAGATGAGTTCTTTAGTAAGACCCAAGAATGTTGGAGCTTATCTCCGCGTCGTGTCTCCGATCGAAGAAATTCTCATAGATGAGTTCTTTAGTAAGACCCAAGAACGCTTGAGCTTTCCTCGGCGTCGGGCCTCCGATCGAAGAAATTCTCGGAGATGAGTTCTTTAATAAGACCCAAGAACGCTGGTGCTTGTCTCCTCGTCGGGCCTCCGATCGAAGCAATTGTCGGAGATAAGTTCTTTACTAAGACCAAAGAACGTTGGAGCTTGTCTCCGCGTCGGGCCTCCGATCGAAGCAATTCTCGGAGATGAGTTCTTTAGTAAGACCCAAGAACACTGGAGCTTGTCTCCGCGTGGGGCCTCTGATCAAAGCAATTGGTGGAGAAGAGTTCATTAGTAAGACCCAAGAACGCTGGATCTTGTCTCCGCATCGAGCTTCCGGTCGAAGAAATTCTCGGAGATGAGTTCTTTAGGAAAACCTAAGAACGCTAGAGCTTGTCTCCGCGTCGGGCATCCGATCGAAGCAATTGTCGAAGATGAGTTCTTTAGTAAGACAAAAGAACGCTGGAGCTTGTCTCCACTTCGGGCCTCCGATCGAAGCATTTCTCGGAGATGAGTTCTTTAGTAAGACCCAAGAACACTGGAGCTTGTCTCCGTGTCGGGCCTCTGATCGAAGCAATTCTCGGAGATGAGTTCATTAGTAAGACCCAAGAACGCTGGGGTTTGTCTCCGCATCGGGCCTCCAATCGAAGCAATTCTCGGAGATGAGTTCTTTAGTAAGACCCAAGAACGCTAGAGCTTGTCTCCGCGTCGGGCCTCCGATCGAAGCAATTCTCGGAGATGAGTTCTTTAGTAAGACCCAAGAACGATGGAGCTTGTCTTCGCGTCGGGCCTCCGATCGAAGCAATTCTCGGAGATAAGTTGTTTATTAAGGCCCAAGAACGCTGGAGCTTGTCTCTGCGTCAGGACTCCGATCGAAGCAATTCTCAGAGATGAGTTCTTTAGTAAGCCCCAAGAACGCTGGAGCTTATCTCCACGTCGGGCCTCCGATCGAAGCAATTGTCAGAGATGAGTTCTTTAGTAAAACCCAAGAACACTGGAGCTTATCTCCACGTCGGGCCTCCGATCGAAGCAATTTTCAGAGATGAGTTCTTTATTAAGACCCAAGAACGATGGAGCTTGTCTTCGAGTCGGGGCTCCGATCGAAGCAATTCTCGGAGATGAGTTCTTTAGTAAGACCCAAGAACGCTGGAGCTTGTCTTTGCATCGGACCTCCGATCGAAGCAATTCTCAGAGATGAGTTCTTTAGTAAGACCCAAGAACGATGGAGCTTTTCTTCGCGTCGGGCCTCCGATCGAAGCAATTCTCAGAGATAAGTTGTTTAGTAAGGCCCGAGATCGCTGGTGCTTGTCTCTACGTCAGAACTCCGATCGAAGCAATGCTCAGAGATGAGTTCTTTAGAAAGACCCAAGAACGCTAGAGCTTATCTCCACGTCGGGCCTCCGATCGAAGCAATTCTCGGAGATGAGTTCTTTAATAAGACCCAAGATCACGAAAGCTTGTCTCCGCGTCGGGCCTCCAATCGAAGCAATTCTCAGAGATGAGTTCATTAGACAGACCCAAGAACGCTGGAGCTTGTCTCCGCGTCGGGCCTCCGATCGAAGCAATTCTCGGAGATGAGTTCTTTAGAAAGACCCAAGAACACTGGAGCTTGTCTCCGCGTGGGGCCTCCGATCGAAGCAATTCTCGGAGATGAGTTCATTAGTAAGACCCAAGAACGCTGGATCTTTTCTCCGCATCGGGCTTCCGATCGAAGAAATTCTCGGAGATGAGTTCTTTAGTAAGACCTAAGAACGCTGGAGCTTGTCTCCGCTTTGGGCCTCCGATCGAAGCAATTCTCGGAGATGAGTTCTTCAGTAAGACCCAAGAACATTGGAGCTTGTCTCTGTGTCGGGCCTCCGATCGAAGCAATTCTCGGAGATGAGTTCATTAGTAAGACCCAAGAACGCTGGAGCTCGTCTCCGCATCGGGCCTCCGATCGAAGCAATTCTCGGAGATGAGTTCTTTAGTAAGACCCAAGAACACTGGAGCTTGTCTCCCCGTCAGGCCTCCGATCGAAGCAATTGTTAGAGATGAGTTCATTAGACAGACCCAAGAACGCTGGAGCTTGTCTCCGAGTCGGGCCTCCGATCGAAGCAATTTTCGGAGATTAGTTCTTTAGTAGGAAGACCCAAGAACGCTGGAGCTTGTCTCCGCGTCAGGCCTCCGATCGAAGCAATTCTCGGAGATGAGTTCTTTAGTAAGACCCAAGAACGCTGGCGCTTGTCTCCGCGTCGGGCCTCCGATCGAAGCAATTCTCGGAGATTAGTTCTTTAGTAAGACCCAAGAATGTTGGAGCTTATCTCCGCGTCGGGCCTCCGATCAAAGCAATTCTAATAGATGAGTTCTTTAGTAAGACCCAAGAACGCTTGATCTTTTCTCCGCGTCGGGCCTCCGATCGAAGAAATTCTCAGAGATGAGTTCTTTAGTAAGACCCAAGAACGCAAGTGCTTGTCTCCGCGTCGGGTCTTCGATCGAAGCAATTGTCGGAGATGAGTTCTTTAATAAGACCCAAGGACGCTAGAACTAGCCTCTGCGTCAGGCCTCCGATCAAACCAATTCTAAGAGATTAGATCTTTAGTAAGACCCAAGAACGCTGGAGCTTCTCTCCGCGTCGGGCCTCCTATCGAAGCAATTCTCAGAGATGAGTTCATTAGACAGACCCAAGAACGCTGGAGCTTGTCTCCGCGTCGGGCCTCTGATCGAAGCAATTCTCGGAGATGAGTTCTTTAGTAAGACCCAAGAACACTGGAGCTTGTCTCCGCGTGGGGCCTCCGATCGAAGCAATTCTCGGAGATGAGTTCATTAGTAAGACCCTAGAACGCAGGATCTTGTCTCCGCCTCAGCTTCCGATTGAAGAAATTATCGGAGATAAGTTCTTTAGGAAGACCTAAGAACGCTGGAGCTTGTCTCCGCGTCGGGCCTCCGATCGAAGCAATTGTCGAAGATGAGTTCTTTAGTAAGACAAAAGAACGCTGGAGCTTGTCTCCACTTCGGGCCTCCTATCGAAGCAATTCTCGGAGATGAGTTCTTTAGTAAGACCCAAGAATGCTGGAGCTTGTCTCCGCGTCGGGCCTCCGATCGAAGCAATTCTCGGAGATGAGTTCTTTAGTAAGACCCAAGAACGCTGGAGCTTGTCTCCGCGTCGGGCCTCCGATCGAAGCAATTCTCGGAGATTAGTTCTTTAGTAAGACCCAAGAATGTTGGAGCTTATCTCCGCGTCGGGCCTCCGATCAAAGCAATTCTAATAGATGAGTTCTTTAGTAAGACCCAAGAACGCTTGATCTTTTCTCCGCGTCGGGTCTCCGATCGAAGAAATTCTCAGAGATGAGTTCTTTAGTAAGACCCAAGAACGCAAGTGCTTGTCTCCGCGTCGGGTCTTCGATCGAAGCAATTGTCGGAGATGAGTTCTTTAATAAGACCCAAGGACGCTAGAACTAGCCTCTGCGTCAGGCCTCCGATCAAACCAATTCTAAGAGATTAGATCTTTAGTAAGACCCAAGAACGCTGGAGCTTCTCTCCGCGTCGGGCCTCCTATCGAAGAAATTCTCAGAGATGAGTTCATTAGACAGACCCAAGAACGCTGGAGCTTGTCTCCGCGTCGGGCCTCTGATCGAAGCAATTCTCGGAGATGAGTTCTTTAGTAAGACCCAAGAACACTGGAGCTTGTCTCCCCGTCAGGCCTCCGATCGAAGCAATTGTTAGAGATGAGTTCATTAGACAGACCCAAGAACGCTGGAGCTTGTCTCCGAGTCGGGCCTCCGATCGAAGCAATTTTCGGAGATTAGTTCTTTAGTAGGAAGACCCAAGAACGCTGGCGCTTGTCTCCGCGTCGGGCCTCCGATCGAAGCAATTCTCGGAGATTAGTTCTTTAGTAAGACCCAAGAATGTTGGAGCTTATCTCCGCGTCGGGCCTCCGATCAAAGCAATTCTAATAGATGAGTTCTTTAGTAAGACCCAAGAACGCTTGATCTTTTCTCCGCGTCGGGCCTCCGATCGAAGAAATTCTCAGAGATGAGTTCTTTAGTAAGACCTAAGAACGCAAGTGCTTGTCTCCGCGTCGGGTCTTCGATCGAAGCAATTGTCGGAGATGAGTTCTTTAATAAGACCCAAGGACGCTAGAACTAGCCTCTGCGTCAGGCCTCCGATCAAACCAATTCTAAGAGATTAGATCTTTAGTAAGACCCAAGAACGCTGGAGCTTCTCTCCGCGTCAGGCCTCCTATCGAAGCAATTCTCAGAGATGAGTTCATTAGACAGACCCAAGAACGCTGGAGATTGTCTCCGCGTTGGGCCTCTGATCGAAGCAATTCTCGGAGATGAGTTCTTTTGTAAGACCCAAGAACACTGGAGCTTGTCTCCGCGTGGGGCCTCCGATCGAAGCAATTCTCGGAGATGAGTTCATTAGTAAGACCCTAGAACGCAGGATCTTGTCTCCGCCTCAGCTTCCGATTGAAGAAATTATCGGAGATGAGTTCTTTAGTAAGACCTAAGAACGCTGGAGCTTGTCTCCGCGTCGGGCCTCCGATCGAAGCAATTGTCGAAGATGAGTTCTTTAGTAAGACAAAAGAATGCTGGAGCTTGTCTCCACTTCGGGCCTCCTATCGAAGCAATTCTCGGAGATGAGTTCTTTAGTAAGACCCAAGAACGCTGGAGCTTGTCTCCGCGTCGGGCCTCCGATCGAAGCAATTCTCGGAGATGAGTTCTTTAGTAAGACCCAAGAACGCTGGAGCTTGTCTTCGCGTCGGGCCTCCGATTGAAGCAATTCTCGGAGATTAGTTCTTTAGAAAGACCCAAGAATGTTGGAGCTTATCTCCGCGTCGGGCCTCCGATCAAAGCAATTCTAATAGATGAGTTCTTTAGTAAGACCCAAGAACGCTTGATCTTTTCTCCGCGTCGGGCCTCCGATCGAAGAAATTCTCAGAGATGAGTTCTTTAGTAAGACCCAAGAACGCAAGTGCTTGTCTCCGCGTCGGGTCTTCGATCGAACCAATTGTCGGAGATGAGTTCTTTAATAAGACCCAAGGACGCTAGAACTAGCCTCTGCGTCAGGCCTCCGATCAAACCAATTCTAAGAGATTAGATCTTTAGTAAGACCCAAGAACGCTGGAGCTTCTCTCCGCGTCGGGCCTCCTATCGAAGCAATTCTAAGAGATGAGTTCATTAGACAGACCCTAGAACGCTGGAGCTTGTCTCCGCGTCGGGCCTTTGATCGAAGCAATTCTCGGAGATGAGTTCTTTAGTAAGACCCAAGAACACTGGAGCTTGTCTCCGCGTGGGGCCTCCGATCGAAGCAATTCTCGGAGATGAGTTCATTAGTAAGACCCTAGAACGCAGGATCTTGTCTCCGCCTCAGCTTCCGATAGAAGAAATTATCGGAGATGAGTTCTTTAGTAAGACCTAAGAACGCTGGAGCTTGTCTCCGCGTCGGGCCTCCGATCGAAGCAATTGTCGAAGATGAGTTCTTTAGTAAGACAAAAGAACGCTGGAGCTTGTCTCCACTTCGGGCCTCCGATCGAAGCAATTCTCGGAGATGAGTTCTTTAGTAAGACCCAAGAACACTGGAGCTTGTCTCCGTGTCGGGCCTCCGATCGAAGCAATTCTCGGAGATGAGTTCATTAGTAAGACCCAAGAACGCTGGAGCTTGTCTCCGCATCGGGCCTCCGATCGAAGCAATTCTCGGAGATGAGTTCTTTAGTAAGACCTAAGAACACTGGAGCTTATCTCCGCGTCGGGCCTCCGATCAAAGCAATTGTTAGAGATGAGTTCTTTACTAAGACCCAAGAACGCTTGATCTTTTCTCCGCGCCGGGCCTCCGATCGAACCAATTCTCGGAGATGAGTTCTTTAGTAAGACCCAAGAACGATGGAGCTTGTCTTCGCGTCGGGCCTCTGATCGAAGCAATTCTCGGAGATAAGTTGTTTATTAAGGCCCAAGAACGCTGGAGCTTGTCTCTGCGTCAGGACTCCGATCGAAGTAATTCTCAGAGATTAGATCTTTAGTAAGCCCCAAGAACGCTGGAGCTTATCTCCACGTCGGGCCACCGATCGAAGCAATTGTCAGAGATGAGTTCTTTAGTAAGACCCAAGAACGCTGGAGCTTATCTCCACGTCGGGCCTCCGATCGAAGCAATTGTCAGAGATGAGTTCTTTAGTAAGACCCAAGAACGATGGAGCTTGTCTTCGAGTCGGGGCTCCGATCGAAGCAATTCTCGGAGATGAGTTCTTTAGTAAGACCCAAGAACGCTGGAGCTTGTCTTTGCGTCGGACCTCCGATCGAAGCAATTCTCAGAGATGAGTTCTTTAGTAAGACCCAAGAACGATGGAGCTTGTCTTCGCGTCGGGCCTCCGATCGAAGCAATTCTCAGAGATAAGTTGTTTAGTAAGGCCCGAGATCGCTGGTGCTTGTCTCTACGCCAGGACTCCGATCGAAGCAATGCTCAGAGATGAGTTCTTTAGAAAGACCCAAGAACGCTGGAGCTTATCTCCACGTCGGGCCTCCGATCGAAGCAATTGTCGGAGATGAGTTCTTTAATAAGACCCAAGATCACTGAAGCTTGTCTCCGCGTCGGGCCTCCGATCGAAGCAATTCTCAGAGATGAGTTCATTAGACAGACCCAAGAACGCTGGAGCTTGTCTCTGCGTCGGGCCTCCGATCGAAGCAATTCTCGGAGATGAGTTCTTTAGTAAGACCTAAGAACGCTGGAGCTTGTCTCCGCGTCGGGCCTCCGATCGAAACAATTGTCGGAGATGAGTTCTTTAGTAAGACAAAAGAACGCTGGAGCTTGTCTCCGCTTCGGGCCTCCGATCGAAGCAATTCTCGGAGATGAGTTCTTTAGTAAGACCCAAGAACGCTGGAGCTTGTCTCCGCATCGGGCCTCCGATCGAAGCAATTCTCGGAGATGAGTTCTTTTGTAAGACCCAAGAACGATGGAGCTTGTCTTTGCGTCAGGCCTCCGATCGAAGCAATTGTCATAGATGAGTTCTTTAGTAAGACCTAAGAACGATGGAGCTTGTCTTCGGGTCCGGCCTCCGATCGAAACAATTCTCGGAGATGAGTTCTTTAGTAAGACCCAAGAAAACTGGAGCTTGTCTCCACGTCAGGCCTCTGATAAAAGCAATTCTCGGAGATTAGTTCTTTAGTAAGACCCAAGAACGCTGGAGCTTCTCTCCGCGTCGGGCCTCCGATCGAATCAATTCTCAGACATGAGTTCTTTAGTAAGACCCAAGAGAGATAGAGCTTTTCTCCACGTCGGACCTCTGATCAAAGCAATTCTCGGAGATTAGTTCTTTAGTAAGACCCAGGAACGCTGGAGCTTCTCTCCGCGTCGGGCCTCCGATCGAATCAATTCTCAGACATGAGTTCTTTAGTAAGACCCAAGAGAGATGGAGATTGTCTTCGAGTCGGGCCTCCGATCGATGCAATTCTCGGAGATGAGTTCTTTAGTCAGACCCAAGAATGCTGGAGTTTGTCTTTGCGTCCGGACTCCGATCGAAGCAATTCTCATAGATGAGTTCTTTATTAAGACCCAATAACAATGGAGCTTGTCTTCGCGTCGGGCCTCCGATCGAAGCAATTCTCGGAGATGAGTTCTTTAGTAAGACCCAAGAACGCTAGAGCATGTCTTTGCGTCGGGCCCCCTATCAAAGCAATTCTCAAAGATGAGTTCCTTAGTAAGACCCAAGAACGATGGAGCTTGTCTTCGAGTCAGGCCTCCGATCGAAGCAATTCTCGGATATGAGTTCTTTTGTAAGACCCAAGAACGATGGAGCTTGTCTTTGCGTCAGGCCTCCGATCGAAGCAATTGTCATAGATGAGTTCTTTAGTAAGACCTAAGAACGATGGAGCTTGTCTTCGTGTCAGGCCTCCGATCGAAACAATTCTCGGAGATGAGTTCTTTAGTAAGACCCAAGAAAACTAGAGCTTGTCTCCACGTCGGGCCTCTGATCAAAGCAATTCTCGGTGATTAGTTCTTTAGTAAGACCCAAGAATGCTGGAGCTTCTCTCCGCGTCGGGCCTCCGATCGATGCAATTCTCGGAGATGAGTTCTTTAGTAAGACCCAAGAACGCTAGAGCTTGTCTCCGCGTCGGGCCTCCGATCGAAGCAATTCTCAGAGATTAGTTCTTTAGTAAGACCCAAGAATGTTGGAGCTTATCTCCGCGTCGGGCCTCCGATCAAAGCAATTCTAATAGATGAGTTCTTTAGTAAGACCCAAGAACGCTTGATCTTTTCTCCGTGTCGGGCCTCCGATCGAAGAAATTCTCAGAGATGAGTTCTTTAGTAAGACCCAAGAACGCAAGTGCTTGTCTCCGCGTCGGGTCTCCGCTCGAAGCAATTGTCGGAGATGAGTTCTTTAGTAAGACCAAAGAACGCTGGAGCTTGTCTCCGCGTCGGGCCTCCGATCGAAACAATTCTTAGACATGAGTTCTTTAGTAAGACCCAAGAGAGATGGAAATTGTCTTCGAGTCGGGCCTCCGATCGATGCAATTCTCGGAGATGAGTTCTTTAGTCAGACCCAAGAACGCTGGAGCTTGTCTTTGTGTCCGAACTCCGATCGAAGCAATTCTCATAGATGAGTTCTTTATTAAGACCCAATAACAATGGAGCTTGTAATCGCGTCGGGCCTCCGATCGAAGCAATTCTCGGAGATGAGTTCTTTAGTAAGACCCAAGAACGTTGGAGCTTGTCTCCGCGTTGGGACTCCGATCGAAGTAATTCTCGGAGATGAGTTCTTTAGTAAGACCCAAGAATGTTGGAGCTTATCTCCGCGTCGTGCCTCTGATCGAAGAAATTCTCATAGATGAGTTCTTTAGTAAGACCCAAGAACGCTTGAGCTTTCCTCCGCGTCGGTCCTCCGATCGAAGAAATTCTCGGAGATGAGTTCTTTAATAAGACCCAAGAACGCTGGTGCTTGTCTCCTCGTCGGGCCTCCGATCGAAGCAATTGTCGGAGATAAGTTCTTTACTAAGACCAAAGAACGCTGGAGCTTGTCTCCGCGTCGGGCCTCCGATCGAAGCAATTCTCGGAGATGAGTTCTTTAGTAAGACCCAAGAGCACTGGAGCTTGTCTCCGCGTGGGGCCTCCGATCGAAGCAATTCGCGGAGATGAGTTCATTAGTAAGACCCAAGAACGCTGGATCTTGTCTCCGCATCGGGCTTCCGATCGAAGAAATTCTCGGAGATGAGTTCTTTAGGAAAACCTAAGAACGCTGGAGCTTGTCTCCGCATCAGGCATCCGATCGAAGCAATTGTCGAAGATGAGTTCTTTAGTAAGACAAAAGAACGCTGGAGCTTGTCTCCGCTTCGGGCCTCCGATCGAAGCATTTCTCGGAGATGAGTTCTTTAGTAAGACCCAAGAACACTGGAGCTTGTCTCCGTGTCGGGCCTCCGATCGAAGCAATTCTCGGAGATGAGTTCATTAGTAAGACCCAAGAACGCTGGAGTTTGTCTCCGCATCGGGCCTTCGATCGAAGCAATTCTCGGAGATGAGTTCTTTAGTAAGACCAAAGAACACTCGAGCTTGTCTCCCCGTCAGGCCTCCGATCGAAGAAATTATTAGAGATGAGTTCATTAGACAGACCCAAGAATGCTGGAGCTTGTCTCCGCGTCGGGCCTCCGATCGAAGCAATTCTCGAAGATTAGTTCTTTAGTAAGACCCAAGAACGCTAGAGCTTGTCTCCGCGTCGGGCCTCCGATCGAAGCAATTCTCGGAGATGAGTTCTTTAGTAAGACCCAAGAACGATGGAGCTTGTCTTCGCGTCGGGCCTCCGATCGAAGCAATTCTCGGAGATAAGTTGTTTATTAAGGCCCAAGAACGCTGGAGCTTGTCTCTGCGTCAGGACTCCGATCGAAGCAATTCTCAGAGATGAGTTCTTTAGTAAGCCCCAAGGACGCTGGAGCTTATCTCCACGTCGGGCCTCCGATCGAAGCAATTGTCAGAGATGAGTTCTTTAGTAAGACCCAAGAACGCTGGAGCTTATCTCCACGTCGGGCCTCCGATCGAAGCAATTTTCAGAGATGAGTTCTTTATTAAGACCCAAGAACGATGGAGCTTGTCTTCGAGTCGGGGCTCCGATCGAAGCAATTCTCGGAGATGAGTTCTTTAGTAAGACCCAAGAACGCTGGAGCTTGTCTTTGCGTCGGACCTCCGATCGAAGAAATTCTCAGAGATGAGTTCTTTAGTAAAACCCAAGAACGATGGAGCTTGTCTTCGCGTCGGGCCTCCGATCGAAGCAATTCTCCGAGATAAGTTGTTTAGTAAGGCCCGAGATCGCTGGTGCTTGTCTCTACGTCAGGACTTCGATCGAAGCAATGCTCAGAGATGAGTTCTTTAGAAAGACCCAAGAACGCTGGAGCTTATCTCCACGTCGGGCCTCCGATCGAAGCAATTCTCGGAGATGAGTTCTTTAATAAGACCCAAGATCACTAAAGCTTGTCTCCGCGTCGGGCCTCCGATGGAAGCAATTCTCAGAGATGAGTTCATTAGACAGACCCAAGAACGCTGGAGCTTGTCTCCGCGTCGGGCCTCCGATTGAAGCAATTCTCAGAGATGAGTTCTTTAGAAAGACCCAAGAACATTGGAGCTTGTCTCCGCGTGGGGCCTCCGATCGAAGCAATTCTCGGAGATGAGTTCATTAGTAAGACCCAAGAACGCTGGAGCTTGTCTCCGCGTCGGGCCTCCGATCGAAGCAATTCTCAGAGATGAGTTCTTTAGAAAGACCCAAGAACACTGGAGCTTGTCTCCGCGTGGGGCCTCCGATCGAAGCAATTCTCGGAGATAAGTTCATTAGTAAGACCCAAGAACGCTGGAGCTTGTCTCCGCGTTGGGACTCCGATCGAAGCAATTCTCGGAGATGAGTTCTTTAGTAAGACCCAAGAATGTTGGAGCTTATCTCCGCGTCGTGCCTCCGATCGAAGAAATTCTCATAGATGAGTTCTTTAGTAAGACCTAAGAACGCTTGAGCTTTCCTCCGCGTCGGGCCTCCGATCGAAGAAATTCTCGGAGATGAGTTCTTTAATAAGACCCAAGAACGCTGGTGCTTGTCTCCTCGTCGGGCCTCCGATCGAAGCAATTGTCGGAGATAAGTTCTTTACTAAAACCAAAGAACGCTGGAGCTTGTCTCCGCGTCGGGCCTCCGATCGAAGCAATTCTCGGAGATGAGTTCTTTAGTAAGACCCAAGAACACTGGAGCTTGTCTCCGCGTGGGGCCTCCGATCGAAGCAATTCGCGGAGATGAGTTCATTAGTAAGACCCAAGAACGCTGGATCTTGTCTCCGCATCGGGCTTCCGATCGAAGAAATTCTCGGAGATGAGTTCTTTAGGAAAACCTAAGAACGCTGGAGCTTGTCTCCGCGTCGGGCATCCGATCGAAGCAATTGTCGAAGATGAGTTCTTTAGTAAGACAAAAGAACGCTGGAGCTTGTCTCCACTTCGGGCCTCCGATCGAAGCATTTCTCGGAGATGAGTTCTTTAGTAAGACCGAAGAACACTGGAGCTTGTCTCCGTGTCGGGCCTCCGATCGAAGCAATTCTCGGAGATGAGTTCATTAGTAAGACCCAAGAACGCTGGAGTTTGTCTCCGCATCGGGCCTCCGATCGAAGCAATTCTCGGAGATGAGTTCTTTAGTAAGACCAAAGAACACTGGAGCTTGTCTCCCCGTCAGGCCTCCGATCGAAGAAATTGTTAGAGATGAGTTCATTAGACAGACCCAAGAATGCTGGAGCTTGTCTCCGCGTCGGGCCTCCGATCGAAGCAATTCTCGGAGATTAGTTCTTTAGTAAGACCCAAGAACGCTGGAGCTTGTCTCCGCGTCGGGCCTTCGATCGAGGCAATTCTCGGAGATGAGTTCTTTAGTAAGACCCAAGAACGATGGAGCTTGTCTTCGCGTCGGGCCTCCGATCGAAGAAATTCTCGGAGATAAGTTGTTTATTAAGGCCCAAGAACGCTGGAGCTTGTCTCTGCGTCAGGACTCCGATCGAAGCAATTCTCAGAGATGAGTTCTTTAGTAAGCCCCAAGAACGCTGGAGCTTATCTCCACGTCGGGCCTCCGATCGAAGCAATTGTCAGAGATGAGTTCTTTAGTAAGACCCAAGAACGCTGGAGCTTATCTCCACGTCGGGCCTCCGATCGAAGCAATTTTCAGAGATGAGTTCTTTATTAAGACCCAAGAACGATGGAGCTTGTCTTCGAGTCGGGGCTCCGATCGAAGCAATTCTCGGAGATGAGTTCTTTAGTAAGACCCAAGAACGCTGGAGCTTGTCTTTGCGTCGGACCTCCGATCGAAGAAATTCTCAGAGATGAGTTCTTTAGTAAAACCCAAGAACGATAGAGCTTGTCTTCGCGTCGGGCCTCCGATCGAAGCAATTCTCAGAGATAAGTTGTTTAGTAAGGCCCGAGATCGCTGGTGCTTGTCTCTACGTCAGGACTTCGATCGAAGCAATGCTCAGAGATGAGTTCTTTAGAAAGACCCAAGAACGCTGGAGCTTATCTCCACGTCGGGCCTCCGATCGAAGCAATTCTCGGAGATGAGTTCTTTAATAAGACCCAAGATCACTAAAGCTTGTCTCCGCGTCGGGCCTCCGATCGAAGCAATTCTCAGAGATGAGTTCATTAGACAGACCCAAGAACGCTGGAGCTTGTCTCCGCGTCGGGCCTCCGATCGAAGCAATTCTCAGAGATGAGTTCTTTAGAAAGACCCAAGAACACTGGAGCTTGTCTCCGCGTGGGGCCTCCGATCGAAGCAATTCTCGGAGATGAGTTCATTAGTAAGACCCAAGAACGCTGGAGCTTGTCTCCGCGTTGGGACTCCGATCGAATCAATTCTCGGAGATGAGTTCTTTAGTAAGACCCAAGAATGTTGGAGCTTATCTCCGCGTCGTGCCTCCGATCGAAGAAATTCTCATAGATGAGTTCTTTAGTAAGACCCAAGAACGCTTGAGCTTTCCTCCGCGTCGGGCCTCCGATCGAAGAAATTCTCGGAGATGAGCTCTTTAATAAGACCCAAGAACGCTGGTGCTTGTCTCCTCGTCGGGCCTCCGATCGAAGCAATTGTCGGAGATAAGTTCTTTACTAAGACCAAAGAACGCTGGAGCTTGTCTCCGCGTCGGGCCTCCGATCGAAGCAATTCTCGGAGATGAGTTCTTTAGTAAGACCCAAGAACACTGGAGCTTGTCTCCGCATCGGGCCTCCGATCGAAGCAATTCTCGGAGATGAGTTCTTTAGTAAGACCAAAGAACACTGGAGCTTGTCTCCCCGTCAGGCCTCCGATCGAAGAAATTGTTAGAGATGAGTTCATTAGACAGACCCAAGAATGCTGGAGCTTGTCTCCGCGTCGGGCCTCCGATCGAAGCAATTCTCGGAGATTAGTTCTTTAGTAAGACCCAAGAACGCTGGAGCTTGTCTCCGCGTCGGGCCTTCGATCGAAGCAATTCTCGGAGATGAGTTCTTTAGTAAGACCCAAGAACGATGGAGCTTGTCTTCGCGTCGGGCCTCCGATCGAAGCAATTCTCGGAGATAAGTTGTTTATTAAGGCCCAAGAACGCTGGAGCTTGTCTCTGCGTCAGGACTCCGATCGAAGCAATTCTCAGAGATGAGTTCTTTAGTAAGCCCCAAGAACGCTGGAGCTTATCTCCACGTCGGGCCTCCGATCGAAGCAATTGTCAGAGATGAGTTCTTTAGTAAGACCCAAGAACGCTGGAGCTTATCTTCACGTCGGGCCTCCGATCGAAGCAATTTTCAGAGATGAGTTCTTTATTAAGACCCAAGAACGATGGAGCTTGTCTTCGAGTCGGGGCTCCGATCGAAGCAATTCTCGGAGATGAGTTCTTTAGTAAGACCCAAGAACGCTGGAGCTTGTCTTTGCGTCGGACCTCCGATCGAAGAAATTCTCAGAGATGAGTTCTTTAGTAAAACCCAAGAACGATGGAGCTTGTCTTCGCGTCGGGCCTCCGATCGAAGCAATTCTCAGAGATAAGTTGTTTAGTAAGGCCCGAGATCGCTGGTGCTTGTCTCTACGTCAGGACTTCGATCGAAGCAATGCTCAGAGATGAGTTCTTTAGAAAGACCCAAGAACGCTGGAGCTTATCTCCACGTCGGGCCTCCGATCGAAGCAATTCTCGGAGATGAGTTCTTTAATAAGACCCAAGATCACTAAAGCTTGTCTCCGCGTCGGGCCTCCGATCGAAGCAATTCTCAGAGATGAGTTCATTAGACAGACCCAAGAACGCTGGAGCTTGTCTCCGCGTCGGGCCTCCGATCGAAGCAATTCTCAGAGATGAGTTCTTTAGAAAGACCCAAGAACACTGGAGCTTGTCCGATCGAAGCAATTCTCGGAGATGAGTTCATTAGTAAGACCCAAGAACGCTGGAGCTTGTCTCCGCGTTGGGACTCCGATCGAAGCAATTCTCGGAGATGAGTTCTTTAGTAAGACCCAAGAATGTTGGAGCTTATCTCCGCGTCGTGCCTCCGATCGAAGAAATTCTCATAGATGAGTTCTTTAGTAAGACCCAAGAACGCTTGAGCTTTCCTCCGCGTCGGGCCTCCGATCGAAGAAATTCTCGGAGATGAGTTCTTTAATAAGACCCAAGAACGCTGGTGCTTGTCTCCTCGTCGGGCCTCCGATCGAAGCAATTTTCGGAGATGAGTTCTTTAGTAAGACCCAAGAATGTTGGAGCTTATCTCCGCGTCGTGCCTCCGATCGAAGAAATTCTCATAGATGAGTTCTTTAGTAAGACCCAAGAACGCTTGAGCTTTCCTCCGCGTAGGGCCTCCGATCGAAGAAATTCTCGGAGATGAGCTCTTTAATAAGACCCAAGAACGCTGGTGCTTGTCTCCTCGTCGGGCCTCCGATCGAAGCAATTGTCGGAGATAAGTTCTTTACTAAGACCAAAGAACGCTGGAGCTTGTCTCCGCGTCGGGCCTCCGATCGAAGCAATTCTCGTAGATGAGTTCTTTAGTAAGACCCAAGAACACTGGAGCTTGTCTCCGCATCAGGCCTCCGATCGAAGCAATTCTCGGAGATGAGTTCTTTAGTAAGACCAAAGAACACTGGAGCTTGTCTCCCCGTCAGGCCTCCGATCGAAGAAATTGTTAGAGATGAGTTCATTAGACAGACCCAAGAATGCTGGAGCTTGTCTCCGCGTCGGGCCTCCGATCGAAGCAATTCTCGGAGATTAGTTCTTTAGTAAGACCCAAGAATGCTGGAGCTTGTCTCCGCGTCGGGCCTTCGATCGAAGCAATTCTCGGAGATGAGTTCTTTAGTAAGACCCAAGAACGATGGAGCTTGTCTTCGCGTCGGGCCTCCGATCGAAGCAATTCTCGGAGATAAGTTGTTTATTAAGGCCCAAGAACGCTGGAGCTTGTCTCTGCGTCAGGACTCCGATCGAAGCAATTCTCAGAGATGAGTTCTTTAGTAAGCCCCAAGAACGCTGGAGCTTATCTCCACGTCGGGCCTCCGATCGAAGCAATTGTCAGAGATGAGTTCTTTAGTAAGACCCAAGAACGCTGGAGCTTATCTCCACGTCGGGCCTCCGATCGAAGCAATTTTCAGAGATGAGTTCTTTATTAAGACCCAAGAACGATGGAGCTTGTCTTCGAGTCGGGGCTCCGATCGAAGCAATTCTCGGAGATGAGTTCTTTAATAAGACCCAAGAACACTGGAGCTTGTCTTTGCGTCGGACCTCCGATCGAAGAAATTCTCAGAGATGAGTTCTTTAGTAAAACCCAAGAACGATGGAGCTTGTCTTCGCGTCGGGCCTCCGATCGAAGCAATTCTCAGAGATAAGTTGTTTAGTAAGGCCCGAGATCGCTGGTGCTTGTCTCTACGTCAGGACTTTGATCGAAGCAATGCTCAGAGATGAGTTCTTTAGAAAGACCCAAGAACGCTGGAGCTTATCTCCACGTCGGGCCTCCGATCGAAGCAATTCACGGAGATGAGTTCTTTAATAAGACCCAAGATCACTAAAGCTTGTCTCCGCGTCGGGCCTCCGATCGAAGCGATTCTCAGAGATGAGTTCATTAGACAGACCCAAGAACGCTGGAGCTTGTCTCCGCGTCGGGCCTCCGATCGAAGCAATTCTCAGAGATGAGTTCTTTAGAAAGACCCAAGAACACTGGAGCTTGTCCGATCGAAGCAATTCTCGGAGATGAGTTCATTAGTAAGACCCAAGAACGCTGGAGCTTGTCTCCGCGTTGGGACTCCGATCGAAGCAATTCTCGGAGATGAGTTCTTTAGTAAGACCCAAGAATGTTGGAGCTTATCTCCGCGTCGTGCCTCCGATCGAAGAAATTCTCATAGATGAGTTCTTTAGTAAGACCCAAGAACGCTTGAGCTTTCCTCCGCGTCGGGCCTCCGATCGAAGAAATTCTCGGAGATGAGTTCTTTAATAAGACCCAAGAACGCTGGTGCTTGTCTCCTCGTCGGGCCTCCGATCGAAGCAATTTTCGGAGATAAGTTCTTTACTAAGACCAAAGAACGCTGGAGCTTGTCTCCGCGTCGGGCCTCCGATCGAAGCAATTCTCGGAGATGAGTTCTTTAGTAAGACCCAAGAACACTAGAGCTTGTCTCCGCGTGGGGCCTCCTATCGAAGCAATTCGCGGAGATGAGTTCATTAGTAAGACCCAAGAACGCTGGATCTTGTCTCCGCATCGGGCTTCCGATCGAAGAAATTCTCGGAGATGAGTTCTTTAGGAAAACCTAAGAACGCTGGAGCTCGTCTCCGCGTCGGGCATCCGATCGAAGCAATTGTCGAAGATGAGTTCTTTAGTAAGACGAAAGAACGCTGGAGCTTGTCTCCGCTTCGGGCCTCCGATCGAAGCATTTCTCGGAGATGAGTTCTTTAGTAAGACCCAAGAACACTGGAGCTTGTCTCCGTGTCGGGCCTCCGATCGAAGCAATTCTCGGAGATGAGTTCATTAGTAAGACCCAAGAACGCTGGAGTTTGTCTCCGCATCGGGCCTCCGATCGAAGCAATTCTCGGAGATGAGTTCTTTAGTAAGACCAAAGAACACTGGAGCTTGTCTCCCCGTCAGGCCTCCGATCGAAGAAATTGTTAGAGATGAGTTCATTAGACAGACCCAAGAATGCTGGAGCTTGTCTCCGCGTCGGGCCTCCGATCGAAGCAATTCTCGGAGATTAGTTCTTTAGTAAGACCCAAGAACGCTGGAGCTTGTCTCCGCGTCGGGCCTTCGATCGAAGCAATTCTCGGAGATGAGTTCTTTAGTAAGACCCAAGAACGATGGAGCTTGTCTTCGCGTCGGGCCTCCGATCGAAGCAATTCTCGGAGATAAGTTGTTTATTAAGGCCCAAGAACGCTGGAGCTTGTCTCTGCGTCAGGACTCCGATCGAAGCAATTCTCAGAGTTGAGTTCTTTAGTAAGCCCCAAGAACACTGGAGCTTATCTCCACGTCGGGCCTCCGATCGAAGCAATTGTCAGAGATGAGTTCTTTAGTAAGACCCAAGAATGCTGGAGCTTATCTCCACGTCAGGCCTCCGATCGAAGCAATTTTTCAGAGATGAGTTCTTTATTAAGACCCAAGAACGATGGAGCTTGTCTTCGAGTCGGGGCTCCGATCGAAGCAATTCTCGGAGATGAGTTCTTTAGTAAGACCCAAGAACGCTGGAGCTTGTTTTTGCGTCGGACCTCCGATCGAAGCAATTCTCAGAGATGAGTTCTTTAGTAAAACCCAAGAACGATGGAGCTTGTCTTCGCGTCGGGCCTCCGATCGAAGCAATTCTCAAAGATAAGTTGTTTAGTAAGGCCCGAGATCGCTTGTGCTTGTCTCTACGTCAGGACTCCGATCAGAGCAATGCTCAGAGATGAGTTCTTTAGAAAGACCCAAGAACGCTGGAGCTTATCTCCACGTCGGGCCTCCGATCGAAGCAATTCTCAGAGATGAGTTCATTAGACAGACCCAAGAACGCTGGAGCTTGTCTCCGCGTCGGGCCTCCGATCGAAGCAATTCTCGGAGATGAGTTCTTTAGAAAGACCCAAGAACACTGGAGCTTGTCTCCGCGTGGGGCCTCCGATCGAAGCAATTCTCGGAGATGAGTTCATTAGTAAGACCCAAGAACGCTGGATCTTGTCTCCGCATCGGGCTTCCGATCGAAGAAATTCTCGGAGATGAGTTCTTTAGTAAGACCTAAGAACGCTGGAGCTTGTCTCCGCTTCGGGCCTCCGATCGAAGCGTTTGTCGAAGATGAGTTCTTTAGTAAGACAAAAGAACGCTCGAGCTTGTCTCCGCTTCGGGCCTCCGATCGAAGCAATTCTCGGAGATGAGTTCTTTAGTAAGACCCAAGAACATTGGAGCTTGTCTCTGTGTCGGGCCTCCGATCGAAGCAATTCTCGAATATGAGTTCATTAGTAAGACCCAAGAATGCTGGAGCTTAACTCCGCATCGGGCCTCCGATCGAAGCAATTCTCGGAGATGAGTTCTTTAGTAAGACCCAAGAACACTGGAGCTTGTCTCCCCGTCAGGCCTCCGATCGAAGCAATTGTTAGAGATGAGTTCATTAGACAGACCCAAGAACGCTGGAGCTTGTCTCCGAATCGGGCCTTCGATCGAAGCAATTTTCGGAGATTAGTTCTTTAGTAGGAAGACCCAGGAACGCTGGAGCTTGTCTCCGCGTGGGGCCTCCGATCGAAGCAATTCTCGGAGATGAGTTTATTAGTAAGACCCAAGAACGCTGGAGCTTGTCTCCGCGTTGGGACTCCGATCGAAGCAATTCTCGGAGATGAGTTCTTTAGTAAGACCCAAGAATGTTGGAGCTTATCTCCGCGTCGTGCCTCCGATCGAAGAAAGTCTCATAGATGATTTCTTTAGTAAGACCCAAGAACGCTTGAGCTTTCCTCCGCGTCGGGCCTCCGATCGAAGAAATTCTCGGAGATGAGTTCTTTAATAAGACCCAAGAACGCTGGTGCTTGTCTCCTCGTCGGGCCTCCGATCGAAGCAATTGTCGGAGGTAAGTTCTTTACTAAGACCAAAGAACGCTGGAGCTTGTCTCCGCGTCGGGCCTCCGATCGAAGCAATTCTCGGAGATGAGTTCTTTAGTAAGACCCAAGAACACTGGAGCTTGTCTCCGCGTGGGGCCTCCTATCGAAGCAATTCGCGGAGATGAGTTCATTAGTAAGACCCAAGAACGCTGGATCTTGTCTCCGCATCGGGCTTCCGATCGAAGAAATTCTCGGAGATGAGTTCTTAAGGAAAACCTAAGAACGCTGGAGCTCGTCTCCGCGTCGGGCATCCGATCGAAGCAATTGTCGAAGATGAGTTCTTTAGTAAGACAAAAGATCGCTGGAGCTTGTCTCCGCTTCGGGCCTCCGATCGAAGCATTTCTCGGAGATGAGTTCTTTAGTAAGACCCAAGAACACTGGAGCTTGTCTCTGTGTCGGGCCTCCGATCGAAGCAATTCTCGGAGATGAGTTCATTAGTAAGACCCAAGAACGCTGGATCTTGTCTCCGCATCGGGCTTCCGATCGAAGAAATTCTCGGAGATGAGTTCTTTAGTAAGACCTAAGAACGCTGGAGCTTGTCTCCGCTTCGGGCCTCCGATCGAAGCGTTTGTCGAAGATGAGTTCTTTAGTAAGACAAAAGAACGCTCGAGCTTATCTCCGCTTCGGGCCTCCGATCGAAGCAATTCTCGGAGATGAGTTCTTTAGTAAGACCCAAGAACATTGGAGCTTATCTCTGTGTCGGGCCTCCGATCGAAACAATTCTCGAAGATGAGTTCATTAGTAAGACCCAAGAATGCTGGAGCTTGTCTCCGCATCGGGCCTCCGATCGAAGCAATTCTCGGAGATGAGTTCTTTAGTAAGACCCAAGAACACTGGAGCTTGTCTCCTCGTCAGGCCTCCGATCGAAGCAATTGTTAGAGATGAGTTCATTAGACAGACCCAAGAACGCTGGAGCTTGTCTCCGAGTCGGGCCTCCGATCGAAGCAATTTTCGGAGATTAGTTCTTTAGTAGGAAGACCCAGGAACGCTGGAGCTTGTCTCCGCGTGGGGCCTCCGATCGAAGCAATTCTCGGAGATGAGTTCATTAGTAAGACCCAAGAACGCTGGAGCTTGTCTCCGCGTTGGGACTCCGATCGAAGCAATTCTCGGAGAAGAGTTCTTTAGTAAGACCCAAGAATGTTGGAGCTTATCTCCGCGTCGTGCCTCCGATCGAAGAAATTCTCATAGATGAGTTCTTTAGTAAGACCCAAGAACGCTTGAGCTTTCCTCCGCGTCGGGCCTCTGATCGAAGAAATTCTCGGAGATGAGTTCTTTAATAAGACCCAAGAACGCTGGTGCTTGTCTCCTCGTCGGGCCTCCGATCGAAGCAATTGTCGGAGGTAAGTTCTTTACTAAGACCAAAGAACGCTGGAGCTTGTCTCAGCGTCGGGCCTCCGATCGAAGCAATTCTCGGAGATGAGTTCTTTAGTAAGACCCAAGAACACTGGAGCTTGTCTCCGCGTGGGGCCTCCTATCGAAGCAATTCGCGGAGATGAGTTCATTAGTAAGACCCAAGAACGCTGGATCTTGTCTCCGCATCGGGCTTCCGATCGAAGAAATTCTCGGAGATGAGTTCTTTAGGAAAACCTAAGAACGCTGGAGCTCGTCTCCGCGTCGGGCATCCGATCGAAGCAATTGTCGAAGATGAGTTCTTTAGTAAGACGAAAGAACGCTGGAGCTTGTCTCCGCTTCGGGCCTCCGATCGAAGCATTTCTCGGAGATGAGTTCTTTAGTAAGACCCAAGAACACTGGAGCTTGTCTCCGTGTCGGGCCTCCGATCGAAGCAATTCTCGGAGATGAGTTCATTAGTAAGACCCAAGAACGCTGGAGTTTGTCTCCGCATCGGGCCTCCGATCGAAGCAATTCTCGGAGATGAGTTCTTTAGTAAGACCAAAGAACACTGGAGCTTGTCTCCCCGTCAGGCCTCCGATCGAAGAAATTGTTAGAGATGAGTTCATTAGACAGACCCAAGAATGCCAGAGCTTGTCTCCGCGTCAGGCCTCTGATCGAAGCAATTCTCGGAGATTAGTTCTTTAGTAAGACCCAAGAACGCTAGAGCTTGTCTCCGCGTCGGGCCTCCGATCGAAGCAATTCTCGGAGATGAGTTCTTTATTAAGACCCAAGAACGATGGAGCTTGTCTTCGCGTCGGGCCTCCGATCAAGCAATTCTCGGAGATAAGTTGTTTATTAAGGCCCAAGAACGCTGGAGCTTGTCTCTGCGTCAGGACTCCGATCGAAGCAATTCTCAGAGATGAGTTCTTTACTAAGCCCCAAGAACGCTGGAGCTTATCTCCACGTCGGGCCTCCGATCGAAGCAATTTTTCAGAGATGAGTTCTTTATTAAGACCCAAGAACGATGGAGCTTGTCTTCGAGTCGGGGCTCCGATCGAAGCAATTCTCGGAGATGAGTTCTTTAGCAAGACCCAAGAACGCTGGAGCTTGTCTTTGCGTCGGACCTCCGATCGAAGCAATTCTCAGAGATGAGTTCTTTAGTAAAACCCAAGAACGATGGAGCTTGTCTTCGCGTCGGGCCTCCGATCGAAGCAATTCTCAGAGATAAGTTGTTTAGTAAAGCCCGAGATCGCTGGTGCTTGTCTCTACGTCAGGACTCCGATCGAAGCAATGCTCAGAGATGAGTTCTTTAGAAAGACCCAAGAACGCTGGAGCTTATCTCCACGTCGGGCCTCCGATCGAAGCAATTCTTGGAGATGAGTTCTTTAATAAGACCCAAGATCACTAAAGCTTGTCTCCGCGTCGGGCCTCCGATCGAAGCAATTCTCAGAGATGAGTTCATTAGACAGACCCAAGAACGCTGGAGCTTGTCTCCGCGTCGGGCCTCCGATCGAAGCAATTCTCGGAGATGAGTTCTTTAGAAAGACCCAAGAACACTGGAGCTTGTCTCCGCGTGGGGCCTCCGATCGAAGCAATTCTCGGAGATGAGTTCATTAGTAAGACCCAAGAACGCTGGAGCTTGTCTCCGCGTTGGGACTCCGATCGAAGCAATTCTCGGAGATGAGTTCTTTAGTAAGACCCAAGAATGTTGGAGCTTATCTCCGCGTCGTGCCTCCGATCGAAGAAATTCTCATAGATGAGTTTCTTTAGTAAGACCCAAGAACGCTTGAGCTTTCCTCCGCGTCGGGCCTCCGATCGAAGAAATTCTCGGAGATGAGTTCTTTAATAAGACCCAAGAACGCTGGTGCTTGTCTCCTCGTCGGGCCTCCGATCGCAGCAATTGTCGGAGATAAGTTCTTTCCTAAGACCAAGGAACGCTGGAGCTTGTCTTCGCGTCGGGCCTCCGATCGAAGCAATTCTCGGAGATGAGTTCTTTAGTAAGACCCAAGAACACTAGAGCTTGTCTCCGCGTGGGGCCTCCTATCGAAGCAATTCGCGGAGATGAGTTCATTAGTAAGACCCAAGAACGCTGGATCTTGTCTCCGCATCGGGCTTCCGATCGAAGAAATTCTCGGAGATGAGTTCTTTAGGAAAACCTAAGAACGCTAGAGCTTGTCTCCGCGTCGGGCATCCGATCGAAGAAATTGTCGAAGATGAGTTCTTTAGTAAGACAAAAGAACGCTGGAGCTTGTCTCCACTTCGGGCCTCCGATCGAAGCATTTCTCGGAGATGAGTTCTTTAGTAAGACCCAAGAACACTGGAGCTTGTCTCCGTGTCGGGCCTCCGATCGAAGCAATTCTCGGAGATGAGTTCATTAGTAAGACCCAAGAACGCTGGAGTTTGTCTCCGCATCGGGCCTCCGATCGAAGCAATTCTCGGAGATGAGTTCTTTAGTAAGACCAAAGAACACTGGAGCTTGTCTCCCCGTCAGGCCTCCGATCGAAGAAATTGTTAGAGATGAGTTCATTAGACAGACCCAAGAATGCTGGAGCTTGTCTCCGCGTCGGGCCTCCGATCGAAGCAATTCTCGGAGATTAGTTCTTTAGTAAGACCCAAGAACGCTGGAGCTTGTCTCCGCGTCGGGCTTCCGATCGAAGAAATTCTCGGAGATGAGTTCTTAAGGAAAACCTAAGAACGCTGGAGCTCGTCTCCGCGTCGGGCATCCGATCGAAGCAATTGTCGAAGATGAGTTCTTTAGTAAGACAAAAGATCGCTGGAGCTTGTCTCCGCTTCGGGCCTCCGATCGAAGCATTTCTCGGAGATGAGTTCTTTAGTAAGACCCAAGAACACTGGAGCTTGTCTCCGTGTCGGGCCTCCGATCGAAGCAATTCTCGGAGATGAGTTCATTAGTAAGACCCAAGAACGCTGGATCTTGTCTCCGCATCGGGCTTCCGATCGAAGAAATTCTCGGAGAAGAGTTCTTTAGTAAGACCTAAGAACGCTGGAGCTTGTCTCCGCTTCGGGCCTCCGATCGAAGCGTTTGTCGAAGATGAGTTCTTTAGTAAGACAAAAGAACGCTCGAGCTTGTCTCCGCTTCGGGCCTCCGATCGAAGCAATTCTCGGAGATGAGTTCTTTAGTAAGACCCAAGAACATTGGAGCTTATCTCTGTGTCGGGCCTCCGATCGAAACAATTCTCGAAGATGAGTTCATTAGTAAGACCCAAGAATGCTGGAGCTTGTCTCCGCATCGGGCCTCCGATCGAAGAAATTCTCGGAGATGAGTTCTTTAGTAAGACCCAAGAACACTGGAGCTTGTCTCCTCGTCAGGCCTCCGATCGAAGCAATTGTTAGAGATGAGTTCATTAGACAGACCCAAGAACGCTGGAGCTTGTCTCCGAGTCGGGCCTCCGATCGAAGCAATTTTCGGAGATTAGTTCTTTAGTAGGAAGACCCAGGAACGCTGGAGCTTGTCTCCGCGTGGGGCCTCCGATCGAAGCAATTCTCGGAGATGAGTTCATTAGTAAGACCCAAGAACGCTGGAGCTTGTCTCCGCGTTGGGACTCCGATCGAAGCAATTCTCGGAGAAGAGTTCTTTAGTAAGACCCAAGAATGTTGGAGCTTATCTCCGCGTCGTGCCTCCGATCGAAGAAATTCTCATAGATGAGTTCTTTAGTAAGACCCAAGAACGCTTGAGCTTTCCTCCGCGTCGGGCCTCTGATCGAAGAAATTCTCGGAGATGAGTTCTTTAATAAGACCCAAGAACGCTGGTGCTTGTCTCCTCGTCGGGCCTCCGATCGAAGCAATTGTCGGAGGTAAGTTCTTTACTAAGACCAAAGAACGCTGGAGCTTGTCTCAGCGTCGGACCTCCGATCGAAGCAATTCTCGGAGATGAGTTCTTTAGTAAGACCCAA
This sequence comes from Persicaria tinctoria, assembly GCA_037127255.1. Classification (NCBI taxonomy): domain Eukaryota; kingdom Viridiplantae; phylum Streptophyta; class Magnoliopsida; order Caryophyllales; family Polygonaceae; genus Persicaria; species Persicaria tinctoria. Next base: position 46,070,318 of record JBANSL010000013.1, read on the forward strand.
GAACACTGGAGCTTGTCTCCGCGTGGGGCCTCCTATCGAAGCAATTCGCGGAGATGAGTTCATTAGTAAGACCCAAGAACGCTGGATCTTGTCTCCGCATCGGGCTTCCGATCGAAGAAATTCTCGGAGATGAGTTCTTTAGGAAAACCTAAGAACGCTGGAGCTCGTCTCCGCGTCGGGCATCCGATCGAAGCAATTGTCGAAGATGAGTTCTTTAATAAGAAGAAAGAACGCTGGAGCTTGTCTCCGCTTCGGGCCTCCGATCGAAGCATTTCTCGGAGATGAGTTCTTTAGTAAGACCCAAGAACACTGGAGCTTGTCTCCGTGTCGGGCCTCCGATCGAAGCAATTCTCGGAGATGAGTTCATTAGTAAGACCCAAGAACGCTGGAGTTTGTCTCCGCATCGGGCCTCCGATCGAAGCAATTCTCGGAGATGAGTTCTTTAGTAAGACCAAAGAACACTGGAGCTTGTCTCCCCGTCAGGCCTCCGATCGAAGAAATTGTTAGAGATGAGTTCATTAGACAGACCCAAGAATGCTGGAGCTTGTCTCCGCGTCAGGCCTCTGATCGAAGCAATTCTCGGAGATTAGTTCTTTAGTAAGACCCAAGAACGCTAGAGCTTGTCTCCGCGTCGGGCCTCCGATCGAAGCAATTCTCGGAGATGATTTCTTTATTAAGACCCAAGAACGATGGAGCTTGTCTTCGCGTCGGGCCTCCGATCAAGCAATTCTCGGAGATAAGTTGTTTATTAAGGCCCAAGAACGCTGGAGCTTGTCTCTGCGTCAGGACTCCGATCGAAGCAATTCTCAGAGATGAGTTCTTTACTAAGCCCCAAGAACGCTGGAGCTTATCTCCACGTCGGGCCTCCGATCGAAGCAATTTTTCAGAGATGAGTTCTTTATTAAGACCCAAGAACGATGGAGCTTGTCTTCGAGTCGGGGCTCCGATCGAAGCAATTCTCGGAGATGAGTTCTTTAGCAAGACCCAAGAACGCTGGAGCTTGTCTTTGCGTCGGACCTCCGATCGAAGCAATTCTCAGAGATGAGTTCTTTAGTAAAACCCAAGAACGATGGAGCTTGTCTTCGCGTCGGGCCTCCGATCGAAGCAATTCTCAGAGATAAGTTGTTTAGTAAGGCCCGAGATCGCTGGTGCTTGTCTCTACGTCAGGACTCCGATCGAAGCAATGCTCAGAGATGAGTTCTTTAGAAAGACCCAAGAACGCTGGAGCTTATCTCCACGTCGGGCCTCCGATCGAAGCAATTCTTGGAGATGAGTTCTTTAATAAGACCCAAGATCACTAAAGCTTGTCTCCGCGTCGGGCCTCCGATCGAAGCAATTCTCAGAGATGAGTTCATTAGACAGACCCAAGAACGCTGGAGCTTGTCTCCGCGTCGGGCCTCCGATCGAAGCAATTCTCGGAGATGAGTTCTTTAGAAAGACCCAAGAACACTGGAGCTTGTCTCCGCGTGGGGCCTCCGATCGAAGCAATTCTCGGAGATGAGTTCATTAGTAAGACCCAAGAACGCTGGAGCTTGTCTCCGCGTTGGGACTTCGATCGAAGCAATTCTCGGAGATGAGTTCTTTAGTAAGACCCAAGAATGTTGGAGCTTATCTCCGCGTCGTGCCTCCGATCGAAGAAATTCTCATAGATGAGTTTCTTTAGTAAGACCCAAGAACGCTTGAGCTTTCCTCCGCGTCGGGCCTCCGATCGAAGAAATTCTCGGAGATGAGTTCTTTAATAAGACCCAAGAACGCTGGTGCTTGTCTCCTCGTCGGGCCTCCGATCGAAGCAATTGTCGGAGATAAGTTCTTTCCTAAGACCAAGGAACGCTGGAGCTTGTCTCCGCGTCGGGCCTCCGATCGAAGCAATTCTCGGAGATGAGTTCTTTAGTAAGACCCAAGAACACTAGAGCTTGTCTCCGCGTGGGGCCTCCTATCGAAGCAATTCGCGGAGATGAGTTCATTAGTAAGACCCAAGAACGCTGGATCTTGTCTCCGCATCGGGCTTCCGATCGAAGAAATTCTCGGAGATGAGTTCTTTAGGAAAACCTAAGAACGCTGGAGCTTGTCTCCGCGTCGGGCATCCGATCGAAGAAATTGTCGAAGATGAGTTCTTTAGTAAGACAAAAGAACGCTGGAGCTTGTCTCCACTTCGGGCCTCCGATCGAAGCATTTCTCGGAGATGAGTTCTTTAGTAAGACCCAAGAACACTGGAGCTTGTCTCCGTGTCGGGCCTCCGATCGAAGCAATTCTCGGAGATGAGTTCATTAGTAAGACCCAAGAACGCTGGAGTTTGTCTCCGCATCGGGCCTCCGATCGAAGCAATTCTCGGAGATGAGTTCTTTAGTAAGACCAAAGAACACTGGAGCTTGTCTCCCCGTCAGGCCTCCGATCGAAGAAATTGTTAGAGATGAGTTCATTAGACAGACCCAAGAATGCTGGAGCTTGTCTCCGCGTCGGGCCTCCGATCGAAGCAATTCTCGGAGATTAGTTCTTTAGTAAGACCCAAGAACGCTGGAGCTTGTCTCCGCGTCGGGCCTCTGATCGAAGCAATTCTCGGAGATGAGTTCTTTAGTAAGACCCAAGAACGATGGAGCTTGTCTTCGCGTCGGGCCTCCGATCGAAGCAATTCTCGGAGATAAGTTGTTTATTAAGGCCCAAGAACGCTGGAGCTTGTCTCTGCGTCAGGACTCCGATCGAAGCAATTCTCAGAGATGAGTTCTTTAGTATGCCCCAAGAACGCTGGAGCTTATCTCCACGTCGGGTCTCCGATCGAAGCAATTGTCAGAGATGAGTTCTTTAGTAAGACCCAAGAACGCTGGAGCTTATCTCCACGTCGGGCCTCCGATCGAAGCAATTTTCAGAGATGAGTTCTTTATTAAGACCCAAGAACGATGGAGCTTGTCTTCGAGTCGGGGCTCCGATCGAAGCAATTCTCGGAGATGAGTTCTTTAGTAAGACCCAAGAACGCTGGAGCTTGTCTTTGCGTCGGACCTCCGATCGAAGCAATTCTCAGAGATGAGTTCTTTAGTAAAACCCAAGAACGATGGAGCTTGTCTTCGCGTCGGGCCTCCGATCGAAGCAATTCTCAAAGATAAGTTGTTTAGTAAGGCCCGAGATCGCTGGTGCTTGTCTCTACGTCAGGACTCCGATCGAGGCAATGCTCAGAGATGAGTTCTTTAGAAAGACCCAAGAACGCAGGAGCTTATCTCCACGTCGGGACTCCGATCGAAGAAATTGTTAGAGATGAGTTCATTAGACAGACCCAAGAATGCTGGAGCTTGTCTCCGCGTCGGGCCTCCGATCGAAGCAATTCTCGGAGATTAGTTCTTTAGTAAGACCCAAGAACGCTGGAGCTTGTCTCCGCGTCGGGCCTCCGATCGAAGCAATTCTCGGAGATGAGTTCTTTAATAAGACCCAAGATCACTAAAGCTTGTCTCCGCGTCGGGCCTCCGATCGAAGCAATTCTCGGAGATGAGTTCTTTAATAAGACCCAAGATCACTAAAGCTTGTCTCCGCGTCGGGCCTCCGATCGAAGCAATTCTCAGAGATGAGTTCATTAGACAGACCCAAGAACGCTGGAGCTTGTCTCCGCGTCGGGCCTCCGATCGAAGCAATTCTCGGAGATGAGTTCTTTAGAAAGACCCAAGAACACTGGAGCTTGTCTCCGCGTGGGGCCTCCAATCGAAGCAATTCTCGGAGATGAGTTCATTAGTAAGACCCAAGAACGCTGGAGCTTGTCTCCGCGTTGGGACTCCGATCGATGCAATTCTCGGAGATGAGTTCTTTAGTAAGACCCAAGAATGTTGGAGCTTATCTCCGCGTCGTGCCTCCGATCGAAGAAATTCTCATAGATGAGTTCTTTAGTAAGACCCAAGAACGCTTGAGCTTTCCTCCGCGTCGGGCCTCCGATCGAAGAAATTCTCGGAGATGAGTTCTTTAATAAGACCCAAGAACGCTGGTGCTTGTCTCCTCGTCGGGCCTCCGATCGAAGCAATTGTCGGAGATAAGTTCTTTCCTAAGACCAAAGAACGCTGGAGCTTGTCTCCGCGTCGGGCCTCCGATCGAAGCAATTCTCGGAGATGAGTTCTTTAGTAAGACCCAAGAACACTAGAGCTTGTCTCCGCGTGGGGCCTCCTATCGAAGCAATTCGCGGAGATGAGTTCATTAGTAAGACCCAAGAACGCTGGATCTTGTCTCCGCATCGGGCTTCCGATCGAAGAAATTCTCGGAGATGAGTTCTTTAGGAAAACCTAAGAACGCTGGAGCTTGTCTCCGCGTCGGGCATCCGATCGAAGAAATTGTCGAAGATGAGTTCTTTAGTAAGACAAAAGAACGCTGGAGCTTGTCTCCACTTCGGGCCTCCGATCGAAGCATTTCTCGGAGATGAGTTCTTTAGTAAGACCCAAGAACACTGGAGCTTGTCTCCGTGTCGGGCCTCCGATCGAAGCAATTCTCGGAGATGAGTTCATTAGTAAGACCCAAGAACGCTGGAGTTTGTCTCCGCATCGGGCCTCCGATCGAAGCAATTCTCGGAGATGAGTTCTTTAGTAAGACCAAAGAACACTGGAGCTTGTCTCCCCGTCAGGCCTCCGATCGAAGAAATTGTTAGAGATGAGTTCATTAGACAGACCCAAGAATGCTGGAGCTTGTCTCCGCGTCGGGCCTCCGATCGAAGCAATTCTCGGAGATTAGTTCTTTAGTAAGACCCAAGAACGCTGGAGCTTGTCTCCGCGTCGGGCCTCCGATCGAAGCAATTCTCGGAGATGAGTTCTTTAGTAAGACCCAAGAACGATGGAGCTTGTCTTCGCGTCGGGCCTCCGATCGAAGCAATTCTCGGAGATAAGTTGTTTATTAAGGCCCAAGAACGCTGGAGCTTGTCTCTGCGTCAGGACTCCGATCGAAGCAATTCTCAGAGATGAGTTCTTTAGTATGCCCCAAGAACGCTGGAGCTTATCTCCACGTCGGGTCTCCGATCGAAGCAATTGTCAGAGATGAGTTCTTTAGTAAGACCCAAGAACGCTGGAGCTTATCTCCACGTCGGGCCTCCGATCGAAGCAATTTTCAGAGATGAGTTCTTTATTAAGACCCAAGAACGATGGAGCTTGTCTTCGAGTCGGGGCTCCGATCGAAGCAATTCTCGGAGATGAGTTCTTTAGTAAGACCCAAGAACGCTGGAGCTTGTCTTTGCGTCGGACCTCCGATCGAAGCAATTCTCAGAGATGAGTTCTTTAGTAAAACCCAAGAACGATGGAGCTTGTCTTCGCGTCGGGCCTCCGATCGAAGCAATTCTCAAAGATAAGTTGTTTAGTAAGGCCCGAGATCGCTGGTGCTTGTCTCTACGTCAGGACTCCGATCGAGGCAATGCTCAGAGATGAGTTCTTTAGAATGACCCAAGAACGCAGGAGCTTATCTCCACGTCGGGCCTCCGATCGAAGCAATTCTCGGAGATGAGTTCTTTAATAAGACCCAAGATCACTAAAGCTTGTCTCCGCGTCGGGCCTCCGATCGAAGCAATTCTCAGAGATGAGTTCATTAGACAGACCCAAGAACGCTGGAGCTTGTCTCCGCGTCGGGCCTCCGATCGAAGCAATTCTCGGAGATGAGTTCTTTAGAAAGACCCAAGAACACTGGAGCTTGTCTCCGCGTGGGGCCTCTGATCGAAGCAATTCTCGGAGATGAGTTCATTAGTAAGACCCAAGAACGCTAGAGCTTGTCTCCGCGTTGGGACTCCGATCGAAGCAATTCTCGGAGATGAGTTCTTTAGTAAGACCCAAGAATGTTGGAGCTTATCTCCGCGTCGTGCCTCCGATCGAAGAAATTCTCATAGATGAGTTCTTTAGTAAGACCCAAGAACGCTTGAGCTTTCCTCCGCGTCGGGCCTCCGATCGAAGAAATTCTCGGAGATGAGTTCTTTAATAAGACCCAAGAACGCTGGTGCTTGTCTCCTCGTCGGGCCTCCGATCGAAGCAATTTTCGGAGATAAGTTCTTTACTAAGACCAAAGAACGCTAGAGCTTGTCTCCGCGTTGGGCCTCCGATCGAAGCAATTCTCGGAGATGAGTTCTTTAGTAAGACCCAAGAACACTGGAGCTTGTCTCCGCGTGGGGCCTCCTATCGAAGCAATTCGCGGAGATGAGTTCATTAGTAAGACCCAAGGACGCTGGATCTTGTCTCCGCATCGGGCTTCCGATCGAAGAAATTCTCGGAGATGAGTTCTTTAGGAAAATCAAAGAACGCTGGAGCTTGTCTCCGCGTCGGGCATCCGATCGAAGAAATTGTCGAAGATGAGTTCTTTAGTAAGACAAAAGAACGCTGGAGCTTGTCTCCACTTCGGGCCTCCGATCGAAGCATTTCTCGGAGATGAGTTCTTTAGTAAGACCCAAGAACACTGGAGCTTGTCTCCGTGTCGGGCCTCCGATCGAAGCAATTCTCGGAGATGAGTTCATTAGTAAGACCCAAGAACGCTGGAGTTTGTCTCCGCATCGGGCCTCCGATCGAAGCAATTCTCGGAGATGAGTTCTTTAGTAAGACCAAAGAACACTGGAGCTTGTCTCCCCGTCAGGCCTCCGATCGAAGAAATTGTTAGAGGTGAGTTCATTAGACAGACCCAAGAATGCTGGAGCTTGTCTCCGCATCGGGCCTCCGATCGAAGCAATTCTCGGAGATTAGTTCTTTAGTAAGACCCAAGAACGCTGGAGCTTGTCTCCGCGTCGGGCCTCCGATCGAAGCAATTCTCGGAGATGAGTTCTTTAGTAAGACCCAAGAACGATGGAGCTTGTCTTCGCGTCGGGCCTCCGATCGAAGCAATTCTCGGAGATAAGTTGTTTATTAAGGCCCAAGAACGCTGGAGCTTGTCTCTGCGTCAGGACTCCGATCGAAGCAATTCTCAGAGATGAGTTCTTTAGTATGCCCCAAGAACGCTGGAGCTTATCTCCACGTCGGGCCTCCGATCGAAGCAATTGTCAGAGATGAGTTCTTTAGTAAGACCCAAGAACGCTGGAGCTTATCTCCACGTCGGGCCTCCGATCGAAGCAATTTTCAGAGATGTGTTCTTTATTAAGACCCAAGAACGATGGAGCTTGTCTTCGAGTCGGGGCTCCGATCGAAGCAATTCTCGGAGATGAGTTCTTTAGTAAGACCCAAGAACGCTGGAGCTTGTCTTTGCGTCGGACCTCCGATCAAAGCAATTCTCAGAGATGAGTTCTTTAGTAAAACCCAAGAACGATGGAGCTTGTCTTCGCGTCGGGCCTCCGATCGAAGCAATTCTCAAAGATAAGTTGTTTAGTAAGGCCCGAGATCGCTGGTGCTTGTCTCTACGTCAGGACTCCGATCGAAGCAATGCTCAGAGATGAGTTCTTTAGAAAGACCCAAGAACGCAGGAGCTTATCTCCACGTCGGGCCTCCGATCGAAGCAATTCTCGGAGATGAGTTCTTTAATAAGACCCAAGATCACTAAAGCTTGTCTCCGTGTCGGGCCTCCGATCGAAGCAATTCTCAGAGATGAGTTCATTAGACAGACCCAAGAACGCTGGAGCTTGTCTCCGGGTCGGGCCTCCGATCGAAGCAATTCTCGGAGATGAGTTCTTTAGAAAGACCCAAGAACACTGGAGCTTGTCTCCGCGTGGGGCCTCCGATCGAAGCAATTCTCGGAGATGAGTTCATTAGTAAGACCCAAGAACGCTGGAGTTTGTCTCCGCATCGGGCCTCCGATCGAAGCAATTCTCGGAGATGAGTTCTTTAGTAAGACCAAAGAACACTGGAGCTTGTCTCCCCGTCAGGCCTCCGATCGAAGAAATTGTTAGAGGTGAGTTCATTAGACAGACCCAAGAATGCTGGAGCTTGTCTCCGCATCGGGCCTCCGATCGAAGCAATTCTCGGAGATTAGTTCTTTAGTAAGACCCAAGAACGCTGGAGCTTGTCTCCGCGTCGGGCCTCCGATCGAAGCAATTCTCGGAGATGAGTTCTTTAGTAAGACCCAAGAACGATGGAGCTTGTCTTCGCGTCGGGCCTCCGATCGAAGCAATTCTCGGAGATAAGTTGTTGATTAAGGCCCAAGAACGCTGGAGCTTGTCTCTGCGTCAGGACTCCGATCGAAGCAATTCTCAGAGATGAGTTCTTTAGTATGCCCCAAGAACGCTGGAGCTTATCTCCACGTCGGGCCTCCGATCGAAGCAATTGTCAGAGATGAGTTCTTTAGTAAGACCCAAGAACGCTGGAGCTTATCTCCACGTCGGGCCTCCGATCGAAGCAATTTTCAGAGATGTGTTCTTTATTAAGACCCAAGAACGATGGAGCTTGTCTTCGAGTCGGGGCTCCGATCGAAGCAATTCTCGGAGATGAGTTCTTTAGTAAGACCCAAGAACGCTGGAGCTTGTCTTTGCGTCGGACCTCCGATCAAAGCAATTCTCAGAGATGAGTTCTTTAGTAAAACCCAAGAACGATGGAGCTTGTCTTCGCGTCGGGCCTCCGATCGAAGCAATTCTCAAAGATAAGTTGTTTAGTAAGGCCCGAGATCGCTGGTGCTTGTCTCTACGTCAGGACTCCGATCGAAGCAATGCTCAGAGATGAGTTCTTTAGAAAGACCCAAGAACGCAGGAGCTTATCTCCACGTCGGGCCTCCGATCGAAGCAATTCTCGGAGATGAGTTCTTTAATAAGACCCAAGATCACTAAAGCTTGTCTCCGTGTCGGGCCTCCGATCGAAGCAATTCTCAGAGATGAGTTCATTAGACAGACCCAAGAACGCTGGAGCTTGTCTCCGGGTCGGGCCTCCGATCGAAGCAATTCTCGGAGATGAGTTCTTTAGAAAGACCCAAGAACACTGGAGCTTGTCTCCGCGTGGGGCCTCCGATCGAAGCAATTCTCGGAGATGAGTTCATTAGTAAGACCCAAGAACGCTGGAGTTTGTCTCTGCATCGGGCCTCCGATCGAAGCAATGCTCGGAGATGAGTTCTTTAGTAAGACCAAAGAACACTGGAGCTTGTCTCCCCGTCAGGCCTCCGATCGAAGAAATTGTTAGAGATGAGTTCATTAGACAGACCCAAGAATGCTGGAGCTTGTCTCCGCGTCGGGCCTCCGATCGAAGCAATTCTCGGAGATTAGTTCTTTCCTAAGACCAAAGAACGCTGGAGCTTGTCTCCGCGTCGGGCCTCCGATCGAAGCAATTCTCGGAGATGAGTTCTTTAGTAAGACCCAAGAACACTAGAGCTTGTCTCCGCGTGGGGCCTCCTATCGAAGCAATTCGCGGAGATGAGTTCATTAGTAAGACCCAAGAACGCTGGATCTTGTCTCCGCATCGGGCTTCCGATCGAAGAAATTCTCGGAGATGAGTTCTTTAGGAAAACCTAAGAACGCTGGAGCTTGTCTCCGCGTCGGGCATCCGATCGAAGAAATTGTCGAAGATGAGTTCTTTAGTAAGACAAAAGAACGCTGGAGCTTGTCTCCACTTCGGGCCTCCGATCGAAGCATTTCTCGGAGATGAGTTCTTTAGTAAGACCCAAGAACACTGGAGCTTGTCTCCGTGCCGGGCCTCCGATCGAAGCAATTCTCGGAGATGAGTTCATTAGTAAGACCCAAGAACGCTGGAGTTTGTCTCCGCATCGGGCCTCCGATCGAATCAATTCTCGGAGATGAGTTCTTTAGTAAGACCAAAGAACACTGGAGCTTGTCTCCCCGTCAGGCCTCCGATCGAAGAAATTGTTAGAGATGAGTTCATTAGACAGATCCAAGAATGCTGGAGCTTGTCTCCGCGTCGGGCCTCCGATCGAAGCAATTCTCGGAGATTAGTTCTTTAGTAAGACCCAAGAACGCTGGAGCTTGTCTCCGCGTCGGGCCTCCGATCGAAGCAATTCTCGGAGATGAGTTCTTTAGTAACACCCAAGAACGATGGAGCTTGTCTTCGCGTCGGGCCTCCGATCGAAGCAATTCTCGGAGATAAGTTGTTTATTAAGGCCCAAGAACGCTGGAGCTTGTCTCTGCGTCAGGACTCCGATCGAAGCAATTCTCAGAGATGAGTTCTTTAGTATGCCCCAAGAACGCTGGAGCTTATCTCCACGTCGGGCCTCCGATCGAAGCAATTGTCAGAGATGAGTTCTTTAGTAAGACCCAAGAACGCTGGAGCTTATCTCCACGTCGGGCCTCCGATCGAAGCAATTTTCAGAGATGAGTTCTTTATTAAGACCCAAGAACGATGGAGCTTGTCTTCGAGTCGGGGCTCCGATCGAAGCAATTCTCGGAGATGAGTTCTTTAGTAAGACCCAGGAACGCTGGAGCTTGTCTTTGCGTCGGACCAACGATCGAAGCAATTCTCAGAGATGAGTTCTTTAGTAAAACCCAAGAACGATGGAGCTTGTCTTCGCGTCGGGCCTCCGATCGAAGCAATTCTCAAAGATAAGTTGTTTAGTAAGGCCCGAGATCGCTGGTGCTTGTCTCTACGTCAGGACTCCGATCGAAGCAATGCTCAGAGATGAGTTCTTTAGAAAGACCCAAGAACGCAGGAGCTTATCTCCACGTCGGGCCTCCGATCAAAGCAATTCTCGGAGATGAGTTCTTTAATAAGACCCAAGATCACTAAAGCTTGTCTCCGCGTCGGGCCTCCGATCGAAGAAATTCTCAGAGATGAGTTCATTAGAGAGACCCAAGAACGCTGGAGCTTGTCTCCGCGTCGGGCCTCCGATCGAAGCAATTCTCGGAGATGAGTTCTTTAGAAAGACCCAAGAACACTGGAGCTTGTCTCCGCGTGGGGCCTCCGATCGAAGCAATTCTCGGAGATGAGTTCATTAGTAAGACCCAAGAACGCTGGAGCTTGTCTCCCCGTTGGGACTCCGATCGAAGCAATTCTCGGAGATGAGTTCTTTAGTAAGACCCAAGAATGTTGGAGCTTATCTCCGCGTCGTGCCTCCGATCGAAGAAATTCTCATAGATGAGTTCTTTAGTAAGACCCAAGAACGCTTGAGCTTTCCTCCGCGTCGGGCCTCCGATCGAAGAAATTCTCGGAGATGAGTTCTTTAATAAGACCCAAGAACGCAGGTGCTTGTCTCCTCGTCGGGCCTCCGATCGAAGCAATTGTCGGAGATAAGTTCTTTACTAAGACCAAAGAACGCTGGAGCTTGTCTCCGCGTCGGGCCTCCGATCGAAGCAATTCTCGGAGATGAGTTCTTTAGTAAGACCCAAGAACACTGGAGCTTGTCTCCGCGTGGGGCCTCCTATCGAAGCAATTCGCGGAGATGAGTTCATTAGTAAGACCCAAGAACGCTGGATCTTGTCTCCGCATCGGGCTTCCGATCGAAGAAATTCTCGGAGATGAGTTCTTTAGGAAAACCTAAGAACGCTGGAGCTTGTCTCCGCGTCGGGCATCCGATCGAAGAAATTGTCGAAGATGAGTTCTTTAGTAAGACAAAAGAACGCTGGAGCTTGTGTCCACTTCGGGCCTCCGATCGAAGCATTTCTCGGAGATGAGTTCTTTAGTAAGACCCAAGAACACTGGAGCTTGTCTCCGTGTCGGGCCTCCGATCGAAGCAATTCTCGGAGATGAGTTCATTAGTAAGACCCAAGAACGCTGGAGTTTGTCTCTGCATCGGGCCTCCGATCGAAGCAATTCTCGGAGATGAGTTCTTTAGTAAGACCAAAGAACACTGGAGCTTGTCTCCCCGTCAGGCCTTCGATCGAAGAAATTGTTAGAGATGAGTTCATTAGACAGACCCAAGAATGCTGGAGCTTGTCTCCGCGTCGGGCCTCCGATCGAAGCAATTCTCGGAGATTAGTTCTTTAGTAAGACCCAAGAACGCTGGAGCTTGTCTCCGCGTCGGGCCTCCGATCGAAGCAATTCTCGGAGATGAGTTCTTTAGTAAGACCCAAGAACGCTTGTGCTTGTCTCCTCGTCGGGCCTCCGATCGAAGCAATTCTCGGAGATAAGTTCTTTATTAAGGCCCAAGAACGCTGGAGCTTGTCTCTGCGTCAGGACTCCGATCGAAGCAATTCTCAGAGATGAGTTCTTTAGTATGCCCCAAGAACGCTGGAGCTTATCTCCACGTCGGGCCTCCGATCGAAGCAATTGTCAGAGATGAGTTCTTTAGTAAGACCCAAGAACGCTGGAGCTTATCTCCACGTCGGGCCTCCGATCGAAGCAATTTTCAGAGATGAGTTCTTTATTAAGACCCAAGAACGATGGAGCTTGTCTTCGAGTCGGGGCTCCGATCGAAGCAATTCTCGGAGATGAGTTCTTTAGTAAGACCCAAGAACGCTGGAGCTTGTCTTTGCGTCGGACCTCCGATCGAAGCAATTCTCAGAGATGAGTTCTTTAGTAAAACCCAAGAACGATGGAGCTTGTCTTCGCGTTGGGCCTCCGATCGAAGCAATTCTCAAAGATAAGTTGTTTAGTAAGGCCCGAGATCGCTGGTGCTTGTCTCTACGTCAGGACTCCGATCGAGGCAATGCTCAGAGATGAGTTCTTTAGAAAGACCCAAGAACGCAGGAGCTTATCTCCACGTCGGGCCTCCGATCGAAGCAATTCTCGGAGATGAGTTCTTTAATAAGACCCAAGATCACTAAAGTTTGTCTCCGCGTCGGGCCTCCGATCGAAGCAATTCTCAGAGATGAGTTCATTAGACAGACCCAAGAACGCTGGAGCTTGTCTCCGCGTCGGGCCTCCGATCGAAGCAATTCTCGGAGATGAGTTCTTTAGAAAGACCCAAACACACTGGAGCTTGTCTCCGCGTGGGGCCTCCGATCGAAGCAATTCTCGGAGATGAGTTCATTAGTAAGACCCAAGAACGCTAGAGCTTGTCTCCGCGTTGGGACTCCGATCGAAGCAATTCTCGGAGATGAGTTCTTTAGTAAGACCCAAGAATGTTGGAGCTTATCTCCGCGTCGTGCCTCCGATCGAAGAAATTCTCGGAGATGAGTTCTTTAATAAGACCCAAGAACGCTGGTGCTTGTCTCCTCGTCGGGCCTCCGATCGAAGCAATTTTCGGAGATAAGTTCTTTACTAAGACCAAAGAACGCTAGAGCTTGTCTCCGCGTCGGGCCTCCGATCGAAGCAATCCTCGGAGATGAGTTCTTTAGTAAGACCCAAGAACACTGGAGCTTGTCTCCGCGTGGGGCCTCCTATTGAAGCAATTCGCGGAGATGAGTTCATTAGTAAGACCCAAGAACGCTGGATCTTGTCTCCGCATCGGGCTTCCGATCGAAGAAATTCTCGGAGATGAGTTCTTTAGGAAAATCTAAGAACGCTGGAGCTTGTCTCCGCGTCGGGCATCCGATCGAAGAAATTGTCGAAGATGAGTTCTTTAGTAAGACAAAAGAACGCTGGAGCTTGTCTCCACTTCGGGCCTCCGATCGAAGCATTTCTCGGAGATGAGTTCTTTAGTAAGACCCAAGAACACTGGAGCTTGTCTCCGTGTCGGGCCTCTGATCGAAGCAATTCTCGGAGATGAGTTCATTAGTAAGACCCAAGAACGCTGGAGTTTGTCTCCGCATCGGGCCTCCGATCGAAGCAATTCTCGGAGATGAGTTCTTTAGTAAGACCAAAGAACACTGGAGCTTGTCTCCCCGTCAGGCCTCCGATCGAAGAAATTGTTAGAGATGAGTTCATTAGACAGACCCAAGAATGCTGGAGCCTGTCTCCGCGTCGGGCCTCCGATCGAAGTAATTCTCGGAGATTAGTTCTTTAGTAAGACCCAAGAACGCTGGAGCTTGTCTCCGCGTCGGGCCTCCGATCGAAGCAATTCTCGGAGATGAGTTCTTTAGTAAGACCCAAGAACACTAGAGCTTGTCTCCGCGTGGGGCCTCCTATCGAAGCAATTCGCGGAGATGAGTTCATTAGTAAGACCCAAGAACGCTGGATCTTGTCTCCGCATCGGGCTTCCGATCGAAGAAATTCTCGGAGATGAGTTTTTTAGGAAAACCTAAGAACGCTGGAGCTTGTCTCCGCGTCGGGCATCCGATCGAAGAAATTGTCGAAGATGAGTTCTTTAGTAAGACAAAAGAACGTTGGAGCTTGTCTCCACTTCGGGCCTCCGATCGAAGCATTTCTCGGAGATGAGTTCTTTAGTAAGACCCAAGAACACTGGAGCTTGTCTCCGTGTCGGGCCTCCGATCGAAGCAATTCTCGGAGATGAGTTCATTAGTAAGACCCAAGAACGCTGGAGTTTGTCTCCGCATCGGGCCTCCGATCGAAGCAATTCTCGGAGATGAGTTCTTTAGTAAGACCAAAGAACACTGGAGCTTGTCTCCCCGTCATGCCTCCGATCGAAGAAATTGTTAGAGGTGAGTTCATTAGACAGACCCAAGAATGCTGGAGCTTGTCTCCGCATCGGGCCTCCGATCGAAGCAATTCTCGGAGATTAGTTCTTTAGTAAGACCCAAGAACGCTGGAGCTTGTCTCCGCGTCGGGCCTCCGATCGAAGCAATTCTCGGAGATGAGTTCTTTAGTAAGACCCAAGAACGATGGAGCTTGTCTTCGCGTCGGGCCTCCGATCGAAGCAATTCTCGGAGATAAGTTGTTTATTAAGGCCCAAGAACGCTGGAGCTTGTCTCTGCGTCAGGACTCCGATCGAAGCAATTCTCAGAGATGAGTTCTTTAGTATGCCCCAAGAACGCTGGAGCTTATCTCCACGTCGGGCCTCCGATCGAAGCAATTGTCAGAGATGAGTTCTTTAGTAAGACCCAAGAACGCTGGAGCTTATCTCCACGTCGGGCCTCCGATCGAAGCAATTTTCAGAGATGAGTTCTTTATTAAGACCCAAGAACGATGGAGCTTGTCTTCGAGTCGGGGCTCCGATCGAAGCAATTCTCGGAGATGAGTTCTTTAGTAAGACCCAAGAACGCTGGACCTTGTCTTTGCGTCGGACCTCCGATCGAAGCAATTCTCAGAGATGAGTTCTTTAGTAAAACCCAAGAACGATGGAGCTTTTCTTCGCGTCGGGCCTCCGATCGAAGCAATTCTCAAAGATAAGTTGTTTAGTAAGGCCCGAGATCGCTGGTGCTTGTCTCTACGTCAAGACTCCGATCGAAGCAATGCTCAGAGATGAGTTCTTTAGAAAGACCCAAGAACGCAGGAGCTTATCTCCACGTCGGGCCTCCGATCGAAGCAATTCTCGGAGATGAGTTCTTTAATAAGACCCAAGATCACTAAAGCTTGTCTCCGTGTCGGGCCTCCGATCGAAGCAATTCTCAGAGATGAGTTCATTAGACAGACCCAAGAACGCTGGAGCTTGTCTCCGGGTCGGGCCTCCGATCGAAGCAATTCTCGGAGATGAGTTCTTTAGAAAGACCCAAGAACACTGGAGCTTGTCTCCGCGTGGGGCCTCCGATCGAAGCAATTCTCGGAGATGAGTTCATTAGTAAGACCCAAGAACGCTGGAGTTTGTCTCTGCATCGGGCCTCCGATCGAAGCAATTCTCGGAGATGAGTTCTTTAGTAAGACCAAAGAACACTGGAGCTTGTCTCCCCGTCAGGCCTCCGATCGAAGAAATTGTTAGAGATGAGTTCATTAGACAGACCCAAGAATGCTGGAGCTTGTCTCCGCGTCGGGCCTCCGATCGAAGCAATTCTCGGAGATTAGTTCTTTCCTAAGACCAAAGAACGCTGGAGCTTGTCTCCGCGTCGGGCCTCCGATCGAAGCAATTCTCGGAGATGAGTTCTTTAGTAAGACCCAAGAACACTAGAGCTTGTCTCCGCGTGGGGCCTCCTATCGAAGCAATTCGCGGAGATGAGTTCATTAGTAAGACCCAAGAACGCTGGATCTTGTCTCCGCATCGTGCTTCCGATCGAAGAAATTCTCGGAGATGAGTTCTTTAGGAAAACCTAAGAACGCTGGAGCTTGTCTCCGCGTCGGGCATCCGATCGAAGAAATTGTCGAAGATGAGTTCTTTAGTAAGACAAAAGAACGCTGGAGCTTGTCTCCACTTCGGGCCTCCGATCGAAGCATTTCTCGGAGATGAGTTCTTTAGTAAGACCCAAGAACACTGAAGCTTGTCTCCGTGCCGGGCCTCCGATCGAAGCAATTCTCGGAGATGAGTTCATTAGTAAGACCCAAGAACGCTGGAGTTTGTCTCCGCATCGGGCCTCCGATCGAATCAATTCTCGGAGATGAGTTCTTTAGTAAGACCAAAGAACACTGGAGCTTGTCTCCCCGTCAGGCCTCCGATCGAAGAAATTGTTAGAGATGAGTTCATTAGACAGATCCAAGAATGCTGGAGCTTGTCTCCGCGTCGGGCCTCCGATCGAAGCAATTCTCGGAGATTAGTTCTTTAGTAAGACCCAAGAACGCTGGAGCTTGTCTCCGCGTCGGGCCTCCGATCGAAGCAATTCTCGGAGATGAGTTCTTTAGTAAGACCCAAGAACGATGGAGCTTGTCTTCGCGTCGGGCCTCCGATCGAAGCAATTCTCGGAAATAAGTTGTTTATTAAGGCCCAAGAACGCTGGAGCTTGTCTCTGCGTCAGGACTCCGATCGAAGCAATTCTCAGAGATGAGTTCTTTAGTATGCCCCAAGAACGCTGGAGCTTATCTCCACGTCGGGCCTCCGATCGAAGAAATTGTCAGAGATGAGTTCTTTAGTAAGACCCAAGAACGCTGGAGCTTATCTCCACGTCGGGCCTCCGATCGAAGCAATTTTCAGAGATGAGTTCTTTATTAAGACCCAAGAACGATGGAGCTTGTCTTCGAGTCGGGGCTCCGATCGAAGCAATTCTCGGAGATAAGTCCTTTAGTAAGACCCAAGAACGCTGGAGCTTGTCTTTGCGTCGGACCTCCGATCGAAGCAATTCTCAGAGATGAGTTCTTTAGTAAAACCCAAGAACGATGGAGCTTGTCTTCGCGTCGGGCCTCCGATCGAAGCAATTCTCGGAGATGAGTTCTTTAGTAAGGCCCGAGATCGCTGGTGCTTGTCTCTACGTCAGGACTCCGATCGAAGCAATGCTCAGAGATGAGTTCTTTAGAAAGACCCAAGAACGCAGGAGCTTATCTCCACGTCGGGCCTCCGATCAAAGCAATTCTCGGAGATGAGTTCTTTAATAAGACCCAAGATCACTAAAGCTTGTCTCCGCGTCGGGCCTCCGATCGAAGCAATTCTCAGAGATGAGTTCATTAGACAGACCCAAGAACGCTGGAGCTTGTCTCCGCGTCGGGCCTCCGATCGAAGCAATTCTCGGAGATGAGTTCTTTAGAAAGACCCAAGAACACTGGAGCTTGTCTCCGCGTGGGGCCTCCGATCGAAGCAATTCTCGGAGATGAGTTCATTAGTAAGACCCAAGAACGCTGGAGCTTGTCTCCGCGTTGGGACTCCGATCGAAGCAATTCTCGGAGATGAGTTCTTTAGTAAGACCCAAGAATGTTGGAGCTTATCTCCGCGTCGTGCCTCCGATCGAAGAAATTCTCATAGATGAGTTCTTTAGTAAGACCCAAGAACGCTTGAGCTTTCCTCCGCGTCGGGCCTCCGATCGAAGAAATTCTCGGAGATGAGTTCTTTAATAAGACCCAAGAACGCTGGTGCTTGTCTCCTCGTCGGGCCTCCGATCGAAGCAATTGTCGGAGATAAGTTCTTTACTAAGACCAAAGAACGCTGGAGCTTGTCTCCGCGTCGGGCCTCCGATCGAAGCAATTCTCGGAGATGAGTTCTTTAGTAAGACCCAAGAACACTGGAGCTTGTCTCCGCGTGGGGCCTCCTATCGAAGCAATTCGCGGAGATGAGTTCATTAGTAAGACCCAAGAACGCTGGATCTTGTCTCCGCATCGGGCTTCCGATCGAAGAAATTCTCGGAGATGAGTTCTTTAGGAAAACCTAAGAACGCTGGAGCTTGTCTCCGCGTCGGGCATCCGATCGAAGAAATTGTCGAAGATGAGTTCTTTAGTAAGACAAAAGAACGCTGGAGCTTGTCTCCACTTCGGGCCTCCGATCGAAGCATTTCTCGGAGATGAGTTCTTTAGTAAGACCCAAGAACACTGGAGCTTGTCTCCGTGCCGGGCCTCCGATCGAAGCAATTCTCGGAGATGAGTTCATTAGTAAGACCCAAGAACGCTGGAGTTTGTCTCTGCATCGGGCCTACGATCGAAGCAATTCTCGGAGATGAGTTCTTTAGTAAGACCAAAGAACACTGGAGCTTGTCTCCCCGTCAGGCCTCCGATCGAAGAAATTGTTAGAGATGAGTTCATTAGACAGACCCAAGAATGCTGGAGCTTGTCTCCGCGTCGGGCCTCCGATCGAAGCAATTCTCGGAGATTAGTTCTTTCCTAAGACCAAAGAACGCTGGAGCTTGTCTCCGCGTCGGGCCTCCGATCGAAGCAATTCTCGGAGATGAGTTCTTTAGTAAGACCCAAGAACACTAGAGCTTGTCTCCGCGTGGGGCCTCCTATCGAAGCAATTCGCGGAGATGAGTTCATTAGTAAGACCCAAGAACGCTGGATCTTGTCTCTGCATCGGGCTTCCGATCGAAGAAATTCTCGAAGATGAGTTCTTTAGGAAAACCTAAGAACGCTGGAGCTTGTCTCCGCGTCGGGCATCCGATCGAAGAAATTGTCGAAGATGAGTTCTTTAGTAAGACAAAAGAACGCTGGAGCTTGTCTCCACTTCGGGCCTCCGATCGAAGCATTTCTCGGAGATGAGTTCTTTAGTAAGACCCAAGAACACTGGAGCTTGTCTCCGTGCCGGGCCTCCGATCGAAGCAATTCTCGGAGATGAGTTCATTAGTAAGACCCAAGAACGCTGGAGTTTGTCTCCGCATCGGGCCTCCGATCGAATCAATTCTCGGAGATGAGTTCTTTAGTAAGACCAAAGAACACTGGAGCTTGTCTCCTCGTCAGGCCTCCGATCGAAGAAATTGTTAGAGATGAGTTCATTAGACAGATCCAAGAACACTGGAGCTTGTCTCCGCGTGGGGCCTCCGATCGAAGCAATTCTCGGAGATGAGTTCATTAGTAAGACCCAAGAACGCTAGAGCTTGTCTCCGCGTTGGGACTCCGATCGAAGCAATTCTCGGAGATGAGTTCTTTAGTAAGACCCAAGAATGTTGGAGCTTATCTCCGCGTCGTGCCTCCGATCGAAGAAATTCTCATAGATGAGTTCTTTAGTAAGACCCAAGAACGCTTGAGCTTTCCTCCGCGTCGGGCCTCCGATCGAAGAAATTCTCGGAGATGAGTTCTTTAATAAGACCCAAGAACGCTGGTGCTTGTCTCCTCGTCGGGCCTCCGATCGAAGCAATTTTCGGAGATAAGTTCTTTACTAAGACCAAAGAACGCTAGAGCTTGTCTCCGCGTCGGGCCTCCGATCGAAGCAATTCTCGGAGATGAGTTCTTTAGTAAGACCCAAGAACACTGGAGCTTGTCTCCGCGTGGGGCCTCCTATCGAAGCAATTCGCGGAGATGAGTTCATTAGTAAGACCCAAGAACGCTGGATCTTGTCTCCGCATCGGGCTTCCGATCGAAGAAATTCTCGGAGATGAGTTCTTTAGGAAAATCTAAGAACGCTGGAGCTTGTCTCCGCGTCGGGCATCCGATCGAAGAAATTGTCGAAGATGAGTTCTTTAGTAAGACAAAAGAACGCTGGAGCTTGTCTCCACTTCGGGCCTCCGATCGAAGCATTTCTCGGAGATGAGTTCTTTAGTAAGACCCAAGAACACTGGAGCTTGTCTCCGTGTCGGGCCTCCGATCGAAGCAATTCTCGGAGATGAGTTCATTAGTAAGACCCAAGAACGCTGGAGTTTGTCTCCGCATCGGGCCTCCGATCGAAGCAATTCTCGGAGATGAGTTCTTTAGTAAGACCAAAGAACACTTGAGCTTGTCTCCCCGTCAGGCCTCCGATCGAAGAAATTGTTAGAGATGAGTTCATTAGACAGACCCAAGAATGCTGGAGCTTGTCTCCGCGTCGGGCCTCCGATCGAAGCAATTCTCGGAGATTAGTTCTTTAGTAAGACCCAAGAACGCTGGAGCTTGTCTCCGCGTCGGGCCTCCGATCGAAGCAATTCTCGGAGATGAGTTCTTTAGTAAGACCCAAGAACACTAGAGCTTGTCTCCGCGTGGGGCCTCCTATCGAAGCAATTCGCGGAGATGAGTTCATTAGTAAGACCCAAGAACGCTGGATCTTGTCTCCGCATCGGGCTTCCGATCGAAGAAATTCTCGGAGATGAGTTCTTTAGGAAAACCTAAGAACGCTGGAGCTTGTCTCCGCGTCGGGCATCCGATCGAAGAAATTGTCGAAGATGAGTTCTTTAGTAAGACAAAAGAACGTTGGAGCTTGTCTCCACTTCGGGCCTCCGATCGAAGCATTTCTCGGAGATGAGTTCTTTAGTAAGACCCAAGAACACTGGAGCTTGTCTCCGTGTCGGGCCTCCGATCGAAGCAATTCTCAGAGATGAGTTCATTAGTAAGACCCAAGAACGCTGGAGTTTGTCTCCGCATCGGGCCTCCGATCGAAGCAATTCTCGGAGATGAGTTCTTTAGTAAGACCAAAGAACACTGGAGCTTGTCTCCCCGTCAGGCCTCCGATCGAAGAAATTGTTAGAGGTGAGTTCATTAGACAGACCCAAGAATGCTGGAGCTTGTCTCCGCATCGGGCCTCCGATCGAAGCAATTCTCGGAGATTAGTTCTTTAGTAAGACCCAAGAACGCTGGAGCTTGTCTCCGCGTCGGGCCTCCGATCGAAGCAATTCTCGGAGATGAGTTCTTTAGTAAGACCCAAGAACGATGGAGCTTGTCTTCGCGTCGGGCCTCCGATCGAAGCAATTCTCGGAGATAAGTTGTTTATTAAGGCCCAAGAACGCTGGAGCTTGTCTCTGCGTCAGGACTCCGATCGAAGCAATTCTCAGAGATGAGTTCTTTAGTATGCCCCAAGAACGCTGGAGCTTATCTCCACGTCGGGCCTCCGATCGAAGCAATTGTCAGAGATGAGTTCTTTAGTAAGACCCAAGAACGCTGGAGCTTATCTCCACGTCGGGCCTCCGATCGAAGCAATTTTCAGAGATGAGTTCTTTATTAAGACCCAAGAACGATGGAGCTTGTCTTCGAGTCGGGGCTCCGATCGAAGCAATTCTCGGAGATGAGTTCTTTAGTAAGACCCAAGAACGCTGGAGCTTGTCTTTGCGTCGGACCTCCGATCGAAGCAATTCTCAGAGATGAGTTCTTTAGTAAAACCCAAGAACGATGGAGCTTGTCTTCGCGTCGGGCCTCCGATCGAAGCAATTCTCAAAGATAAGTTGTTTAGTAAGGCCCGAGATCGCTGGTGCTTGTCTCTACGTCAGGACTCCTATCGAAGCAATGCTCAGAGATGAGTTCTTTAGAAAGACCCAAGAACGCAGGAGCTTATCTCCACGTCGGGCCTCCGATCGAAGCAATTCTCGGAGATGAGTTCTTTAGTAAGACCCAAGAACGCTGGAGCTTGTCTCCACGTCGGGCCTCCGATCGAAGCATTTCTCGGAGATGAGTTCTTTAGTAAGACCCAAGAACACTGGAGCTTGTCTCCGTGTCGGGCCTCCGATCGAAGCAATTCTCGGAGATGAGTTCATTAGTAAGACCCAAGATCGCTGGAGTTTGTCTCTGCATCGGGCCTCCGATCGAAGCAATTCTCGGAGATGAGTTCTTTAGTAAGACCAAAGAACACTAGAGCTTGTCTCCCCGTCAGGCCTTCGATCGAAGAAATTGTTAGAGATGAGTTCATTAGACAGACCCAAGAATGCTGGAGCTTGTCTCCGCGTCGGGCCTCCGATCGAAGCAATTCTCGGAGATTAGTTCTTTCCTAAGACCAAAGAACGCTGGAGCTCGTCTCCGCGTCGGGCCTCCGATCGAAGCAATTCTCGGAGATGAGTTCTTTAGTAAGACCCAAGAACACTAGAGCTTGTCTCCGCGTGGGGCCTCCTATCGAAGCAATTCGCGGAGATGAGTTCATTAGTAAGACCCAAGAACGCTGGATCTTGTCTCCGCATCGGGCTTCCGATCGAAGAAATTCTCGGAGATGAGTTCTTTAGGAAAACCTAAGAACGCTGGAGCTTGTCTCCGCGTCGGGCATCCGATCGAAGAAATTGTCGAAGATGAGTTCTTTAGTAAGACAAAAGAACGCTGGAGCTTGTCTCCACTTCGGGCCTCCGATCGAAGCATTTCTCGGAGATGAGTTCTTTAGTAAGACCCAAGAACACTGGAGCTTGTCTCCGTGCCGGGCCTCCGATCGAAGCAATTCTCGGAGATGAGTTCATTAGTAAGACCCAAGAACGCTGGAGTTTGTATCCGCATCGGGCCTCCGATCGAATCAATTCTCGGAGATGAGTTCTTTAGTAAGACCAAAGAACACTGGAGCTTGTCTCCCCGTCAGGCCTCCGATCGAAGAAATTGTTAGAGATGAGTTCATTAGACAGATCCAAGAACACTGGAGCTTGTCTCCGCGTGGGGCCTCCGATCGAAGCAATTCTCGGAGATGAGTTCATTAGTAAGACCCAAGAACGCTAGAGCTTGTCTCCGCGTTGGGACTCCGATCGAAGCAATTCTCGGAGATGAGTTCTTTAGTAAGACCCAAGAATGTTGGAGCTTATCTCCGCGTCGTGCCTCCGATCGAAGAAATTCTCATAGATGAGTTCTTTAGTAAGACCCAAGAACGCTTGAGCTTTCCTCCGCGTCGGGCCTCCGATCGAAGAAATTCTCGGAGATGAGTTCTTTAATAAGACCCAAGAACGCTGGTGCTTGTCTCCTCGTCGGGCCTCCGATCGAAGCAATTTTCGGAGATAAGTTCTTTACTAAGACCAAAGAACGCTAGAGCTTGTCTCCGCGTCGGGCCTCCGATCGAAGCAATTCTCGGAGATGAGTTCTTTAGTAAGACCCAAGAACACTGGAGCTTGTCTCCGCGTGGGGCCTCCTATCGAAGCAATTCGCGGAGATGAGTTCATTAGTAAGACCCAAGAACGCTGGATCTTGTCTCCGCATCGGGCTTCCGATCGAAGAAATTCTCAGAGATGAGTTCTTTAGGAAAATCTAAGAACGCTGGAGCTTGTCTCCGCGTCGGGCATCCGATCGAAGAAATTGTCGATGATGAGTTCTTTAGTAAGACAAAAGAACGCTGGAGCTTGTCTCCACTTCGGGCCTCCGATCGAAGCATTTCTCGGAGATGAGTTCTTTAGTAAGACCCAAGAACACTGGAGCTTGTCTCCGTGTCGGGCCTCCGATCGAAGCAATTCTCGGAGATGAGTTCATTAGTAAGACCCAAGAACGCTGGAGTTTGTCTCCGCATCGGGCCTCCGATCGAAGCAATTCTCGGAGATGAGTTCTTTAGTAAGACCAAAGAACACTTGAGCTTGTCTCCCCGTCAGGCCTCCGATCGAAGAAATTGTTAGAGATGAGTTCATTAGACAGACCCAAGAATGCTGGAGCTTGTCTCCGCGTCGGGCCTCCGATCGAAGCAATTCTCGGAGATTAGTTCTTTAGTAAGACCCAAGAACGCTGGAGCTTGTCTCCGCGTCGGGCCTCCGATCGAAGCAATTCTCGGAGATGAGTTCTTTAGTAAGACCCAAGAACACTAGAGCTTGTCTCCGCGTGGGGCCTCCTATCGAAGCAATTCGCGGAGATGAGTTCATTAGTAAGACCCAAGAACGCTGGATCTTGTCTCCGCATCGGGCTTCCGATCGAAGAAATTCTCGGAGATGAGTTCTTTAGGAAAACCTAAGAACGCTGGAGCTTGTCTCCGCGTCGGGCATCCGATCGAAGAAATTGTCGAAGATGAGTTCTTTAGTAAGACAAAAGAACGTTGGAGCTTGTCTCCACTTCGGGCCTCCGATCGAAGCATTTCTCGGAGATGAGTTCTTTAGTAAGACCCAAGAACACTGGAGCTTGTCTCCGTGTCGGGCCTCCGATCGAAGCAATTCTCGGAGATGAGTTCATTAGTAAGACCCAAGAACGCTGGAGTTTGTCTCCGCATCGGGCCTCCGATCGAAGCAATTCTCGGAGATGAGTTCTTTAGTAAGACCAAAGAACACTGGAGCTTGTCTCCCCGTCAGGCCTCCGATCGAAGAAATTGTTAGAGGTGAGTTCATTAGACAGACCCAAGAATGCTGGAGCTTGTCTCCGCATCGGGCCTCCGATCGAAGCAATTCTCGGAGATTAGTTCTTTAGTAAGACCCAAGAACGCTGGAGCTTGTCTCCGCGTCGGGCCTCCGATCGAAGCAATTCACGGAGATGAGTTCTTTAGTAAGACCCAAGAACGATGGAGCTTGTCTTCGCGTCGGGCCTCCGATCGAAGCAATTCTCGGAGATAAGTTGTTTATTAAGGCCCAAGAACGCTGGAGCTTGTCTCTGCGTCAGGACTCCGATCGAAGCAATTCTCAGAGATGAGTTCTTTAGTATGCCCCAAGAACGCTGGAGCTTATCTCCACGTCGGGCCTCCGATCGAAGCAATTGTCAGAGATGAGTTCTTTAGTAAGACCCAAGAACGCTGGAGCTTATCTCCACGTCGGGCCTCCGATCGAAGCAATTTTCAAAGATGAGTTCTTTATTAAGACCCAAGAACGATGGAGCTTGTCTTCGAGTCGGGGCTCCGATCGAAGCAATTCTCGGAGATGAGTTCTTTAGTAAGACCCAAGAACGCTGGAGCTTGTCTTTGCGTCGGACCTCCGATCGAAGCAATTCTCAGAGATGAGTTCTTTAGTAAAACCCAAGAACGATGGAGCTTGTCTTCGCGTCGGGCCTCCGATCGAAGCAATTCTCAAAGATAAGTTGTTTAGTAAGGCCCGAGATCGCTGGTGCTTGTCTCTACGTCAGGACTCCGATCGAAGCAATGCTCAGAGATGAGTTCTTTAGAAAGACCCAAGAACGCAGGAGCTTATCTCCACGTCGGGCCTCCGATCGAAGCAATTCTCGGAGATGAGTTCTTTAATAAGACCCAAGATCACTAAAGCTTGTCTCCGTGTCGGGCCTCCGATCGAAGCAATTCTCAGAGATGAGTTCATTAGACAGACCCAAGAACGCTGGAGCTTGTCTCCGGGTCGGGCCTCCGATCGAAGCAATTCTCGGAGATGAGTTCTTTAGAAAGACCCAAGAACACTCGAGCTTGTCTCCGCGTGGGGCCTCCGATCGAAGCAATTCTCGGAGATGAGTTCATTAGTAAGACCCAAGAACGCTGGAGTTTGTCTCTGCATCGGGCCTCCGATCGAAGCAATTCTCGGAGATGAGTTCTTTAGTAAGACCAAAGAACACTGGAGCTTGTCTCCCCGTCAGGCCTCCGATCGAAGAAATTGTTAGAGATGAGTTCATTAGACAGACCCAAGAATGCTGGAGCTTGTCTCCGCGTCGGGCCTCCGATCGAAGCAATTCTCGGAGATTAGTTCTTTCCTAAGACCAAAGAACGCTGGAGCTTGTCTCCGCGTCGGGCCTCCGATCGAAGCAATTCTCGGAGATGAGTTCTTTAGTAAGACCCAAGAACACTAGAGCTTGTCTCCGCGTGGGGCCTCCTATCGAAGCAATTCGCGGAGATGAGTTCATTAGTAAGACCCAAGAACGCTGGATCTTGTCTCCGCATCGGGCTTCCGATCGAAGAAATTCTCGGAGATGAGTTCTTTAGGAAAACCTAAGAACGCTGGAGCTTGTCTCCGCGTCGGGCATCCGATCGAAGAAATTGTCGAAGATGAGTTCTTTAGTAAGACAAAAGAACGCTGGAGCTTGTCTCCACTTCGGGCCTCCGATCGAAGCATTTCTCGGAGATGAGTTCTTTAGTAAGACCCAAGAACACTGGAGCTTGTCTCCGTGCCGGGCCTCCGATCGAAGCAATTCTCGGAGATGAGTTCATTAGTAAGACCCAAGAACGCTGGAGTTTGTCTCCGCATCGGGCCTCCGATCGAATCAATTCTCGGAGATGAGTTCTTTAGTAAGACCAAAGAACACTGGAGCTTGTCTCCCCGTCAGGCCTCCGATCGAAGAAATTGTTAGAGATGAGTTCATTAGACAGATCCAAGAATGCTGGAGCTTGTCTCCGCGTCGGGCCTCCGATCGAAGCAATTCTCGGAGATTAGTTCTTTAGTAAGACCCAAGAACGCTGGAGCTTGTCTCCGCGTCGGGCCTCCGATCGAAGCAATTCTCGGAGATGAGATCTTTAGTAAGACCCAAGAACGATGGAGCTTGTCTTCGCGTCGGGCCTCCGATCGAAGCAATTCTCGGAGATAAGTTGTTTATTAAGGCCCAAGAACGCTGGAGCTTGTCTCTGCGTCAGGACTCCGATCGAAGCAATTCTCAGAGATGAGTTCTTTAGTATGCCCCAAGAACGCTGGAGCTTATCTCCACGTCGGGCCTCCGATCGAAGCAATTGTCAGAGATGAGTTCTTTAGTAAGACCCAAGAACGCTGGAGCTTATCTCCACGTCGGGCCTCCGATCGAAGCAATTTTCAGAGATGAGTTCTTTATTAAGACCCAAGAACGATGGAGCTTGTCTTCGAGTCGGGGCTCCGATCGAAGCAATTCTCGGAGATGAGTTCTTTAGTAAGACCCAAGAACGCTGGAGCTTGTCTTTGCGTCGGACCTCCGATCGAAGCAATTCTCAGAGATGAGTTCTTTAGTAAAACCCAAGAACGATGGAGCTTGTCTTCGCGTCGGGCCTCCGATCGAAGCAATTCTCAAAGATAAGTTGTTTAGTAAGGCCCGAGATCGCTGGTGCTTGTCTCTACGTCAGGACTCCGATCGAAGCAATGCTCAGAGATGAGTTCTTTAGAAAGACCCAAGAACGTAGGAGCTTATCTCCACGTCGGGCCTCCGATCAAAGCAATTCTCGGAGATGAGTTCTTTAATAAGACCCAAGATCACTAAAGCTTGTCTCCGCGTCGGGCCTCCGATCGAAGCAATTCTCAGAGATGAGTTCATTAGACAGACCCAAGAACGCTGGAGCTTGTCTCCGCGTCGGGCCTCCGATCGAAGCAATTCTCGGAGATGAGTTCTTTAGAAAGACCCAAGAACGCTGGAGCTTGTCTCCGCGTTGGGACTCCGATCGAAGCAATTCTCGGAGATGAGTTCTTTAGTAAGACCCAAGAATGTTGGAGCTTATCTCCGCGTCGTGCCTCCGATCGAAGAAATTCTCATAGATGAGTTCTTTAGTAAGACCCAAGAACGCTTGAGCTTTCCTCCGCGTCGGGCCTCCGATCGAAGAAATTCTCGGAGATGAGTTCTTTAATAAGACCCAAGAACGCTGGTGCTTGTCTCCTCGTCGGGCCTCCGATCGAAGCAATTGTCGGAGATAAGTTCTTTACTAAGACCAAAGAACGCTGGAGCTTGTCTCCGCGTCGGGCCTCCGATCGAAGCAATTCTCGGAGATGAGTTCTTTAGTAAGACCCAAGAACACTGGAGCTTGTCTCCGCGTGGGGCCTCCTATCGAAGCAATTCGCGGAGATGAGTTCATTAGTAAGACCCAAGAACGCTGGATCTTGTCTCCGCATCGGGCTTCCGATCGAAGAAATTCTCGGAGATGAGTTCTTTAGGAAAACCTAAGAACGCTGGAGCTTGTCTCCGCGTCGGGCATCCGATCGAAGAAATTGTCGAAGATGAGTTCTTTAGTAAGACAAAAGAACGCTGGAGCTTGTCTCCACTTCGGGCCTCCGATCGAAGCATTTCTCGGAGATGAGTTCTTTAGTAAGACCCAAGAACACTGGAGCTTGTCTCCGTGTCGGGCCTCCGATCGAAGCAATTCTCGGAGATGAGTTCATTAGTAAGACCCAAGAACGCTGGAGTTTGTCTCTGCATCGGGCCTCCGATCGAAGCAATTCTCGGAGATGAGTTCTTTAGTAAGACCAAAGAACACTGGAGCTTGTCTCCCCGTCAGGCCTTCGATCGAAGAAATTGTTAGAGATGAGTTCATTAGACAGACCCAAGAATGCTGGAGCTTGTCTCCGCGTCGGGCCTCCGATCGAAGCAATTCTCGGAGATTAGTTCTTTAGTAAGACCCAAGAACGCTGGAGCTTGTCTCCGCGTCGGGCCTCCGATCGAAGCAATTCTCGGAGATGAGTTCTTTAGTAAGACCCAAGAACGATGGAGCTTGTCTTCGCGTCGGGCCTCCGATCGAAGCAATTCTCGGAGATAAGTTGTTTATTAAGGCCCAAGAACGCTGGAGCTTGTCTCTGCGTCAGGACTCCGATCGAAGCAATTCTCAGAGATGAGTTCTTTAGTATGCCCCAAGAACGCTGGAGCTTATCTCCACGTCGGGCCTCCGATCGAAGCAATTGTCAGAGATGAGTTCTTTAGTAAGACCCAAGAACGCTGGAGCTTATCTCCACGTCGGGCCTCCGATCGAAGCAATTTTCAGAGATGAGGTCTTTATTAAGACCCAAGAACGATGGAGCTTGTCTTCGAGTCGGGGCTCCGATCGAAGCAATTCTCGGAGATGAGTTCTTTAGTAAGACCCAAGAACGCTGGAGCTTGTCTTTGCGTCGGACCTCCGATCGAAGCAATTCTCAGAGATGAGTTCTTTAGTAAAACCCTAGAACGATAGAGCTTGTCTTCGCGTCGGGCCTCCGATCGAAGCAATTCTCAAAGATAAGTTGTTTAGTAAGGCCCGAGATCGCTGGTGCTTGTCTCTACGTCAGGACTCCGATCGAAGCAATGCTCAGAGATGAGTTCTTTAGAAAGACCCAAGAACGCAGGAGCTTATCTCCACGTCGGGCCTCCGATCGAAGCAATTCTCGGAGATGAGTTCTTTAATAAGACCCAAGATCACTAAAGCTTGTCTCCGCGTCGGGCCTCCGATCGAAGCAATTCTCAGAGATGAGTTCATTAGACAGACCCAAGAACGCTGGAGCTTGTCTCCGCGTCGGGCCTCCGATCGAAGCAATTCTCGGAGATGAGTTCTTTAGAAAGACCCAAGAACACTGGAGCTTGTCTCCGCGTGGGGCCTCCGATCGAAGCAATTCTCGGAGATGAGTTCATTAGTAAGACCCAAGAACGCTGGATCTTGTCTCCGCATCGGGCTTCCGATCGAAGAAATTCTCGGAGATGAGTTCTTTAGTAAGACCTAAGAACGCTGGAGCTTGTCTCAGCTTCGGGCCTCCGATCGAAGCATTTTTCGAAGATGAGTTCTTTAGTAAGACAAAAGAACGCTCGAGCTTGTCTCCGCTTCGGGCCTCCGATCGAAGCAATTCTCGGAGATGAGTTCTTTAGAAAGACCCAAGAACACTGGAGCTTGTCTCCGCGTGGGGCCTCCGATCGAAGCAATTCTCGGAGATGAGTTCATTAGTAAGACCCAAGAACGCTGGAGCTTGTCTCCGCGTTGGGACTCCGATCGAAGCAATTCTCGGAGATGAGTTCTTTAGTAAGACCCAAGAATGTTGGAGCTTATCTCCGCGTCGTGCCTCCTATCGAAGAAATTCTCATAGATGAGTTCTTTAGTAAGACCCAAGAACGCTTGAGCTTTCCTCCGCGTCGGGCCTCCGATCGAAGAAATTCTCGGAGATGAGTTCTTTAATAAGACCCAAGAACGCTGGTGCTTGTCTCCTCGTCGGGCCTCCGATCGAAGCAATTGTCGGAGATAAGTTCTTTACTAAGACCAAAGAACGCTGGAGCTTGTATCCGCGTCGGGCCTCCGATCGAAGCAATTCTCGGAGATGAGTTCTTTAGTAAGACCCAAGAACACTGGAGCTTGTCTCCGCGTGGGGCCTCCTATCGAAGCTATTCGCGGAGATGAGTTCATTAGTAAGACCCAAGAACGCTGGATCTTGTCTCCGCATCGGGCTTCCGATCGAAGAAATTCTCGGAGATGAGTTATTTAGGAAAACCTAAGAACGCTGGAGCTTGTCTCCGCGTCGGGCATCCGATCGAAGAAATTGTCGAAGATGAGTTCTTTAGTAAGACAAAAGAACGCTGGAGCTTGTCTCCACTTCGGGCCTCCGATCGAAGCATTTCTCGGAGATGAGTTCTTTAGTAAGACCCAAGAACACTGGAGCTTGTCTCCGTGTCGGGCCTCCGATCGAAGCAATTCTCGGAGATGAGTTCATTAGTAAGACCCAAGAACGCTGGAGTTTGTCTCCGCATCGGGCCTCCGATCGAAGCAATTCTCGGAGATGAGTTCTTTAGTAAGACCAAAGAACACTGGAGCTTGTCTCCCCGTCAGGCCTCCGATCGAAGAAATTGTTAGAGATGAGTTCATTAGACAGACCCAAGAATGCTAGAGCTTGTCTCCGCGTCGGGCCTCCGATCGAAGCAATTCTCGGAGATTAGTTCTTTAGTAAGACCCAAGAACGCTGGAGCTTATCTCCGCGTCGGGCCTCCGATCGAAGCAATTCTCGGAGATGAGTTCTTTAGTAAGACCCAAGAACGATGGAGCTTGTCTTCGCGTCGGGCCTCCGTTCGAAGCAATTCTCGGAGATAAGTTGTTTATTAAGGCCCAAGAACGCTGGAGCTTGTCTCTGCATCAGGACTCCGATCGAAGCAATTCTCAGAGATGAGTTCTTTAGTATGCCCCAAGAACGCTGGAGCTTTTCTCCACGTCGTGCCTCCGATCGAAGCAATTGTCAGAGATGAGTTCTTTAGTAAGACCCAAGAACGCTGGAGCTTATCTCCACGTCGGGCCTCCGATCGAAGCAATTTTCAGAGATGAGTTCTTTATTAAGACCCAAGAACGATGGAGCTTGTCTTCGAGTCGGGGCTCCGATCGAAGCAATTCTCGGAGATGAGTTCTTTAGTAAGACCCAAGAACGCTGGAGCTTGTCTTTGCGTCGGACCTCCGATCGAAGCAATTCTCAGAGATGAGTTCTTTAGTAAAACCCAAGAACGATGGAGCTTGTCTTCGCGTCGGGCCTCCGATCGAAGCAATTCTCAAAGATAAGTTGTTTAGTAAGGCCCGAGATCGCTGGTGCTTGTCTCTACGTCAGGACTCCGATCGAAGCAATGCTCAGAGATGAGTTCTTTAGAAAGACCCAAGAACGCAGGAGCTTATCTCCACGTCGGGCCTCCGATCGAAGCAATTCTCGGAGATGAGTTCTTTAATAAGACCCAAGATCACTAAAGCTTGTCTCCGCGTCGGGCCTCCGATCGAAGCAATTCTCAGAGATGAGTTCATTAGACAGACCCAAGAACACTGGAGCTTGTCTCCGCGTCGGGCCTCCGATCGAAGCAATTCTCGGAGATGAGTTCTTTAGAAAGACCCAAGAACACTGGAGCTTGTCTCCGCGTGGGGCCTCCGATCGAAGCAATTCTCGGACATGAGTTCATTAGTAAGACCCAAGAACGCTGGATCTTGTCTCCGCATCGGGCTTCCGATCGAAGAAATTCTCGGAGATGAGTTCTTTAGTAAGACCTAAGAACGCTGGAGCTTGTCTCAGCTTCGGGCCTCCGATCGAAGCATTTGTCGAAGATGAGTTCTTTAGTAAGACAAAAGAACGCTCGAGCTTGTCTCCGCTTCGGGCCTCCGATCGAAGCAATTCTCGGAGATGAGTTCTTTAGTAAGACCCAAGAACACTGGAGCTTGTCTCCGCGTGGGGCCTCCTATCGAAGCTATTCGCGGAGATGAGTTCATTAGTAAGACCCAAGAACGCTGGATCTTGTCTCCGCATCGGGCTTCCGATCGAAGAAATTCTCGGAGATGAGTTATTTAGGAAAACCTAAGAACGCTGGAGCTTGTCTCCGCGTCGGGCATCCGATCGAAGAAATTGTCGAAGATGAGTTCTTTAGTAAGACAAAAGAACGCTGGAGCTTGTCTCCACTTCGGGCCTCCGATCGAAGCATTTCTCGGAGATGAGTTCTTTAGTAAGACCCAAGAACACTGGAGCTTGTCTCCGTGTCGGGCCTCCGATCGAAGCAATTCTCGGAGATGAGTTCATTAGTAAGACCCAAGAACGCTGGAGTTTGTCTCCGCATCGGGCCTCCGATCGAAGCAATTCTCGGAGATGAGTTCTTTAGTAAGACCAAAGAACACTGGAGCTTGTCTCCCCGTCAGGCCTCCGATCGAAGAAATTGTTAGAGATGAGTTCATTAGACAGACCCAAGAATGCTAGAGCTTGTCTCCGCGTCGGGCCTCCGATCGAAGCAATTCTCGGAGATTAGTTCTTTAGTAAGACCCAAGAACGCTGGAGCTTATCTCCGCGTCGGGCCTCCGATCGAAGCAATTCTCGGAGATGAGTTCTTTAGTAAGACCCAAGAACGATGGAGCTTGTCTTCGCGTCGGGCCTCCGTTCGAAGCAATTCTCGGAGATAAGTTGTTTATTAAGGCCCAAGAACGCTGGAGCTTGTCTCTGCATCAGGACTCCGATCGAAGCAATTCTCAGAGATGAGTTCTTTAGTATGCCCCAAGAACGCTGGAGCTTTTCTCCACGTCGTGCCTCCGATCGAAGCAATTGTCAGAGATGAGTTCTTTAGTAAGACCCAAGAACGCTGGAGCTTATCTCCACGTCGGGCCTCCGATCGAAGCAATTTTCAGAGATGAGTTCTTTATTAAGACCCAAGAACGATGGAGCTTGTCTTCGAGTCGGGGCTCCGATCGAAGCAATTCTCGGAGATGAGTTCTTTAGTAAGACCCAAGAACGCTGGAGCTTGTCTTTGCGTCGGACCTCCGATCGAAGCAATTCTCAGAGATGAGTTCTTTAGTAAAACCCAAGAACGATGGAGCTTGTCTTCGCGTCGGGCCTCCGATCGAAGCAATTCTCAAAGATAAGTTGTTTAGTAAGGCCCGAGATCGCTGGTGCTTGTCTCTACGTCAGGACTCCGATCGAAGCAATGCTCAGAGATGAGTTCTTTAGAAAGACCCAAGAACGCAGGAGCTTATCTCCACGTCGGGCCTCCGATCGAAGCAATTCTCGGAGATGAGTTCTTTAATAAGACCCAAGATCACTAAAGCTTGTCTCCGCGTCGGGCCTCCGATCGAAGCAATTCTCAGAGATGAGTTCATTAGACAGACCCAAGAACACTGGAGCTTGTCTCCGCGTCGGGCCTCCGATCGAAGCAATTCTCGGAGATGAGTTCTTTAGAAAGACCCAAGAACACTGGAGCTTGTCTCCGCGTGGGGCCTCCGATCGAAGCAATTCTCGGACATGAGTTCATTAGTAAGACCCAAGAACGCTGGATCTTGTCTCCGCATCGGGCTTCCGATCGAAGAAATTCTCGGAGATGAGTTCTTTAGTAAGACCTAAGAACGCTGGAGCTTGTCTCAGCTTCGGGCCTCCGATCGAAGCATTTGTCGAAGATGAGTTCTTTAGTAAGACAAAAGAACGCTCGAGCTTGTCTCCGCTTCGGGCCTCCGATCGAAGCAATTCTCGGAGATGAGTTCTTTAGTAAGACCCAAGAACATTGGAGCTTGTCTCTGTGTCGGGCCTCCGATCGAAGCAATTCTCGGAGATGAGTTCATTAGTAAGACCCAAGAACGCTAGAGCTTGTCTCCGCATCGGGCCTCCGATCGAAGCAATTCTCGGAGATGAGTTCTTTAGTAAGACCTAAGAACACTCGAGCTTGTCTCCCCGTCAGGCCTCCGATCGAAGTTATTGTTAGAGATGAGTTCATTAGACAGACCCAAGAACGCTGGAGCTTGTCTCCGAGTCGGGCCTCCGATCGAAGCAATTTTCGGAGATTAGTTCTTTAGTAGGAAGACCTAGGAACGCTGGAGCTTGTCTCCGCGTCGGGCCTCCGATCGTAGCAATTCTCGGAGATGAGTTCTTTAGTAAGACCCAAGAACGCTGGAGCTTGTCTCCACGTCGGGCCTCCGATCGAAGCAATTCTCAGAGATTAGTTCTTTAGTAAGACCCAAGAATGTTGGAGCTTATCTCCGCGTCGGGTCTCCGATCAAAGCAATTCTAATAGATGAGTTCTTTAGTAAGACCCAAGAACGCTTGATCTTTTCTCCGCGTCGGGCCTCCGATCGAAGAAATTCTCAGAGATGAGTTCTTTAGTAAGACCCAAGAACGCAAGTGCTTGTCTCCGCGTCGGGTCTCCGATCGAAGCAATTGTCGGAGATGAGTTCTTTAGTAAGACCAAAGAACGCTGGAGCTTGTCTCCGCGTCGGGCCTCCGATCAAAGAAATTCTCGGAGATGAGTTCTTTAATAAGACCCAAGGACGCTGGAACTAGTCTCTGCGTCAGGCCTCCGATCAAACCAATTCTAAGAGATTAGTTCTTTAGTAAGACCCAAGAATGTTGGAGCTTCTCTCTGCGTCGGGCCTCCTATCGAAGCAATTCTCAGAGATGAGTTCATTAGACAGACCCAAGAACGCTGGAGCTTGTCTCCGCGTCGGGCCTCCGATCGAAGCAATTCTCAGAGATGAGTTCTTTAGTAAGACCCAAGAACACTGGAGCTTGTCTCCGCGTGGGGCCTCCGATCGAAGCAATTTTCGGAGATGAGTTCATTAGTAAGACCCAAGAACGCAGGATCTTGTCTCCGCCTCGGGCTTCCAATCGAAGAAATTCTCGGAGATGAGTTCTTTAGTAAGACCTAAGAACGCTGGAGCTTTTCTCCGCGTCGGGCCTCCGATCGAAGAAATTCTCGGAGATGAGTTCTTTAATAAGACCCAAGGACGCTGAAACTAGTCTCTGCGTCAGGCCTCCGATCAAACCAATTCTAAGAGATTAGTTCTTTAGTAAGACCCAAGAACGCTGGAGCTTCCCTCTGCGTCGGGCCTCCTATCGAAGCAATTCTCAGAGATGAGTTCATTAGACAGACTCAAGAACGCTGGAGCTTGTCTCCGCGTCGGGCCTCCGATCGAAGAAATTCTCGGAGATGAGTTCTTTAGTAAGACCCAAGAACGCTGGAGCTTGTCTCCGCGTCGGGCCTCCGATCGAAGCAATTCTCGGAGATGAGTTCTTTAGAAAGACCCAAGAACGCTGGAGCTTGTCTCCGCATCGGGCCTCCGATCGAAGCAATTCTCGGAGATGAGTTCTTTAGTAAGACCTAAGAACACTGGAGCTTGTCTCCCCGTCTGGCCTCCGATTGAAGCAATTGTTAGAGATGAGTTCATTAGACAGACCCAAGAACGCTGGAGCTTGTCTCCGCGTCGGGCCTCCGATCGAAGCAATTCTCGGAGATGAGTTCTTTAGTAAGACCCAAGAACGATGGAGCTTGTCTTCGCGTCGGGCCTCCATTCGAAGCAATTCTCGGAGATAAGTTGTTTATTAAGGCCCAAGAACGCTGGAGCTTGTCTCTGCGTCAGGACTCCGATCGAAGCAATTCTCAGAGATGAGTTCTTTAGTATGCCCTAAGAACGCTGGAGCTTATCTCCACGTCGGGCCTCCGATCGAAGCAATTGTCAGAGATGAGTTCTTTAGTAAGACCCAAGAACGCTGGAGCTTATCTCCACGTCGGGCCTCCGATCGAAGCAATTTTCAAAGATGAGTTCTTTATTAAGACCCAAGAACGATGGAGCTTGTCTTCGAGTCGGGGCTCCGATCGAAGCAATTCTCGGAGATGAGTTCTTTAGTAAGACCCAAGAACGCTGGAGCTTGTCTTTGCGTCGGACCTCCGATCGAAGCAATTCTCAGAGATGAGTTCTTTAGTAAAACCCAAGAACGATGGAGCTTGTCTTCGCGTCGGGCCTCCGATCGAAGCAATTCTCAAAGATAAGTTGTTTAGTAAGGCCCGAGATCGCTGGTGCTTGTCTCTACGTCAGGACTCCGATCGAAGCAATGCTCAGAGATGAGTTCTTTAGAAAGACCCAAGAACGCAGGAGCTTATCTCCACGTCGGGCCTCCGATCGAAGCAATTCTCGGAGATGAGTTCTTTAGTAAGACCCAAGAACGCAAGTGCTTGTCTCCGCGTCGGGTCTCCGATCGAAGCAATTATCGGAGATGAGTTCTTTAGTAAGACCAAAGAACGCTGGAGCTTGTCTCCGCGTCGGGCCTCCGATCAAAGAAATTCTCGGAGATGAGTTCTTTAATAAGACCCAAGGACGCTGGAACTAGTCTCTGCGTCAGGCCTCCGATCAAACCAATTCTAAGAGATTAGTTCTTTAGTAAGACCCAAGAACGCTGGAGCTTCTCTCTGCGTCGGGCCTCCTATCGAAGCAAATCTCAGAGATGAGTTCATTAGACAGACTCAAGAACGCTGGAGCTTGTCTCCGCGTCGGGCCTCCGATCGAAGCAATTCTCGGAGATGAGTTCTTTAGAAAGACCCAAGAACGCTGGAGCTTGTCTCCGCATCGGGCCTCCGATCGAAGCAATTCTCGGAGATGAGTTCTTTAGTAAGACCCAAGAACATTGGAGCTTGTCTCTGTGTCGGGCCTCCGATCGAAGCAATTCTCGGAGATGAGTTCATTAGTAAGACCCAAGAACGCTAGAGCTTGTCTCCGCATCGGGCCTCCGATCGAAGCAATTCTCGGAGATGAGTTCTTTAGTAAGACCCAAGAACACTCGAGCTTGTCTCCCCGTCAGGCCTCCGATCGAAGTTATTGTTAGAGATGAGTTCATTAGACAGACCCAAGAACGCTGGAGCTTGTCTTCGAGTCGGGCCTCCGATCGAAGCAATTTTCGGAGATTAGTTCTTTAGTAGGAAGACCTAGGAACGCTGGAGCTTGTCTCCGCGTCGGGCCTCCGATCGTAGCAATTCTTGGAGATGAGTTCTTTAGTAAGACCCAAGAACGCTGGAGCTTGTCTCCACGTCGGGCCTCCGATCGAAGCATTTCTCGGAGATGAGTTCTTTAGTAAGACCCAAGAACACTGGAGCTTGTCTCCGTGTCGGGCCTCCGATCGAAGCAATTCTCGGATATGAGTTCATTAGTAAGACCCAAGAACGCTGGAGTTTGTCTCTGCATCGGGCCTCCGATCGAAGCAATTCTCGGAGATGAGTTCTTTAGTAAGACCAAAGAACACTGGAGCTTGTCTCCCCGTCAGGCCTTCGATCGAAGAAATTGTTAGAGATGAGTTCATTAGACAGACCCAAGAATGCTGGAGCTTGTCTCCGCGTCGGGCCTCCGATCGAAGCAATTCTCGGAGATTAGTTCTTTAGTAAGACCCAAGAACGCTGGAGCTTGTCTCCGCGTCGGGCCTCCGATCGAAGCAATTCTCGGAGATGAGTTCTTTAGTAAGACCCAAGAACGATGGAGCTTGTCTTCGCGTCGGGCCTCCGATCGAAGCAATTCTCGGAGATAAGTTGTTTATTAAGGCCCAAGAACGCTGGAGCTTGTCTCTGCGTCAGGACTCCGATCGAAGCAATTCTCAGAGATGAGTTCTTTAGTATGCCCCAAGAACGCTGGAGCTTATCTCCACGTCGGGCCTCCGATCGAAGCAATTGTCAGAGATGAGTTCTTTAGTAAGACCCAAGAACGCTGGAGCTTATCTCCACGTCGGGCCTCCGATCGAAGCAATTTTCAGAGATGAGTTCTTTATTAAGACCCAAGAACGATGGAGCTTGTCTTCGAGTCGGGGCTCCGATCGAAGCAATTCTCGGAGATGAGTTCTTTAGTAAGACCCAAGAACGCTGGAGCTTGTCTTTGCGTCGGACCTCCGATCGAAGCAATTCTCAGAGATGAGTTCTTTAGTAAAACCCTAGAACGATAGAGCTTGTCTTCGCGTCGGGCCTCCGATCGAAGCAATTCTCAAAGATAAGTTGTTTAGTAAGGCCCGAGATCGCTGGTGCTTGTCTCTACGTCAGGACTCCGATCGAAGCAATGCTCAGAGATGAGTTCTTTAGAAAGACCCAAGAACGCAGGAGCTTATCTCCACGTCGGGCCTCCGATCGAAGCAATTCTCGGAGATGAGTTCTTTAATAAGACCCAAGATCAATAAAGCTTGTCTCCGCGTCGGGCCTCCGATCGAAGCAATTCTCAGAGATGAGTTCATTAGACAGACCCAAGAACGCTGGAGCTTGTCTCCGCGTCGGGCCTCCGATCGAAGCAATTCTCGGAGATGAGTTCTTTAGAAAGACCCAAGAACACTGGAGCTTGTCTCCGCGTGGGGCCTCCGATCGAAGCAATTCTCGGAGATGAGTTCATTAGTAAGACCCAAGAACGCTGGATCTTGTCTCCGCATCGGGCTTCCGATCGAAGAAATTCTCGGAGATGAGTTCTTTAGTAAGACCTAAGAACGCTGGAGCTTGTCTCAGCTTCGGGCCTCCGATCGAAGCATTTGTCGAAGATGAGTTCTTTAGTAAGACAAAAGAACGCTCGAGCTTGTCTCCGCTTCGGGCCTCCGATCGAAGCAATTCTCGGAGATGAGTTCTTTAGAAAGACCCAAGAACACTGGAGCTTGTCTCCGCGTGGGGCCTCCGATCGAAGCAATTCTCGGAGATGAGTTCATTAGTAAGACCCAAGAACGCTGGAGCTTGTCTCCGCGTTGGGACTCCGATCGAAGCAATTCTCGGAGATGAGTTCTTTAGTAAGACCCAAGAATGTTGGAGCTTATCTCCGCGTCGTGCCTCCTATCGAAGAAATTCTCATAGATGAGTTCTTTAGTAAGACCCAAGAACGCTTGAGCTTTCCTCCGCGTCGGGCCTCCGATCGAAGAAATTCTCGGAGATGAGTTCTTTAATAAGACCCAAGAACGCTGGTGCTTGTCTCCTCGTCGGGCCTCCGATCGAAGCAATTGTCGGAGATAAGTTCTTTACTAAGACCAAAGAACGCTGGAGCTTGTATCCGCGTCGGGCCTCCGATCGAAGCAATTCTCGGAGATGAGTTCTTTAGTAAGACCCAAGAACACTGGAGCTTGTCTCCGCGTGGGGCCTCCTATCGAAGCTATTCGCGGAGATGAGTTCATTAGTAAGACCCAAGAACGCTGGATCTTGTCTCCGCATCGGGCTTCCGATTGAAGAAATTCTCGGAGATGAGTTATTTAGGAAAACCTAAGAACGCTGGAGCTTGTCTCCGCGTCGGGCATCCGATCGAAGAAATTGTCGAAGATGAGTTCTTTAGTAAGACAAAAGAACGCTGGAGCTTGTCTCCACTTCGGGCCTCCGATCGAAGCATTTCTCGGAGATGAGTTCTTTAGTAAGACCCAAGAACACTGGAGCTTGTCTCCGTGTCGGGCCTCCGATCGAAGCAATTCTCGGAGATGAGTTCATTAGTAAGACCCAAGAACGCTGGAGTTTGTCTCCGCATCGGGCCTCCGATCGAAGCAATTCTCGGAGATGAGTTCTTTAGTAAGACCAAAGAACACTGGAGCTTGTCTCCCCGTCAGGCCTCCGATCGAAGAAATTGTTAGAGATGAGTTCATTAGACAGACCCAAGAATGCTAGAGCTTGTCTCCGCGTCGGGCCTCCGATCGAAGCAATTCTCGGAGATTAGTTCTTTAGTAAGACCCAAGAACGCTGGAGCTTGTCTCCGCGTCGGGCCTCCGATCGAAGCAATTCTCGGAGATGAGTTCTTTAGTAAGACCCAAGAACGATGGAGCTTGTCTTCGCGTCGGGCCTCCGTTCGAAGCAATTCTCGGAGATAAGTTGTTTATTAAGGCCCAAGAACGCTGGAGCTTGTCTCTGCGTCAGGACTCCGATCGAAGCAATTCTCAGAGATGAGTTCTTTAGTATGCCCCAAGAACGCTGGAGCTTATCTCCACGTCGGGCCTCCGATCAAAGCAATTGTCAGAGATGAGTTCTTTAGTAAGACCCAAGAACGCTGGAGCTTATCTCCACGTCGGGCCTCCGATCGAAGCAATTTTCAGAGATGAGTTCTTTATTAAGACCCAAGAACGATGGAGCTTGTCTTCGAGTCGGGGCTCCGATCGAAGCAATTCTCGGAGATGAGTTCTTTAGTAAGACCCAAGAACGCTGGAGCTTGTCTTTGCGTCGGACCTCCGATCGAAGCAATTCTCAGAGATGAGTTCTTTAGTAAAACCCAAGAACGATGGAGCTTGTCTTCGCGTCGGGCCTCCGATCGAAGCAATTCTCAAAGATAAGTTGTTTAGTAAGGCCCGAGATCGCTGGTGCTTGTCTCTACGTCAGGACTCCGATCGAAGCAATGCTCAAAGATGAGTTCTTTAGAAAGACCCAAGAACGCAGGAGCTTATCTCCACGTCGGGCCTCCGATCGAAGCAATTCTCGGAGATGAGTTCTTTAATAAGACCCAAGATCACTAAAGCTTGTCTCCGCGTCGGGCCTCCGATCGAAGCAATTCTCAGAGATGAGTTCATTAGACAGACCCAAGAACACTGGAGCTTGTCTCCGCGTCGGGCCTCCGATCGAAGCAATTCTCGGAGATGAGTTCTTTAGAAAGACCCAAGAACACTGGAGCTTGTCTCCGCGTGGGGCCTCCGATCGAAGCAATTCTCAGACATGAGTTCATTAGTAAGACCCAAGAACGCTGGATCTTGTCTCCGCATCGGGCTTCCGATCGAAGAAATTCTCGGAGATGAGTTCTTTAGTAAGACAAAAGAACGCTGGAGCTTGTCTCCACTTCGGGCCTCCGATCGAAGCATTTCTCGGAGATGAGTTCTTTAGTAAGACCCAAGAACACTGGAGCTTGTCTCCGTGTCGGGCCTCCGATCGAAGCAATTCTCGGAGATGAGTTCATTAGTAAGACCCAAGAACGCTGGAGTTTGTCTCCGCATCGGGCCTCCGATCGAAGCAATTCTCGGAGATGAGTTCTTTAGTAAGACCCAAGAACGCTAGAGCTTGTCTCCGCATCGGGCCTCCGATCGAAGCAATTCTCGGAGATGAGTTCTTTAGTAAGACCCAAGAACACTCGAGCTTGTCTCCCCGTCAGGCCTCCGATCGAAGTTATTGTTAGAGATGAGTTCATTAGACAGACCCAAGAACGCTGGAGCTTGTCTCCGAGTCGGGCCTCCGATCGAAGCAATTTTCGGAGATTAGTTCTTTAGTAGGAAGACCTAGGAACGCTGGAGCTTGTCTCCGCGTCGGGCCTCCGATCGTAGCAATTCTCGGAGATGAGTTCTTTAGTAAGACCCAAGAACGCTGGAGCTTGTCTCCACGTCGGGCCTCCGATCGAAGCAATTCTCAGAGATTAGTTCTTTAGTAAGACCCAAGAATGTTGGAGCTTATCTCCGCGTCGGGCCTCCGATCAAAGCAATTCTAATAGATGAGTTCTTTAGTAAGACCCAAGAACGCTTGATCTTTTCTCCGCGTCGGGCCTCCGATCGAAGAAATTCTCAGAGATGAGTTCTTTAGTAAGACCCAAGAACGCAAGTGCTTGTCTCCGCGTCGGGTCTCCGATCGAAGCAATTGTCGGAGATGAGTTCTTTAGTAAGACCAAAGAACGCTGGAGCTTGTCTCCGCGTCGGGCCTCCGATCAAAGAAATTCTCGGAGATGAGTTCTTTAATAAGACCCAAGGACGCTGGAACTAGTCTCTGCGTCAGGCCTCCGATCAAACCAATTCTAAGAGATTAGTTCTTTAGTAAGACCCAAGAATGTTGGAGCTTCTCTCTGCGTCGGGCCTCCTATCGAAGCAATTCTCAGAGATGAGTTCATTAGACAGACCCAAGAACGCTGGAGCTTGTCTCCGCGTCGGGCCTCCGATCGAAGCAATTCTCGGAGATGAGTTCTTTAGTAAGACCCAAGAACACTGGAGCTTGTCTCCGCGTGGGGCCTCCGATCGAAGCAATTTTCGGAGATGAGTTCATTAGTAAGACCCAAGAACGCAGGATCTTGTCTCCGCCTCGGGCTTCCAATCGAAGAAATTCTCGGAGATGAGTTCTTTAGTAAGACCTAAGAACGCTGGAGCTTTTCTCCGCGTCGGGCCTCCGATCGAAGAAATTCTCGGAGATGAGTTCTTTAATAAGACCCAAGGACGCTGGAACTAGTCTCTGCGTCAGGCCTCCGATCAAACCAATTCTAAGAGATTAGTTCTTTAGTAAGACCCAAGAACGCTGGAGCTTCTCTCTGCGTCGGGCCTCCTATCGAAGCAATTCTCAGAGATGAGTTCATTAGACAGACTCAAGAACGCTGGAGCTTGTCTCCGCGTCGGGCCTCCGATCGAAGAAATTCTCGGAGATGAGTTCTTTAGTAAGACCCAAGAACGCTGGAGCTTGTCTCTGCGTCGGGCCTCCGATCGAAGCAATTCTCGGAGATGAGTTCTTTAGAAAGACCCAAGAACGCTGGAGCTTGTCTCCGCATCGGGCCTCCGATCGAAGCAATTCTAGGAGATGAGTTCTTTAGTAAGACCTAAGAACACTGGAGCTTGTCTCCCCGTCTGGCCTCCGATTGAAGCAATTGTTAGAGATGAGTTCATTAGACAGACCCAAGAACGCTGGAGCTTGTCTCCGCGTCGGGCCTCCGATCGAAGCAATTCTCGGAGATGAGTTCTTTAGTAAGACCCAAGAACGATGGAGCTTGTCTTCGCGTCGGGCCTCCATTCGAAGCAATTCTCGGAGATAAGTTGTTTATTAAGGCCCAAGAACGCTGGAGCTTGTCTCTGCGTCAGGACTCCGATCGAAGCAATTCTCAGAGATGAGTTCTTTAGTATGCCCCAAGAACGCTGGAGCTTATCTCCACGTCGGGCCTCCGATCGAAGCAATTGTCAGAGATGAGTTCTTTAGTAAGACCCAAGAACGCTGGAGCTTATCTCCACGTCGGGCCTCCGATCGAAGCAATTTTCAAAGATGAGTTCTTTATTAAGACCCAAGAACGATGGAGCTTGTCTTCGAGTCGGGGCTCCGATCGAAGCAATTCTCGGAGATGAGTTCTTTAGTAAGACCCAAGAACGCTGGAGCTTGTCTTTGCGTCGGACCTCCGATCGAAGCAATTCTCAGAGATGAGTTCTTTAGTAAAACCCAAGAACGATGGAGCTTGTCTTCGCGTCGGGCCTCCGATCGAAGCAATTCTCAAAGATAAGTTGTTTAGTAAGGCCCGAGATCGCTGGTGCTTGTCTCTACGTCAGGACTCCGATCGAAGCAATGCTCAGAGATGAGTTCTTTAGAAAGACCCAAGAACGCAGGAGCTTATCTCCACGTCGGGCCTCCGATCGAAGCAATTCTCGGAGATGAGTTCTTTAGTAAGACCCAAGAACGCAAGTGCTTGTCTCCGCGTCGGGTCTCCGATCGAAGCAATTGTCGGAGATGAGTTCTTTAGTAAGACCAAAGAACGCTGGAGCTTGTCTCCGCGTCGGGCCTCCGATCAAAGAAATTCTCGGAGATGAGTTCTTTAATAAGACCCAAGGACGCTGGAACTAGTCTCTGCGTCAGGCCTCCGATCAAACCAATTCTAAGAGATTAGTTCTTTAGTAAGACCCAAGAACGCTGGAGCTTCTCTCTGCGTCGGGCCTCCTATCGAAGCAATTCTCAGAGATGAGTTCATTAGACAGACTCAAGAACGCTGGAGCTTGTCTCCGCGTCGGGCCTCCGATCGAAGCAATTCTCGGAGATGAGTTCTTTAGAAAGACCCAAGAACGCTGGAGCTTGTCTCCGCATCGGGCCTCCGATCGAAGCAATTCTCGGAGATGAGTTCTTTAGTAAGACCCAAGAACATTGGAGCTTGTCTCTGTGTCGGGCCTCCGATCGAAGCAATTCTCGGAGATGAGTTCATTAGTAAGACCCAAGAACGCTAGAGCATGTCTCCGCATCGGGCCTCCGATCGAAGCAATTCTCGGAGATGAGTTCTTTAGTAAGACCCAAGAACACTCGAGCTTGTCTCCCCGTCAGGCCTCCGATCGAAGTTATTGTTAGAGATGAGTTCATTAGACAGACCCAAGAACGCTGGAGCTTGTCTCCGAGTCGGGCCTCCGATCGAAGCAATTTTCGGAGATTAGTTCTTTAGTAGGAAGACCTAGGAACGCTGGAGCTTGTCTCCGCGTCGGGCCTCCGATCGTAGCAATTCTCGGAGATGAGTTCTTTAGTAAGACCCAAGAACGCTGGAGCTTGTCTCCACGTCGGGCCTCCGATCGAAGCAATTCTCAGAGATTAGTTCTTTAGTAAGACCCAAGAATGTTGGAGCTTATCTCCGCGTCGGGCCTCCGATCAAAGCAATTCTAATAGATGAGTTCTTTAGTAAGACCCAAGAACGCTTGATCTTTTCTCCGCGTCAGGCCTCCGATCGAAGAAATTCTCAGAGATGAGTTCTTTAGTAAGACCCAAGAACGCAAGTGCTTGTCTCCGCGTCGGGTCTCCGATCGAAGCAATTGTCGGAGATGAGTTCTTTAGTAAGACCAAAGAACGCTGGAGCTTGTCTCCGCGTCGGGCCTCCGATCAAAGAAATTCTCGGAGATGAGTTCTTTAATAAGACCCAAGGACGCTGGAACTAGTCTCTGCGTCAGGCCTCCGATCAAACCAATTCTAAGAGATTAGTTCTTTAGTAAGACCCAAGAATGTTGGAGCTTCTCTATGCGTCGGGCCTCCTATCGAAGCAATTCTCAGAGATGAGTTCATTAGACAGACCCAAGAACGCTGGAGCTTGTCTCCGCATCGGGCCTCCGATCGAAGCAATTCTCGGAGATGAGTTCTTTAGTAAGACCCAAGAACACTGGAGCTTGTCTCCGCGTGGGGCCTCCGATCGAAGCAATTCTCGGAGATGAGTTCATTAGTAAGACCCAAGAACGCAGGATCTTGTCTCCGCCTCGGGCTTCCAATCGAAGAAATTCTCGGAGATGAGTTCTTTAGTAAGACCTAAAAACGCCGGAGCTTTTCTCCGCGTCGGGCCTCCGATCGAAGAAATTCTCGGAGATGAGTTCTTTAGTAAGACCCAAGAACGCTGGAGCTTGTCTCCACGTCGGGCCTCCGATCGAAGCAATTCTCAGAGATTAGTTCTTTAGTAAGACCCAAGAATGTTGGAGCTTATCTCTGCGTCGGGCCTCCGATCAAAGCAATTCTAATAGATGAGTTCTTTAGTAAGACCCAAGAACGCTTGATCTTTTCTCCGCGTCGGGCCTCCGATCGAAGAAATTCTCAGAGATGAGTTCTTTAGTAAGACCCAAGAACGCAAGTGCTTGTCTCCGCGTCGGGTCTCCGATCGAAGCAATTGTCGGAGATGAGTTCTTTAGTAAGACCAAAGAACGCTGGAGCTTGTCTCCGCGTCGGGCCTCCGATCAAAGAAATTCTCGGAGATGAGTTCTTTAATAAGACCCAAGGACGCTGGAACTAGTCTCTGCGTCAGGCCTCCGATCAAACCAATTCTAAGAGATTAGTTCTTTAG
The DNA here is from genome assembly GCA_037127255.1 of Persicaria tinctoria. Classification (NCBI taxonomy): domain Eukaryota; kingdom Viridiplantae; phylum Streptophyta; class Magnoliopsida; order Caryophyllales; family Polygonaceae; genus Persicaria; species Persicaria tinctoria. Next base: position 46,115,237 of record JBANSL010000013.1, read on the forward strand.
TAAGACCCAAGAACGCTGGATCTTCTCTCTGCGTCGGGCCTCCTATCGAAGCAATTCTCAGAGATGAGTTCATTAGACAGACTCAAGAACGCTGGAGCTTGTCTCCGCGTCGGGCCTCCGATCGAAGCAATTCTCGGAGATGAGTTCTTTAGAAAGACCCAAGAACGCTGGAGCTTGTCTCCGCATCGGGCCTCCGATCGAAGCAATTCTCGGAGATGAGTTCTTTAGTAAGACCCAAGAACATTGGAGCTTGTCTCTGTGTCGGGCCTCCGATCGAAGCAATTCTCGGAGATGAGTTCATTAGTAAGACCCAAGAACGCTAGAGCTTGTCTCCACATCGGGCCTCCGATCGAAGCAATTCTCGGAGATGAGTTCTTTAGTAAGACCCAAGAACACTCAAGCTTGTCTCCCCGTCAGGCCTCCGATCGAAGTTATTGTTAGAGATGAGTTCATTAGACAGACCCAAGAACGCTGGAGCTTGTCTCCGAGTCGGGCCTCCGATCGAAGCAATTTTCGGAGATTAGTTCTTTAGTAGGAAGACCTAGGAACGCTGGAGCTTGTCTCCGCGTCAGGCCTCCGATCGTAGCAATTCTCGGAGATGAGTTCTTTAGTAAGACCCAAGAACGCTGGAGCTTGTCTCCACGTCGGGCCTCCGATCGAAGCAATTCTCAGAGATTAGTTCTTTAGTAAGACCCAAGAATGTTGGAGCTTATCTCCGCGTCGGGCCTCCGATCAAAGCAATTCTAATAGATGAGTTCTTTAGTAAGACCCAAGAACGCTTGATCTTTTCTCCGCGTCGGGCCTCCGATCGAAGAAATTCTCAGAGATGAGTTCTTTAGTAAGACCCAAGAACGCAAGTGCTTGTCTCCGCGTCGGGTCTCCGATCGAAGCAATTGTCGGAGATGAGTTCTTTAGTAAGACCAAAGAACGCTGGAGCTTGTCTCCGCGTCGGGCCTCCGATCAAAGAAATTCTCGGAGATGAGTTCTTTAATAAGACCCAAGGACGCTGGAACTAGTCTCTGCGTCAGGCCTCCGATCAAACCAATTCTAAGAGATTAGTTCTTTAGTAAGACCCAAGAACGCTGGAGCTTGTCTCCGCGTGGGGCCTCCGATCGAAGCAATTCTCAGAGATGAGTTCATTAGACAGACCCAAGAACGCTGGAGCTTGTCTCCGCGTCGGGCCTCCGATCGAAGCAATTCTCGGAGATGAGTTCTTTAGTAAGACCCAAGAACACTGGAGCTTGTCTCCGCGTGGGGCCTCCGATCGAAGCAATTTTCGGAGATGAGTTCATTAGTAAGACCCAAGAACGCAGGATCTTGTCTCCGCCTCGGGCTTCCAATCGAAGAAATTCTCGGAGATGAGTTCTTTAGTAAGACCTAAGAACGCCGGAGCTTTTCTCCGCGTCGGGCCTCCGATCGAAGAAATTCTCGGAGATGAGTTCTTTAGTAAGACCCAAGAACGCTGGAGCTTATCTCCACGTCGGGCCTCCGATCCAAGCAATTGTAAGAGATGAGTTCTTTAGTAAGACCCAAGAACGTTGGAGCTTATCTTCACGTCGGGCCTCCGATCGAAACAATTGTCAGAGATGAGTTCTTTAGTAAGACCCAAGAACGTTGGAGCTTGTCTTCGAGTCGGGGCTCCGATCGAAGCAATTCTCGGAGATGAGTTCTTTAGTAAGACCCAAGAACGCTGGAGCTTGTCTTTGTGTCGGACCTCCGATCGAAGCAATTCTCAGAGATGAGTTCTTTAGTAAGACTCAAGAACGATGGAGCTTGTCTTCGCGTCGGGCCTCCGATCGAAGCAATTCTCAAAGATAAGTTGTTTAGTAAGGCCCGAGAACGCTGGTGCTTGTCTCTACGTCAAGAGTCCGATCGAAGCAATTCTCAGAGATGAGTTCTTTAGTAAGACCCAAGAACGCTGGAGCTTATCTTCACGTCGGGCCTCCGATCGAAGCAATTCTCGGAGATGAGTTCTTTAATAAGACACAAGAACACCGAAGCTTGTCTCCGCGTCGGGCCTCCGATCGAAGCAATTCTCAGAGATGAGTTCATTAGACAGACCCAAGAACGCTGGAGCTTGTCTCTGCGTCGGGCCTCCGATCGAAGCAATTCTCGGAGATGAGTTCTTTAGTAAGACCCAAGAACACTGGAGCTTGTCTCCGCGTGGGGCCTCCGATCGAAGCAATTCTCGGAGATGAGTTCATTAGTAAGACCCAAGAACGCTGGATCTTGTCTCCGCATCGGGCTTCCGATCGAAGAAATTCTCGGAGATGAGTTCTTTAGTAAGACCTAAGAACGCTAGAGCTTGTCTCCGCGTCGGGCCTCCGATCGAAGCAATTCTCGGAGATGAGTTCTTTAGTAAGACCTAAGAACGCTGGAGCTTGTCTCCGCGTCGGGCCTCCTATCGAAGCAATTCTTGGAGATTAGTTCTTTAGTAAGACCCAAGAATGTTGGAGCTTATCTCCGCGTCGGGCCTCCGATCAAAGCAATTCTAATAGATGAGTTCTTTAGTAAGACCCAAGAACGCTTGAGCTTTTCTCCGCGTCGGGCCTCCGATCGAAGAAATTCTCAGAGATGAGTTCTTTAGTAAGACCCAAGAACGCAAGTGCTTGTCTCCGCGTCGGGTCTCCGATCGAAGCAATTGTCGGAGATGAGTTCTTTAGTAAGACCAAAGAACGCTGGAGCTTGTCTCCGCGTCGGGCCTCCGATCGAAGAAATTCTCGGAGATGTGTTCTTTAATAAGACCCAAGGACGCTGGAACTAGTCTCTGCGTCAGGCCTCCGATCAAACCAATTCTAAGAGATTAGTTCTTTAGTAAGACCCAAGAACGCTGGAGCTTCTCTCCGCGTCGGGCCTCCTATCGAAGCAATTCTCAGAGATGAGTTCCTTAGTAAGACCCAAGAACGCTGGAGCTTGTCTTCGAGTCGGGCCTCCGATCGAAGCAATTCTCGGAGATGAGTTCTTTAGTAAGACACAAGAACACCGAAGCTTGTCTCCGCGTCGGGCCTCCGATCGAAGCAATTCTCAGAGATGAGTTCATTAGACAGACCCAAGAACGCTGGAGCTTGTCTCTGCGTCGGGCCTCCGATCGAAGCAATTCTCGGAGATGAGTTCTTTAGTAAGACCCAAGAACACTGGAGCTTGTCTCCGCGTGGGGCCTCCGATCGAAGCAATTCTCGGAGATGAGTTCATTAGTAAGACCCAAGAACGCTGGATCTTGTCTCCGCATCGGGCTTCCGATCGAAGAAATTCTCGGAGATGAGTTCTTTAGTAAGACCTAAGAACGCTAGAGCTTGTCTCCGCGTCGGGCCTCCGATCGAAGCAATTCTCGGAGATGAGTTCTTTAGTAAGACCTAAGAACGCTGGAGCTTGTCTCCGCGTCGGGCCTCCTATCGAAGCAATTCTTGGAGATTAGTTCTTTAGTAAGACCCAAGAATGTTGGAGCTTATCTCCGCGTCGGGCCTCCGATCAAAGCAATTCTAATAGATGAGTTCTTTAGTAAGACCCAAGAACGCTTGAGCTTTTCTCCGCGTCGGGCCTCCGATCGAAGAAATTCTCAGAGATGAGTTCTTTAGTAAGACCCAAGAACGCAAGTGCTTGTCTCCGCGTCGGGTCTCCGATCGAAGCAATTGTCGGAGATGAGTTCTTTAGTAAGACCAAAGAACGCTGGAGCTTGTCTCCGCGTCGGGCCTCCGATCGAAGAAATTCTCGGAGATGTGTTCTTTAATAAGACCCAAGGACGCTGGAACTAGTCTCTGCGTCAGGCCTCCGATCAAACCAATTCTAAGAGATTAGTTCTTTAGTAAGACCCAAGAACGCTGGAGCTTCTCTCCGCGTCGGGCCTCCTATCGAAGCAATTCTCAGAGATGAGTTCCTTAGTAAGACCCAAGAACGATGGAGCTTGTCTTTGAGTCGGGCCTCCGATCGAAGCAATTCTCGGAGATGAGTTCTTTAGTAAGACCCAAGAACGATGGAGCTTGTCTTCGTGTCGGGCCTCCGATCGAAACAATTCTCGGAGATGAGTTCTTTAGTAAGACCCAAGAAAACTGGAGCTTGTCTCCGCGTCGGGCCTCTGATCAAAGCAATTCTCGGAGATTAGTTCTTTAGTAAGACCCAAGAACGCTAGAGCTTTTCTCCGCGTCGGGCCTCCGATCGAATCAATTCTCAGACATGAGTTCTTTAGTAAGACCCAAGAGAGATGGAGATTGTCTTTGAGTCGGGCCTCCGATCGAAGCAATTCTCGGAGATGAGTTCTTTAGTCAGACCCAAGAACGATGGAGCTTATCTTCACATCGGGCCTCTGATCGAAGAAATTCTCGGAGATGAGTTCTTTAATATGACCTAAGAACACTGAAGCTTGTCTCCGCGTCGGGCCTCCGATCGAAGCAATTCTCAAAGATGAGTTCATTAGACAGACCCAAGAACGCTGGAGCTTGTCTCCGCGTCGGGCCTCCGATCGAAGCAATTCTCGGAGATAAGTTCTTTAGTAAGACCCAAGAACGCTGGAGCCTGTCTCCGCGTCGGGCCTTCGATCGAAGCAATTCTTGGAGTTTAGTTCTTTAGTAAGACCCAAGAATGTTGGAGCTTATCTCCGCGTCGGGCCTCCGATCAAAGCAATTCTAATAGATGAGTTCTTTAGTAAGACCCAAGAACGCTTGAGCTTTTCTCCGCGTCGGGGCTCCGATCGAAGAAATTCTCAGAGATGAGTTCTTTAGTAAGACCCAAGAACGCAAGTGCTTGTCTCCGCGTCGGGTCTCCGATCGAAGCAATTGTCATAGATGAGTTCTTTAGTAAGACCCAAGAACGATGGAGCTTGTCTTCGTGTCGGGCCTCCAATCGAAACAATTCTCGAAGATGAGTTCTTTAGTAAGACCCAAGAAAACTAGAGCTTGTCTCCGCGTCAGGCCTCCGATCGAATCAATTCTCAGACATGAGTTCTTTAGTAAGACCCAAGAGAGATGGAGATTGTCTTTGAGTCGGGCCTCCAATCGAAGCAATTCTCGGAGATGAGTTCTTTAGTCAGACCCAAGAACGATGGAGCTTGTCATTGCGTCCGGACTCCGATCGAAGCAATTCTCATAGATGAGTTCTTTATTAAGACCCAATAACAATGGAGCTTTTCTTTGCGTCGGGCCTCCGATCGAAGCAATTCTCGGAGATGAGTTCTTTAGTAAAACCCAAGAACGATGGAGCTTGTCTCCGCGTCGGGCCTCCGATCGAAGCAATTCTCGGAGATGAATTCTTTAGTAAGACGTAAGAACGCTGGAGCTTGTCTCCGCGTCGGGCCTCCGATCGAAGCAATTGTTAGAGATGAGTTCATAAGACAGACCCAAGAACGCTGGAGCTTGTCTCCGATTCGGGCCTCTGATCGAAGCAATTCTCGGAGATTAGTTCTTTAGTAAGACCCAAGAACGCTGGAGCTTGTCTCCGCGTCAGGCCTCCGATCGAAGCAATTCTCGGAGATGAGTTCTTTAGTAAGACCCAAGAACGCTGGAGCTTGTCTCCGCGTCGGGCCTCCGATCGAAGCAATTCTTGGAGATGAGTTCTTTAGTAAAACCCGAGAACGCTGGAGCTTGTCTCCGCGTCGGGCCTCCGATCGAAGCAATTGTTAGAGATGAGTTCATTAGACAGACCCAAGAACGCTGGAGCTTGTCTCCGCGTCAGGCCTCCGATCGAAGCAATTCTCAGAGATGAGTTCTTTAGTAAGACCCACGAACACTGGAGCTTGTCTCCGCGTGGGGCCTCTGATCGAGGCAATTCTCGGAGATGAGTTCATTAGTAAGACCCAAGAACGCTGGATCTTGTCTCCGCCTCGGGCTTCCGATCGAAGAAATTCTCGGAGATGAGTTCTTTAGTATTACCTAAGAAGGCTGGAGCTTGTCTCCGCGTCGGGCCTCCGATCGAAGCAATTGTCGAAGATGAGTTCTTTAGTAAGACAAAAGAACGCTGGAGCTTGTCTCCGCTTCGGGCCTCCGATCGAAGCAATTCTCGGAGATGAGTTCTTTAGTAAGACCCAAGAACATTGGAGCTTGTCTCTGTGTCGGGCCTCGGATTGAAGCAATTCTCGGAGATGAGTTCATTAGTAAGACCCAAGAACGCGAGAGCTTGTCTCCGCATCGGCCCTCCGATCGAAGCAATTCTCGGAGATGAGTTCTTTAGTAAGACCCAAGAACACTGGAGCTTGTCTCCCCGTCAGGCCTCCGATCGAAGCAATTGTTAGAGATGAGTTCATTAGACAGACCCAAGAATGCTGGAGCTTGTCTCCGAGTCGGGCCTCCGATCGAAGCAATTCTCGGAGATTAGTTCTTTAGTAAGACCCAAGAACGCTGGAGCTTGTCTCCGCGTCGGGCCTCCGATCGAAGCAATTCTCGGAGATGAGTTCTTTAGTAAGACCCATGAACGCTAGAGCTTGTCTCCCCGTCAGGCCTCCGATCGAAGAATTTGTTTGAGATGAGTTCATTAGACAGACCCAAGAACGCTAGAGCTTGTCTCTACGTCAGGCCTCCGATCGAAGCAATTCTCGGAGATGAGTTCATTAGTAAGACCCAAGAACGCTGGATCTTGTCTCCGCTTCGGGCCTCCGATCGAAGCAATTCTCGGAGATGAGTTCATTAGTAAGACCCAAGAACGCTGGATCTTGTTTCCGCCTCGGGCTTCCGATCGAAGAAATTCTCGGAGATGAGTTCTTTAGTATTACCTAAGAACGCTGGAGCTTGTCTCCGCGTCGGGCCTCCGATCGAAGCAATTGTCGAAGATGAGTTCTTTAGTAAGACAAAAGAACGCTGGAGCTTGTCTCTGCTTCGGGCCTCCGATCGAAGCAATTCTCGGAGATGAGTTCTTTAGTAAGACCCAAGAACACTGGAGCTTGTCTCCGTGTCGGGCCTCCGATCGAAGCAATTCTCGTAGATGAGTTCATTAGTAAGACCCAAGAACGCTGGAGCTTGTCTCTACATCGGGCCTCCGATCGATGCAATTCTCGAAGATGAGTTCTTTAGTAAGACCTAAGAACACTGGAGCTTGTCTCCCCGTCAGGCCTCCGATCGAAGCAATTGTTAGAGATGAGTTCATTAGACAGACCCAAGAACGCTGGAGCTTGTCTCCGCGTCGGGCCTCCGATCGAAGCAATTCTCAGAGATTAGTTCTTTAGTAAGACCCAATAACGCTGGAGCTTGTCTCCGCGTCGGGCCTCCGATCGAAGCCATTCTCAGAGATGAGTTCTTTAGTAAGACCCAAAAATGATGGAGCTTGTCTTCGCGTCGGGCCTCCGATCGAAGCAATTCTCGGAGATAAGTTGTTTATTAAGGCCCAAGAACGCTGGAGCTTGTCTCTGCGTCAGGACTCCGATCGAAGCAATTCTCAGAGATGAGTTCTTTAGTAAGCCCCAAGAATGCTGGAGCTTATCTTCACGTCGGGACTCCGATCGAAGCAATTGTCAGAGATGAGTTCTTTAGTAAGACCCAAGAACGCTGGAGCTTATCTCCACGTCGGGCCTCCGATCGAAGCAATTGTCAGAGATGAGTTCTTTAGTAAGACCCAAGAACGATGGAGCTTATCTTCGAGTCAGGGCTCCGATCGAAGCAATTCTCAGAGATGAGTTCTATAGTAAGACCCAAGAACGCTGGAGCTTGTCTTTGCGTCGGACCTCCAATCGAAGCAATTCTCAGAGATGAGTGCTTTAGTAAAACCCAAGAACGATGGAGCTTGTCTTCGCGTCGGGCCTCCGATCGAAGCAATTCTCAGAGATGAGTTGTTTAGTAAGGCCCGAGATCGCTGGTGCTCATCTCTACGTCAGGACTCCGATCGAACCAATGCTCAGAGATGAGTTCTTTAGTAAAACCCAAGAACGCTGGAACTTATCTCCACGTCGGGCCTCCGATCGAAGCAATTCTCGGAGATGAGTTCTTTAATAAGACCCAAGAACACTGAAGCTTGTCTCCTCGTCGGGCCTCCGATCAAAGCAATTCTCAGAGATGAGTTCATTAGACAGACCCAAGATCGCTGGTGCTTGTCTCCACGTCGGGCCTCCGATCGAAGCAATTGTCAGAGATGAGTTCTTTAGTAAGACCCAAGAACGATGGAGCTTATCTTCGAGTCAGGGCTCCGATCGAAGCAATTCTCAGAGATGAGTTCTATAGTAAGACCCAAGAACGCTGGAGCTTGTCTTTGCGTCGGACCTCCAATCGAAGCAATTCTCAGAGATGAGTGCTTTAGTAAAACCCAAGAACGATGGAGCTTGTCTTCGCGTCGGGCCTCCGATCGAAGCAATTCTCAGAGATGAGTTGTTTAGTAAGGCCCGAGATCGCTGGTGCTCATCTCTACGTCAGGACTCCGATCGAACCAATGCTCAGAGATGAGTTCTTTAGTAAAACCCAAGAACGCTGGAACTTATCTCCACGTCGGGCCTCCGATCGAAGCAATTCTCGGAGATGAGTTCTTTAATAAGACCCAAGAACACTGAAGCTTGTCTCCTCGTCGGGCCTCCGATCAAAGCAATTCTCAGAGATGAGTTCATTAGACAGACCCAAGATCGCTGGTGCTTGTCTCTACGTCAGGAATCCGATCGAAGCAATGCTCAGAGATGAGTTCTTTAGTAAGACCCAAGAACACTGGAGCATGTCTCCGCGTGGGGCCTCCGATCGAAGCAATTCTCGGAGTTGAGTTCATTAGTAAGACCCAAGAACGCTAGATCTTGTCTCCGCATCGGGCTTCCGATCGAAGAAATTCTCGGAGATGAGTTCTTTAGTAAGACCCAAGAACATTGGAGCTTGTCTCTGTGTCGGGCCTCCGATCGAAGCAATTCTCGGAGATGAGTTCATTAGTAAGACCCAAGAACGCTGGAGCTTGTCTCCGCATCGGGCCTCCGATCGAAGCAATTCTCGGAGATGAGTTCTTTAGTAAGACCCAAGAACACTGGAGCTTGTCTCCCCGTCAGGCCTCTAATCGAAGTAATTGTTAGAGATGAGTTCATTAGACAGACCCAAGAACGCTGAAGCTTGTCTCCGAGTCGGGCCTCCGATCGAAGCAATTCTCGGAGATTAGTTCTTTAGTATGACCCAAGAACGCTGGAGCTTGTCTCCGCGTCGGGCCTCCGATCGAAGCAATTCTCGGAGATGAGTTCTTTAGTAAGGCCCAAGAACGCTGGAGCTTGTCTTTGCGTCAGACCTCCGATCGAAGCAATTCTCAGAGATGAGTTCTTTAGTAAGACCCAAGAACGATGGAGCTTGTCTTCGCGTCGGGCCTCCGATCGAAGCAATTCTCAAAGATAATTTGTTTAGTAAGGCCCGAGAACGCTGGTGCTTGTCTCTACGTCAGGAGTCCGATCGAAGCAATTCTAAGAGATGAGTTCTTTAGTAAGACCCAAGAACGCTGGAGCTTATCTCCACGTCGGGCCTCCGATCGAAGCAATTCTCGTAGATGAGTTCTTTAATAAGACCCAAGAACACTGAATCTTGTCTCCGCGTCGGGCCTCCGATCGAAGCAATTCTCAGAGATGAGTTCATTAGACAGACCCAAGAACGCTGGAGCTTGTCTCCGCGTCGGGCCTCCGATCGAAGCAATTCTCGGAGATGAGTTCTTTAGTAAGACCCAAGAACACTGGAGCTTGTCTCCGTGTGGGGCCTCCGATCGAAGCAATTCTCGGAGATGAGTTCATTAGTAAGACCCAAGAACGCTGGATCTTGTCTCCGCATCGGGCTTCCGATCGAAGCAATTCTCGGAGATGAGTTCTTTAGTAAGACCTAAGAACGCTGGAGCTTGTCTCCGCGTCGGGCCTCCGATCGAAGCAATTGTCGAAGATGAGTTCTTTAGTAAGACAAAAGAACGCTGGAGCTTGTCTCCGCTTCGGGCCTCCGATCGAAGCAATTCTCGGAGATGAGTTCTTTAGTAAGACCCAAGAACATTGGAGCTTGTCTCTGTGTTCGGCCTCCGATCGAAGCAATTCTCGGAGATGAGTTCATTAGTAAGACCCAAGAACGCTGGAGCTTGTCTCCGCATCGGGCCTCCGATCGAAGCAATTCTCGGAGATGAGTTCTTTAGTAAGACCCAAGAGCACTGGAGCTTGTCTCCCCGTCAGGCCTCCGATCGAAGCAATTGTTAGAGATGAGTTCATTAGACAGACCCAAGAACGCTGGAGCTTGTCTCCGAGTCGTGCCTCCGATCGAAGCAATTCTCGGAGATTAGTTCTTTAGTAAGACCCAAGAACGCTGGAGCTTGTCTCCGCGTCGGGCCTCCGATCGAAGCAATTCTCGGAGATGAGTTCTTTAGTAAGACCCAAGAACGCTGGAGCTTGTCTCCGCGTCGGTCCTCCGATCGAAGCAATTGTTAGAGATGAGTTCATAAGACAGACCCAAGAACGCTGGAGCTTGTCTCCGAGTCGGGCCTCCGATCGAAGCAATTCTCGGAGATTAGTTCTTTAGTAAGACCCAAGAACGTTGGAGCTTGTCTCCGCGTCGGGCCTCCGATCGACGCAATTCTCGGAGATGAGTTCTTTAGTAAGACCCATGAACACTGGAGCTTGTCTCCGCGTCGGGCCTCCGATCGAAGCAATTCTCGGAGATGAGTTCTTTAGTAAGACCCATGAACGCTAGAGCTTGTCTCCCCGTCAGGCCTCCGATCGAAGAATTTGTTTGAGATGAGTTCATTAGACAGACCCAAGAACGCTGGAGGTTGTCTTTACGTCAGGCCTCCGATCGAAGCAATTCTCGGAGATGAGTTCTTTAGTAAGACCCAAGAACGCTGGAGCTTGTCTCCGCTTCGGGCCTCCGATCGAAGCAATTCTCGGAGATGAGTTCTTTAGTAAAACCCAAGAACGCATGAGCTTGTCTCCGCGCCGGGCCTCCGATCGAAGCAATTGTTAGAGATGAGTTCATTAGACAGACCCAAGAACGCTGGAGCTTGTCTCCGCGTCGGGCCTCCGATCGAAGCAATTCTCGGAGATGAGTTCTTTAGTAAGACCCACGAACACTGGAGCTTGTCTCTGCGTGGGGCCTCCGATCGAGGCTATTCTCGGAGATGAGTTCATTAGTAAGACCCAAGAACGCTGGATCTTGTCTCCGCCTTGGGCTTCCGATCGATGAAATTCTTGGAGATGAGTTCTTTAGTAAGACCTAAGAACACTGGAGCTTGTCTCCGCGTCGGGCCTCCGATCGAAGCAATTGTCGAAGATGAGTTCTTTAGTAAGACAAAAGAACGCTGGAGCTTGTCTCCGCTTCGGGCCTCCGATCGAAGCAATTCTCGGAGATGAGTTCTGTAGTAAGACCCAAGAACATTGGAGCTTGTCTCTGTATCGGGCCTCCGATCGAAGCAATTCTCGGAGATGAGTTCATTAGTAAGACCCAAGAACGCTGGAGCTTGTCTCCGCATCGGGCCTCCGATCGAAGCAATTCTCGGAGATGAGTTCTTTAGTAAGACCCAAGAACACTGGAGCTTGTCTCCCCGTCAGGCCTCCGATCGAAGCAATTGTTAGAGATGAGTTCATTAGACAGACCCAAGAACGCTGGAGCTTGTCTCTGAGTCGGGCCTCCGATCGAAGCAATTCTCGGAGATTAGTTCTTTAGTAAGACCCAAGAACGCTGGAGCTTGTCTCCGCGTCGGGCCTCCGATCGAAGCAATTCTCGGAGATGAGTTCTTTAGTAAGACCTAAGAACGCTAGAGCTTGTCTCCCCGTCAGGCCTCCAATCGAAGAATTTGTTAGAGATGAGTTCATTAGACAGACCCAAGAACGCTGGAGCTTGTCTTTGCGTCGGGCCTCCGATCGAAGCAATTCTCTGAGATGAATTCTTTAGTAAAACCCAAGAACGCTGGAGCTTGTCTCCGCTTCGGGCCTCCAATCGAAGCAATTCTCGGAGATGAGTTCATTAGTAAGACCCAAGAACGCTGGATCTTGTCTCTGCCTCGGGCTTCCGATCGAAGAAATTCTTGGAGATGAGTTCTTTTGTAAGACCTAAGAACACTGGAGCTTGTCTCCGCGTCGGGCATCCGATCGAAGTAATTGTCGAAGATGAGTTCTTTAGTAAGACAAAAGAACGCTGCAGCTTGTCTCCGCGTCGGGCCTCCGATCGAAGCAATTCTCGGAGATGAGTTCTTTAGTAAGACCCAAGATTATTGGAGCTTGTCTCTGTGTCGGGCCTCCGATCGAAGCAATTGTTAGAGATGAGTTCATAAGACAGACCCAAGAACGCTGGAGCTTGTCTCCGAGTCGGGCCTCCGATCGAAGCAATTCTCGGAGATTAGTTCTTTAGTAAGACCCAAGAACGCTGGAGCTTGTCTCCGCGTCGGACCTCCGATCGAAGCAATTCTCGGAGATGAGTTCTTTAGTAAGACCCAAGAACGCTGGAGCTTGTCTCCGCGTCAGGCCTCCGATCGAAGCAATTCTCGGAGATGAGTTCTTTAGTAAAACCCAAGAACGCTGGAGCTTGTCTCCGCGTCGGGCCTCCGATCGAAGCAATTCTCGGATATGAGTTCTTTAGTAAGACCCACGAACACTGGAGCTTGTCTCTGCGTGGGGCCTCCGATCGAGGCTATTCTCGGAGATGAGTTCATAAGTAAGACCCAAGAACGCTGGATCTTGTCTCCGCCTCGGGCTTCCGATCGAAGAAATTCTTGGAGATGAGTACTTTAGTAAGACCTAAGAACACTGGAGCTTGTCTCCGCGTCGGGCCTCCGATCGAAGCAATTGTCGAAGATGAGTTCTTTAGTAAGACAAAAGAACGCTGGAGCTTGTCTCCGCTTCGGGCCTCCGATCGAAGCAATTCTCGGAGATGAGTTCTTTAGTAAGACCCAAGAACATTGGAGCTTGTCTCTGTGTCGGGCCTCCGATCAAAGCAATTCTCGGAGATGAGTTCATTAGTAAGACCCAAGAACGCTGGAGCTTGTCTCCGCATCGGGCCTCTGATCGAAGCAATTCTCGGAGATGAGTTCTTTAGTAAGACCCAAGAACACTGGAGCTTGTCTCCCCGTCAGGCCTCCGATCGAAGCAATTGTTAGAGATGAGTTCATTAGACAGACCCAAGAACGCTGGAGCTTGTCTCCGAGTCGGGCCTCCGATCGAAGCAATTCTCGGAGATTAGTTCTTTAGTAAGACCCAAGAACGCTGGAGCTTGTCTCCGCGTCGGGCCTCCGATCGAAGCAATTCTCGGAGATGAGTTCTTTAGTAAGACCCAAGAACGCTGGAGCTTGTCTTCGAGTCGGGGCTCCGATCGAAGCAATTCTCGGAGATGAGTTCTTTAGTAAGACCCAAGAACGCTGAAGCTTGTCTTTGCGTCGGACCTCCGATCGAAGCAATTCTCAGAGATGAGTTCTTTAGTAAGACTCAAGAACGATGGAGCTTGTCTCCGCGTGGGGCCTCCGATCGAAGCAATTCTCAGAGATGAGTTCATTAGACAGACCCAAGAACGCTAGAGCTTGTCTCCGCGTCGGGCCTCCGATCGAAGCAATTCTCGGAGATGAGTTCTTTAGTAAGACCTAAGAACGCTGGAGCTTGTCTCCGCGTCGGGCCTCCGATCGAAGCAATTCTTGGAGATTAGTTCTTTAGTAAGACCCAAGAATGTTGGAGCTTATCTCCGCGTCGGGCCTCCGATCAAAGCAATTCTAATAGATGAGTTCTTTAGTAAGACCCAAGAACGCTTGATATTTTCTCCGCGTCGGGCCTCCGATCGAAGAAATTCTCAGAGATGAGTTCTTTAGTAAGACCCAAGAACGCAAGTGCTTGTCTCCGCGTCGGGTCTCCGATCGAAGCAATTGTCGGAGATGAGTTCTTTAGTAAGACCAAAGAACGCTGGAGCTTGTCTCCGCGTCGGGCCTCCGATCGAAGAAATTCTCGGAGATGTGTTCTTTAATAAGACCCAAGGACGCTGGAACTAGTCTCTGCGTCAGGCCTCCGATCAAACCAATTCTAAGAGATTAGTTCTTTAGTAAGACCCAAGAACGCTGGAGCTTCTCTCCGCGTCGGGCCTCCAATCGAAGCAATTCTCAGAGATGAGTTCCTTAGTAAGACCCAAGAACGATGGAGCTTGTCTTCGAGTCGGGCCTCCGATCGAAGCAATTCTCGGAGATGAGTTCTTTAGTAAGACCCAAGAACGATGGAGCTTGTCTTTGCGTCAGGCCTCCGATCGAAACAATTGTCATAGATGAGTTCTTTAGTAAGACCCAAGAACGATGGAGCTTGTCTTCGTGTCGGGCCTCCGATCGAAATAATTCTCGGAGATGAGTTCTTTAGTAAGACCCAAGAAAACTGGAGCTTGTCTCCGCGTCGGGCCTCTGATCAAAGCAATTCTCGGAGATTAGTTCTTTAGTAAGACCCAAGAACGCTAGAGCTTTTCTCCGCGTCGGGCCTCCAATCGAATCAATTCTCAGACATGAGTTCTTTAGTAAGACCCAAGAGAGATGGAGATTGTCTTTGAGTCGGGCCTCCGATCGAAGCAATTCTCGGAGATGAGTTCTTTAGTCAGACCCAAGAACGATGGAGCTTTTCTTCACGTCGGGCCTCTGATCGAAGAAATTCTCGGAGATGAGTTCTTTAATAAGACCTAAGAACACTGAAGCTTGTCTCCGCGTCGGGCCTCCGATCGAAGCAATTCTCCGAGATGAGTTCATTAGACAGACCCAAGAACGCTGGAGCTTGTCTCCGCGTCGGGCCTCCGATCGAAGCAATTCTCGGAGATGAGTTCTTTAGTAAGACCCAAGAACACTGGAGCTTGTCTCCGCGTGGGGCCTCCGATCGAAGCAATTCTCGGAGATGAGTTCATTAGGAAGACCCAAGAACGCTGGATCTTGTCTCCGCATCGGGCTTCCGATCGAAGAAATTCTCGGAGATGAGTTCTTTAGTAAGACCTAAGAACGCTGGAGCTTGTCTCCGCGTCGGGCCTCCGATCGAAGCAATTCTCGGAGATAAGTTCTTTAGTAAGACCCAAGAACGCTGGAGCCTGTCTCCGCGTCGGGCCTTCGATCGAAGCAATTCTTGGAGATTAGTTCTTTAGTAAGACCCAAGAATGTTGGAGCTTATCTCCGCGTCGGGCCTCCGATCAAAGCAATTCTAATAGATGAGTTCTTTAGTAAGACCCAAGAACGCTTGAGCTTTTCTCCGCGTCGGGGCTCCGATCGAAGAAATTCTCAGAGATGAGTTCTTTAGTAAGACCCAAGAACGCAAGTGCTTGTCTCCGCGTCGGGTCTCCGATCGAAGCAATTGTCATAGATGAGTTCTTTAGTAAGACCCAAGAACGATGGAGCTTGTCTTCGTGTCGGGCCTCCAATCGAAACAATTCTCGGAGATGAGTTCTTTAGTAAGACCCAAGAAAACTGGAGCTTGTCTCCGCGTCGGGCCTCCGATCGAATCAATTCTCAGACATGAGTTCTTTAGTAAGACCCAAGAGAGATGGAGATTGTCTTTGAGTCGGGCCTCCAATCGAAGCAATTCTCGGAGATGAGTTCTTTAGTCAGACCCAAGAACGATGGAGCTTGTCATTGCGTCCGGACTCCGATCGAAGCAATTCTCATAGATGAGTTCTTTATTAAGACCCAATAACAATGGAGCTTTTCTTCGCGTCGGGCCTCCGATCGAAGCAATTCTCGGAGATGAGTTCTTTAGTAAAACCCAAGAACGATAGAGCTTGTCTCCGCGTCGGGCCTACGATCGAAGCAATTCTCAGAGATGAGTTCTTTAGTAAGACGTAAGAACGCTGGAGCTTGTCTCCGCGTCGGGCATCCGATCGAAGCAATTGTTAGAGATGAGTTCATAAGACAGACCCAAGAACGCTGGAGCTTGTCTCCGAGTCGGGCCTCTGATCGAAGCAATTCTCGGAGATTAGTTCTTTAGTAAGACCCAAGAACGCTGGAGCTTGTCTCCGCGTCAGGCCTCCGATCGAAGCAATTCTCGGAGATGAGTTCTTTAGTAAGACCCAAGAACGCTGGAGCTTGTCTCCGCGTCGGGCCTCCGATCGAAGCAATTCTTGGAGATGAGTTCTTTGGTAAAACCCGAGAACGCTGGAGCTTGTCTCCGCGTCGGGCCTCCGATCGAAGCAATTGTTAGAGATGAGTTCATTAGACAGACCCAAGAACGCTGGAGCTTGTCTCCGCGTCAGGCCTCCGATCGAAGCAATTCTCAGAGATGAGTTCTTTAGTAAGACCCACGAACACTGGAGCTTGTCTCCGCGCGGGGCCTCTGATCGAGGCAATTCTCGGAGATGAGTTCATTAGTAAGACCCAAGAACGCTAGATCTTGTCTCCGCCTCGGGCTTCCGATCGAAGAAATTCTCGGAGATGAGTTCGTTAGTATTACCTAAGAATGCTGGAGCTTGTCTCCGCGTCGGGCCTCCGATCGAAGCAATTGTCGAAGATGAGTTCTTTAGTAAGACAAAAGAACGCTGGAGCTTGTCTCCGCTTCGGGCCTCCAATCGAAGCAATTCTCGGAGATGAGTTCTTTAGTAAGACCCAAGAACATTGGAGCTTGTCTCTGTGTCGGGCCTCCGATCGAAGCAATTCTCGGAGATGAGTTCATTAGTAAGACCCAAGAACGCTAGAGCTTGTCTCCGCATCGGCCCTCCGATCGAAGCAATTCTCGGAGATGAGTTCTTTAGTAAGACCCAAGAACACTGGAGCTTGTATCCCCGTCAGGCCTCCGATCGAAGCAATTGTTAGAGATGAGTTCATTAGACAGACCCAAGAACGCTGGAGCTTGTCTCCGAGTCGGGCCTCCGATCGAAGCAATTCTCGGAGATTAGTTCTTTAGTAAGACCCAAGAACACTGGAGCTTGTCTTCGCATCGGGCCTCCGATCGAAGCAATTCTTAGAGATGAGTTCTTTAGTAAGACACAAGAACGCTAGAGCTTGTCTCCCCGTCAGGCCTCCGATCGAAGAATTTGTTAGAGATGAGTTCATTAGACAGAACCAAGAACGCTGGAGCTTGTCTCTACATCAGGCCTCCGATCGAAGCAATTCTCGGAGATGAGATCTTTAGTAAGACCCAAGAACGCTGGAGCTTGTCTCCGCTTCGGGCCTCCGATCGAGGCTATTCTCGGAGATGAGTTCATTAGTAAGACCCAAGAACGCTGGATCTTGTCTCCGCCTCGGGCTTCCGATCGAAGAAATTCTTGGATATGAGTTCTTTAGTAAGACCTAAGAACACTGGAGCTTGTCTCCGCGTCGGGCCTCCAATCGAAACAATTCTCGGAGATGAGTTCTTTAGTAAGACCCAAGAAAACTGGAGCTTGTCTCCGCGTCGGGCCTCCGATCGAATCAATTCTTAGACATGAGTTCTTTATTAAGACCCAAGAGAGATGGAGATTGTCTTTGAGTCGGGCCTCCAATCGAAGCAATTCTCGGAGATGAGTTCTTTAGTCAGACCCAAGAACGATGGAGATTGTCATTGCGTCCGGACTCCGATCGAAGCAATTCTCATAGATGAGTTCTTTATTAAGACCCAATAACAATGGAGCTTTTCTTCGCGTCGGGCCTCCGATTGAAGCAATTCTCGGAGATGAGTTCTTTAGTAAAACCCAAGAACGATAGAGCTTGTCTCCGCGTCGGGCCTCCGATCGAAGCAATTCTCAGAGATGAGTTCTTTAGTAAGACGTAAGAACGCTGGAGCTTGTCTCCGCGTCGGGCCTCCGATCGAAGCAATTGTTAGAGATGAGTTCATAAGACAGACCCAAGAACGCTGGAGCTTGTCTCCGAGTCGGGCCTCTGATCGAAGCAATTCTCGGAGATTAGTTCTTTAGTAAGACCCAAGAACGCTGGAGCTTGTCTCCGCGTCAGGCCTCCGATCGAAGCAATTCTCGGAGATGAGTTCTTTAGTAAGACCCAAGAACGCTGGAGCTTGTCTCGGCGTCGGGCCTCCGATCGAAGCAATTCTTGGAGATGAGTTCTTTAGTAAGACCCAAGAACGCTAGAGCTTGTCTCCGCATCGGCCCTCCGATCGAAGCAATTCTCGGAGATGAGTTCTTTAGTAAGACCCAAGAACACTGGAGCTTGTCTCCCCGTCAGGCCTCCGATCGAAGCAATTGTTAGAGATGAGTTCATTAGACAGACCCAAGAACGCTGGAGCTTGTCTCCGAGTCGGGCCTCCGATCGAAGCAATTCTCGGAGATTAGTTCTTTAGTAAGACCCAAGAACGCTGGAGCTTGTCTCCGCGTCGGGCCTCCGATCGAAGCAATTCTCGGAGATGAGTTCTTTAGTAAGACCCATGAATGCTAGAGCTTGTCTCCCCGTCAGGCCTCCGATCGAAGAATTTGTTTGAGATGAGTTCATTAGACAGACCCAAGAACGCTGGAGCTTGTCTCTACGTCAGGCCTCCGATCGAAGCAATTCTCGGAGATGAGTTCTTTAGTAAGACCCAAGAACGCTGGAGCTTGTCTCCGCTTCGGGCCTCCGATCGAAGCAATTCTCGGAGATGAGTTCATTAGTCAGACCCAAGAACGCTGGATCTTGTTTCCGCCTCGGGCTTCCGATCGAAGAAATTCTCGGAGATGAGTTCTTTAGTATTACCTAAGAACGCTGGAGCTTGTCTCCGCGTCGGGCCTCCGATCGAAGCAATTGTCGAAGATGAGTTCTTTAGTAAGACAAAAGAACGCTGGAGCTTGTCTCCGCTTCGGGCCTCCGATCGAAGCAATTCTCGGAGATGAGTTCTTTAGTAAGACCCAAGAACACTGGAGCTTGTCTCCGTGTCGGGCCTCCGATCGAAGCAATTCTCGTAGATGAGTTCATTAGTAAGACCCAAGAACGCTGGAGCTTGTCTCTACATCGGGCCTCCGATCGATGCAATTCTCGAAGATGAGTTCTTTAGTAAGACCTAAGAACACTGGAGCTTGTCTCCCCGTCAGGCCTCCGATCGAAGCAATTGTTAGAGATGAGTTCATTAGACAGACCCAAGAACGCTGGAGCTTGTCTCCGCGTCGGGCCTCCGATCGAAGCAATTCTCAGAGATTAGTTCTTTAGTAAGACCCAATAACGCTGGAGCTTGTCTCCGCGTCGGGCCTCCGATCGAAGCAATTCTCAGAGATGAGTTCTTTAGTAAGACCCAAAAATGATGGAGCTTGTCTTCGCGTCGGGCCTCCGATCGAAGCAATTCTCGGAGATAAGTTGTTTATTAAGGCCCAAGAACGCTGGAGCTTGTCTCTGCGTCAGGACTCCGATCGAAGCAATTCTCAGAGATGAGTTCTTTAGTAAGCCCCAAGAATGCTGGAGCTTATCTTCACGTCGGGACTCCGATCGAAGCAATTGTCAGAGATGAGTTCTTTAGTAAGACCCAAGAACGCTGGAGCTTATCTCCACGTCGGGCCTCCGATCGAAGCAATTGTCAGAGATGAGTTCTTTAGTAAGACCCAAGAACGATGGAGCTTGTCTTCGAGTCGGGGCTCCGATCGAAGCAATTCTCATAGATGAGTTCTATAGTAAGACCCAAGAACGCTGGAGCTTGTCTTTGCGTCGGACCTCCGATCGAAGCAATTCTCAGAGATGAGTGCTTTAGTAAGACCCAAGAACGATGGAGCTTGTCTTCGCGTCGGGCCTCCGATCGAAGCAATTCTCAGAGATAAGTTGTTTAGTAAGGCCCGAGATCGCTGGTGCTTGTCTCTACGTCAGGACTCCGATCGAACCAATGCTCAGAGATGAGTTCTTTAGTAAAACCCAAGAACGCTGGAACTAATCTCCACGTCGGGCCTCCGATCGAAGCAATTCTCGGAGATGAGTTCTTTAATAAGACCCAAGAACACTGAAGCTTGTCTCCTCGTCGGGCCTCCGATCGAAGCAATTCTCATAGATGAGTTTATTAGACAGACCCAAGATCGCTGGTGCTTGTCTCTACGTCAGGACACCGATCGAAGCAATGCTCAAAGATGAGTTCTTTAGTAAGACCCAAGAACACTGGAGCTTGTCTCCGCGTGGGGCCTCCGATCGAAGCAATTCTCGGAGTTGAGTTCATTAGTAAGACACAAGAACGCTAGATCTTGTCTCCGCATCGGGCTTCCGATCGAAGAAATTCTCGGAGATGAGTTCTTTAGTATTACCTAAGAACGCTGGAGCTTGTCTCCGCGTCGGGCCTCCGATCGA
Source organism: Persicaria tinctoria (assembly GCA_037127255.1). Lineage (NCBI taxonomy): Eukaryota > Viridiplantae > Streptophyta > Magnoliopsida > Caryophyllales > Polygonaceae > Persicaria > Persicaria tinctoria. The sequence continues at coordinate 46,135,277 of JBANSL010000013.1, forward strand.
AGCAATTGTCGAAGATGAGTTCTTTAGTAAGACAAAAGAACGCTGGAGCTTGTCTCCGCTTCGGGCCTCCGATCGAAGCAATTCTCGGAGATGAGTTCTTTAGTAAGACCCAAGAACACTGGAGCTTGTCTCCGTGTCGGGCCTCCGATCGAAGCAATTCTCGTAGATGAGTTCATTAGTAAGACCCAAGAACGCTGGAGCTTGTCTCTACATCGGGCCTCCGATCGATGCAATTCTCGAAGATGAGTTCTTTAGTAAGACCTAAGAACACTGGAGCTTGTCTCCCCGTCAGGCCTCCGATCGAAGCAATTGTTAGAGATGAGTTCATTAGACAGACCCAAGAACGCTGGAGCTTGTCTCCGCGTCGGGCCTCCGATCGAAGCAATTCTCAGAGATTAGTTCTTTAGTAAGACCCAATAACGCTGGAGCTTGTCTCCGCGTCGGGCCTCCGATCGAAGCAATTCTCAGAGATGAGTTCTTTAGTAAGACCCAAAAATGATGGAGCTTGTCTTCGCGTCGGGCCTCCGATCGAAGCAATTCTCGGAGATAAGTTGTTTATTAAGGCCCAAGAACGCTGGAGCTTGTCTCTGCGTCAGGACTCCGATCGAAGCAATTCTCAGAGATGAGTTCTTTAGTAAGCCCCAAGAATGCTGGAGCTTATCTTCACGTCGGGACTCCGATCGAAGCAATTGTCAGAGATGAGTTCTTTAGTAAGACCCAAGAACGCTGGAGCTTATCTCCACGTCGGGCCTCCGATCGAAGCAATTGTCAGAGATGAGTTCTTTAGTAAGACCCAAGAACGATGGAGCTTGTCTTCGAGTCGGGGCTCCGATCGAAGCAATTCTCATAGATGAGTTCTATAGTAAGACCCAAGAACGCTGGAGCTTGTCTTTGCGTCGGACCTCCGATCGAAGCAATTCTCAGAGATGAGTGCTTTAGTAAGACCCAAGAACGATGGAGCTTGTCTTCGCGTCGGGCCTCCGATCGAAGCAATTCTCAGAGATAAGTTGTTTAGTAAGGCCCGAGATCGCTGGTGCTTGTCTCTACGTCAGGACTCCGATCGAACCAATGCTCAGAGATGAGTTCTTTAGTAAAACCCAAGAACGCTGGAACTAATCTCCACGTCGGGCCTCCGATCGAAGCAATTCTCGGAGATGAGTTCTTTAATAAGACCCAAGAACACTGAAGCTTGTCTCCTCGTCGGGCCTCCGATCGAAGCAATTCTCATAGATGAGTTTATTAGACAGACCCAAGATCGCTGGTGCTTGTCTCTACGTCAGGACACCGATCGAAGCAATGCTCAAAGATGAGTTCTTTAGTAAGACCCAAGAACACTGGAGCTTGTCTCCGCGTGGGGCCTCCGATCGAAGCAATTCTCGGAGTTGAGTTCATTAGTAAGACACAAGAACGCTAGATCTTGTCTCCGCATCGGGCTTCCGATCGAAGAAATTCTCGGAGATGAGTTCTTTAGTAAGACCCAAGAACATTGGAGCTTGTCTCTGTGTCGGGCCTCCGATCGAAGCAATTCTCGGAGATGAGTTCATTAGTAAGACCCAAGAACGCTGGAGTTTGTCTCCGCATCGGGCCCCCGATCGAAGCAATTCTCGAAGATGAGTTCTTTAGTAAGACCCAAGAACACTGGAGCTTGTCTCCCCGTCAGGCCTCTGATCGAAGTAATTGTTACAGATGAGTTCATTAGACAGACCCAAGAACGCTGAAGCTTGTCTCCGAGTCGGGCCTCCGATCGAAGCAATTCTCGGAGATTAGTTCTTTAGTATGACCCAAGAACGCTGGAGCTTGTCTCCGCGTCGGGCCTCCGATCGAAGCAATTCTCGGAGATGAGTTCTTTACTAAGGCCCAAGAACGCTGGAGCTTGTCTTTGCGTCAGACCTCCGATCGAAGCAATTCTCAGAGATGAGTTCTTTAGTAAGACCCAAGAACGATGGAGCTTGTCTTCGCGTCGGGCCTCCGATCGAAGCAATTCTCAAAGATAATTTGTTTAGTAAGGCCCGAGAACGCTGGTGCTTGTCTCTACGTCAGGAGTCCGATCGAAGCAATTCTAAGAGATGAGTTCTTTAGTAAGACCCAAGAACGCTGGAGCTTATCTCCACGTCGGGCCTCCGATCGAAGCAATTCTCGTAGATGAGTTCTTTAATAAGACCCAAGAACACTGAATCTTGTCTCCGCGTCGGGCCTCCGATCGAAGCAATTCTCAGAGATGAGTTCATTAGACAGACCCAAGAACGCTGGAGCTTGTCTCCGCGTCGGGCCTCCGATCGAAGCAATTCTCGGAGATGAGTTCTTTAGAAAGACCCAAGAACACTGGAGCTTGTCTCCGCGTGGGGCCTCCGATCGAAGCAATTCTCGGAGATGAGTTCATTAGTAAGACCCAAGAACGCTGGATCTTGTCTCCGCATCGGGCTTCCGATCGAAGAAATTCTCGGAGATGAGTTCTTTAGTAAGACCTAAGAACGCTGGAGCTTGTCTCAGCTTCGGGCCTCCGATCGAAGCATTTGTCGAAGATGAGTTCTTTAGTAAGACAAAAGAACGCTCGAGCTTGTCTCCGCTTCGGGCCTCCGATCGAAGCAATTCTCGGAGATGAGTTCTTTAGAAAGACCCAAGAACACTGGAGCTTGTCTCCGCGTGGGGCCTCCGATCGAAGCAATTCTCGGAGATGAGTTCTTTAGTAAGACCCAAGAATGTTAGAGCTTATCTCCGCGTTGTGCCTCCTATCGAAGAAATTCTCATAGATGAGTTCTTTAGTAAGACCCAAGAACGCTTGAGCTTTCCTCCGCGTCGGGCCTCCGATCGAAGAAATTCTCGGAGATGAGTTCTTTAATAAGACCCAAGAACGCTGGTGCTTGTCTCCTCGTCGGGCCTCCGATCGAAGCAATTGTCGGAGATAAGTTCTTTACTAAGACCAAAGAACGCTGGAGCTTGTATCCGCGTCGGGCCTCCGATCGAAGCAATTCTCGGAGATGAGTTCTTTAGTAAGACCCAAGAACACTGGAGCTTGTCTCCGCGTGGGGCCTCCTATCGAAGCTATTCGCGGAGATGAGTTCATTAGTAAGACCCAAGAACGCTGGATCTTGTCTCCGCATCGGGCTTCCGATTGAAGAAATTCTCGGAGATGAGTTATTTAGGAAAACCTAAGAACGCTGGAGCTTGTCTCCGCGTCGGGCATCCGATCGAAGAAATTGTCAAAGATGAGTTCTTTAGTAAGACAAAAGAACGCTGGAGCTTGTCTCCACTTCGGGCCTCCGATCGAAGCATTTCTCGGAGATGAGTTCTTTAGTAAGACCCAAGAACACTGGAGCTTGTCTCCGTGTCGGGCCTCCGATCGAAGCAATTCTCGGAGATGAGTTCATTAGTAAGACCCAAGAACGCTGGAGTTTGTCTCCGCATCGGGCCTCCGATCGAAGCAATTCTCGGAGATGAGTTCTTTAGTAAGACCAAAGAACACTGGAGCTTGTCTCCCCGTCAGGCCTCCGATCGAAGAAATTGTTAGAGATGAGTTCATTAGACAGACCCAAGAATGCTAGAGCTTGTCTCCGCGTCGGGCCTCCGATCGAAGCAATTCTCGGAGATTAGTTCTTTAGTAAGACCCAAGAACGCTGGAGCTTGTCTCCGCGTCGGGCCTCCGATCGAAGCAATTCTCGGAGATGAGTTCTTTAGTAAGACCCAAGAACGATGGAGCTTGTCTTCGCGTCGGGCCTCCGTTCGAAGCAATTCTCGGAGATAAGTTGTTTATTAAGGCCCAAGAACGCTGGAGCTTGTCTCTGCGTCAGGACTCCGATCGAAGCAATTCTCAGAGATGATTTCTTTAGTATGCCCCAAGAACGCTGGAGCTTATCTCCACGTCGGGCCTCCGATCAAAGCAATTGTCAGAGATGAGTTCTTTAGTAAGACCCAAGAACGCTGGAGCTTATCTCCACGTCGGGCCTCCGATCGAAGCAATTTTCAGAGATGAGTTCTTTATTAAGACCCAAGAACGATGGAGCTTGTCTTCGAGTCGGGGCTCCGATCGAAGCAATTCTCGGAGATGAGTTCTTTAGTAAGACCCAAGAACGCTGGAGCTTGTCTTTGCGTCGGACCTCCGATCGAAGCAATTCTCAGAGATGAGTTCTTTAGTAAAACCCAAGAACGATGGAGCTTGTCTTCGCGTCGGGCCTCCGATCGAAGCAATTCTCAAAGATAAGTTGTTTAGTAAGGCCCGAGATCGCTGGTGCTTGTCTCTACGTCAGGACTCCGATCGAAGCAATGCTCAAAGATGAGTTCTTTAGAAAGACCCAAGAACGCAGGAGCTTATCTCCACGTCGGGCCTCCGATCGAAGCAATTCTCGGAGATGAGTTCTTTAATAAGACCCAAGATCACTAAAGCTTGTCTCCGCGTCGGGCCTCCGATCGAAGCAATTCTCAGAGATGAGTTCATTAGACAGACCCAAGAACACTGGAGCTTGTCTCCGCGTCGGGCCTCCGATCGAAGCAATTCTCGGAGATGAGTTCTTTAGAAAGACCCAAGAACACTGGAGCTTGTCTCCGCGTGGGGCCTCCGATCGAAGCAATTCTCAGACATGAGTTCATTAGTAAGACCCAAGAACGCTGGATCTTGTCTCCGCATCGGGCTTCCGATCGAAGAAATTCTCGGAGATGAGTTCTTTAGTAAGACAAAAGAACGCTGGAGCTTGTCTCCACTTCGGGCCTCCGATCGAAGCATTTCTCGGAGATGAGTTCTTTAGTAAGACCCAAGAACACTGGAGCTTGTCTCCGTGTCGGGCCTCCGATCGAAGCAATTCTCGGAGATGAGTTCATTAGTAAGACCCAAGAACGCTGGAGTTTGTCTCCGCATCGGGCCTCCGATCGAAGCAATTCTCGGAGATGAGTTCTTTAGTAAGACCCAAGAACGCTAGAGCTTGTCTCCGCATCGGGCCTCCGATCGAAGCAATTCTCGGAGATGAGTTCTTTAGTAAGACCCAAGAACACTCGAGCTTGTCTCCCCGTCAGGCCTCCGATCGAAGTTATTGTTAGAGATGAGTTCATTAGACAGACCCAAGAACGCTGGAGCTTGTCTCCGAGTCGGGCCTCCGATCGAAGCAATTTTCGGAGATTAGTTCTTTAGTAGGAAGACCTAGGAACGCTGGAGCTTGTCTCCGCGTCGGGCCTCCGATCGTAGCAATTCTCGGAGATGAGTTCTTTAGTAAGACCCAAGAACGCTGGAGCTTGTCTCCACGTCGGGCCTCCGATCGAAGCAATTCTCAGAGATTAGTTCTTTAGTAAGACCCAAGAATGTTGGAGCTTATCTCCGCGTCGGGCCTCCGATCAAAGCAATTCTAATAGATGAGTTCTTTAGTAAGACCCAAGAACGCTTGATCTTTTCTCCGCGTCGGGCCTCCGATCGAAGAAATTCTCAGAGATGAGTTCTTTAGTAAGACCCAAGAACGCAAGTGCTTGTCTCCGCGTCGGGTCTCCGATCGAAGCAATTGTCGGAGATGAGTTCTTTAGTAAGACCAAAGAACGCTGGAGCTTGTCTCCGCGTCGGGCCTCCGATCAAAGAAATTCTCGGAGATGAGTTCTTTAATAAGACCCAAGGACGCTGGAACTAGTCTCTGCGTCAGGCCTCCGATCAAACCAATTCTAAGAGATTAGTTCTTTAGTAAGACCCAAGAATGTTGGAGCTTCTCTCTGCGTCGGGCCTCCTATCGAAGCAATTCTCAGAGATGAGTTCATTAGACAGACCCAAGAACGCTGGAGCTTGTCTCCGCGTCGGGCCTCCGATCGAAGCAATTCTCGGAGATGAGTTCTTTAGTAAGACCCAAGAACACTGGAGCTTGTCTCCGCGTGGGGCCTCCGATCGAAGCAATTTTCGGAGATGAGTTCATTAGTAAGACCCAAGAACGCAGGATCTTGTCTCCGCCTCGGGCTTCCAATCGAAGAAATTCTCGGAGATGAGTTCTTTAGTAAGACCTAAGAACGCTGGAGCTTTTCTCCGCGTCGGGCCTCCGATCGAAGAAATTCTCGGAGATGAGTTCTTTAATAAGACCCAAGGACGCTGGAACTAGTCTCTGCGTCAGGCCTCCGATCAAACCAATTCTAAGAGATTAGTTCTTTAGTAAGACCCAAGAACGCTGGAGCTTCTCTCTGCGTCGGGCCTCCTATCGAAGCAATTCTCAGAGATGAGTTCATTAGACAGACTCAAGAACGCTGGAGCTTGTCTCCGCGTCGGGCCTCCGATCGAAGAAATTCTCGGAGATGAGTTCTTTAGTAAGACCCAAGAACGCTGGAGCTTGTCTCCGCGTCGGGCCTCCGATCGAAGCAATTCTCGGAGATGAGTTCTTTAGAAAGACCCAAGAACGCTGGAGCTTGTCTCCGCATCGGGCCTCCGATCGAAGCAATTCTAGGAGATGAGTTCTTTAGTAAGACCTAAGAACACTGGAGCTTGTCTCCCCGTCTGGCCTCCGATTGAAGCAATTGTTAGAGATGAGTTCATTAGACAGACCCAAGAACGCTGGAGCTTGTCTCCGCGTCGGGCCTCCGATCGAAGCAATTCTCGGAGATGAGTTCTTTAGTAAGACCTAAGAACGCTGGAGCTTGTCTCCGCGTCGGGCCTCCGATCGAAGCAATTCTTGGAGATTAGTTCTTTAGTAAGACCCAAGAATGTTGGAGCTTATCTCCGCGTCGGGCCTCCGATCAAAGCAATTCTAATAGATGAGTTCTTTAGCAAGACCCAAGAACGCTTGAGCTTTTCTCCGCGTCGGGCCTCCGATCGAAGAAATTCTCAGAGATGAGTTCTTTAGTAAGACCCAAGAACGCAAGTGCTTGTCTCCGCGTCGGGTCTCCGATCGAAGCAATTGTCGGAGATGAGTTCTTTAGTAAGACCAAAGAACGCTGGAGCTTATCTCCGCGTCGGGCCTCCGATCGAAGAAATTCTCGGAGATGTGTTCTTTAATAAGACCCAAGGACGCTGGAACTAGTCTCTGCGTCAGGCCTCCGATCAAACCAATTCTAAGAGATTAGTTCTTTAGTAAGACCCAAGAACGCTGGAGCTTCTCTCCGCGTCGGGCCTCCAATCGAAGCAATTCTCAGAGATGAGTTCCTTAGTAAGACCCAAGAACGATGGAGCTTGTCTTCGAGTCGGGCCTCCGATCGAAGCAATTCTCAGAGATGAGTTCCTTAGTAAGACCCAAGAACGCTGGAGCTTGTCTTCGAGTCGGGGCTCCGATCGAAGCAATTCTCGGAGATGAGTTCTTTAGTAAGACCCAAGAACGCTGGAGCTTGTCTTTGCGTCGGACCTCCGATCGAAGCAATTCTCAGAGATGAGTTCTTTAGTAAGACTCAAGAACGATGGAGCTTGTCTTCGCGTCGGGCCTCCGATCGAAGCAATTCTCAAAGATAAGTTGTTTAGTAAGGCCCGAGAACGCTGGTGCTTGTCTCTATGTTAGGAGGCCGATCTAAGCAATTCTCAGAGATGAGTTCTTTAGTAAGACCCAAGAACGCTGGAGCTTATCTTCACGTCGGGCCTCCGATCGAAGCAATTCTCGGAGATGAGTTCTTTAATAAGACACAAGAACACCGAAGCTTGTCTCCGCGTCGGGCCTCCGATCGAAGCAATTCTCAGAGATGAGTTCATTAGACAGACCCAAGAACGCTGGAGCTTGTCTCCGCGTCGGGCCTCCGATCGAAGCAATTCTCGGAGATGAGTTCTTTAGTAAGACCCAAGAACACTGGAGCTTGTCTCCGCGTGGGGCCTCCGATCGAAGCAATTCTCGGAGATGAGTTCATTAGTAAGACCCAAGAACGCTGGATCTTGTCTCCGCCTCGGGCTTCCGATCGAAGAAATTCTTGGAGATGAGTTCTTTAGTAAGACCTAAGAACACTGGAGCTTGTCTCCGCGTCGGGCCTCCGATCGAAGCAATTGTCGAAGATGAGTTCTTTAGTAAGACAAAAGAACGCTGGAGCTTGTCTCCGCTTCGGGCCTCCGATCGAAGCAATTCTCGGAGATGAGTTCTTTAGTAAGACCCAAGAACATTGGAGCTTGTCTCTGTGTCGGGCCTCCGATCAAAGCAATTCTCGGAGATGAGTTCATTAGTAAGACCCAAGAACGCTGGAGCTTGTCTCCGCATCGGGCCTCCGATCGAAGCAATTCTCGGAGATGAGTTCTTTAGTAAGACCCAAGAACACTGGAGCTTGTCTCCCCGTCAGGCCTCCGATCGAAGCAATTGTTAGAGATGAGTTCATTATACAGACCCAAGAACGCTGGAGCTTGTCTCCGAGTCGGGCCTCCGATCGAAGCAATTCTCGGAGATTAGTTCTTTAGTAAGACCCAAGAACGCTGGAGCTTGTCTCCGCGTCGGGCCTCCGATCGAAGCAATTCTCGGAGATGAGTTCTTTAGTAAGACCCAAGAACGCTAGAGCTTGTCTCCCCGTCAGGCCTCCAATCGAAGAATTTGTTAGAGATGAGTTCATTAGACAGACCCAAGAACGCTGGAGCTTGTCTCTGCGTCGGGCCTCCGATCGAAGCAATTCTCTGAGATGAATTCTTTAGTAAAACCCAAGAACGCTGGAGCTTGTCTCCGCTTCGGGCCTCCAATCGAAGCGATTCTCGGAGATGAGTTCATTAGTAAGACCCAAGAACGCTGGATCTTGTCTTTGCCTCGGGCTTCCGATCGAAGAAAATCTTGGAGATGAGTTCTTTAGTAAGACCTAAGAACACTGGAGCTTGTCTCCGCGTCGGGCATCCGATCGAAGCAATTGTCGAAGACGAGTTCTTTTGTAAGACAAAAGAACGCTGGAGCTTGTCTCCGCGTCGGGCCTCCGATCGAAGCAATTCTCGGAGATGAGTTCTTTAGTAAGACCCAAGATTATTGGAGCTTGTCTCTGTGTCGGGCCTCCGATCGAAGCAATTGTTAGAGATGAGTTCATAAGACAGACCCAAGAACGCTGGAGCTTGTCTCCGAGTCGGGCCTCCGATCGAAGCAATTCTCGGAGATTAGTTCTTTAGTAAGACCCAAGAACGCTGGAGCTTGTCTCCGCGTCGGACCTCCGATCGAAGCAATTCTCGGAGATGAGTTCTTTAGTAAGACCCAAGAACGCTGGAGCTTGTCTCCGCGTCAAGCCTCCGATCGAAGCAATTCTCGGAGATGAGTTCTTTAGTAAAACCCAAGAACGCTGGAGCTTGTCTCCGCGCCGGGCCTCCGATCGAAGCAATTGTTAGAGATGAGTTCATTAGACAGACCCAAGAACGCTGGAGCTTGTCTCCGCGTCGGGCCTCCGATCGAAGCAATTCTCGGAGATGAGTTCTTTAGTAAGACCCACGAACACTGGAGCTTGTCTCTGCGTGGGGCCTCCGATCGAGGCTATTCTCGGAGATGAGTTCATTAGTAAGACCCAAGAACGCTGGATCTTGTCTCCGCCTCGGGCTTCCGATCGAAGAAATTCTTGGAGATGAGTTCTTTAGTAAGACCTAAGAACACTGGAGCTTGTCTCCGCGTCGGGCCTCCGATCGAAGCAATTGTCGAAGATGAGTTCTTTAGTAAGACAAAAGAACGCTGGAGCTTGTCTCCGCTTCGGGCCTCCGATCGAAGCAATTCTCGGAGATGAGTTCTTTAGTAAGACCCAAGAACATTGGAGCTTGTCTCTGTGTCGGGCCTCCGATCAAAGCAATTCTCGGAGATGAGTTCATTAGTAAGACCCAAGAACGCTGGAGCTTGTCTCCGCATCGGGCCTCCGATCGAAGCAATTCTCGGAGATGAGTTCTTTAGTAAGACCCAAGAACACTGGAGCTTGTCTCCCCGTCAGGCCTCCGATCGAAGCAATTGTTAGAGATGAGTTCATTAGACAGACCCAAGAACGCTGGAGCTTGTCTCCGAGTCGGGCCTCCGATCGAAGCAATTCTCGGAGATTAGTTCTTTAGTAAGACCCAAGAACGCTGGAGCTTGTCTCCGCGTCGGGCCTCCGATCGAAGCAATTCTCGAAGATGAGTTCTTTAGTAAGACCCAAGAACGCTGGAGCTTGTCTTCGAGTCGGGGCTCCGATCGAAGCAATTCTCGGAGATGAGTTCTTTAGTAAGACCCAAGAACGCTGGAGCTTGTCTTTGCGTCGGACCTCCGATCGAAGCAATTCTCAGAGATGAGTTCTTTAGTAAGACTCAAGAACGATGGAGCTTATCTTCGCGTCGGGCCTCCGATCGAAGCAATTCTCAAAGATAAGTTGTTTAGTAAGGCCCGAGAACGCTGGTGCTTGTCTCTATGTTAGGAGGCCGATCTAAGCAATTCTCAGAGATGAGTTCTTTAGTAAGACCCAAGAACGCTGGAGCTTATCTTCACGTCGGGCCTCCGATCGAAGCAATTCTCGGAGATGAGTTCTTTAATAAGACACAAGAACACCGAAGCTTGTCTCCGCGTCGGGCCTCCGATCGAAGCAATTCTCAGAGATGAGTTCATTAGACAGACCCAAGAACGCTGGAGCTTGTCTCCGCGTCGGGCCTCCGATCGAAGCAATTCTCGGAGATGAGTTCTTTAGTAAGACCCAAGAACACTGGAGCTTGTCTCCGCGTGGGGCCTCCGATCGAAGCAATTCTCGGAGATGAGTTCATTAGTAAGACCCAAGAACGCTGGATCTTGTCTCCGCATCGGGCTTCCGATCGAAGAAATTCTCGGAGATGAGTTCTTTAGTAAGACCTAAGAACGCTAGAGCTTGTCTCCGCGTCGGGCCTCCGATCGAAGCAATTCTCGGAGATGAGTTCTTTAGTAAGACCTAAGAACGCTGGAGCTTGTCTCCGCGTCGGGCCTCCGATCGAAGCAATTCTTGGAGATTAGTTCTTTAGTAAGACCCAAGAATGTTGGAGCTTATCTCCGCGTCGGGCCTCCGATCAAAGCAATTCTAATAGATGAGTTCTTTAGCAAGACCCAAGAACGCTTGAGCTTTTCTCCGCGTCGGGCCTCCGATCGAAGAAATTCTCAGAGATGAGTTCTTTAGTAAGACCCAAGAACGCAAGTGCTTGTCTCCGCGTCGGGTCTCCGATCGAAGCAATTGTCGGAGATGAGTTCTTTAGTAAGACCAAAGAACGCTGGAGCTTGTCTCCGCGTCGGGCCTCCGATCGAAGAAATTCTCGGAGATGTGTTCTTTAATAAGACCCAAGGACGCTGGAACTAGTCTCTGCGTCAGGCCTCCGATCAAACCAATTCTAAGAGATTAGTTCTTTAGTAAGACCCAAGAACGCTGGAGCTTCTCTCCGCGTCGGGCCTCCAATCGAAGCAATTCTCAGAGATGAGTTCCTTAGTAAGACCCAAGAACGATGGAGCTTGTCTTCGAGTCGGGCCTCCGATCGAAGCAATTCTCGGAGATGAGTTCTTTAGTAAGACCCAAGAACGATGGAGCTTGTCTTTGCGTCAGGCCTCCGATCGAAGCAATTGTCATAGATGAGTTCTTTAGTAAGACCCAAGAACGATGGAGCTTGTCTTCGTGTCGGGCCTCCGATCGAAACAATTCTCGGAGATGAGTTCTTTAGTAAGACCCAAGAAAACTGGAGCTTGTCTCCGCGTCGGGCCTCTGATCAAAGCAATTCTCGGAGATTAGTTCTTTAGTAAGACCCAAGAACGCTAGAGCTTTTCTCCGCGTCGGGCCTCCGATCGAATCAATTCTCAGACATGAGTTCTTTAGTAAGACCCAAGAGAGATGGAGATTGTCTTTGAGTCGGGCCTCCGATCGAAGCAATTCTCGGAGATGAGTTCTTTAGTCAGACCCAAGAACGATGGAGCTTATCTTCACGTCGGGCCTCTGATCGAAGAAATTCTCGGAGATGAGTTCTTTAATAAGACCTAAGAACACTGAAGCTTGTCTCCGCGTCGGGCCTCCGATCGAAGCAATTCTCCGAGATGAGTTCATTAGACAGACCCAAGAACACTGGAGCTTGTCTCCGCGTCGGGCCTCCGATCGAAGCAATTCTCGAAGATGAGTTCTTTAGTAAGACCCAAGAACACTGGAGCTTGTCTCCGCGTGGGGCCTCCGATCGAAGCAATTCTCGGAGATGAGTTCATTAGGAAGACCCAAGAACGCTGGATCTTGTCTCCGCATCGGGCTTCCGATCGAAGAAATTCTCGGAGATGAGTTCTTTAGTAAGACCTAAGAACGCTGGAGCTTGTCTCCGCGTCGGGCCTCCGATCGAAGCAATTCTCGGAGATAAGTTCTTTAGTAAGACCCAAGAACGCTGGAGCCTGTCTCCGCGTCGGGCCTTCGATCGAAGCAATTCTTGGAGATTAGTTCTTTAGTAAGACCCAAGAATGTTGGAGCTTATCTCCGCGTCGGGCCTCCGATCAAAGCAATTCTAATAGATGAGTTCTTTAGTAAGACCCAAGAACGCTTGAGCTTTTCTCCGCGTCGGGGCTCCGATCGAAGAAATTCTCAGAGATGAGTTCTTTAGTAAGACCCAAGAACGCAAGTGCTTGTCTCCGCGTCGGGTCTCCGATCGAAGCAATTGTCATAGATGAGTTCTTTAGTAAGACCCAAGAACGATGGAGCTTGTCTTCGTGTCGGGCCTCCAATCGAAACAATTCTCGGAGATGAGTTCTTTAGTAAGACCCAAGAAAACTGGAGCTTGTCTCCGCGTCGGGCCTCCGATCGAATCAATTCTCAGACATGAGTTCTTTAGTAAGACCCAAGAGAGATGGAGATTGTCTTTGAGTCGGGCCTCCAATCGAAGCAATTCTCGGAGATGAGTTCTTTAGTCAGACCCAAGAACGATGGAGCTTGTCATTGCGTCCGGACTCCGATCGAAGCAATTCTCATAGATGAGTTCTTTATTAAGACCCAATAACAATGGAGCTTTTCTTCGCGACGGGCCTCCGATCGAAGCAATTCTCGGAGATGAGTTCTTTAGTAAAACCCAAGAACGATGGAGCTTGTCTCCGCGTCGGGCCTACGATCGAAGCAATTCTCAGAGATGAGTTCTTTAGTAAGACGTAAGAACGCTGGAGCTTGTCTCCGCGTCGGGCCTCCGATCGAAGCAATTGTTAGAGATGAGTTCATAAGACAGACCCAAGAACGCTAGAGCTTGTCTCCGAGTCGGGCCTCTGATCGAAGCAATTCTCGGAGATTAGTTCTTTAGTAAGACCCAAGAACGCTGGAGCTTGTCTCCGCGTTAGGCCTCCGATCGAAGCAATTCTCGGAGATGAGTTCTTTAGTAAGACCCAAGAACGCTGGAGCTTGTCTCCGCGTCGGGCCTCCGATCGAAGCAATTCTTCTAGATGAGTTCTTTAGTAAAACCCGAGAACGCTGGAGCTTGTCTCCGCGTCGGGCCTCCGATTGAAGCAATTGTTAGAGATGAGTTCATTAGACAGACCCAAGAACGCTGGAGCTTGTCTCCGCGTCAGGCCTCCGATCGAAGCAATTCTCAGAGATGAGTTCTTTAAAAAGACCCACGAACACTGGAGCTTGTCTCCGCGTGGGGCCTCTGATCGAGGCAATTCTCGGAGATGAGTTCATTAGTAAGACCCAAGAACGCTAGATCTTGTCTCCGCCTCGGGCTTCCGATCGAAGAAATTCTCGGAGATGAGTTCTTTAGTATTACCTAAGAATGCTGGAGCTTTCTCCGCGTCGGGCCTCCGATCGAAGCAATTGTCGAAGATGAGTTCTTTAGTAAGACAAAAGAACGCTGGAGCTTGTCTCCGCTTCGGGCCTCCAATCGAAGCAATTCTCGGAGATGAGTTCTTTAGTAAGACCCAAGAACATTGGAGCTTGTCTCTGTGTCGGGCCTCCGATCGAAGAAATTCTCGGAGATGAGTTCATTAGTAAGACCCAAGAACGCTGGAGTTTGTCTCCGCATCGGCCCTCCGATCGAAGCAATTCTCGGAGATGAGTTCTTTAGTAAGACCCAAGAACACTGGAGCTTGTCTCCCCGTCAGGCCTCCGATCGAAGCAATTGTTAGAGATGAGTTCATTAGACAGACCCAAGAACGCTGGAGCTTGTCTCCGAGTCGGGCCTCCGATCGAAGCAATTCTCGGAGATTAGTTCTTTAGTAAGACCCAAGAACGCTGGAGCTTGTCTCCGCGTCGGGCCTCCGATCGAAGCAATTCTCAGAGATGAGTTCTTTAGTAAGACACAAGAACGCTAGAGCTTGTCTCCCCGTCAGGCCTCCGATCGAAGAATTTGTTAGAGATGAGTTCATTAGACAGACCCAAGAACGCTGGAGCTTGTCTCTACGTCAGGCCTCCGATCGAAGCAATTCTCGGAGATGAGTTCTTTAGTAAGACCCAAGAACGCTGGAGCTTGTCTCCGCTTCGGGCCTCCGTTCGAGGCTATTCTCGGAGATGAGTTCATTAGTAAGACCCAAGAACGCTGGATCTTGTCTCCGCCTCGGGCTTCCGATCGAAGAAATTCTTGGAGATGAGTTCTTTAGTAAGACCTAAGAACACTGGAGCTTGTCTCCGCGTCGGGCCTCCAATCGAAACAATTCTCGGAGATGAGTTCTTTAGTAAGACCCAAGAAAACTGGAGCTTGTCTCCGCGTCGGGCCTCCGATCGAATCAATTCTCAGACATGAGTTCTTTAGTAAGACCCAAGAGAGATGGAGATTGTCTTTGAGTCGGGCCTCCAATCGAAGCAATTCTCGGAGATGAGTTCTTTAGTCAGACCCAAGAACGATGGAGCTTGTCATTGCGTCCGGACTCCGATCGAAGCAATTCTCATAGATGAGTTCTTTATTAAGACCCAATAACAATGGAGCTTTTCTTCGCGTCGGGCCTCCGATCGAAGCAATTCTCGGAGATGAGTTCTTTAGTAAAACCCAAGAACGATAGAGCTTGTCTCCGCGTCGGGCCTCCGATCGAAGCAATTCTCAGAGATGAGTTCTTTAGTAAGACGTAAGAACGCTGGAGCTTGTCTCCGCGTCGGGCCTCCGATCGAAGCAATTGTTAGAGATGAGTTCATAAGACAGACCCAAGAACGCTGGAGCTTGTCTCCGAGTCGGGCCTCTGATCGAAGCAATTCTCGGAGATTAGTTCTTTAGTAAGACCCAAGAACGCTGGAGCTTGTCTCCGCGTCAGGCCTCCGATCGAAGCAATTCTCGGAGATGAGTTCATTAGTAAGACCCAAGAACGCTGGATCTTGTCTCCGCCTCGGGCTTCCGATCGAAGAAATTCTTGGAGATGAGTTCTTTAGTAAGACCTAAGAACACTGGAGCTTGTCTCCGCGTCGGGCCTCCAATCGAAACAATTCTCGGAGATGAGTTCTTTAGTAAGACCCAAGAAAACTGGAGCTTGTCTCCGCGTCGGGCCTCCGATCGAATCAATTCTCAGACATGAGTTCTTTAGTAAGACCCAAGAGAGATGGAGATTGTCTTTGAGTCGGGCCTCCAATCGAAGCAATTCTCGGAGATGAGTTCTTTAGTCAGACCCAAGAACGATGGAGCTTGTCATTGCGTCCGGACTCCGATCGAAGCAATTCTCATAGATGAGTTCTTTATTAAGACCCAATAACAATGGAGCTTTTCTTCGCGTCGGGCCTCCGATCGAAGCAATTCTCGGAGATGAGTTCTTTAGTAAAACCCAAGAACGATAGAGCTTGTCTCCGCGTCGGGCCTCCGATCGAAGCAATTCTCAGAGATGAGTTCTTTAGTAAGACGTAAGAACGCTGGAGCTTGTCTCCGCGTCGGGCCTCCGATCGAAGCAATTGTTAGAGATGAGTTCATAAGACAGACCCAAGAACGCTGGAGCTTGTCTCCGAGTCGGGCCTCTGATCGAAGCAATTCTCGGAGATTAGTTCTTTAGTAAGACCCAAGAACGCTGGAGCTTGTCTCCGCGTCAGGCCTCCGATCGAAGCAATTCTTGGAGATGAGTTCTTTAGTAAGACCCAAGAACGCTGGAGCTTGTCTCCGCATCGGGCCTCCGATCGAAGCAATTCTTGGAGATGAGTTCTTTAGTAAAACCCGAGAACGCTGGAGCTTGTCTCCGCGTCGGGCCTCCGATCGAAGCAATTGTTAGAGATGAGTTCATTAGACAGACCCAAGAACGCTGGAGCTTGTCTCCGCGTCAGGCCTCCGATCGAAGCAATTCTCAGAGATGAGTTCTTTAGTAAGACCCACGAACACTAGAGCTTGTCTCCGCGTGGGGCCTCTGATCGAGGCAATTCTCGGAGATGAGTTCATTAGTAAGACCCAAGAACGCTAGATCTTGTCTCCGCCTCGGGCTTCCGATCGAAGAAATTCTCGGAGATGAGTTCTTTAGTATTACCTAAGAATGCTGGAGCTTGTCTCCGCGTCGGGCCTCCGATCGAAGCAATTGTCGAAGATGAGTTCTTTAGTAAGACAAAAGAACGCTGGAGCTTGTCTCCGCTTCGGGCCTCCAATCGAAGCAATTCTCGGAGATGAGTTCTTTAGTAAGACCCAAGAACACTGGAGCTTGTCTCCCCGTCAGGCCTCCGATCGAAGCAATTGTTAGAGATGAGTTCATTAGAAAGACCCAAGAACGCTGGAGCTTGTCTCCGAGTCGGGCCTCCGATCGAAGCAATTCTCGGAGATTAGTTCTTTAGTAAGACCCAAGAACACTGGAGCTTGTCTCCTCGTCGGGCCTCCGATCGAAGCAATTCTCGGAGATGAGTTCTTTAGTAAGACACAAGAACGCTAGAGCTTGTCTCCCCGTCAGGCCTCCGATCGAAGAATTTGTTAGAGATGAGTTCATTAGACAGACCCAAGAACGTTGGAGCTTGTCTCTACGTCAGGCCTCCGATCGAAGCAATTCTCGGAGATGAGTTCTTTAGTAAGACCCAAGAACACTGGAGCTTGTCTCCGCTTCGGGCCTCCGATCGAGGCTATTCTCGGAGATGAGTTCATTAGTAAGACCCAAGAACGCTGGATCTTGTCTCCGCCTCGGGCTTCCGATCGAAGAAATTCTTGGAGATGAGTTCTTTAGTAAGACCTAAGAACACTGGAGCTTGTCTCCGCGTCGGGCCTCCAATCGAAACAATTCTCGGAGATGAGTTCTTTAGTAAGACCCAAGAAAACTGGAGCTTGTCTCCGCGTCGGGCCTCCGATCGAATCAATTCTCAGACATGAGTTCTTTAGTAAGACCCAAGAGAGATGGAGATTGTCTTTGAGTCGGGCCTCCAATCGAAGCAATTCTCGGAGATGAGTTCTTTAGTCAGACCCAAGAACGATGGAGCTTGTCATTGCGTCCGGACTCCGATCGAAGCAATTCTCATAGATGAGTTCTTTATTAAGACCCAATAACAATGGAGCTTTTCTTCGCGTCGGGCCTCCGATCGAAGCAATTCTCGGAGATGAGTTCTTTAGTAAAACCCAAGAACGATAGAGCTTGTCTCCGCGTCGGGCCTCCGATCGAAGCAATTCTCAGAGATGAGTTCTTTAGTAAGACGTAAGAACGCTGGAGCTTGTCTCCGCGTCGGGCCTCCGGTCGAAGCAATTGTTAGAGATGAGTTCATAAGACAGACCCAAGAACGCTGGAGCTTGTCTCCGAGTCGGGCCTCTGATCGAAGCAATTCTCGGAGATTAGTTCTTTAGTAAGACCCAAGAACGCTGGAGCTTGTCTCCGCGTCAGGCCTCCGATCGAAGCAATTCTCGGAGATGAGTTCTTTAGTAAGACCCAAGAACGCTGGAGCTTGTCTCCGCGTCGGGCCTCCGATCGAAGCAATTCTTAGAGATGAGTTCTTTAGTAAAACCCGAGAACGCTGGAGCTTGTCTCCGCGTCGGGCCTCCGATCGAAGCAATTGTTAGAGATGAGTTCATTAGACAGACCCAAGAACGCTGGAGCTTGTCTCCGCGTCAGGCCTCCGATCGAAGCAATTCTCAGAGATGAGTTCTTTAGTAAGACCCACGAACACTGGAGCTTGTCTCCGCGTGGGGCCTCTGATCGAGGCAATTCTCGGAGATGAGTTCATTAGTAAGACCCAAGAACGCTAGATCTTGTCTCCGCCTCGGGCTTCCGATCGAAGAAATTCTCGGAGATGAGTTCTTTAGTATTACCTAAGAATGCTGGAGCTTGTCTCCGCGTCGGGCCTCCGATCGAAGCAATTGTCGAAGATGAGTTCTTTAGTAAGACAAAAGAACGCTGGAGCTTGTCTCCGCTTCGGGCCTCCAATCGAAGCAATTCTCGGAGATGAGTTCTTTAGTAAGACCCAAGAACATTGGAGCTTGTCTCTGTGTCGGGCCTCCGATCGAAGCAATTCTCGGAGATGAGTTCATTAGTAAGACCCAAGAACGCTAGAGCTTGTCTCCGCATCGGCCCTCCGATCGAAGCAATTCTCGGAGATGAGTTCTTTAGTAAGACCCAAGAACACTGGAGCTTGTCTCCCCGTCAGGCCTCCGATCGAAGCAATTGTTAGAGATGAGTTCATTAGACAGACCCAAGAACGCTGGAGCTTGTCTCCGAGTCGGGCCTCCGATCGAAGCAATTCTCGGAGATTAGTTCTTTAGTAAGACCCAAGAACGCTGGAGCTTGTCTCCGCGTCGGGCCTCCGATCGAAGCAATTCTCGGAGATGAGTTCTTTAGTAAGACCCAAGGACGCTGGAACTAGTCTCTGCGTCAGGCCTCCGATCAAACCAATTCTAAGAGATTAGTTCTTTAGTAAGACCCAAGAACGCTGGAGCTTCTCTCCGCGTCGGGCCTCCAATCGAAGCAATTCTCAGAGATGAGTTCCTTAGTAAGACCCAAGAACGATGGAGCTTGTCTTCGAGTCGGGCCTCCGATCGAAGCAATTCTCGGAGATGAGTTCTTTAGTAAGACCCAAGAACGATGGAGCTTGTCTTTGCGTCAGGCCTCCGATCGAAGCAATTGTCATAGATGAGTTCTTTAGTATTACCTAAGAATGCTGGAGCTTGTCTCCGCGTCGGGCCTCCGATCGAAGCAATTGTCGAAGATGAGTTCTTTAGTAAGACAAAAGAACGCTGGAGCTTGTCTCCGCTTCGGGCCTCCAATCGAAGCAATTCTCGGAGATGAGTTCTTTAGTAAGACCCAAGAAATCTGGAGCTTGTCTCCGCGTCGGGCCTCCGATCGAATCAATTCTCAGACATGAGTTCTTTAGTAAGACCCAAGAGAGATGGAGATTGTCTTTGAGTCGGGCCTCCAATCGAAGCAATTCTCGGAGATGAGTTCTTTAGTCAGACCCAAGAACGATGGAGCTTGTCATTGCGTCCGGACTCCGATCGAAGCAATTCTCATAGATGAGTTCTTTATTAAGACCCAATAACAATGGAGCTTTTCTTCGCGTCGGGCCTCCGATCGAAGCAATTCTCGGAGATGAGTTCTTTAGTAAAACCCAAGAACGATAGAGCTTGTCTCCGCGTCGGGCCTCCGATCGAAGCAATTCTCAGAGATGAGTTCTTTAGTAAGACGTAAGAACGCTGGAGCTTGTCTCCGCGTCGGGCCTCCGATCGAAGCAATTGTTAGAGATGAGTTCATAAGACAGACCCAAGAACGCTGGAGCTTGTCTCCGAGTCGGGCCTCTGATCGAAGCAATTCTCGGAGATTAGTTCTTTAGTAAGACCCAAGAACGCTGGAGCTTGTCTCCGCGTCAGGCCTCCGATCGAAGCAATTCTCGTAGATGAGTTCTTTAGTAAGACCCAAGAACGCTGGAGCTTGTCTCCGCTTCGGGCCTCCGTTCGAGGCTATTCTCGGAGATGAGTTCATTAGTAAGACCCAAGAACGCTGGATCTTGTCTCCGCCTCGGGCTTCCGATCGAAGAAATTCTTGGAGATGAGTTCTTTAGTAAGACCTAAGAACACTGGAGCTTGTCTCCGCGTCGGGCCTCCAATCGAAACAATTCTCGGAGATGAGTTCTTTAGTAAGACCCAAGAAAACTGGAGCTTGTCTCCGCGTCGGGCCTCCGATCGAATCAATTCTCAGACATGAGTTCTTTAGTAAGACCCAAGAGAGATGGAGATTGTCTTTGAGTCGGGCCTCCAATCGAAGCAATTCTCGGAGATGAGTTCTTTAGTCAGACCCAAGAACGATGGAGCTTGTCATTGCGTCCGGACTCCGATCGAAGCAATTCTCATAGATGAGTTCTTTATTAAGACCCAATAACAATGGAGCTTTTCTTCGCGTCGGGCCTCCGATCGAAGCAATTCTCGGAGATGAGTTCTTTAGTAAAACCCAAGAACGATAGAGCTTGTCTCCGCGTCGGGCCTCCGATCGAAGCAATTCTTAGAGATGAGTTCTTTAGTAAGACGTAAGAACGCTGGAGCTTGTCTCCGCGTCGGGCCTCCGGTCGAAGCAATTGTTAGAGATGAGTTCATAAGACAGACCCAAGAACGCTGGAGCTTGTCTCCGAGTCGGGCCTCTGATCGAAGCAATTCTCGGAGATTAGTTCTTTAGTAAGACCCAAGAACGCTGGAGCTTGTCTCCGCGTCAGGCCTCCGATCGAAGCAATTCTCGGAGATGAGTTCTTTAGTAAGACCCAAGAACGCTAGAGCTTGTCTCCGCATCGGGCCTCCGATCGAAGCAATTCTTGGAGATGAGTTCTTTAGTAAAACCCGAGAACGCTGGAGCTTGTCTCCGCGTCGGGCCTCCGATCGAAGCAATTGTTAGAGATGAGTTCATTAGACAGACCCAAGAACGCTGGAGCTTGTCTCCGCGTCAGGCCTCCGATCGAAGCAATTCTCAGAGATGAGTTCTTTAGTAAGACCCACGAACACTAGAGCTTGTCTCCGCGTGGGGCCTCTGATTGAGGCAATTCTCGCAGATGAGTTCAATAGTAAGACCCAAGAACGCTAGATCTTGTCTCCGCCTCGGGCTTCCGATCGAAGAAATTCTCGGAGATGAGTTCTTTAGTATTACCTAAGAATGCTGGAGCTTGTCTCCGCGTCGGGCCTCCGATCGAAGCAATTGTCGAAGATGAGTTCTTTAGTAAGACAAAAGAACGCTGGAGCTTGTCTCCGCTTCGGGCCTCCAATCGAAGCAATTCTCGGAGATGAGTTCTTTACTAAGACCCAAGAACACCGGAGCTTGTCTCCCCGTCAGGCCTCCGATCGAAGCAATTGTTAGAGATGAGTTCATTAGAAAGACCCAAGAACGCTGGAGCTTGTCTCCGAGTCGGGCCTCCGATCGAAGCAATTCTCGGAGATTAGTTCTTTAGTAAGACCCAAGAACGCTGGAGCTTGTCTCCTCGTCGGGCCTCCGATCGAAGCAATTCTCGGAGATGAGTTCTTTAGTAAGACACAAGAACGCTAGAGCTTGTCTCCCCGTCAGGCCTCCGATCGAAGAATTTGTTAGAGATGAGTTCATTAGACAGACCCAAGAACGTTGGAGCTTGTCTCTACGTCAGGCCTCCGATCGAAGCAATTCTCGGAGATGAGTTCTTTAGTAAGACCCAAGAACACTGGAGCTTGTCTCCGCTTCGGGCCTCCGATCGAGGCTATTCTCGGAGATGAGTTCATTAGTAAGACCCAAGAACGCTGGATCTTGTCTCCGCCTCGGGCTTCCGATCGAAGAAATTCTTGGAGATGAGTTCTTTAGTAAGACCTAAGAACACTGGAGCTTGTCTCCGCGTCGGGCCTCCAATCGCAACAATTCTCGGAGATGAGTTCTTTAGTAAGACCCAAGAAAACTGGAGCTTGTCTCCGCGTCGGGCCTCCGATCGAATCAATTCTCAGACATGAGTTCTTTAGTAAGACCCAAGAGAGATGGAGATTGTCTTTGAGTCGGGTCTCCAATCGAAGCAATTCTCGGAGATGAGTTCTTTAGTCAGACCCAAGAACGATGGAGGCTGTCATTGCGTCCGGACTCCGATCGAAGCAATTCTCATAGATGAGTTCTTTATTAAGACCCAATAACAATGGAGCTTTTCTTCGCGTCGGGCCTCCGATCGAAGCAATTCTCGGAGATGAGTTCTTTAGTAAAACCCAAGAACGATAGAGCTTGTCTCCGCGTCGGGCCTCCGATCGAAGCAATTCTCAGAGATGAGTTCTTTAGTAAGACGTAAGAACGTTGGAGCTTGTCTCCGCGTCGGGCCTCCGATCGAAGCAATTGTTAGAGATGAGTTCATAAGACAGACCCAAGAACGTTGGAGCTTGTCTCCGAGTCGGGCCTCTGATCGAAGCAATTCTCGGAGATTAGTTCTTTAGTAAGACCCAAGAACGTTGGAGCTTGTCTCCGCGTCAGGCCTCCGATCGAAGCAATTCTCGGAGATGAGTTCTTTAGTAAGACCCAAGAACGCTGGAGCTTGTCTCCGCGTCGGGCCTCCGATCGAAGCAATTCTTAGAGATGAGTTCTTTAGTAAAACCCGAGAACGCTGGAGCTTGTCTCCGCGTCGGGCCTCCGATCGAAGCAATTGTTAGAGATGAGTTCATTAGACAGACCCAAGAACGCTGGAGCTTATCTCCGCGTCAGGCCTCCGATCGAAGCAATTCTCAGAGATGAGTTCTTTAGTAAGACCCACGAACACTGGAGCTTGTCTCCACGTGGGGCCTCTGATCGAGGCAATTCTCGGAGATGAGTTCATTAGTAAGACCCAAGAACGCTAGATCTTGTCTCCGCCTCGGGCTTCCGATCGAAGAAATTCTCGGAGATGAGTTCTTTAGTATTACCTAAGAATGCTGGAGCTTGTCTCCGCGTCGGGCCTCCGATCGAAGCAATTGTCGAAGATGAGTTCTTTAGTAAGACAAAAGAACGCTGGAGCTTGTCTCCGCTTCGGGTCTCCAATCGAAGCAATTCTCGGAGATGAGTTCTTTAGTAAGACCCATGAACATTGGAGCTTGTCTCTGTGTCGGGCCTCCGATCGAAGCAATTCTCGGAGATGAGTTCATTAGTAAGACCCAAGAACGCTAGAGCTTGTCTCCGCATCGGCCCTCCGATCGAAGCAATTCTCGGAGATGAGTTCTTTAGTAAGACCCAAGAACACTGGAGCTTGTCTCCCCGTCAGGCCTCCGATCGAAGCAATTGTTAGAGATGAGTTCATTAGACAGACCCAAGAACGCTGGAGCTTGTCTCCGAGTCGGGCCTCCGATCGAAGCAATTCTCGGAGATTAGTTCTTTAGTAAGACCCAAGAACGCTGGAGCTTGTCTCCGCGTCGGGCCTCCGATCGAAGCAATTCTCGGAGATGAGTTCTTTAGTAAGACCCAAGAACGCTAGAGCTTGTCTCCCCGTCAGGCCTCCGATCGAAGAATTTGTTAGAGATGAGTTCATTAGACAGACCCAAGAACGCTGGAGCTTGTCTCTACGTCAGGCCTCCGATCGAAGCAATTCTCGGAGATGAGTTCTTTAGTAAGACCCAAGAACGCTGGAGCTTGTCTCCGCTTCGGGCCTCCGATCGAGGCTATTCTCGGAGATGAGTTCATTAGTAAGACCCAAGAACGCTGGATCTTGTCTCCGCCTCGGGCTTCCGATCGAAGAAATTCTTGGAGATGAGTTCTTTAGTAAGACCTAAGAACACTGGAGCTTGTCTCCGCGTCGGGCCTCCGATCGAAGCAATTGTCGAAGATGAGTTCTTTAGTAAGACAAAAGAACGCTGGAGCTTGTCTCTGCTTCGGGCCTCCGATCGAAGCAATTCTCGGAGATGAGTTCTTTAGCAAGACCCAAGAACATTGGAGCTTGTCTCTGTGTCGGGCCTGCGATCGAAGCAATTCTCGGAGATGAGTTCATTAGTAAGACCCAAGAACGCTGGAGCTTGTCTCCGCATCGGGCCTCCGATCGAAGCAATTCTCGGAGATGAGTTCTTTAGTAAGACCCAAGAACACTAGAGGTTGTCTCCCCGTCAGGCCTCCGATCGAAGCAATTGTTAGAGATGAGTTCATTAGACAGACCCAAGAACGCTGGAGCTTGTCTCCGAGTCGGGCCTCCGATCGAAGCAATTCTCGGAGATTAGTTCTTTAGTAAGATCCAAGAACGCTGGAGCTTTTCTCCGCGTCGGGCCTCCGATCGAAGCAATTCTCGGAGATGAGTTCTTTAGTAAGACCCAAGAACGCTGGAGCTTGTCTTCGAGTCGGGGCTCCGATCGAAGCAATTCTCGGAGATGAGTTCTTTAGTAAGACCCAAGAACGCTGGAGCTTGTCTTTGCGTCGGACCTCCGATCGAAGCAATTCTCAGAGATGAGTTCTTTAGTAAGACTCAAGAACGATGGAGCTTGTCTTCGCGTCGGGCCTCCGATCGAAGCAATTCTCAAAGATAAGTTGTTTAGTAAGGCCCGAGAACGCTGGTGCTTGTCTCTACGTCAGGAGTCCGATCGAAGCAATTCTCAGAGATGAGTTCTTTAGTAAGACCCAAGAACGCTGGAGCTTATCTTCACGTCGGGCCTCCGATCGAAGCAATTCTCGGAGATGAGTTCTTTAATAAGACACAAGAACACCGAAGCTTGTCTCCGCGTCGGGCCTCCGATCGAAGCAATTCTCGGAGATTAGTTCTTTAGTAAGATCCAAGAACGCTGGAGCTTTTCTCCGCGTCGGGCCTCCGATCGAAGCAATTCTCGGAGATGAGTTCTTTAGTAAGACCTAAGAACGCTAGAGCTTGTCTCCGCGTCGGGCCTCCGATCGAAGCAATTCTCGGAGATGAGTTCTTTAGTAAGACCTAAGAACGCTGGAGCTTGTCTCCGCGTCGGGCCTCCGATCGAAGCAATTCTCGGAGATGAGTTCTTTAGTAAGACCCAAGAACACTGGAGCTTGTCTCCGCGTGGGGCCTCCGATCGAAGCAATTCTCGGAGATGAGTTCATTAGTAAGACCCAAGAACGCTGGATCTTGTCTCCGCATCGGGCTTCCGATCGAAGAAATTCTCGGAGATGAGTTCTTTAGTAAGACCTAAGAACGCTAGAGCTTGTCTCCGCGTCGGGCCTCCGATCGAAGCAATTCTCGGAGATGAGTTCTTTAGTAAGACCTAAGAACGCTGGAGCTTGTCTCCGCGTCGGGCCTCCGATCGAAGCAATTCTTGGAGATTAGTTCTTTAGTAAGACCCAAGAATGTTGGAGCTTATCTCCGCGTCGGGCCTCCGATCAAAGCAATTCTAATAGATGAGTTCTTTAGTAAGACCCAAGAACGCTTGAGCTTTTCTCCGCGTCGGGCCTCCGATCGAAGAAATTCTCAGAGATGAGTTCTTTAGTAAGACCCAAGAACGCAAGTGCTAGTCTCCGCGTCGGGTCTCCGATCGAAGCAATTGTCGGAGATGAGTTCTTTAGTAAGACCAAAGAACGCTGGAGCTTGTCTCCGCGTCGGGCCTCCGATCGAAGAAATTCTCGGAGATGTGTTCTTTAATAAGACCCAAGGACGCTGGAACTAGTCTCTGCGTTAGGCCTCCGATCAAACCAATTCTAAGAGATTAGTTCTTTAGTAAGACCCAAGAACGCTGGAGCTTCTCTCCGCGTCGGGCCTCCAATCGAAGCAATTCTCAGAGATGAGTTCCTTAGTAAGACCCAAGAACGATGGAGCTTGTCTTCGAGTCGGGCCTCCGATCGAAGCAATTCTCGGAGATGAGTTCTTTAGTAAGACCCAAGAACGATGGAGCTTGTCTTTGCGTCAGGCCTCTGATCGAAGCAATTGTCATAGATGAGTTCTTTAGTAAGACCCAAGAACGATGGAGCTTGTCTTCGTGTCTGGCCTCCGATCGAAACAATTCTCGGAGATGAGTTCTTTAGTAAGACCCAAGAAAACTGGAGCTTGTCTCCGCGTCGGGCCTCTGATCAAAGCAATTCTCGGAGATTAGTTCTTTAGTAAGACCCAAGAACGCTAGAGCTTTTCTCCGCGTCGGGCCTCCGATCGAATCAATTCTCAGACATGAGTTCTTTAGTAAGACCCAAGAGAGATGGAGATTGTCTTTGAGTCGGGCCTCCGATCGAAGCAATTCTCGGAGATGAGTTCTTTAGTCAGACCCAAGAACGATGGAGCTTATCTTCACGTCGGGCCTCTGATCGAAGAAATTCTCGGAGATGAGTTCTTTAATAAGACCTAAGAACACTGAAGCTTGTCTCCGCGTCGGGCCTCCGATCGAAGCAATTCTCCGAGATGAGTTCATTAGACAGACCCAAGAACGCTGGAGCTTGTCTCCGCATCGGGCCTCCGATCGAAGCAATTCTCGGAGATGAGTTCTTTAGTAAGACCCAAGAACACTGGAGCTTGTCTCCGCGTGGGGCCTCCGATCGAAGCAATTCTCGGAGATGAGTTCATTAGGAAGACCCAAGAACGCTGGATCTTGTCTCCGCATCGGACTTCCGATCGAAGAAATTCTCGGAGATGAGTTCTTTAGTAAGACCTAAGAACGCTGGAGCTTGTCTCCGCGTCGGGCCTCCGATCGAAGCAATTCTCGGAGATAAGTTCTTTAGTAAGACCCAAGAACGCTGGAGCCTGTCTCCGCGTCGGGCCTTCGATCGAAGCAATTCTTGGAGATTAGTTCTTTAGTAAGACCCAAGAATGTTGGAGCTTATCTCCGCGTCGGGGCTCCGATCGAAGAAATTCTCAGAGATGAGTTCTTTAGTAAGACCCAAGAACGCAAGTGCTTGTCTCCGCGTCGGGTCTCCGATCGAAGCAATTGTCATAGATGAGTTCTTTAGTAAGACCCAAGAATGATGGAGCTTGTCTTCGTGTCGGCCCTCCAATCGAAACAATTCTCGGAGATGAGTTCTTTAGTAAGACCCAAGAAAACTGGAGCTTGTCTCCGCGTCGGGCCTCCGATCGAATCAATTCTCAGACATGAGTTCTTTAGTAAGACCCAAGATAGATGGAGATTGTCTTTGAGTCGGGCCTCCAATCGAAGCAATTCTCGGAGATGAGTTCTTTAGTCAGACCCAAGAACGATGGAGCTTGTCATTGCGTCCGGACTCCGATCGAAGCAATTCTCATAGATGAGTTCTTTATTAAGACCCAATAACAATGGAGCTTTTCGTCGCGTCGGGCCTCCGATCGAAGCAATTCTCGGAGATGAGTTCTTTAGTAAAACCCAAGAACGATAGAGCTTGTCTCCGCGTCGGGCCTCCGATCGAAGCAATTCTCAGAGATGAGTTCTTTAGTAAGACGTAAGAACGCTGGAGCTTGTCTCCGCGTCGGGCCTCCGATCGAAGCAATTGTTAGAGATGAGTTCATAAGACAGACCCAAGAACGCTGGAGCTTGTCTCCGAGTCGGGCCTCTGATCGAAGCAATTCTCGGAGATTAGTTCTTTAGTAAGACCCAAGAACGCTGGAGCTTGTCTCCGCGTCAGGCCTTCGATCGAAGCAATTCTCGGAGATGAGTTCTTTAGTAAGACCCAAGAACGCTGCAGCTTGTCTCCGCGTCGGGCCTCCGATCGAAGCAATTCTTGGAGATGAGTTCTTTAGTAAAACCCGAGAACGCTGGAGCTTGTCTCCGCGTCGGGCCTCCGATCGAAGCAATTGTTAGAGATGAGTTCATTAGACAGACCCAAGAACGCTGGAGCTTGTCTCCGCGT
The DNA here is from genome assembly GCA_037127255.1 of Persicaria tinctoria. Taxonomy (NCBI): domain Eukaryota; kingdom Viridiplantae; phylum Streptophyta; class Magnoliopsida; order Caryophyllales; family Polygonaceae; genus Persicaria; species Persicaria tinctoria. Next base: position 46,162,624 of record JBANSL010000013.1, read on the forward strand.
CAGGCCTCTCATCGAAGCAATTCTCAGAGATGAGTTCTTTAGTAAGACCCACGAACACAGGAGCTTGTCTCCGCGTGGGGCCTCTGATCGAGGCAATTCTCGGAGATGAGTTCATTAGTAAGACCCAAGAACGCTGGATCTTGTCTCCGCCTCGGGCTTCCGATCGAAGAAATTCTCGGAGATGAGTTCTTTAGTATTACCTAAGAATGCTGGAGCTTGTCTCCGCGTCGGGCCTCCGATCGAAGCAATTGTCGAAGATGAGTTCTTTAGTAAGACGAAAGAACGCTGGAGCTTGTCGCCGCTTTGGGCCTCCAATCGAAGCAATTCTCGGAGATGAGTTCTTTAGTAAGACCCAAGAACATTGGAGCTTGTCTCTGTGTCGGGCCTCCGATCGAAGCAATTCTCGGAGATGAGTTCATTAGTAAGACCCAAGAACGCTAGAGCTTGTCTCCGCATCGGCCCTCCGATCGAAGCAATTCTCGGAGATGAGTTCTTTAGTAAGACCCAAGAACACTAGAGCTTGTCTCCCCGTCAGGCCTCCGATCGAAGCAATTGTTAGAGATGAGTTCATTAGACAGACCCAAGAACGCTGGAGCTTGTCTCCGAGTCGGGCCTCCGATCGAAGCAATTCTCGGAGATTAGTTCTTTAGTAAGACCCAAGAACGCTGGAGCTTGTCTCCGCGTCGGGCCTCCGATCGAAGCAATTCTCGGAGATGAGTTCTTTAGTAAGACCCAAGAACGCTAGAGCTTGTCTCCCCGTAAGGCCTCTGACCGAAGAATTTGTTAGAGATGAGTTCATTAGACAGACCCAAGAACGCTGGAGCTTGTCTCTACGTCAGGCCTCCGATCGAAGCAATTCTCGGAGATGAGTTCTTTAGTAAGACCCAAGAACGCTGGAGCTTGTCTCCGCTTCGGGCCTCCGATAGAAGCAATTCTCGGAGATGAGTTCATTAGTAAGACCCAAGAACGCTGGATCTTGTTTCCGCCTCGGGCTTCCGATCGAAGAAATTCTCGGAGATGAGTTCTTTAGTATTACCTAAGAACGCTGGAGCTTGTCTCCGCGTCGGGCCTCCGATCGAAGCAATTGTCGAAGATGAGTTCTTTAGTAAGACAAAAGAACGCTGGAGCTTGTCTCCGCTTCGGGCCTCCGATCGAAGCAATTCTCGGAGATGAGTTCTTTAGTAAGACCCAAGAACACTAGAGCTTGTCTCCGTTTCGGGCCTCCGATCGAAGCAATTCTCGTAGATGAGTTCATTAGTAAGACCCAAGAACGCCGGAGCTTGTCTCCACATCGGGCCTCCGATCGATGCAATTCTCGGAGATGAGTTCTTTAGTAAGACCCAAGAACGCTCGAGCTTGTCTCCGCGTCAGGCCTCCGATCGAAGCAATTCTCGGAGATGAGTTCTTTAGTAAAACCCAAGAACGCTGGAGCTTGTCTCCGCGTCGGGCCTCCGATCGAAGCAATTGTTAGAGATGAGTTCATAAGACAGACCCAAGAACGCTGGAGCTTGTCTCTGAGTCAGGCCTCTGATCGAAGCAATTCTCGGAGATTAGTTCTTTAGTAAGACCCAAGAACGCTGGAGCTTGTCTCCGCGTCAGGCCTCCGATCGAAGCAATTCTCGGAGATGAGTTCTTTAGTAAGACCCAAGAACGCTGGAGCTTGTCTCCGCGTCGGGCCTCCGATCGAAGCAATTCTTGGAGATGAGTTCTTTAGTAAAACCCGAGAACGCTGGAGCTTGTCTCCGCGTCGGGCCTCCAATCGAAGCAATTGTTAGAGATGAGTTCATTAGACAGACCCAAGAACGCTGGAGCTTGTCTCCGCGTCAGGCCTCCGATCGAAGCAATTCTCAGAGATGAGTTCTTTAGTAAGACCCACGAACACTGGAGCTTGTCTCCGCGTGGGGCCTCTGATCGAGGCAATTCTCGGAGATGAGTTCATTAGTAAGACCCAAGAACGCTGGATCTTGTCTCCGCCTCGGGCTTCCGATCGAAGAAATTCTCGGAGATGAGTTCTTTAATATTACCTAAGAATGCTGGAGCTTGTCTCCGCGTCGGGCCTCCGATCGAAGCAATTGTCGAAGATGAGTTCTTTAGTAAGACAAAAGAACGCTGGAGCTTGTCGCCGCTTCGGGCCTCCAATCGAAGCAATTCTCGGAGATGAGTTCTTTAGTAAGACCCAAGAACATTGGAGCTTGTCTCTGTGTCGGGCCTCCGATCGAAGCAATTCTCGGAGATGAGTTCATTAGTAAGACCCAAGAACGCTAGAGCTTGTCTCCGCATCGGCCCTCCGATCGAAGCAATTCTCGGAGATGAGTTCTTTAGTAAGACCCAAGAACACTAGAGCTTGTCTCCCCGTCAGGCCTCCGATCGAAGCAATTGTTAGAGATGAGTTCATTAGACAGACCCAAGAACGCTGGAGCTTGTCTCCGAGTCGGGCCTCCGATCGAAGCAATTCTCGGAGATTAGTTCTTTAGTAAGACCCAAGAACGCTGGAGCTTGTCTCCGCGTCGGGCCTCCGATCGAAGCAATTCTCAGAGATGAGTTTTTTAGTAAGAGCTAAGAACGATGGAGCTTGTCTTCGAGTCAGGCCTCCGATCGAAGCAATTCTCGGAGATGTATTCTTTAGTAAAATCCAAGAACGATAGAGCTTGTCTCCCCGTCAGGCCTCCGATCGAAGAATTTGTTAGAGATGAGTTCATTAGACAGACCCAAGAACGCTGGAGCTTGTCTCTACGTCAGGCCTCCGATCGAAGCAATTCTCGGAGATGAGTTCTTTAGTAAGACAAAAGAACGCTGGAGCTTGTCTCCGCTTCGGGCCTCCGATCGAAGCAATTCTCGGAGATGAGTTCTTTAGTAAGACCCAAGAACACTGGAGCTTGTCTCCGTTTCGGGCCTCCGATCGAAGCAATTCTCGTAGATGAGTTCATTAGTAAGACCCAAGAACGCCGGAGCTTGTCTCCACATCGGGCCTCCGATCGATGCAATTCTCGGAGATGAGTTCTTTAGTAAGACCCAAGAACGCTCGAGCTTGTCTCCGCGTCAGGCCTCCGATCGAAGCAATTCTCGGAGATGAGTTCTTTAGTAAAACCCAAGAACGCTGGAGCTTGTCTCCGCGTCGGGCCTCCGATCGAAGCAATTGTTAGAGATGAGTTCATAAGACAGACCCAAGAACGCTGGAGCTTGTCTCCGAGTCGGGCCTCTGATCGAAGCAATTCTCGGAGATTAGTTCTTTAGTAAGACCCAAGAACGCTGGAGCTTGTCTCCCCGTCAGGCCTCCGATCGAAGCAATTCTCGGAGATGAGTTCTTTAGTAAGACCCAAGAACGCTGGAGCTTGTCTCCGCGTCGGGCCTCCGATCGAAGCAATTCTTGGAGATGAGTTCTTTAGTAAAACCCGAGAATGCCGGAGCTTGTCTCCGCGTCGGGCCTCCGATCGAAGCAATTGTTAGAGATGAGTTCATTAGACAGACCCAAGAACGCTGGAGCTTGTCTCCGCGTCAGGCCTCCGATCGAAGCAATTCTCAGAGATGAGTTCTTTAGTAAGACCCACGAACACTGGAGCTTGTCTCCGCGTGGGGCCTCTGATCGAGGCAATTCTCGGAGATGAGTTCATTAGTAAGACCCAAGAACGCTGGATCTTGTCTCCGCCTCGGGCTTCCGATCGAAGAAATTCTCGGAGATGAGTTCTTTAGTATTACCTAAGAATACTGGAGCTTGTCTCCGCGTCGGGCCTCCGATCGAAGCAATTGTCGAAGATGAGTTCTTTAGTAAGACAAAAGAACGCTGGAGCTTGTCGCCGCTTCGGGTCTCCAATCGAAGCAATTCTCGGAGATGAGTTCTTTGGTAAGACCCAAAAACGCTAGAGCTTGTCTCCCCGTCAGGCCTCCGATCGAAGAATTTGTTAGAGATGAGTTCATTAGACAGACCCAAGAACGCTGGAGCTTGTCTCTACGTCAGGCCTCCGATCGAAGCAATTCTCGGAGATGAGTTCTTTAGTAAGACAAAAGAACGCTGGAGCTTGTCTCCGCTTCGGGCCTCCGATCGAAGCAATTCTCGGAGATGAGTTCTTTAGTAAGACCCAAGAACACTGGAGCTTGTCTCCGTTTCGGGCCTCCGATCGAAGCAATTCTCGTAGATGAGTTCATTAGTAAGACCCAAGAACGCCGGAGCTTGTCTCCACAACGGGCCTCCGATCGATGCAATTCTCGGAGATGAGTTCTTTAGTAAGACCCAAGAACGCTCGAGCTTGTCTCCGCGTCAGGCCTCCGATCGAAGCAATTCTCGGAGATGAGTTCATTAGTAAGACCCAAGAACGCTGGATCTTGTCTCCGCCTCGGGCTTCCGATCGAAGAAATTCTTGGAGATGAGTTCTTTAGTAAGACCTAAGAACACTGGAGCTTGTCTCCGCGTCGGGCCTCCGATCGAAGCAATTGTCGAAGATGAGTTCTTTAGTAAGACAAAAGAACGCTGGAGCTTGTCTCCGCTTCGGGCCTCCGATCGAAGCAATTCTCGGAGATGAGTTCTGTAGTAAGACCCAAGAACATTGGAGCTTGTCTCTGTGTCGGGCCTCCGATCGAAGCAATTCTCGGAGATGAGTTCATTAGTAAGACCCAAGAACGCTGGAGCTTGTCTCCGCATCGGGCCTCCGATCGAAGCAATTCTCGGAGATGAGTTCTTTAGTAAGACCCAAGAACACTGGAGCTTGTCTCCCCGTCAGGCCTCCGATCGAAGCAATTGTTAGAGATGAGTTCATAAGACAGACCCAAGAACGCTGGAGCTTGTCTCCGACTCGGGCCTCCGATCGAAGCAATTCTCGGAGATTAGTTCTTTAGTAAGACCCAAGAACGTTGGAGCTTGTCTCCGCGTCGGGCCTCCGATCGAAGCAATTCTCGGAGATGAGTTCTTTAGTAAGACCCAAGAACGCTCGAGCTTGTCTATGCGTCAGGCCTCCGATCGAAGCAATTCTCAGAGATGAGTTCTTTAGTAAAACCCAAGAACGCTGGAGCTTGTCTCCGCGCCGGGCCTCCGATCGAAGCAATTGTTAGAGATGAGTTCATTAGACGGACCCAAGAACGCTGGAGCTTGTCTCCGCGTCGGGCCTCCGATCGAAGCAATTCTCGGAGATGAGTTCTTTAGTAAGACCCACGAACACTGGAGCTTGTCTCTGCGTGGGGCCTCCGATCGAGGCTATTCTCGGAGATGAGTTCATTAGTAAGACCCAAGAACGCTGGATCTTGTCTCCGCCTCGGGCTTCCGATCGAAGAAATTCTTGGAGATGAGTTCTTTAGTAAGACCTAAGAACACTGGAGCTTGTCTCCGCGTCGGGCCTCCGATCGAAGCAATTGTCAAAGATGAGTTCTTTAGTGAGACAAAAGAACGCTGGAGCTTGTCTCCGCTTCGGGCCTCCGATCGAAGCAATTCTCGGAGATGAGTTCTGTAGTAAGACCCAAGAACATTGGAGCTTGTCTCTGTGTCGGGCCTCCGATCGAAGCAATTCTCGGAGATGAGTTCATTAGTAAGACCCAAGAACGCTGGAGCTTGTCTCCGCATCGGGCCTCCGATCGAAGCAATTCTCGGAGATTAGTTCTTTAGTAAGACCCAAGAACGTTGGAGCTTGTCTCCGCGTCGGGCCTCCGATCGAAGCAATTCTCGGAGATGAGTTCTTTAGTAAGACCCAAGAACGCTCGAGCTTGTCTATGCGTCAGGCCTCCGATCGAAGCAATTCTCGGAGATGAGTTCTTTAGTAAAACCCAAGAACGCTGGAGCTTGTCTCCGCGCCGGGCCTCCGATCGAAGCAATTGTTAGAGATGAGTTCATTAGACGGACCCAAGAACGCTGGAGCTTGTCTCCGCGTCGGGCCTCCGATCGAAGCAATTCTCGGAGATGAGTTCTTTAGTAAGACCCACGAACACTGGAGCTTGTCTCTGCGTGGGGCCTCCGATCGAGGCTATTCTCGGAGATGAGTTCATTAGTAAGACCCAAGAACGCTGGATCTTGTCTCCGCCTCGGGCTTCCGATCGAAGAAATTCTTGGAGATGAGTTCTTTAGTAAGACCTAAGAACACTGGAGCTTGTCTCCGCGTCGGGCCTCCGATCGAAGCAATTGTCAAAGATGAGTTCTTTAGTGAGACAAAAGAACGCTGGAGCTTGTCTCCGCTTCGGGCCTCCGATCGAAGCAATTCTCGGAGATGAGTTCTGTAGTAAGACCCAAGAACATTGGAGCTTGTCTCTGTGTCGGGCCTCCGATCGAAGCAATTCTCGGAGATGAGTTCATTAGTAAGACCCAAGAACGCTGGAGCTTGTCTCCGCATCGGGCCTCCGATCGAAGCAATTCTCGGAGATGAGTTCTTTAGTAAGACCCAAGAACACTGGAGCTTGTCTCCCCGTCAGGCCTCCGATCGAAGCAATTGTTAGAGATGAGTTCATTAGACAGACCCAAGAACGCTGGAGCTTGTCTCCGAGTCGTGCCTCCGATCGAAGCAATTCTCGGAGATTAGTTCTTTAGTAAGACCCAAGAACGCTAGAGCTTGTCTCCGCGTCGGGCCTCCGATCGAAGCAATTCTCGGAGATGAGTTCTTTAGTAAGACCCAAGAACGCTGGAGCTTGTCTCCGCGTCGGGCCTCCGATCGAAGCAATTGTTAGAGATGAGTTCATAAGACAGACCCAAGAACGCTGGAGCTTGTCTCCGAGTCGGGCCTCCGATCGAAGCAATTCTCGGAGATTAGTTCTTTAGTAAGACCCAAGAACGTTGGAGCTTGTCTCCGCGTCGGGCCTCCGATCGAAGCAATTCTCGGAGATGAGTTCTTTAGTAAGACCCAAGAACGCTCGAGCTTGTCTCCGCGTCAGGCCTCCGATCGAAGCAATTCTCGGAGATGAGTTCTTTAGTAAAACCCAGGAACGCTGGAGCTTGTCTCCGCGCCGGGCCTCCGATCGAAGCAATTGTTAGAGATGAGTTCATTAGACGGACCCAAGAACGCTGGAGGTTGTCTCCGCGTCGGGCCTCCGATCGAAGCAATTCTCGGAGATGAGTTCTTTAGTAAGACCCACGAACACTGGAGCTTGTCTTTGCGTGGGGCCTCCGATCGAGGCTATTCTCGGAGATGAGTTCATTAGTAAGACCCAAGAACGCTAGATCTTGTCTCCGCCTCGGGCTTCTAATCGAAGAAATTCTTGGAGATGAGTTCTTTAGTAAGACCTAAGAACACTGGAGCTTGTCTCCGCGTCGGCCCTCCGATCGAAGCAATTGTCGAAGATGAGTTCTTTAGTAAGACAAAAAAACGCTGGAGCTTGTCTCCGCTTCGGGCCTCCGATCGAAGCAATTCTCGGAGATGAGTTCTGTAGTAAGACCCAAGAACATTGGAGCTTGTCTCTGTGTCGGGCCTCCGATCGAAGCAATTCTCGGAGATGAGTTCATTAGTAAGACCCAAGAACGCTGGAGCTTGTCTCCGCATCGGGCCTCCGATCGAAGCAATTCTCGGAGATGAGTTCTTTAGTTAGACCCAAGAACACTGGAGCTTGTCTCCCCGTCAGGCCTCCGATCGAAGCAATTGTTAGAGATGAGTTCATTAGACAGACCCAAGAACGCTGGAGCTTGTCTCCGAGTCGTGCCTCCGATCGAAGCAATTCTCGGAGATTAGTTCTTTAGTAAGACCCAAGAACGCTAGAGCTTGTCTCCGCGTCGGGCCTCCGATCGAAGCAATTCTCGGAGATGAGTTCTTTAGTAAGACCCAAGAACGCTGGAGCTTGTCTCCGCGTCGGGCCTCCGATCGAAGCAATTGTTAGAGATGAGTTCATAAGACAGACCCAAGAACGCTGGAGCTTGTCTCCGAGTCGGGCCTCCGATCGAAGCAATTCTCGGAGATTAGTTCTTTAGTAAGACCCAAGAACGTTGGAGCTTGTCTCCGCGTCGGGCCTCCGATCGAAGCAATTCTCGGAGATGAGTTCTTTAGTAAGACCCAAGAACGCTCGAGCTTGTCTCCGCGTCAGGCCTCCGATCGAAGCAATTCTCGGAGATGAGTTCTTTAGTAAAACCCAAGAACGCTGGAGCTTGTCTCCGCGCCGGGCCTCCGATCGAAGCAATTGTTAGAGATGAGTTCATAAGACAGACCCAAGAACGCTGGAGCTTGTCTCCGAGTCGGGCCTCCGATCGAAGCAATTCTCGGAGATTAGTTCTTTAGTAAGACCCAAGAACGTTGGAGCTTGTCTCCGCGTCGGGCCTCCGATCGAAGCAATTCTCGGAGATGAGTTCTTTAGTAAGACCCAAGAACGCTCGAGCTTGTCTCCGCGTCAGGCCTCCGATCGAAGCAATTCTCGGAGATGAGTTCTTTAGTAAAACCCAAGAACGCTGGAGTTTGTCTCCGCGCCGGGCCTCCGATCGAAGCAATTGTTAGAGATGAGTTCATTAGACGGACCCAAGAACGCTGGAGCTTGTCTCCGCGTCGGGCCTCCGATCGAAGCAATTCTCGGAGATGAGTTCTTTAGTAAGACCCACGAACACTGGAGCTTGTCTTTGCGTGGGGCCTCCGATCGAGGCTATTCTCGGAGATGAGTTCATTAGTAAGACCCAAGAACGCTGGATCTTGTCTCCGCCTCGGGCTTCCGATCGAAGAAATTCTTGGAGATGAGTTCTTTAGTAAGACCTAAGAACACTGGAGCTTGTCTCCGCGTCGGGCCTCCGATCGAAGCAATTGTCGAAGATGAGTTCTTTAGTAAGACAAAAGAACGCTGGAGCTTGTCTCCGCTTCGGGCCTCCGATCGAAGCAATTCTCGGAGATGAGTTCTGTAGTAAGACCCAAGAACATTGGAGCTTGTCTCTGTGTCGGGCCTCCGATCGAAGCAATTCTCGGAGATGAGTTCATTAGTAAGACCCAAGAACGCTGGAGCTTGTCTCCGCATCGGGCCTCCGATCGAAGCAATTCTCGGAGATGAGTTCTTTAGTAAGACCCAAGAACACTGGAGCTTGTCTCCCCGTCAGGCCTCCGATCGAAGCAATTGTTAGAGATGAGTTCATTAGACAGACCCAAGAACGCTGGAGCTTGTCTCCGAGTCGTGCCTCCGATCGAAGCAATTCTCGGAGATTAGTTCTTTAGTAAGACCCAAGAACGCTAGAGCTTGTCTCCGCGTCGGGCCTCCGATCGAAGCAATTCCCGGAGATGAGTTCTTTAGTAAGACCCAAGAACGCTGGAGCTTGTCTCCGCGTCGGGCCTCCGATCGAAGCAATTGTTAGAGATGAGTTCATAAGACAGACCCAAGAACGCTGGAGCTTGTCTCCGAGTCGGGCCTCCGATCGAAGCAATTCTCGGAGATTAGTTCTTTAGTAAGACCCAAGAACGTTGGAGCTTGTCTCCGCGTCGGGCCTCCGATCGAAGCAATTCTCGGAGATGAGTTCTTTAGTAAGACCCAAGAACGCTCGAGCTTGTCTCCGCGTCAGGCCTCCGATCGAAGCAATTCTCGGAGATGAGTTCTTTAGTAAAACCCAAGAACGCTGGAGCTTGTCTCCGCGCCGGGCCTCCGATCGAAGCAATTGTTAGAGATGAGTTCATTAGACGGACCCAAGAACGCTGGAGCTTGTCTCCGCGTCGGGCCTCCGATCGAAGCAATTCTCGGAGATGAGTTCTTTAGTAAGACCCACGAACACTGGAGCTTGTCTCTGCGTGGGGCCTCCGATCGAGGCTATTCTCGGAGATGAGTTCATTAGTAAGACCCAAGAACGCTGGATCTTGTCTCCGCCTTGGGCTTCCGATCGAAGAAATTCTTGGAGATGAGTTCTTTAGTAAGACCTAAGAACACTGGAGCTTGTCTCCGCGTCGGGCCTCCGATCGAAGCAATTGTCAAAGATGAGTTCTTTAGTGAGACAAAAGAACGCTGGAGCTTGTCTCCGCTTCGGGCCTCCGATCGAAGCAATTCTCGGAGATGAGTTCTGTAGTAAGACCCAAGAACATTGGAGCTTGTCTCTGTGTCGGGCCTCCGATCGAAGCAATTCTCGGAGATGAGTTCATTAGTAAGACCCAAGAACGCTGGAGCTTGTCTCCGCATCGGGCCTCCGATCGAAGCAATTCTCGGAGATGAGTTCTTTAGTAAGACCCAAGAACACTGGAGCTTGTCTCCCCGTCAGGCCTCCGATCGAAGCAATTGTTAGAGATGAGTTCATTAGACAGACCCAAGAACGCTGGAGCTTGTCTCCGAGTCGGGCCTCCGACCGAAGCAATTCTCGGAGATTAGTTCTTTAGTAAGACCCAAGAACGCTGGAGCTTGTCTCCGCGTCGGGCCTCCGATCGAAGCAATTGTTAGAGATGAGTTCATAAGACAGACCCAAGAACGCTGGAGCTTGTCTCCGAGTCGGGCCTCCGATCGAAGCAATTCTCGGAGATTAGTTCTTTAGTAAGACCCAAGAACGTTGGAGCTTGTCTCCGCGTCGGGCCTCCGATCGAAGCAATTCTCGGAGATGAGTTCTTTAGTAAGACCCAAGAACGCTCGAGCTTGTCTCCGCGTCAGGCCTCCGATCGAAGCAATTCTCGGAGATGAGTTCATTAGTAAGACCCAAGAACGCTGGAGCTTGTCTCCGCATCGGGCCTCCGATCGAAGCAATTCTCGGAGATGAGTTCTTTAGTAAGACCCAAGAACACTGGAGCTTGTCTCCCCGTCAGGCCTCCGATCGAAGCAATTGTTAGAGATGAGTTCATTAGACAGACCCAAGAACGCTGGAGCTTGTCTCCGAGTCGTGCCTCCGATCGAAGCAATTCTCGGAGATTAGTTCTTTAGTAAGACCCAAGAACGCTAGAGCTTGTCTCCGCGTCGGGCCTCCGATCGAAGCAATTCCCGGAGATGAGTTCTTTAGTAAGACCCAAGAACGCTGGAGCTTGTCTCCGCGTCGGGCCTCCGATCGAAGCAATTGTTAGAGATGAGTTCATAAGACAGACCCAAGAACGCTGGAGCTTGTCTCCGAGTTGGGCCTCCGATCGAAGCAATTCTCGGAGATTAGTTCTTTAGTAAGACCCAAGAACGTTGGAGCTTGTCTCCGCGTCGGGCCTCCGATCGAAGCAATTCTCGGAGATGAGTTCTTTAGTAAGACCCAAGAACGCTCGAGCTTGTCTCCGCGTCAGGCCTCCGATCGAAGCAATTCTCGGAGATGAGTTCTTTAGTAAAACCCAAGAACGCTGGAGCTTGTCTCCGCGCCGGGCCTCCGATCGAAGCAATTGTTAGAGATGAGTTCATTAGACGGACCCAAGAACGCTGGAGCTTGTCTCCGCGTCGGGCCTCCGATCGAAGCAATTCTCGGAGATGAGTTCTTTAGTAAGACCCACGAACACTGGAGCTTGTCTTTGCGTGGGGCCTCCGATCGAGGCTATTCTCGGAGATGAGTTCATTAGTAAGACCCAAGAACGCTGGATCTTGTCTCCGCCTCGGGCTTCCGATCGAAGAAATTCTTGGAGAGGAGTTCTTTAGTAAGACCTAAGAACACTGGAGCTTGTCTCCGCGTCGGGCCTCCGATCGAAGCAATTGTCGAAGATGAGTTCTTTAGTAAGACAAAAGAACGCTGGAGCTTGTCTCCGCTTCGGGCCTCCGATCGAAGCAATTCTCGGAGATGAGTTCTGTAGTAAGACCCAAGAACATTGGAGCTTGTCTCTGTGTCGGGCCTCCGATCGAAGCAATTCTCGGAGATGAGTTCATTAGTAAGACCCAAGAACGCTGGAGCTTGTCTCCGCATCGGGCCTCCGATCGAAGCAATTCTCGGAGATGAGTTCTTTAGTAAGACCCAAGAACACTGGAGCTTGTCTCCCCGTCAGGCCTCCGATCGAAGCAATTGTTAGAGATGAGTTCATTAGACAGACCCAAGAACGCTGGAGCTTGTCTCCGAGTCGTGCCTCCGATCGAAGCAATTCTCGGAGATTAGTTCTTTAGTAAGACCCAGGAACGCTAGAGCTTGTCTCCGCGTCGGGCCTCCGATCGAAGCAATTCTCGGAGATGAGTTCTTTAGTAAGACCCAAGAACGCTGGAGCTTGTCTCCGCGTCGGGCCTCCGATCGAAGCAATTGTTAGAGATGAGTTCATAAGACAGACCCAAGAACGCTGGAGCTTGTCTCCGAGTCGGGCCTCCGATCGAAGCAATTCTCGGAGATTAGTTCTTTAGTAAGACCCAAGAACGTTGGAGCTTGTCTCCGCGTCGGGCCTCCGATCGAAGCAATTCTCGGAGATGAGTTCTTTAGTAAGACCCAAGAACGCTCGAGCTTGTCTCCGCGTCAGGCCTCCGATCGAAGCAATTCTCGGAGATGAGTTCATTAGTAAGACCCAAGAACGCTGGAGCTTGTCTCCGCATCGGGCCTCCGATCGAAGCAATTCTCGGAGATGAGTTCTTTAGTAAGACCCAAGAACACTGGAGCTTGTCTCCCCGTCAGGCCTCCGATCGAAGCAATTGTTAGAGATGAGTTCATTAGACAGACCCAAGAACGCTGGAGCTTGTCTCCGAGTCGTGCCTCCGATCGAAGCAATTCTCGGAGATTAGTTCTTTAGTAAGACCCAAGAACGCTAGAGCTTGTCTCCGCGTCGGGCCTCCGATCGAAGCAATTCCCGGAGATGAGTTCTTTAGTAAGACCCAAGAACGCTGGAGCTTGTCTCCGCGTCGGGCCTCCGATCGAAGCAATTGTTAGAGATGAGTTCATAAGACAGACCCAAGAACGCTGGAGCTTGTCTCCGAGTTGGGCCTCCGATCGAAGCAATTCTCGGAGATTAGTTCTTTAGTAAGACCCAAGAACGTTGGAGCTTGTCTCCGCGTCGGGCCTCCGATCGAAGCAATTCTCGGAGATGAGTTCTTTAGTAAGACCCAAGAACGCTCGAGCTTGTCTCCGCGTCAGGCCTCCGATCGAAGCAATTCTCGGAGATGAGTTCTTTAGTAAAACCCAAGAACGCTGGAGCTTGTCTCCGCGCCGGGCCTCCGATCGAAGCAATTGTTAGAGATGAGTTCATTAGACGGACCCAAGAACGCTGGAGCTTGTCTCCGCGTCGGGCCTCCGATCGAAGCAATTCTCGGAGATGAGTTCTTTAGTAAGACCCACGAACACTGGAGCTTGTCTTTGCGTGGGGCCTCCGATCGAGGCTATTCTCGGAGATGAGTTCATTAGTAAGACCCAAGAACGCTGGATCTTGTCTCCGCCTCGGGCTTCCGATCGAAGAAATTCTTGGAGATGAGTTCTTTAGTAAGACCTAAGAACACTGGAGCTTGTCTCCGCGTCGGGCCTCCGATCGAAGCAATTGTCGAAGATGAGTTCTTTAGTAAGACAAAAGAACGCTGGAGCTTGTCTCCGCTTCGGGCCTCCGATCGAAGCAATTCTCGGAGATGAGTTCTGTAGTAAGACCCAAGAACATTGGAGCTTGTCTCTGTGTCGGGCCTCCGATCGAAGCAATTCTCGGAGATGAGTTCATTAGTAAGACCCAAGAACGCTGGAGCTTGTCTCCGCATCGGGCCTCCGATCGAAGCAATTCTCGGAGATGAGTTCTTTAGTAAGACCCAAGAACACTGGAGCTTGTCTCCCCGTCAGGCCTCCGATCGAAGCAATTGTTAGAGATGAGTTCATTAGACAGACCCAAGAACGCTGGAGCTTGTCTCCGAGTCGTGCCTCCGATCGAAGCAATTCTCGGAGATTAGTTCTTTAGTAAGACCCAGGAACGCTAGAGCTTGTCTCCGCGTCGGGCCTCCGATCGAAGCAATTCTCGGAGATGAGTTCTTTAGTAAGACCCAAGAACGCTGGAGCTTGTCTCCGCGTCGGGCCTCCGATCGAAGCAATTGTTAGAGATGAGTTCATAAGACAGACCCAAGAACGCTGGAGCTTGTCTCCGAGTCGGGCCTCCGATCGAAGCAATTCTCGGAGATTAGTTCTTTAGTAAGACCCAAGAACGTTGGAGCTTGTCTCCGCGTCGGGCCTCCGATCGAAGCAATTCTCGGAGATGAGTTCTTTAGTAAGACCCAAGAACGCTCGAGCTTGTCTCCGCGTCAGGCCTCCGATCGAAGCAATTCTCGGAGATGAGTTCTTTAGTAAAACCCAAGAACGCTGGAGCTTGTCTCCGCGCCGGGCCTCCGATCGAAGCAATTGTTAGAGATGAGTTCATTAGACGGACCCAAGAACGCTGGAGCTTGTCTCCGCATCGGGCCTCCGATCGAAGCAATTCTCGGAGATGAGTTCTTTAGTAAGACCCACGAACACTGGAGCTTGTCTCTGCGTGGGGCCTCCGATCGAGGCTATTCTCGGAGATGAGTTCATTAGTAAGACCCAAGAACGCTGGATCTTGTCTCCGCCTCGGGCTTCCGATCGAAGAAATTCTTGGAGATGTGTTCTTTAGTAAGACCTAAGAACACTGGAGCTTGTCTCCGCGTCGGGCCTCCGATCGAAGCAATTGTCGAAGATGAGTTCTTTAGTAAGACAAAAGAAAGCTGGAGCTTGTCTCCGCTTCGGGCCTCCGATCGAAGCAATTCTCGGAGATGAGTTCTGTAGTAAGACCCAAGAACATTGGAGCTTGTCTCTGTGTCGGGCCTCCGATCGAAGCAATTCTCGGAGATGAGTTCATTAGTAAGACCCAAGAACGCTGGAGCTTGTCTCCGCATCGGGCCTCCGATCGAAGCAATTCTCGGAGATGAGTTCTTTAGTAAGACCCAAGAACACTGGAGCTTGTCTCCCCGTCAGGCCTCCGATCGAAGCAATTGTTAGAGATGAGTTCATTAGACAGACCCAAGAACGCTGGAGCTTGTCTCCGAGTCGGGCCTCCGACCGAAGCAATTCTCGGAGATTAGTTCTTTAGTAAGACCCAAGAACGCTGGAGCTTGTCTCCGCGTCGGGCCTCCGATCGAAGAAATTCTCGGAGATAAGTTCTTTAGTAAGACCCAAGAACGCTAGAGCTTGTCTCCCCGTCAGGCCTCCAATCGAAGAATTTGTTAGAGATGAGTTCGTTAGACAGACCCAAGAACGCTGGAGCTTGTCTCTGCGTCGGGCCTCCGATCGAAGCAATTCTCTGAGATGAGTTCTTTAGTAAAACCCAAGAACGTTGGAGCTTGTCTCCGCTTCGGGCCTCCAATCGAAGCAATTCTCGGAGATGAGTTCATTAGTAAGACCCAAGAACGCTGGATCTTGTCTCCGCCTCGGGCTTCCGATCGAAGAAATTCTTGGAGATGAGTTCTTTAGTAAGACCTAAGAACACTGGAGCTTGTCTCCGCGTCGGGCATCCGATCGAAGCAATTGTCGAAGATGAGTTCTTTAGTAAGACAAAAGAACGCTGGAGCTTGTCTCCGCGTCGGGCCTCCGATCGAAGCAATTCTCGGAGATGAGTTCTTTAGTAAGACCCAAGAACATTGGAGCTTGTCTCTGTGTCGGGCCTCCGATCGAAGCAATTGTTAGAGATGAGTTCATAAGACAGACCCAAGAACGCTGGAGCTTGTCTCCGAGTCGGGCCTCCGATCGAAGCAATTCTCGGAGATTAGTTCTTTAGTAAGACCCAAGAACGCTGGAGCTTGTCTCCGCGTCGGACCTCCGATCGAAGCAATTCTCGGAGATGAGTTCTTTAGTAAGACCCAAGAACGCTGGAGCTTGTCTCCGCGTCAGGTCTCCGATCGAAGCAATTCTCGAAGATGAGTTCTTTAGTAAAACCCAAGAACGCTGGAGCTTGTCTCCGCGCCGGGCCTCCGATCGAAGCAATTGTTAGAGATGAGTTCATTAGACAGACCCAAGAACGCTGGAGCTTGTCTCCGCGTCGGGCCTCCGATCGAAGCAATTCTCGGAGATGAGTTCTTTAGTAAGACCCACGAACACTAGAGCTTGTCTCTGCGTGGGGCCTCCGATCGAGGCTATTCTCGGAGATGAGTTCATTAGTAAGACCCAAGAACGCTGGATCTTGTCTCCGCCTCGGGCTTCCGATCGAAGAAATTCTTGGAGATGAGTTCTTTAGTAAGACCTAAGAACACTGGAGCTTGTCTCCGCGTCGGGCCTCCGATCGAAGCAATTGTCGAAGATGAGTTCTTTAGTAAGACAAAAGAACGTTGGAGCTTGTCTCCGCTTCGGGCCTCCGATCGAAGCAATTCTCGGAGATGAGTTCTTTAGTAAGACCCAAGAACATTGGAGCTTGTCTCTGTGTCGGGCCTCCGATCGAAGCAATTCTCGGAGATGAGTTCATTAGTAAGACCCAAGAACGCTGGAGCTTGTCTCCGCATCGGGCCTCCGATCGAAGCAATTCTCGGAGATGAGTTCTTTAGTAAGACCCAAGAACATTGGAGCTTGTCTCTGGGTCGGGCCTCCGATCGAAGCAATTGTTAGAGATGAGTTCATAAGACAGACCCAAGAACGCTGGAGCTTGTCTCCGAGTCGGGCCTCCGATCGAAGCAATTCTCGGAGATTAGTTCTTTAGTAAGACCCAAGAACGCTGGAGCTTGTCTCCGCGTCGGACCTCCGATCGAAGCAATTCTCGGAGATGAGTTCTTTAGTAAGACCCAAGAACGCTCGAGCTTGTCTCCGCGTCAGGCCTCCGATCGAAGCAATTCTCGGAGATGAGTTCTTTAGTAAAACCCAAGAACGCTGGAGCTTGTCTCCGCGCCGGGCCTCCGATCGAAGCAATTGTTAGAGATGAGTTCATTCGACAGACCCAAGAACGCTGGAGCTTGTCTCCGCGTCGGGCCTCCGATCGAAGCAATTCTCGGAGATGAGTTCTTTAGTAAGACCCATGAACACTGGAGCTTGTCTCTGCGTGGGGCCTCCGATCGAGGCTCTTCTCGGAGATGAGTTCATTAGTAAGACCCAAGAACGCTGGATCTTGTCTCCGCCTCGGGCTTCCGATCGAAGAAATTCTTTGAGATGAGTTCTTTAGTAAGACCTAAGAACACCGGAGCTTGTCTCCGCGTCGGGCCTCCGATCGAAGCAATTATCGAAGATGAGTTCTTTAGTAAGACAAAAGAACGCTGGAGCTTGTCTCCGCTTCGGGCCTCCGATCGAAGCAATTCTCGGAGATGAGTTCTGTAGTAAGACCCAAGAACATTGGAGCTTGTCTCTGTGTCGGGCCTCCGATCGAAGAAATTCTCGGAGATGAGTTCATTAGTAAGACCCAAGAACGCTGGAGCTTGTCTCCGCATCGGGCCTCCGATCGAAGCAATTCTCGGAGATGAGTTCTTTAGTAAGACCCAAGAACACTGGAGCTTGTCTCCCCGTCAGGCCTCCGATCGAAGCAATTGTTATAGGAGAGTTCATTAGACAGACCCAAGAACGCTGGAGCTTGTCTCCGAGTCGGGCCTCCGATCGAAGCAATTCTCGGAGATTAGTTCTTTAGTAAGACCCAAGAACGCTGGAGCTTGTCTCCGCATCGGGCCTCCGATCGAAGCAATTCTCGGAGATAAGTTCTTTAGTAAGACCCAAGAACGCTAGAGCTTGTCTCCCCGTCAGGCCTCCAATCGAAGAATTTGTTAGAGATGAGTTCATTAGACAGACCCAAGAACGCTGGAGCTTGTCTCTGCGTCGGGCCTCCGATCGAAGCAATTCTCTGAGATGAGTTCTTTAGTAAAACCCAAGAACGCTGGAGCTTGTCTCCGCTTCGGGCCTCCAATCGAAGCAATTCTCGGAGATGAGTTCATTAGTAAGACCCAAGAACGCTGGATCTTGTCTCCGCCTCGGGCTTCCGATCGAAGAAATTCTTGGAGATGAGTTCTTTAGTAAGACCTAAGAACACTGGAGCTTGTCTCCGCGTCGGGCATCCGATCGAAGCAATTGTCGAAGATGAGTTCTTTAGTAAGACAAAAGAACGCTGGAGCTTGTCTCCGCGTCGGGCCTCCGATCGAAGCAATTCTCGGAGATGAGTTCTTTAGTAAGACCCAAGAACATTGGAGCTTGTCTCTGTGTCGGGCCTCCGATCGAAGCAATTCTTAGAGATGAGTTCATAAGACAGACCCAAGAACGCTGGAGCTTGTCTCCGAGTCGGGCCTCCGATCGAAGCAATTCTCGGAGATTAGTTCTTTAGTAAGACCCAAGAACGCTGGAGCTTGTCTCCGCGTCGGACCTCCGATCGAAGCAATTCTCGGAGATGAGTTCTTTAGTAAGACCCATGAACGTTGGAGCTTGTCTCCGCGTCAGGCCTCCGATCGAAGCAATTGTTAGAGATGAGTTCATTAGACAGACCCAAGAACGCTGGAGCTTGTCTCCGCGTCGGGCCTCCGATCGAAGCAATTCTCGGAGATGAGTTCTTTAGTAAGACCCACGAACACTGGAGCTTGTCTCTGCGTGGGGCCTCCGATCGAGGCTATTCTCGGAGATGAGTTCATTAGTAAGACCCAAGAACGCTGGATCTTGTCTCCGCCTCGGGCTTCCGATTGAAGAAATTCTTGGAGATGAGTTCTTTAGTAAGACCTAAGAACACTGGAGCTTGTCTCCGCGTCGGGCCTCCGATCGAAGCAATTGTTGAAGATGAGTTCTTTAGTAAGACAAAAGAACGCTGGAGCTTGTCTCCGCTTCGGGCCTCCGATCGAAGCAATTCTCGGAGATGAGTTCTTTAGTAAGACCCAAGAACATTGGAGCTTGTCTCTGTGTCGGGCCTCCGATCGAAGCAATTCTCGGAGATGAGTTCATTAGTAAGACCCAAGAACGCTGGAGCTTGTCTCCGCATCGGGCCTCCGATCGAAGCAATTCTCGGAGATGAGTTCTTTAGTAAGACCCAAGAACACTGGAGCTTGTCTCCCCGTCAGGCCTCCGATCGAAGCAATTGTTAGAGATGAGTTCATTAGACAGACCCAAGAACACTAGAGCTTGTCTCCGAGTCGGGCCTCCGATCGAAGCAATTCTCGGAGATTAGTTCTTTAGTAAGACCCAAGAACGCTGGAGCTTGTCTCCGCGTCGGGCCTCCGATCGAAGCAATTCTCGGAGATGAGTTCTTTAGTAAGACCCAAGAACGCTAGAGCTTGTCTCCCCGTCAGGCCTCCGATCGAAGAATTTGTTAGAGATGAGTTCATTAGACAGACCCAAGAACGCTGGAGCTTGTCTCTGCGTCGGGCCTCCGATCGAAGCAATTCTCTGAGATGAGTTCTTTAGTAAGACCCAAGAACGCTGGAGCTTGTCTCCGCTTCGGGCCTCCAATCGAAGCAATTCTCGGAGATGAGTTCATTAGTAAGACCCAAGAACGCTGGATCTTGTCTCCGCCTCGGGCTTCCGATCGAAGAAATTCTTGGAGATGAGTTCTTTAGTAAGACCTAAGAACACTGGAGCTTGTCTCCGCGTCGGGCATCCGATCGAAGCAATTGTCGAAGATGAGTTCTTTAGTAAGACAAAAGAACGCTGGAGCTTGTCTCCGCTTCGGGCCTCCGATCGAAGCAATTCTCGGAGATGAGTTCCTTAGTAAGACCCAAGAACATTGGAGCTTGTCTCTGTGTCGGGCCTCCGATCGAAGCAATTCTCGGAGATGAGTTCATTAGTAAGACCCAAGAACGCTGGAGCTTGTCTCTGCATCGGGCCTCCGATCGAAGCAATTCTCGGAGATGAGTTCTTTAGTAAGATCCAAGAACACTGGAGCTTGTCTCCCCGTCAGGCCTCCGATCGAAGCAATTGTTAGAGATGAGTTCATTAGACAGACCCAAGAACGCTGGAGCTTGTCTCCGAGTCGGGCCTCCGATCGAAGCAATTCTCGGAGATGAGTTCTTTAGTAAGACCCAAGAACGCTAGAGCTTGTCGCCCCGTCAGGCCTCCGATCGAAGAATTTGTTAGAGATGAGTTCATTAGACAGACCCAAGAACGCTGGAGCTTGTCTCTGCGTCGGGCCTCCGATCGAAGCAATTCTCTGAGATGAGTTCTTTAGTAAGACCCAAGAACGCTGGAGCTTGTCTCAACTTCGGGCCTCCAATCGAAGCAATTCTCGGAGATGAGTTCATTAGTAAGACCCAAGAATGCTGGATCTTGTCTCCGCCTCGGGCTTTCGATCGAAGAAATTCTCAGAGATGAGTTCTTTAGTATTACCTAAGAACGCTGGAGCTTGTCTCCGCGTCGGGCCTCTGATCGAAGCAATTGTCGAAGATGAGTTCTTTAGTAAGACAAAAGAACGCTGGAGCTTGTCTCCGCTTCGGGCCTCCGATCGAAGCAATTCTCGGAGATGAGTTCTTTAGTAAGACCCAAGAACACTGGAGCTTGTCTCCGTGTCGGGCCTCCGATCGAAGGAATTCTCGGAGATGAGTTCATTAGTAAGACCCAAGAACGCTGGAGCTTGTCTCCGCATCGGGCCTCCGATCGAAGCAATTCTCGGAGATGAGTTCTTTAGTAAGACCTAAGAACACTGGAGCTTGTCTCCCCGTCAGGCCTCCGATCGAAGCAATTGTTAGAGATGAGTTCATTAGACAGACCCAAGAACGCTGGAGCTTGTCTCCGCGTCGGGCCTCGGATCGAAGCAATTCTCAGGGATTAGTTCTTTAGTAAGACCCAATAACGCTGGAGCTTGTCTCCGCGTCGGGCCTCCGATCGAAGCAATTCTCGGAGATGAGTTCTTTAGTAAGACCCAAGAACGATTGAGCTTGTCTTCGCGTCGGGCCTCCGATCGAAGCAATTCTCGGAGATAAGTTGTTTATTAAGGCCCAAGAACGCTGGAGCTTGTCTCTGCATCAGGACTCCGATCGAAGCAATTCTCAGAGATGAGTTCTTTAGTAAGCCCCAAGAATGCTGGAGATTATCTCCACGTCGGGACTCCGATCGAAGCAATTGTTAGAGATGAGTTCTTTAGTAAGACCCAAGAATGCAGTAGCTTATCTCCACGTCGGGCCTCCGATCGAAGCAATTGTCAGAGATGAGTTCTTTAGTAAGACCCAAGAACGATGGAGCTTGTCTTCGAGTTGGGGCTCCGATCGAAGCAATTCTCGGAGATGAGTTCTTTAGTAAGACCCAAGAACGCTAGAGCTTGTCTTTGCGTCGGACCTCCGATCGAAGCAATTCTCAGAGATGAGTTCTTTAGTAAGACCCAAGAACGATGGAGCTTGTGTTCGCGTCGGGCCTCCGATCGAAGCAATTCTCAGAGATAAGTTGTTTAGTAAGGCCCGAGATCGCTGGTGCTTGTCTCTACATCAGGACTCCAATCGAAGCAATGCTCAGAGATGAGTTCTTTAGTAAGACCCAAGAACGCTGGAGCTTATCTCCACGTCGCGCCTCCGATCGAAGCAATTCTCGGAGATGAGTTCTTTAATAAGACCCAAGAACACTGAAGCTTGTCTCCGCGTCGGGCCTCCGATCGAAGCAATTCTCAGAGATGAGTTCATTAGAACGACCCAAGAACGCTGGAGCTTGTCTCCGCGTCGGGCCTCCGATCGAAGCAATTCTCGGAGATGAGTTCTTTAGTAAGACCTAAGAACACTGGAGCTTGTCTCCCCGTCAGGCCTCCGATCGAAGCAATTGTTAGAGATGAGTTCATTAGACAGACCCAAGAACGCTGGAGCTTGTCTCCGCGTCGGGCCTCCGATCGAAGCAATTCTCAGAGATTAGTTCTTTAGTAAGACCCAATAACGATGGAGCTTGTCTCCGCGTCGGGCCTCTGATCGAAGCAATTCTCGGAGATGAGTTCTTTAGTAAGACCCAAGAACACTGGAGCTTGTCTCTGCATGGGGCCTCCGATCGAAGCAATTCTCGGAGATGAGTTCATTAGTAAGACCCAAGAACGCTGGATCTTGTCTCCGCATCGGGCTTCCGATCGAAGCAATTCTCTGAGATGAGTTCTTTAGTAAGACCTAAGAACGCTGGAGCTTGTCTCCGCGTCGGGCTTCCGATCGAAGCAATTGTCGAAGATGAGTTCTTTAATAAGACAAAAGAACGCTGGAGCTTGTCTCCGCATCGGGCTTCCGATCGAAGCAATTCTCGGAGATGAGTTCTTTAGTAAGGCCCAAGAACACTGGAGCTTGTCTCCGCGTGGGGCCTCCGATCGAAGCAATTCTCGGAGATGAGTTCATTAGTAAGACCCAAGAACGCTGGATCTTGTCTCCGCATCGGGCTTCCGATCGAAGAAATTCTCGGAGATGAGTTCTTTAGTAAGACCTAAGAACGCTGGAGCTTGTCTCCGCGTCGGGCTTCCGATCGAAGCAATTGTCGAAGATGAGTTCTTTAATAAGACAAAAGAACGCTGGAGCTTGTCTCCGGTTCGGGCCTCCGATCGAAGCAATTCTCGGAGATGAGTTCTTTAGTAAGACCCAAGAACGCTGGAGCTTGTCTCCGCATCGGGCCTCCGATCGAAGCAATTCTCGGAGATGAGTTCTTTAGTAAGACCCAAGAACACTGGAGCTTGTCTCCCCGTCAGGCCTCCGATCGAAGCAATTGTTAGAGATGAGTTCATTAGACAAACCCAAGAACGCTGGAGCTTGTCTCCGAGTCGGGCCTCCGATCGACGCAATTCTCGGAGATTAGTTCTTTAGTAAGACCCAAGAACGCTGGAGCTTGTCTCCGCGTCGGGCCTCCGATCGAAGCAATTCTCGGAGATGAGTTCTTTAGTAAGACCCAAGAACGCTAGAGCTTGTCGCCCCGTCAGGCCTCCGATCGAAGAATTTGTTAGAGATGAGTTCATTAGACAGACCCAAGAACGCTGGAGCTTGTCTCTGCGTCGGGCCTCCGATCGAAGCAATTCTCTGAGATGAGTTCTTTAGTAAGACCCAAGAACGCTGGAGCTTGTCTCAACTTCGGGACTCCAATCGAAGCAATTCTCGGAGATGAGTTCATTAGTATTACCTAAGAACGCTGGAGCTTGTCTCCGCGTCGGGCCTCTGATCGAAGCAATTGTCGAAGATGAGTTCTTTAGTAAGACAAAAGAACGCTGGAGCTTGTCTCCGCTTCGGGCCTACGATCGAAGCAATTCTCGGAGATGAGTTCTTTAGTAAGACCCAAGAACACTGGAGCTTGTCTCCGTGTCGGGCCTCCGATCGAAGGAATTCTCGGAGATGAGTTCATTAGTAAGACCCAAGAACGCTGGAGCTTGTCTCCGCATCGGGCCTCCGATCGAAGCAATTCTCGGAGATGAGTTCTTTAGTAAGACCTAAGAACACTGGAGCTTGTCTCCCCGTCAGGCCTCCGATCGAAGCAATTGTTAGAGATGAGTTCATTAGACAGACCCAAGAACGCTGGAGCTTGTCTCCGCGTCGGGCCTCCGATCGAAGCAATTCTCAAAGATTAGTTCTTTAGTAAGACCCAATAACGCTAAAGCTTGTCTCCGCGTCGGGCCTCCGATCGAAGCAATTCTCGGAGATGAGTTCTTTAGTAAGACCCAGGAACGATTGAGCTTGTCTTCGCGTGGGCCTCCGATCGAAGCAATTCTCGGAGATGAGTTCTTTAGTAAGACCCAAGAACATTGGAGCTTGTCTCTGTGTCAGGCCTCCGATCGAAGCAATTGTCAGAGATGAGTTCTTTAGTAAGACCCAAGAATGCTGGAGCTTATCTCCACGTCGGGCCTCCGATCGAAGCAATTGTTAGAGATGAGTTCTTTAGTAAGACCCAAGAACGATGGAGCTTGTCTTCGAGTCGGGGCTCCGATCGAAGCAATTCTCGGAGATGAGTTCTTTAGTAAGACCCAAGAACGTTGGAGCTTGTCTTTGCGTCGGACCTCCAATCGAAGCAATTCTCAGAGATGTGTTCTTTAGTAAGACCCAAGAACGATGGAGCTTGTCTTCGCGTCGGGCCTCCGATCGAAGCAATTCTCAGAGATAAGTTGTTTAGTAAGGCCCGAGATCGCTGGTGCTTGTCTCTACGTCAGGACTCCGATCGAAGCAATGCTCAGAGATGAGTTCTTTAGTAAGACCCAAGAACGCTGGAGCTTATCTCCACGTCGGGCCTCCGATCGAAGCAATTCTCGGAGATGAGTTCTTGAATAAGACCCAAGAACACTGAAGCTTGTCTCCGCGTCGGGCCTCCGATCGAAGCAATTCTCAGAGATGAGTTCATTAGACAGACCCAAGATCGCTGGTGCTTGTCTCTACGTCAGGACTCCGATCGAAGCAATGCTCAGAGATGAGTTCTTTAGTAAGACCCAAGAACACTGGAGCTTGTCTCCGCGTGGGGACTCCGATCGAAGCAATTCTCGGAGTTGAGTTCATTAGTAAGACCCAAGAACATTGGATCTTGTCTCCGCATCGTGCTTCCGATTGAAGAAATTCTCGGAGATGAGTTCTTTAGTAAAACCCAAGAACATTGGAGCTTGTCTCTGTGTCGGGCCTCCGATCGAAGCAATTGTCAGAGATGAGTTCTTTAGTAAGACCCAAGAACGATAGAGCTTGTCTTCGAGTCGGGGCTCCGATCGAAGCAATTCTCGGAGATGAGTTCTTTACTAAGACCCAAGAACGCTGGAGCTTGTCTTTGCGTCGGACCTCCGATCGAAGCAATTCTCAGAGATGAGTTCTTTAGTTAGACCCAAGAACGATAGAGCTTGTCTTCGTGTCGGGCCTCCGATCGAAGCAATTCTCAGAGATAAGATGTTTAGTAAGGCCCGAGATCGCTGGTGCTTGTCTCTACGTCAGGACTCCGATCGAAGCAATGCTCAGAGATGAGTTCTTTAGTAAGACCCAAGAACGCTGGAGCTTGTCTCCGCTTCGGGCCTCCGATCGAAGCAATTCTCGGAGATGAGTTCATTAGTAAGACCCAAGAACGCTGGATCTTGTCTCCGCCTCGGGCTTCCGATCAAAGAAATTCTCGGAGATGAGTTCTTTAGTATTACCTAAGAACGCTGGAGCTTGTCTCCGCGTCGGGCCTCTGATCGAAGCAATTGTCGAAGATGAGTTCTTTAGTAAGACAAAAGAACGCTGGAGCTTGTCTCCGCTTCGGGCCTCCGATCGAAGCAATTCTCGGAGATGAGTTCTTTAGTAAGACCCAAGAACACTGGAGCTTGTCTCCGTGTCGGGCCTCCGATCGAAGGAATTTTCGGAGATGAGTTCATTAGTAAGACCCAAGAACGCTGGAGCTTGTCTCCGCATCGGGCCTCCGATCGAAGCAATTCTCGGAGATGAGTTCTTTAGTAAGACCTAAGAACACTGGAGCTTGTCTCCCCGTCAGGCCTCCGATCGAAGCAATTGTGAGAGATGAGTTCATTAGACAGACCCAAGAACGCTGGAGCTTGTCTCCGCTTCGGGCCTCCGATCGAAGCAATTCTCAGAGATGAGTTCTTTAGTAAGACGTAAGAACATTGGAGCTTGTCTCTGTGTCGGGCCTCCGATCGAAGCAATTCTCGTAGATGAGTTCATTAGTAAGACCCAAGAACGCTGGAGCTTGTCTCCGCATCGGGCCTCCGATCGAAGCAATTCTCGGAGATGAGTTCTTTAGTAAGACCCAAGAACACTGGAGCTTGTCTCCCCGTCAGGCCTCCGATCGAAGCAATTGTTATAGATGAGTTCATTAGACAGACCCAAGAACGCTAGAGCTTGTCTCCGAGTCGGGCCTCCGATCGAAGCAATTCTCGGAGATTAGTTCTTTAGTAAGACCCAAGAACGCTAGAGCTTGTCTCCCCGTCAGGCCTCCGATCGAAGAATTTGTTAGAGATGAGTTCATTAGACAGACCCAAGAACGCTTGAGCTTGTCTCTGCGTCGGGCCTCCGATCGAAGCAATTCTCTGAGATGAGTTCTTTAGTAAGACCCAAGAACGCTGGAGCTTGTCTCCGCTTCGGGCCTCCGATCGAAGCAATTCTCGGAGATGAGTTCATTAGTAAGACCGAAGAACGCTGGATCTTATCTCCACGTCGGGACTCCGATCGAAGCAATTGTCAGAGATGAGTTCTTTAGTAAGACCCAAGAATGCTGGAGCTTATCTCCACGTCGGGCCTCCGATCGAAGCAATTGTCAGAGATGAGTTCTTTAGTAAGACCCAAGAACGATGGAGCTTGTCTTCGAGTCGGGGCTCCGATCGAAGCAATTCTCGGAAATGAGTTCTTTAGTAAGACCCAAGAACGCTGGAGCTTGTCTTTGCGTCGGACCTCCGATCGAAGCAATTCTCAGAGATGAGTTCTTTAGTAAGACCCAAGAACGATGGAGCTTGTCTTTGCGTCGGGCCTCCGATCGAAGCAATTCTCAGAGATAAGTTGTTTAGTAAGGCCCAAGATCGCTGGTGCTTGTCTCTACGTCAGGACTCCGATCGAAGCAATGCTCAGAGATGAGTTCTTTAGTAAGACCCAAGAACGCTTGAGCTTATCTCCACGTCGGGCCTCCGATCGAAGCAATTCTCGGAGATGAGTTCTTGAATAAGACCCAAGAACACTGAAGCTTGTCTCCGCGTCGGGCCTCCGATCGAAGCAATACTCAGAGATGAGTTCATTAGACAGACCCAAGATCGCTGGTGCTTGTCTCTACGTCAGGACTCCGATCGAAGCAATGCTCAGAGATGAGTTCTTTAGTAAGACCCAAGAACACTGGAGCTTGTCTCCGCGTGGGGACTCCGATCGAAGCAATTCTTGGAGTTGTGTTCATTAGTAAGACCCAAGAACGCTGGATCTTGTCTCCGCATCGTGCTTCCGATTGAAGAAATTCTCGGAGATGAGTTCTTTAGTAAAACCCAAGAACATTGGAGCTTGTCTCTGTGTCGGGCCTCCGATCGAAGCAATTGTCAGAGATGAGTTCTTTAGTAAGACCCAAGAACGATGGAGCTTGTCTTCGAGTCGGGGCTCCGATCGAAGCAATTCTCGGAGATGAGTTCTTTAGTAAGACCCAAGAACGCTGGAGCTTGTCTTTGCGTCGGACCTCCGATCGAAGCAATTCTCAGAGATGAGTTCTTTAGTAAGACCCAAGAACGATGGAGCTTGTCTTCGCGTCGGGCCTCCGATCGAAACAATTCTCAGAGATAAGTTGTTTAGTAAGGCCCGAGATCGCTGGTGCTTGTCTCTACGTCAGGACTCCGATCGAAGTAATGCACAGAGATGAGTTCTTTAGTAAGACCCAAGAACGCTGGAGCTTATCTCCACGTCGGGCCTCCGATCGAAGCAATTCTCGGAGATGAGTTCTTGAATAAGACCCAAGAACACTGAAGCTTGTCTCCGCGTCGGGCCTCCGATCGAAGCAATTCTCAGAGATGAGTTCATTAGACAGACCCAAGATCGCTGGTGCTTGTCTCTACGTCAGGACTCCGATCGAAGCAATGCTCAGAGATGAGTTCTTTAGTAAGACCCAAGAAAACTGGAGCTTGTCTCCGCGTGGGGCCTCCGATCGAAGCAATTCTCGGAGTTGAGTTCATTAGTAAGACCCAAGAACGCTGGATCTTGTCTCCGCATCGTGCTTCCGATTGAAGAAATTCTCGGAGACGAGTTCTTTAGTAAAACCCAAGAACATTGGAGCTTGTCTCTGTGTCGGGCCTCCGATCGAAGCAATTCTTGGAGATGAGTTCATTAGTAAGACCCAAGAACGCTGGAGCTTGTCTCCGCATCGGGCCTCCGATCGAAGCAATTCTCGGAGAT
Organism: Persicaria tinctoria; assembly: GCA_037127255.1. NCBI lineage: Eukaryota > Viridiplantae > Streptophyta > Magnoliopsida > Caryophyllales > Polygonaceae > Persicaria > Persicaria tinctoria. The sequence goes on from JBANSL010000013.1 coordinate 46,190,014, forward strand.
GAGTTCTTTAGTAAGACCCAAGAACACTGGAGCTTTTCTTCCCGTCAGGCCTCTTATCGAAGCAATTGTTAGAGATGAGTTCATTAGACAGACCCAAGAACGCTGAAGCTTGTCTCCGAGTCGGGCCTCCTATCGAAGCAATTATCGGAGATTAGTTCTTTAGTAAGACCCAAGAACGTTGGAGCTTGTCTCCGCGTCGGGCCTCCGATCGAAGCAATTCTCGGAGATGAGTTCTTTAGTAAGACCCAAGAACGCTGGAGCTTGTCTCCGCGTCGGGCCTCCGATCGAAGCAATTCTCGGAGATTAGTTCTTTAGTAAGACCCAAGAATGTTGGAGCTTATCTCCGCGTCGGGCCTCTGATCAAAGCGAGTTCTTTAGTAAGACCCAAGAACGCTTGAGCTTTTCTCCGCGTTGGGCCTCCGATCGAAGAAATTCTCAGAGATGAGTTCTTTAGTAAGACCTAAGAACGCAAGTGCTTGTCTCGGCGTCGGGTCTCCGATCGAAGCAATTGTCGGAGATGAGTTTTTTAGTAAGACCAAGGACGTTGGAACTAGTCTCTGTGTCAGGCCTCCGATCAAACCAATTCTAAGAGATTAGTTCTTTAGTAAGACCCAAGAACGATGGAGCTTGTCTTCGAGTCGGGCCTCCGATCGAAGCAATTCTCGGAGATGAGTTCTTTAGTAAGACCCAAGAACGATGGAGCTTGTCTTTGCCTCAGGCCTCCGATCGAAGCAATTGTCATAGATGAGTTCTTTAGTAAGACCCAAGAACGATGGAGCTTGTCTTCGTGTCGGGCCTCCGATCGAAACAATTCTCAGAGATGAGTTCTGTAGTAAGACCCAAGAAAACTGGAGCTTGTCTCCGCGTCGCGCCTCTGATCAAAGCAATTCTCGGAGATTAGTTCTTTAGTAAGACCCAAGAACGCTAGAGCTTCTCTCCGCGTCGGGCCTCCGATCGAATCAATTCTCAGACATGAGTTCTTTAGTAAGACCGAAGAGAGATGGAGATTGTCTTCGAGTCGGGCCTCCGATCGAAGCAATTCTCGGAGATGAAGTCTTTAGTCAGACCCAAGAACGCTGGAGCTTGTCTTTGCGTCCGGACTCCGATCGAAGCAATTCTCATAGATGAGTTCTTTAATAAGACCCAATAACAATGGAGCTTGTCTTCGCGTCGGGCCTCCGATCGAAGCAATTCTCGGAGATGAGTTCGTTAGTAAGATCCAAGAACGTCGGAGCTTGTCTCCGCGTTGGGACTCCGATCGACGCAATTCTCGGAGATGAGTTCTTTAGTAAGACCCAAGAATGTTGGAGCTTATCTCCGCGTCGTGCCTCCGATCGAAGAAATTCTCATAGATGAGTTCTTTAGTAAGACCCAAGAAAGCTTGAGCTTTTCTCCGCGTCGGGCCTACGATCGAAGAAATTGTCGGAGATGAGTTCTTTAGTAAGACCAAAGAACGCTTGAGCTTGTCTCCGCGTCGGGCCTCCGATCGAAGAAATTATCAGAGATGAGTTCTTTAATAAGACCCAAGGACGCTGGAACTAGTCTCCGCGTCGGGCCTCTGATCAAAGCAATTCTCGAAGATTAGTTCTTTAGTAAGACCCAAGAACGCTGGAGCTTCTCTCCGCATCGGGTCTCCGATCGAAGCAATTCTCAGAGATGAGTTCTTTAGTAAGACCCAAGAGGGATGGAGCTTGTCTTCGAGTCGGGCCTCCGATCGAAGCAATTCTCAGAGATGAGTTGTTTAGTCAGACCCAAGAACGCTGGAGCTTGTCTTTGCGTCAGGACTCTGATCGAAGCAGTTCTCAGAGATGAGTTTTTCATAAGACCCAAAAACAATGGAGCTTGTCTTCGCGTCGGGCCTCCGATTGAAGCAATTCTCGGAGATGAGTTTTTTAGTAAGGCCCAAGAACGTTGGAGCTTGTCTATGCGTCGGGACTCCGATCGAAGCAATTCTCGGAGATGAGTTCTTTAGTAAGACCCAAGAACGTTGGAGCTTGTCTCCGCGTCGGGACTCCGATCGAAGTAATTCTCGGAGATGAGTTCTTTAGTAAGACCCAAGAATGTTGGAGCTTATATCCGCGTCGGGCCTCCGATCGAAGAAATTCTCATAGATGAGTTCTTTAGTAAGACCCAAGAACGCTTGAGCTTTTCTCCGCGTCGGGCCTACGATCGAAGAAATTCTCGGAGATGAGTTCTTCAGTAAGACCCCAGAACGCTGGTGCTTGTCTCTGCGTCGAGCCTCCGATCGAAGCAATTGTCGGAGATGAGTTCTTTAGTAAGACCAAAGAATGCTGGAGCTTGTCTCCGCATCGGGCCTCCGATCGAAGCAATTCTCGGAGATGAGTTCTTTAATAAGACCCATAGACGCTGGAACTAGTCTCCGCGTCGGGCCTCCGATCAAAGCAATTCTCGGAGATTAGTTCTTTAGTAATAACCGATAACGCAGGAGCTTGTCTCCGCGTCGGGACTCTGATCGAAGCAATTCTCGGAGATGAGTTCTTTAGTAAGACCCAAGAATGCTGGAGCTTATCTCTGCGTCGGGCCTCCGATCGAAGCAATTCTCATAGATGAGTTCTTTAGTAAGACCCAAGAACGCTTGATCTTTTCTCCGCGTCGGGCCTCCGATCGAAGAAATTCTCAGAGATGAGTTCTTTAGTAAGACCCAAGAACGCAAGTGCTTGTCTCCGCGTTGGGTCTCCGATCGAAGCAATTGTCGGAGATGAGTTCTTTAGTAAGACCAAAGAACGCTCGAGCTTGTCTCCGCATCGGGCCTCCGATCGAAGAAAGTCACGGAGATGTGTTCTTTAATAAGACCCAAGGACGCTGGAATTAGTCTCCGCGTCGGGCCTCCGATCAAAGCAATTCTCGGAGATTAGTTCTTTAGTAAGACCCAAGAACGCTGGAGCTTTTCTTTGCATCGGGACTCTGATCGAAGCAATTCTCAGAGATGAGTTTATTAGTAAGACCCAACAACGATGAAGCTTGTCTTCGCGTCGGGCCTCCAATTGAAGCAATTCTCGGAGATGAGTTATTTAGTAAGGCCCAAGAACGCTGGAGCTTTTCTATGCGTCGGTCCTCCGATCCAAGCAATTCTCGGAGATGAGTTCTTTAGTAAGACCCTAGAAAGCTGGACCTTATCTCCGCGTCGGGCCTCCGATCGAAGCAATTCTCATAGATGAGTTCTTTAGTAAGACCCAAGAACGCTTGAGCTTTTCTCCGCGTCGGGCCTTCGATCGAAGAAATTCTCTGAGATGAGTTCTTTAGTAAGACCCAAGAACGCAAGTGCTTGTCTCCGCGTCGGGTCTCCGATCGAAGAAATTGTCGGAGATGAGTTCTTTAGTAAGACCAAAGAACGCTTGAGCTTGTCTCCGCGTCGGGCCTCCGATCGAAGAAATTATCAGAGATGAGTTCTTTAATAAGACCCAAGGACGCTGGAACTAGTCTCCGCGTCGAGCCTCTGATCAAAGCAATTCTCGAAGATTAGTTCTTTAGTAAGACCCAAGAACGCTGGAGCTTCTCTCCGCATCGGGTCTCCGATCGAAGCAATTCTCAGAGATGAGTTCTTTAGTAAGACCCAAGAGAGATGGAGCTTGTCTTCGAGTCGGGCCTCCGATCGAAGCAATTCTCAGAGATGAGTTGTTTAGTCAGACCCAAGAACGCTGGAGCTTGTCTTTGCGTCAGGACTCTGATCGAAGCAGTTCTCAGAGATGAGTTTTTCATAAGACCCAAAAACAATGGAGCTTGTCTTCGTGTCGGGCCTCCGATTGAAGCAATTCTCGGAGATGAGTTTTTTAGTAAGGCCCAAGAACGTTGGAGCTTGTCTATGCGTCGGGACTCCGATCGAAGCAATTCTCGGAGATGAGTTCTTTAGTAAGACCCAAGAACGTTGGAGCTTGTCTCCGCGTCGGGACTCCGATCGAAGTAATTCTCGGAGATGAGTTCTTTAGTAAGACCCAAGAATGTTGGAGCTTATATCCGCGTCGGGCCTCCGATCGAAGAAATTCTCATAGATGAGTTCTTTAGTAAGACCCAAGAACGCTTGAGCTTTTCTCCGCGTCGGGCCTACGATCGAAGAAATTCTCGGAGATGAGTTCTTCAGTAAGACCCCAGAACGCTGGTGCTTGTCTCTGCGTCGAGCCTCCGATCGAAGCAATTGTCGGAGATGAGTTCTTTAGTAAGACCAAAGAATGCTGGAGCTTGTCTCCGCATAGGGCCTCCGATCGAAGCAATTCTCGGAGATGAGTTCTTTAATAAGACCCATAGACGCTGGAACTAGTCTCCGCATCGGGCCTCCGATCAAAGCAATTCTCGGAGATTAGTTCTTTAGTAATAACCGATAACGCAGGAGCTTGTCTCCGCGTCGGGACTCTGATCGAAGCAATTCTCGGAGATGAGTTCTTTAGTAAGACCCAAGAATGCTGGAGCTTATCTCTGCGTCGGGCCTCCGATCGAAGCAATTCTCATAGATGAGTTCTTTAGTAAGACCCAAGAACGCTTGATCTTTTCTCCGCGTCGGGCCTCCGATCGAAGAAATTCTCAGAGATGAGTTCTTTAGTAAGACCCAAGAACGCAAGTGCTTGTCTCCGCGTTGGGTCTCCGATCGAAGCAATTGTCGGAGATGAGTTCTTTAGTAAGACCAAAGAACGCTCGAGCTTGTCTCCGCATCGGGCCTCCGATCGAAGAAAGTCACGGAGATGTGTTCTTTAATAAGACCCAAGGACGCTGGAATTAGTCTCCGCGTCGGGCCTCCGATCAAAGCAATTCTCGGAGATTAGTTCTTTAGTAAGACCCAAGAATGCTGGAGCTTTTCTTTGCATCGGGACTCTGATCGAAGCAATTCTCAGAGATGAGTTTATTAGTAAGACCCAACAACGATGGAGCTTGTCTTCGCGTCGGGCCTCCAATTGAAGCAATTCTCGGAGATGAGTTATTTAGTAAGGCCCAAGAACGATGGAGCTTTTCTATGCGTCGGCCCTCCGATCCAAGCAATTCTCGGAGATGAGTTCTTTAGTAAGACCCTAGAATGCTGGACCTTATCTCCGCGTCGGGCCTCCGATCGAAGCAATTCTCATAGATGAGTTCTTTAGTAAGACCCAAGAACGCTTGAGCTTTTCTCCGCGTCGGGCCTCCGATCGAAGAAATTCTCGGAGATGAGTTCTTTAGTAAGACCCAAGAACGCAAGTGCTTGTCTCCGCGTCGGGTCTCCGATCGAAGAAATAGTCGGAGATGAGTTCTTTAGTAAGACCAAAGAACGCTGGAGCTTGTCTCCGCTTCGGGCCTCCGATCGAAGAAATTCTCAGAGATGAGTTCTTTAAAAAGACCCAAGGACGCTGGAACTAGTCTCCGCGTCGGGCCTCTGATCAAAGCAATTCTCGAAGATTAGTTCTTTAGTAAGACCCAAGAACGCTGGAGCTTCTCTCCGCATCGGGTCTCCGATCGAAGCAATTCTCAGAGATGAGTTCTTTAGTAAGACCCAAGAGAGATGGAGCTTGTCTTCGAGTCGGGCCTCCGATCGAAGCAATTCTCAGAGATGAGTTGTTTAGTCAGACCCAAGAACGCTGGAGCTTGTCTTTGCATCAGGACTCCGATCGAAGCAGTTCTAAGAGATGAGTTTTTCATAAGACCCAAAAACAATGGAGCTTGTCTTCGCGTCGGGCCTCCGATTGAAGCAATTCTCGGAGATGAGTTTTTTAGTAAGGCCCAAGAACGTTGGAGCTTGTCTATGCGTCGGGACTCCGATCGAAGCAATTCTCGGAGATGAGTTCTTTAGTAAGACCCAAGAACGTTGGAGCTTGTCTCCGCGTCGGGACTCCGATCGAAGTAATTCTCGGAGATGAGTTCTTTAGTAACACCCAAGAATGTTGGAGCTTATATCCGCGTCGGGCCTCCGATCGAAGAAATTCTCATAGATGAGTTCTTTAGTAAGACCCAAGAACGCTTGAGCTTTTCTCCGGGTCGGGCCTACGATCGAAGAAATTCTCGGAGATGAGTTCTTCAGTAAGACCCCAGAACGCTGGTGCTTGTCTCTGCGTCGGGCCTCCGATCGAAGCAATTGTCGGAGATGAGTTCTTTAGTAAGACCAAAGAATGCTGGAGCTTGTCTCCGCATCGGGCCTCCGATCGAAGCAATTCTCGGAGATGAGTTCTTTAATAAGACCCATAGACGCTGGAACTAGTCTCCGCGTCGGGCCTCCGATCAAAGCAATTCTCGGAGATTAGTTCTTTAGTAATAACCGATAACGCAGGAGCTTGTCTCCGCGTCGGGACTCCGATCGAAGCAATTCTCGGAGATGAGTTCTTTAGTAAGACCCAAAAATGCTGGAGCTTTTCTCCGCGTCGGGCCTCCGATCGAAGCAATTCTCATAGATGAGTTCTTTAGTAAGACCCAAGAACGCTTGAGCTTGTCTCCGCGTCGGGCCTCCGATCGAAAAAATTCTCGGAGATGAGTTCTTTAGTATGATCCAAGAACGCTGGTGCTTGTCTCCACGTCGGGCCTCCGATCGAAGCAATTGTCGGAGATGAGTTCTTTAGTAAGACCCAAGAACGATGGAGCTTGTCTTTGCGTCGGGCCTCCGATCGAAGCAATTATCAGAGATGAGTTCTTTAGTAAGACCCAAGAACGATGGAGCTTGTCTTCGCGTCGGGCCTCCAATCGAAGAAATTCTCGGAGATGAGTTCATTAGTAAGACCCAAGAACACTGGAGCTTGTCTCCGAGTTGGGCCTCCGATCCAAGCAATTCTCGGAGATGAGTTTTTTAGTAAGGCCCAAGAACGTTGGAGCTTGTCTATGCGTCGGGACTCCGATCGAAGCAATTCTCGGAGATGAGTTCTTTAGTAAGACCCAAGAACGTTGGAGCTTGTCTCCGCGTCGGGACTCCGATCGAAGCAATTCTCGGAAATGAGTTCTTTAGTAAGACCCAAGAATGTTGGAGCTTATATCCGCGTCGGGCCTCCGATCGAAGAAATTCTCATAGATGAGTTCTTTAGTAAGACCCAAGAACGTTTAAGCTTTTCTCCGCATCATGCCCACGATCGAAGAAATTCTCGGAGATGAGTTCTTTAGTAAGACCCCAGAACGCTGGTTCTTGTCTCCGCGTCGGGCCTCCGATCGAAGTAATTGTCGGAGATGAGTTCTTTAGTAAGACCAAAGAACGCTGGAGCTTGTCTCTGCATCGGGCCTCCGATCGAAGCAATTCTCGGAGATGAGTTCTTTAATAAGACCCATAGACTTTGGAACTAGTCTCCGCGTCGGGCCTCCGATCAAAGCAATTCTCGGAGATTAGTTCTTTAGTAATAACCGATAACGCAGGAGCTTGTCTCCGCGTCGGGACTCCGATCGAAGCAATTCTTGGAGATGAGTTCTTTAGTAAGACCCAAAAATGCTGGAGCTTTTCTCCGCGTCGGGCCTCCGATCGAAGCAATTCTCATAGATGAGTTCTTTAGTAAGACCCAAGAACGCTTGAGCTTGTCTCCGCGTCGGGCCTCCGATCGAAGAAATTCTCGGAGATGAGTTCTTTAGTATGATCCAAGAACGCTGGTGCTTGTCTCCACGTCAGGCCTCCGATCGAAGCAATTGTCGGAGATGAGTTCTTTAGTAAGACCCAAGAACGATGGAGCTTGTCTTTGCGTCGGGCCTCCGATCGAAGCAATTATCAGAGATGAGTTCTTTAGTAAGACCCAAGAACGATGGAGCTTTTCTTCGTGTCGGGCCTCCAATCGAAGAAATTCTCGGAGATGAGTTCTTTAGTAAGACCCAAGAACACTGGAGCTTGTCTCCGCGTTGGGCCTCCGATCCAAGCAATTCTCGGAGATTTGTTTTTTAGTAAGACCCAAGAATGCTGGAGCTTCTCTCCGTGTCAGGCCTGCGATCGAAGCAATTCTCAGAGATGAGTTCTTTAGTAAGACCCAAGAACGATGGAGCTAGTCTTCGAGTCGGGCCTCCGATCGAAGCAATTCTCGGAGATGAGTTCTGTAGTAAGACCCAAGAACGTTGGAGCTTGTCTTTGCGTTGGGACTCCGATCGAAGCAATTCTAAGAGATGAGTTCTTTAGTAAGACCCAAAAACGATGGAGCTTGTCTTCGCATCGGGCCTCCGATTGAAGCATTTCTCGGAGATGAGTTGTTTAGTAAGGCCCAAGAATGCTGGAGCTTGTCTATGCGTCGGGACTTCGATCGAAGCAATTCTCGGAGATGAGTTCTTTAGTAAGAGAAATACAATTCGGGAAACTGTCCTGAACTCTCTAAGAGAAGGCGAAAAGAAAGCTCACAAGTCGAGAAAGTTGGTCCGCATTTTCGATCTTCTGAAAAAAGGATGAAGGATTAAAACCTCTTGAAGACATGACGCATAGGATAACGTAATAAATCGCCAAAACATGAGATGTGGTTGCCATCGCAGGAGGATTTGGTTTTTAAAAGGGGAAAATCGCATCTTACGGATTAAAGACAAGTGGAGAGAAAGCTTTGTACATTCGGGTTAACCCTCTCAACCCTTGGAGAAACGTCAAGGCATCAACAAGCAAAAAGTATACAAAAGTGCAGTGTTCCATCTAAAAATCTCAAACCCGGCATCACAGAGAAAGAGCATCCCATAGAAACACCAAAAAAGTCATCACAGGCACCCAAGTGAGGAAAAGTTTATGTTTCGAGCTACAAACGAAAATTAAAACGCGAAGAATCAAGTAGTGGTGGTCATTGTTTCAATTTCGTTGCCAACATCTTCATCATCTTCATCCTCGGAATACAACTCCTCTGCGGCCATCTCTTCATTTGAAAGCCCCCAATCTGCACTGGTCATGCTTGGCTCAAATTTCTCCAAGGGAACTCAAGGATGAGCTGCTGAACGTGATACACTTTGATTAATTCCCGCGACCATCCCCTTCCGAAAGTAGTTAAAGCACTTGTCCTTAAAAATACTCGTGCCCTTTGGGGTCTGGAGACAAGCTTTGGCTACGGAAGACAAAAAAGATGTGCCAGCTTCAGTTTTAACTCACTCGGAAGACAGATAAGCTAAACCATCAGGGCGTTGAAGCCATTGAAGAGCCACATCTTGATCTGAGCGTGCTTTCATATTGTCGAGATCCTGTTTAGTAATGGATTGCTCCTCATGAAGAATCAACAAATCCTCCTCCAGCTTATCAATACTAGCATGTTTTGTTTGAAGGAGCTCCCACGAACGCTTTTCCGTGACCTCGAGCTCCTCAACCCGCGAGCTGATAACATCCAATGAAGCTTTTAGTTCATCACGCTCTTTCTTCAAAACCTCCATAGCCCCTATTGTCACTTGCATTTCTTCATGGAGTTCCGCGGACCTCTTTTTGAACAACTCAACTGAAACCGGGTCACCAACTGTATTCTCCAAAACCCGCAACTGATGCGACAATTTTTTAATCTCCGTGTCCTTTTTAAAAAGATCCTCTTCATCACAGACAAGACGTCTTTCAACGTCATTTTAAATCACCCTCAGCTAAAACCAAAAGCAAGCGAACAAATAAAAGAAAAGAGGCTAAATCAAACCACGTAGGTTTTTTCTAAGAAAAAGCAGAACAAAAGGTTACTAAAAAACAAGGATAACTTACCCACTGGTTAAGACGGTCAAAATTCGTTGAAAGTTTGACATCATTCAACCGCTTAATATAACCTTGCTCGTTAGAGCGAAGCTTTTTGGTAGGGAAGGCAAGGCTCGCCAGATCAGCCATCCCAAAACCAGGAATCGGGTACTCAGGAAGATTCGCCTCACCCTCAACAAAAAGCCCTCTTTCATCCGCGTCGGATGCCTCAACAGTCGTACTGACCTTCCTCTTCTTCTTGAATGCTACCGGTGCAGATGAACGAGCACGTTTTTCCCGTGGTACAAGAACCAATGAAGAAGACTCCACAAGAGCACCAGTTGCGGATGAGGAAGACTCAAAGCAACCATCTCTAGACGGAATGCAGAGATCATCTCAGGCCAGGGGAACATAGGTTTATGGGTGAACGATTGTTTAAACTCAAGAAGGTCAGGAACAATTGGTTTTTTCACAAGACTAAAACGCCCTGGAACAGTCCGATAATTAAAACCTTTCCTGGATTTATCGCGGACCAGGAACCACTTATGTGTCCAATTAGGTCTGCTAGAAAGCCTCTCCATATAACCACAGCTTGAATTGCACTGATAAAACCTTGAGTCCTGAGTTCCCTTTTTTAAGGAAAAAATATTAAACATCAACTTCAGCGTAGGCGTGACCCCGATCTCCTTGCACCTCATGATAAAGCAAGTAAAAAACATACAACCATTGGGGACGATTTGAGTAGGGCATAAGTTGTATTCACTCAAAAATTCCGTGAAAAAGGGGTGTAAGGGAAGTCAAAAACCCTGAGATAAGCTAGCCGCGTAGACAACTAGGCAATCTTGATAAGCATCTAGACAACCTCCTCCCTCCTCAGGAAGACAAAACTCCAGATCAACATGCCATGGAAAAACTTGAGAAATAGCATCAAGATCGGCCAATCCAAGCAAGGTAGTGCATCCCCAAAGTTCTTCAACAGGAGATCGCCACGGGTGGACTCTTTCGACTACTACTAGTGGATGAGCGAAAGGAGGCGATTGAGGCCTAAAGTCTCCACGGAAAAGACAAGTGTCCAAATCTTTTAGGTCATACAGCAGAACGTCCAAATCAGACAGGTTCTCTTTAGAACGAATCCTTTTCGGGGTTTCCACCACACCAATAGGAGAAGCCTCATAAGGAATCCAAATCGTTTCAGCCTCTTCACCAGCGTTCGCAGGTTGAGAGGTAGAGGAAAGGCCCGCGTCCTCATGAGAACGGACTCCCGATTCACCCACATCTTCGGAATTTGCATCTCCCGCGCATCCCTTCGAAGAAGAAGAAACTGTGTAAGAAGAAGAATAGTAATCAGGGTCAGTACGCTTCCGGCGCCTTCTCACCTTGATAGGGTTGCCTGTAGGGCCAACCCGATTCGGAATTGACGCGGATGTAGAAGAAGATGACTCTTACGAGGTACCACTGGAACTAGAAGAAGAACTCCCGGAAGAAGAGGAGGGAATCTCCTGAGATTGACGCGGATGAGAAGACGAAGCGACATCACCTCTCCACCCTTCTCCTCTTTCTAAATCATCCAATACATCGTGCTTTCCGCTGAGGTTAGCCATTCCTAAAGAAACTAAAGAAAATCGTATAAAGATTTACATACGCGGAACAAAATCTCGATCAAAGGAAAAACAGATTCAGAAACAAAATTCCTCCCTAATTTTTTATCTACACATCAGGAAATTTGAGAAATCGAAAAGAAAAAGAATCTAAATACAACTGGAAACGAGAAGAAATACCTTGAATTCCTGGAAGAACTTCGCCGTAAACTTCAACCGAGCTGCAATCGAAAACCTAAGACCACCACCGGAAAACCAAAGTGTAGATAAGAACAAAAATCATTAGAAATTAGAAGAGGACAAATTTGAGGTAAAAAAGAACGGAACGGGGTAACTTATATAAAAGTTACCGACTGTTGAACTTCCAAAGGGGAAGTGGGCCTAATGGGCCCTTAATGGGCTGATGCAAGAAAGCAAAAAGCCCATTATCGATAAGCTGATACGAAGATGAGACGTTCACAAGGATTCAGATGTTTTCCATGCTAAGGTAATCGGCCAGCGTCAATCCCGTTGGGAATCAACCCAGTCCGAGGAGCTGTGATGAAACCGGCAATAAAAACATCTAAATAAATATAAAAATAGAGGAAACAAAAGGAAAATAAAAGTCATCACAGAAGCAACCGCGGATAGAATCAAAACATCCATCTGCAAAGTCATACCATCCGCGGACAGAAGAAGGGGGTACGTGCCCAACATGCCCTCATCCCACGAGTTGGACACGTGTCGATCAGGAAACCCCACGTGGCGACTACCTGGAGATCACTCGGCACCTATAAAAGGGAAAAAAGCAATACATGAAGGGGGGCTTTTGGACGCCAAGAGAGGGAACAAATGAGCGGACCTAGCGCAATATCCATAAATGAATAAGATTTAGAGAGAATAAGGGATATAGGAAGCAGAAAGCTGAATGTTCAAGGATTTTCATAAGGATAAGGAGCCGCTCCGCGGACAAGTGTTAACGTCATCCGCGGGTAGCCATTTGAACTCTTTTTTGTTATTTAGGAGTCTGAGGTGAGAATCAAGAGCTTTTAACTGTCAAACCCTAAACTAGCGAACGGTGACAGGTAAATGATTGATTCCCATTTCCTTGATGAAACCTCGATGAGGGGATAATGTCTTTATGATATAGTTTGTTCCCGCGGCACAGGTTGAGCCGTATCGATTATTTCAGTACGGGTCAGGTAAGCCCGTTGGGAGTATTGAGGGCCCCACTAGCTGTATTCCCAGGTCCCAATAAAGATGGAGACCTTTTTTAGTTCGAGGTTCGTCAGCTATGCCTACTTAACTACAGTTGAGAGATCCGCAGAGAATCACTCATCATATTCAATATTACTAAAGAATAGCATTAAGGGCTCAAGTAAACAAGACCAATTGGCACATTAACTTAACCCAATTAAGACTAATAAGTGCATACCGAACTCAACCCTAATCAAATATATTCAACATAGATGAACTGAAATCATCCACTACAAAGAAAAAGAGACATCACTATCATCAATACCTTTGGTTGCTATAAAGCAAATAACAACGAATTCATAGCTATGACGCAATTCCTAACATGTTGATAAGGCATAGAAAGGTACACAAATATAAATTAAGCACAAGATGATAACTAAGAACATGAATAATCAAATAGAATCAAATCCTCACAATCCAAACAACCATGTCTTCGAATCACATGCGAAACCCTAGTAGGCAATATAATAAAACAATATAAAATAATGTCTTTGGATCCAAAACCGCATATTCGGAAACCTGGGCCACGGTGGGCGTCGTGCATGGGCGGCGGGCGCCGTCTCTGCAGTGTCCGATGTTCCTCAATTTTCTTCAATAAATCCCAATGTCGTGCCTCCTTCCTCCTCTTTAGCTCCTCGTTGGCCTTCATATACTCCCAAAACATGCTTCTTAAGCTCTTCCCAAAGTCCATCCAAGGTCGGAATGTAATTCTGCAGAATAAACACTAAAAACGCATAGATTATAAACTCAAATACTTCACAAGTAATAAGCGGAAATAGACTCAAACAATAGCAAAACCACTACCTAATTGCGATAAGAAACACCTATAATGCATATATGAAATATGCATAATCAACTGGCTTAGGAGCTTCTTCCTTCTCCGTCGTTTACTCGGGTGTTTATAGTTGACGCCCACTCCTTAAGTTCATTTCTACCACGTGTCCTGCATACTTACCTTTAGGATTCGGTTCGGATGATCCAGAGAGCGATTCGGACGGCTTGGGGATCAATGCAGCCAATTGACCTACTTGGGTCTCGATATTCTTCCGCAAAACGTCAATCTTTCCCAATCACGAATTGACGCCATGCAGTTGAGTATGGACGGAGTGGTTGGCTTGTTTGAATTCAACATGGTTCCGTCTCATCTCGTCGAGGATGATGTGCAATTCATCTTTCTTCATGTCTCTCTCAGGATGTCCAGGAGCTTTGTAGGGTGGGGGGTCTATTTGGTATTGGGGATTACAATCACCCCTATTTTGTTGTTGATGTTGTCCTGAGTAGTTAGGACCCCCCGCGTAGTGCGCCTTCTCATGTGTTTCTACAAGATGCACTTGCTCGGAATGTAGGCAGGTGGTGTTGTTGTGCCTAACGAACCCACATTTCAAACAATGTTAATTGTTAGAAAGAAATTTAACTCGTTTGGTAAGGTGGCGTACCTGTCTTTATGGAATTGATCTTTGACGTCTATATCAATCTCCTTCGATGGTTTACAGAGCGGCATAGATGGGGTAGACCTTGCGTCGGAAGCCTCAGAAGTCCCATAAGTGTTGTCGAAGTTGACAACCTCTCTAAGGCCTCTCAAGCATGTTGTGGAGTGTACTCGATATACCTATAAGAGGTATAGGTGTTTATTCGATCCTTGGTAGACGCATCCCGAGCATTGTAGATGATCTCATGTATCACATAGGGTGTTTGTCCATGCGTAGGGCAAGACTTAAGGAGGCGTTTGTAGCGTTCCCAAACTTGTGATAGTCTTTCACCTGCCTTTTGCTTATAAGCCATAATCTTTTGCCTGAGCTGCGCCGTCTTTCATGGAGGAAAGAACTTGTTAAGAAGCAAGTCCTTGAGGTCGACCCACGCGCGTACAGATTGTGGGGCCAAACCTTCAAACCAATGTAGAGCCTTTCCTACAAGAAACCAACGAAAAACTTTTAGTTTGACATATTCTAGATTAGGACCATCAACAATAGTTTCGCATAAATCTAGATAAAGAGTAATATGCTCTAAATGACATTCGTTGGGGCTTCCCTCAAATTGATTCCTCTTAATTTCAGCAATAAAAGAAGGTCTAATTTCAAAAGAGATGCGAGGGAGAATGATAAAAGATTCTACCACTGACAGAGTTGGGTGCAAGTATTCCACCGCATTCTGAGGGATGTTATGTAATTGTTCCCCGAGCTCTCTTTTGGCTTGGGCTTCGCAATCCACCCTTGCCTCCCACCTTTGTTGATCACGTGTATATTCCGCCTCTCCCTGGGCATATTCCGTCTGCCTAGTGGTGAGCTGTTCTACTTGCCTCCGAAACCTCTCAAGCTCTTACGCCAGAGTGAGTTCAACCTCGAAACATTCCAGTTTGAAAAAAGATCAAATTCGGGGGTGCGATCAGCGCGTCGCATACACATGTCAAAGCAAAACAAAAAGAGCATAAAAAGGAACTAAAAAGGGCGTGATTGATAGATTCCCCGACAAGGGCGCCAAAATTTCTTAGAAGGGATTTCATTTTATGAAATACTTATAAAATATAAATTTAAACCTATTTCTGAGTCCACGCAAATAAATTACAAGAAACCCTCCCGTAGTAGTGGTAGGGAATCAATATCAAATCCACGAGGAAGCGTGTCAGCGCTCATCAAATTAGTTCCAAAATGAGCACTAGTATCTACTAGTAGTTGACTCGACGTCAACCAGAAGTTGACTCAACGTCGACTCGAACAGTTGATTTCCTAGGAACCTGCACAACAGAAAACAAGCAACTCAACGTCAAGTGAAAGTCCACTCGATGTCGACTGAGTGATAATGATGCGGGACTATCCAAGACACCTCCGGACACACCTATACTTGGGGATGGATGTTGTGAGCTGAATCTGCCATGTTTTACAGTAAATTTTATATCATTTTCTGCATACATTTCATGCATTTGGGCTAAGATAATACAGAATCTATGTAATTATGCTTTATTGCCAAATTATGGAATCTACACCAGTTTCTGTTTAAGTTCGCAGAATTTGAGACAAATTACATCAGTTCTGAGAGAGGGTGGAAAAGCTCAGAAATCAACTACAGAAGTCCAAGGTCAAGAAGCAGCGGAACCAGTCGAATCAAGCTAGGAGCCCAGCTTTACTCGATCTAGAGTAATCTTACTCGATCTCGACGAAGGTGTCCGAGCACAGGCCTTGTCGACTAAGCACTGATCGAGAAACTGAGTCAGAGACAACTCGACTCCGGAAGCCAACTCGATCTCGAGTAAACTTTGTCGAGATCGACAAGACCTTGATGCCATGTCCGGAGTCGATGAGTTGTGCCAAGTCGAGAAGCCGAA
Organism: Persicaria tinctoria; assembly: GCA_037127255.1. Classification (NCBI taxonomy): domain Eukaryota; kingdom Viridiplantae; phylum Streptophyta; class Magnoliopsida; order Caryophyllales; family Polygonaceae; genus Persicaria; species Persicaria tinctoria. The sequence goes on from JBANSL010000013.1 coordinate 46,205,711, forward strand.
GACGAAGAAGTCGAGCACCACTATACTCGATCTCGAGGACCACCACAGCGTCTGTCCGAGCTTGTCGAGGAGAAGTTGCACGACATCACCGAGCTAGCCATCCTCGACTCAACCTCAACTTGATCTCGAGGAATCTCCTCGATCTCGAGAACCCGGCACCACACACCCGAGCCATGTCGAGGTCCTGCTACCCGTGATGCCCAGTCAAGCCATGGTCGACGTCATCCCTACTCGATCTCGAGGAAGCTTAGTCGAGATCGAGGAAAATGCATCCAAAGCCGCGTTACGCGGTTTTGGTGTCCTACGCGCTTTGGGAGTCCTTGGATCCGATTCTATCCAATTTTGGTCGAGATCTATTAACAACTATCAAGTTCTATATATGGAGAAGACCTATCAACACATGGAAGATATTCTACCTATTTTAGATTTATTTCCCTTTTAGATTTAATTCCTTAATTGCATTTATTTATCTTAAAGCCTTTAGATATAGATTTAGATAAAGATAGATATATTCTATCCTTGAATAGAAAGGAATAGGAGGCTATAAATAAAGCCTTAGGGGCTGGTTTTCATCATTCAATTTCAGAGAGAACAAGTAAGTAGTAGTAGAGAGAGAGAGAGAGAGAGAGAGAGAGAGAGAGAGAGAGAGAGAGAGAGAGAGAGTTTGTGGCTAGCAAGGTGGTAAGGCGAAAGCGGATTTGGCTTGTTTGGTTGTAAGCTCTCTTTGGTTTATTTTAATGCAAGTTAGTTTCTTTTGTTATTTAATGTCTTTCTTGATGATGAAGAGTGAGTAGTCCACCCACTTCTGGGGCTAGGGTGAGCTGGACGGTGGCCATGTAAGGTGATGCGGTATAGGTACATTCTTGTTATGCAATTCATCTTCTATCCCTATGAGCATGATTCTTTTGCGAGAGTTAAAGGTGATCCTTGTTTGTATTATTGAAGCGAAAGTGATCTTAATGCGACTTAGGTTAATTATGTGAAAAGGGTTAGTAAAAATTAGGGTTTATGCGAAAGCCTCTATATGCCTATTTGTTAATAACGAAAGTTTTTTTGATGGAAAGCATGATCTTCTATGCCTTTATGTGTTACTTTGCATGGTTATCGTTGTGGTGTTGATACCCTGGCTTTGGAAGTTCTTTATATGTTGAGTTTATTTCGTCCAAAATCTGAGTTCTGTGTTCGAAATTTGCAATTTACAGTTTCTGGGTTTTTGTCGATCTAGAGCAGTGGTTTGTCGATCTCGAGTTACCTGTTGTCGAGTTCGAGTTGGGGCTAGTCTATATCGAGTTGTGTTTCTGAGTTTTCTGAAGTTTCTGTTTCTGCTGAGTTTTGTCGATCTCGAGTAGTTGTCGTCGAGATCGAGTGGCTTCTATCTTTACTATTATTTCTTGCTGTCATTTGTTATTTCTGTCTTTCTTTCTCTGTTTCTGTCTTCTGTTTGCTTTTCTGTGAGATTTACAGCTGCCTAGGATCCGCTGACACGCTTCCTCGTGGATTCGATCCTGACTTTCTCTTACTACATTGGAGGGAGTCTTGTAATTATTTGCTGGGGCACGAATCTGGTTTGAATTATTTCATTATATTTTGAACTTGATTTCCTCCTTTCAACAAATTGGCGCCATTGCCGTGGAAGCTATCATTCGCGCCTTAGGTAGTCATATCTCACTTTTCTTTTTAAGTTACTTCGTAGGTGTATGCGCCGTTCTGGTCAACCACCTGAGTTTGACAGCTTAGACGAACTAGAGCGCCTTCTACACATCAGAGCTAAACTACAAAGAGCCATGGCAGCTGCAGAGACACAGGAACAGCTGATCGAGAGGCTCACGAGGGATCTAGCCACAAGGGATGCTGCTCTCGCCACTGAAAGAGCAGGCAAGCAACAGGAAGCTGAGCGTGCGAGGCAAGCAGAAGCTGAGCTTGCCCTATACCCAACCACTGCAGAGGATTATATGCACCCGACTCTCGTCGTGCCTGAATCGGCCATTCTAATCCCTGAAAACAACTATGAAATTCGCACTCAATTCCTTATTGAAATTAAAAATCATGCTTTTCATGGTAGATTTAATGAATGCCCTTTGCGTCATATTACCAACTTTACTGACATGTGTCGTACTCTTGCTGAAGGTACCACCTTGGAATACATCCTGATGAAAGCTTTCCGTTGGTCTCTGGCTGGTCCTGCATTGAAATGTTTGGAAGGGCTGAAACCACGATCTCTCACGACATGGGCTCAAGTGAAGCACAAATTTTTGAACAAATTCTTTCCTCCTGCCAAGACAGCACTCATGCGCCAAAAGATCACATCTTTCAAATAGCAGCCTGGAGAGACGCTAGCAAAGGCTTGGGAACGCTATAAGGATCTACTGCGATCCTGCCCTACACATGGACAGCAACCCTACGTAGTTCAAGAGATCTTCTTCAATTCTCTGGACTTGGCTGCAAAGGACAGAATCAACACATATACTCACTATGAGTATCTGACAATGCCACCTGCAAAAGCAGGGGCTGCTCTCGACAAGGTGACCAACTATGATAACAAATTTGGGACTCCAGTCAACTATGAGGAGAACCCCTATGCCAGGCCAGCACCATCCATGCCCCTCTATGAGCCCCCTAAGGAGATTGATCCAGATGTAAGAGAGCAGTACTACAGAGACCAGAATAAGAAGCTCCTCAAACAAGTAAAGTATCTTTCTGTCAACCAGCCTTGTATTGAATGCGGATCACAAAGGCACACCACTACTGAGTGCCCACACACAGAGCAAGTAAGGCTGGCAGAATACCATGAAGAGGCAGCTTACACAGGGGGTCCCAATCGCTATATGGGGGACCAAAGGTTTCAACAACCACAATGGAACCAAGGTGCCCCTAGGAATCCCCCGCCTTACAGAGCTCCAGGACATCCGGAAAGGAACCAGAAAAGGGATGATCTACAGACAGTCCTAGAGGAAATACGGAGGAATCATTCAGAAACTAAGCAGTCCTTCAACTCCGTCTACATTCAGATGCAAGGTGTCAACTCTAGGCTTGGGAAATTGATATATGGCGGAAATCAGTTGATACACAGATTGGCCAGCTAGCAGCAGAAATCCCCAGACAGTCAGGTTCGCTCCTTGGATCTTCATAACCAAATCCCAAGGGAAAGACTGGATACATCGCTGTTGTAAAACTCAGAAGCGGCCATCAACTGCAAGAGCTAGAGGTCGGAAAGCAGCAAGACGAAGGAGAACAGCAAGTCGACCAGCAGCAAGTCGATATCGACAAACACTTACTCGATCTCGAGGAACAATTGGGCAACCCTTCGTCTGCACAACACAGCAACTCGACACCACAAAAACTGGTCGAGATCGAGAAGAATTTGGTCGAGATTGAGGAAGACCAAGTCGAGATCGAGAAGGCTACAGCACCTCCGACATCTGTTCTGGATCCGAATCAGAAAAAGAAGTTGTCTTTCCCCACAAAATTCCCAAAGGACCCAGTAGAGAAGAAATTTTAGCACTTCATCAAGATGATTCAGAAGCTCAATGTCACCATTCCCTTCACAGAATCTCTCAATGAAATGCCATCTTATGTCAAATTCCTGAAGGAGTTTCTGAGCAAAAAGCGGTCAATGGCTGAAATTGCAGAGGAATGCAGCCATTTAGACATACTTGAAAAGAGGCCAGATCCAGGTAAGTTTGCTATAACCATTGGATTTGGTCAATATAAATTTAATGCATTATGTGATCTTGGAGCCAGTGTGAGTATAATGCCTTTAACAATTTGGTACAAGATTAAGATAGGTGCCCTAGAGCCTGTAGATGCTAAGCTGTATATGGCCAAAAACACTGTGGTCATTCCAACAGGCATGGTGGACAATGTGCCAGTGCAAGTAGGTAAGTTTTTCGTCCCTGCTGATTTCCTAGTCATTGATATGGCGGAAGACCCTACTTGTCCCATTATTCTAGGAAGGCCCTTTCTTGGCGACAGTGGATGCCAATATAAGCGTAAGGAAGGGAGTGCTCACTTTCAACATCAGCGATAAGGTAATTGAGTATTCCTTTAATAAAACTGAAAGGCATACAGGTCCAATGGAAGAGGTCAAATCTATCTCAACTGGCTACATCACTTGCGGGGAACCCAAGGTAAGAAATATGACCCCTGAGGAGCTGGAAAAGAGGGATATGGAGGCCCAGGTGGAGGAGATCATGGCTATCCTAAAGGAAGAAACAGAGAATCCACTCGACACGGACCAAGGTACGTCGTTATGGCCTAACTATTTTTTGGATGCCTTGACAGGAACCAAGTATGGGGTCATCGTCGACCAAGATTCCTCGATATCGAGGACTCTAGTCGATCTCGACCAAAACCAGGAGCCTCCACCAGCACCAGCGTCCTCGAGCAGCAACCCTAAAGATCAAAACTCCTCGAGATCGAGTAGAGTACTCGAGATCGACCACGACTCAGCTGACTCGACTTCACCTTCCTCGACGTTGAAGCCACCAGAAGGCCAGAACTCCTCGAGATCGACTACACTTGTCGAGATCGAACAACCCCCTTCCTCGACTCCAGTAAACTCGAGCAGTCCACCACCAGAAGTTGAAAGTTACTCGAGATCGAGTACGACTACTCGAGATCGACCAAACACCGTGGTCCCCGATTCCGTTTCTACGAAGGTAAGCCAAGGTATGGATTTTTCTTCTCCTGTTTCCATTAAAGATTTATCTATACATGGGAGAGGTTTGCCTTGGTATGTACGCTTATGTAGGATATCCAATGATGAACCTAAAGAGTATGAAGTTGGAGACAAGCTCTATGTCTCTAAATCAAATGATCATTGGTTCCCTAACAAATTCAACAAGAAGAGGATGGGACCTTTCGTGGTGAACAAGATCCATTTTGGAGGATTACAGCTGATGGACAAGAATGGAGTCCTTTTTGAAGCCCAAGCTACATGGGCCTTGCAAATGTCACCTTGAGGTTAATGGAAAGTCAGCCTAGCGACTATAAAATCTAGAGCTTGTACATATACATTTACTTTTTGAGACTTTTTGACATTGTTGCTTTTGTTTGTTTTTGGTTTTGAACTTTTAGTTTTTCTATTGTGGGTATTTCTCTTCTACATTTTTCAGGTCCATGGATAGAAGCAAGCTATATTCAGACTCGGCCCAGGCGATTCTTTCATTCGAAATTAAGAGGCCATGCACATGTAAAGGCTCGAAATTTTAAATCCTAATTTTTTTTCGGAAAAAGAGAATGAAAAATGAAATTAAAATCGGTTTTTAAAACTCGTTTAGCGGATTCCGACCGGAAAAAAAAATTTGGCAAACAATTTCCGTCCTTGACCTCGAAAATTCAAAATAATTATCAGATGGCGATATCCTTTTCACTTTTAAAAATCTAATTGATCGAGAAAGCGGAATTCGGGAAAACTAACATTCAAAAACTAATTTCGGGATTCAAAATTCGCGTATTCGGGATTTATTTCCGGGTATTGATTAGCTGTCACACCATCACTGCAGCTCTCTTCCCATCATCCTCCTTGCTTCCTCCTCCCTCAAGAGCAACATCACAGCCTTCGACATCCCTCGGAGCCACCAGTAGCAACAACGGACACCACCAGAACCGCGTCGGAGCCACCGCAACCCATTCCTTTCTAATCTTCAATCAATCGCGAAGCTAACTTCCGGTAAGCGTCCCTCCTTCGTTTTTTATTGAAATTGCTTGCGGTCTTCACCATCACACTCATCCACATCTGGTGTAGGTCCGACAAGCCATCGTGAGCCACCGACGAAGCCCAGAACTCCGATCGAGAGCTCCGAAGTCGCAAAAAATCCATCTCGGTGAGCTCCGAACTTATCCTCGTTTCGATTCTTTTCTGAGTCTTTTTCGATGCTTAGACTAGTCGAGAGTGTGCGTGAGCCGAGTGCGGGACGATCGGGTGAGGTCCAGAGCTCCGACGATCGTCGGAGCTCGGTCGGCGTGAGCGAGAGCGCGAGGGCGCGAGGGCGCGAGGCGAGGCAACCAACGGCGACGAGCAAAGGCGAGTGCGAGGCGCGGTGCTGTAGGAGCGCGAGCCAAGACCGAGGCGGGGATGGGCGAAGCGGAGCCGGTGAGTCCGGGAGAGCTCGGCGTCGGCGGAGCATTGTGGGAACCTCCGTTTGAATGAAGAGGAAGAAGAAGACGTCCAGGAGGGGGCCCCACCTCCGATTTATTTATTTATTCATTTTGGTTGGGTTTGGCTTGAACCGGGTTCGGTTCGGTTCGGTCGGATTTAAATGGGTTTGTTTTGGTTCGGGTTTAACCATTGACTTATTAATTAATTAGTGGTATTTAAAATAACATATAATAATACTTGAGATTTAAAATATATTATTAGGACATAAAGAAGTATAATGAATTTGAAAAAGGAATTTAGCGGGTATTTTCAAGGGTCGAAATTCTTAACTGTTTAATTCAGATTTAAAATGGTTTTGACGCTAACTTGAAAATAAGACGATTAATAACTAGCATGATAATATGATCGTTTGATTAAAGGTATGTTATGTGTGACTAATAGCATGATATTGTGGTGATTTTTAGAAGAGATTAAATGTTCAATATTTATGATGATATATATATATGCGAATTTGGCTAAGTATGATATATATAGGGAGTATATTTTTTAAACTGATGAGTTGACAAGTTATGATGAATGGTATGAGATAAGAGATGGTTGATCGTGATAAATTGAAAGTATGATTGATGCAAGCTTACTTATCTATCTACTAATTTGAGCGAGTAATATATGTGTTCAGAAAGGCTATAGAAGTATACTTAGTATATTCTCGTTATTTGATTAGGTGATATTTTGTGATCGTGACTACTGTGTGCTGGGTTCTTCTTTTGCTGACTTTCTAGCAAGGTAAGTACCTCCGGGGCTTACTGAGTAACCAGTACCTCCTGCCTGATGTGTCGTATAGTATGTAGGTGTTGCATATGCATAAGAGCATGTCATGTAGTATCATGCTTAGGAATTGCATTTACAAATGAGCATCCTTATTTTTTTATGCGTTTGAATACAGAACGGCCGTTATCTGTGAGTCCTAGAGTCCTTGCTAGGGTCATAGGGCAGCCCAGCTTCATCGGGCGTTGTCCTCCTCGAGTCATTTATATATATATATATATATATATATATATATATATATATATATATATATATATATATATATATATATATATATATATATATATATATATATATCACAAGATACGAGATGGGCATGAGATATGATATGATGATGAGATTTGATATGATTATAGCATCGAACTGGCCAGTCTCCACCTTGTCTGGAAGAGGGGTGATGGTAAAAGAGGGATATACCGCTTGGTATTCTTTGTTAAGGCCTTCCTCAATACTCTGCACATATGAATTAGGAGCATGATAGAGTGGTTTTATTTCAGTACTGCATGAAGGCATCCTTTATTCTTGGTATAGGCGTATTATATGTCCTCAGCGCGGTCAGAGGACCCGCGGGCGGGCTCTTGGCCTGACTTTGTGGTATAGTTTCAGGTACCCGATTTACTACTTGATTTTGTGCTGATATGACGGGGTCCATTCATATGGCGGAGAGTGAGTGTATGAACCCTGACTTCACCAAACTCATGCTTTTTGGATTTCTTCCTATTATACTCCGTTTTGACCCGGCTCTGCCGTGGCACTGGTTGTATCGTTTTCAGAACTTTTGTCCTTTGCATGATAAAGGTTTTCGCACATTGTAGACTTAGGACAGGTACAAGGGTTTACCCCGGGGTCTCCAGCGGACCTTTCGGGTTTGGGTGCGAAAGCACATTTTAAACTGCGCATCTGTTGTTGCAGAAGGATGGTCAAGTATAAAATAAATGTAAAGTATAGATCAGAATGACTTCCCTGTCTCAGCAAATGAATACAAGACTTCCTCCTGTTGTAGTAGAAGGTTCTCAGGATCGATCCTCGAGAAAGCGTGTCAGCTGATCTCAGGTAGCAGTAGAATCTCACGGACAGATTAACAGAAATAACAAATAAAAGCAGAAAAGAAAGCAAAGACAACAAACTTGGTCGATATTGACCTGTGGTAGTCGATATTGACTAGAAAAATCGACCACAGTGACTCAATATTGACCCAAAACAGAAACAGAACACAAGTGCAGAACCTTATTCAATATTGACTGGAGATACTCAATATCGACTACAAAAATCGACAGAATACAACTCAATATTGACTGCAGAAACTTGAAAACTCGGAAATTTGTGAAATAAATCAATGAACTAAAATACTTCCAAGATCGAGGTTTCAACACCACAACGATAACCATGTAAAATAACAAATAAAGGCATAAAATATCATGCTTTCCATCAAATAACTTTCGTTATTAACAAATAGGCATATAAAGGCTTTCCCATAAACCCTTATTGTTACTAACCATTTTCACATAATTAATCCAAGTTGTATTAAGATCACTTTCACTTCAATAACATAAACAAGGATCACCTTCAACTTTCGCAAAAGAATCATGCTCATAGGGATAGAAGACGAATTGCATAAAAAGATCAAACATTTACCGCATTACTTCACATGGCCACCGTTGGGCTCACCCGGACCCTAGAAGTGGGTGGACTACTCGCTCTTCATCATTAAGAAAGACATCAATAATAAAAGGAAATAACTTGCATTAAATAAACTAAAGAAAGCTTACAACCAATCGAAGCCAAATCCGCTTTCGCCTTTCCAACTTCTCTCGCCACAAACTCTCTCCTCTACTCTCTCTATGTAACTACTTAATTGTTCTCTCTGAAATGGAATTAATCAAAAACTAGCCCCATGGCTTTATATATAGGCTTCCCACCCTTGCTAATCAAGGAAGGAATTCTATCTATATCTCTATCTATTATAGAAGATATAATTCTACTTGGAAATAAATATATCTAAATAAGATAAAACTAGATAAATCCTAGGGTAATTAAATATTTTTAACCCTTAGGATAAATAAAAAGATAAAAAGATAAAATCTCTCAAGTCTTCATGCGCAAGGAATCTTCTCCCGAAAATATCTTCAACGAATTCGGGATAAAACTTTAAGTAAAGCTCGGAATCGGATTGGTGACGTCGCTGGGTTTAAGTCGATATCGACCAACGCATGTCGATATTGACTAACTTTTCTCGGCTTTTCTCTTCTGCTACTCGATTCCGGCTCCTGGGATAAAAAATCGAGTGACTTTAAGTCGATATCGACCACTATTTCTTCAGCTTTGTCGATTCTGGCCAACTCTGAGTCGATTTGGAGAATTTCGACCTAAATCTGGTCGATATTGAGTGTGCTTGGTCAATATCGACCAGTCTTCTCCGCATCCTGCTCTGTTCTTGAAACGCACTTTCCCACGTCCTCGTTCGTTGGATTGACGCATATGACCAAGCGTTGGAAAGCTCTTTTCTAGGGCTACAACTTTCATGAAGATATCAAACCTTGATTCAAAATGATAAATACCGAAAAATGGTCTTTTCTCCAGCTGCACCATTCTTAGCTTCTCCATAACTTTCCTTTAGCTCCAAAATGGGTCCGATTTGTGCGAAATATAACAAAAACTTGTGTAGACCTCCATATATTGCAAATAAACATAAAATACACAAATTATGTATTATTCTAACCCAAATGTATTAAATGCATGCAGAAATCGATGTAAAAGTAAATGTAAAACATGACAAATTAGGCTCACAACAAACACCCCATACTTAAGCAATACTTTTATTTGTCATTCAGGGGAAGAAATCTAAACTCTCAACATATCAAATTCATTGTCATATAACCCTGCAGTCAATTACCATCCTCGAAAAGGTACTAGTGTCACAAATCCATGCATGTGCAATAAAAAACAACATCATCCTCGAAAAGGAGGGTTATGCAAAACAATTCATTCGTGACAAAGCATTAATAATCAAGAGGACTTTCATTTAAGCTCAAAATAAGGAGTAGATTGGTAAAAAGTTAAAGGTGGGCAATTTTTTGCTATGTGGTGCTAATGATCCGGGGAAATGCATTATTTCCAAACTTGAATTTCTACATTCCTTCTCATAAGAATCATCATCTTTTCATAATGCTTTTATCATCAATAATGCTTTTACCTCTCTAACCTCAGCACTGCCTTCTCGCGAGTCGCAAACATGGGTATCATGAATGGCCCCGGATACTTAGTGCTTTGGACTCCTCACAATGTGTCCCATCTCGCCAAACTATTATCTTAGCGAGTAGAGTCAATCTACCTTTATCTCCTGAGGTGATTGGATTTTTTTTCTCACTCATTAAATTTTCCATATATTTCAAACATTTTCCTACCAAACACCAATAATGATAACAACAACACAACAACCATATAACAATCTTCAAAATGTAACATCATTCTCAACATAATCCCCTGATAGGAAAGGTAAAGAATGGAAAATATTTAGAACATGTGGAGCAATATATGAAATAAGGCATATTATGGCTTTTGTGATGCATAAGCATATGTAAGGCTAGGATATAACAATATGAGCATTATATATGGAAATATAAAGTCCTCCATCACCTTATCATGCAATATGTCAAAAGCAACTTCAAATTTTACCTCCTTTCATGGTTTTTCATCAGAATATGCACTTTATTGTGACTTTCCTTTATTAGGCAATTTCATGCTATATCTCTAATGAATCCAATTTTGCATCGTCGAGTTCAATTAAGCTTCCATGACATTTATTGAAAATTTTTCAATGGGGGTGATTTTTCAAAATTTTGGAAAACATGCATATAAGCCCATAATTCAATAATGCATTCCAGAATAGCCATGTATAAGCAATTCAAAGAAATAAATTCTAAATATGCACACATAATGTCAAACATGGTCAAATATGCATGTAGTAAGTCCTTCCCCTACCCCATACTTAAACATTACAGTGTCCTCACTGTATATAAAAAACAACAAGGGTAAAGAAAGAAACTCACTAGAAAGGTGTGCAGGGCTTAAAAAATATCGAGTGATTTTGATGTAAGGCCCTAGTCCGATTTTAGCTGCTTCTATCCTCATTTGTACCTGAAAAAATACAGAAGAGATATACCCACAATAGAAAAACTAAAAGTTCAAAACAAAAAACAAACAAAAGCAATAAATGTCCAAAAAGTCCCAAAAAGTAAATGTCTATTTACAAGCTCTAGATTTTATAGTCGCTAGGCCGACTTCTGCTTTTAGCTCAAGGTCGCATATGTAGGACCCATGTAGCTTGGGCTTCAAATAAGACTCCATTCTTATCCATCAGCTGCAGTCCGCCTGAATGGATCTTGTTCACCACGAAGGGCCCCATCTTCTTCATGTTGAATTTGTGAGGAAACCAATGATCCTTTGATTTGGAAACATAGAGCTTGTCTCCAACTTCATACTCTTTAGGCTCATCATTGGAAATCCTACATAATCGTACATACCAAGGCAAACCTCTACCATGTATAGATAAATCTTTAATTGAAATGGGAGAAGAAAGATCCATACCTTGACTTACCTTCGTAGAATCGGATGTCAGAAGGTCCTGAGGGTCTGGTCGATATTGAGTTAGGTTACTCGATATGGAGTTGACTGGGTCAATATTGACTGGCTTCTGCTCAACGGGAGGAATCGACTCGCCAAAGGGAGGTCCACATTGACCTGTTGTAGTTGATATTGAGTTGACTGGCTCAATATTGACTGGCTTCTGCTCAACAGGAGGAATCAACTCGGCAAAGGGAGGTCGATATTGACCTGTGGTAGTCGATATTAAGTGCCTTTATGGCTCTGTCGACTTCTCTGGGTCGATATTGACCCCATACTTAAGACCTGGAAAAGCATCCAAAAAATAGTTAGTCCCAATCGACGTACCCTGGTCCCTGTCGAGTGGATTCTCTGCTTCTTCTTTTAGGATGGCCATGATCTTCTCCACCTGGGCTTCCATATCCCTCTTTTCCAACTCTTCAGGAGTCATATTTCTTACCTTAGGCTCACCGCAAGTAATGTAACCAGTTGATATGGACTTTACCTCTTCCATGGGACATGTGTGCCTTTCAGTTTTATTAAAAGAATAATCAATTACCTCATCGCTGATGTTGAAAGTGAGTACTCCCTTCCTTACGCTTATGTTGGCATCCACCGTTGCCAAGAAGGGTCTTCTTAGAATAATTGGACAAGCAGGGTCCTCCGCCATATCAATAACTAGAAAATCAGCAGGGATAAAGAACTTACCTACTTGTACTGGCACATTATCCACCATGCATGTTGGAATGACCACCGTGTTGTTGGCCATATAAAGCTTAGCATCCACAGGCTCTAGGGCACCTATCTTAATCTTGGACCATATTGTTAAAGGCATTATACTCACACTGGCCCCAAGATCAGATAAAGCATTAAATTTATATTGACCAAATCCAATGGTTATAGCAAACTTACCTGGATCCGGCCTCTTCTCAAGAACGTCCATCTGGCTGCACTCCTCTGCGATCTCAGCCATTGACCGCTTCTTGCTTAGAATCTCCTTGAGGAATTTGACGTAGGATGGCATTTCATTGAGAGCTTCTGTGAAGGGTATGGTGACATTAAGCTTCTGAAGCATCTTGATGAAGCGCTGAAACTTTTTCTCTGTTGGATCCTTTGGATATTTTGTTAGGAAGGGCAACTTCTTTTTCTGGTTCGGAGCTAGAACAGATGTCGGAGGTGTTGCAGATGAGTTAATATTGACTGGAGGGGACTCGATATTGACTGTAGTATGGTCGATATTGACCGGTGGTTGGTCGAAATCGACTGCTGGAGTCAGTTTTGGGTTTACTGGTGCAGATGGGTCAATATTGACTTGGGGGTGGTCAATATCAACCTCCTCTATAGTGCCGTCTTTTGCTTCTCCGGTCTTTGTTTCGTGTAGTTTGCGTCTGCTCCTGAGTTTTACAACAGCGATGTGATCAGTCTTCCCCTTGGGATTTGGTTCTGAAGATCCAGGGAGCGTTCCTTATTGTCTGGGGATGCTTGCTGCTAGCTGGCCAATCTCTGTTTCTACTGACTTCCTCCAAACATCGATTACCCCAAGCCTAGAGTTGACACCTTGAATCTGAGTGTAGACTGAGTTGAAGGACTGCTTGGTGTCTGAATGGTTCCTCCGCATTTCCTCTAGGATTGTCTGTAGATCATCCCTTTTCTGGTCCTATTCCGGATGTCCTGGAGCTCTTTAGGGTGGGGGGTTCCTAGGGGCACATTGGTTCCATTGTGGTTGCTGAAACCTTTGGTCCCCCATATAGCGATTGGGACCCCCTGCGTAAGCTACCTCTTCGTGGTGTTCTGCCAGCCTGACTTGCTCTGTGTGTGGGCACTCAGTAGTGGTGTGCCTATGCGATCCGCATTCAATGCAGGGCCGGTTGACAGACAGATAACTGACTTGTTTGAGGAGCTTCTTATTCTGATCTCTTTAGTACTGCTCCCTTACACTTGGATCAATCTCCTTAGGGGGTTCATAGAGGGGCATGAATGGTGCTGGCCTGGCATAGGGGTTCTCCTCATCGTTGATTGGAGTCCCATACTTGTTGTCATAGTTGGTCAGCTTGTTGAGAGCAACCCATGCGTCAGCTGGCGGCATTGTCAGATACTCATAGTGAGTATATGTGTTGATCCTATCCTTAGCAGCCAGATCAAGAGAGTTAAAGAAGATCTCCTGAACGATGCAGGGTTGCTGTCCATGAGTAGGGCAGGATCGCAGCAGATCCTTATAGCGTTCCCATGCCTTTGCTAGCGGCTCTCCAGGCTGCTGTTTGAAAGATGTAATCTTTTGGCGAAGGAGTGCTGTCTTGGCTGGAGGAAAGAACTTGTTCAGAAATTCCTGCTTCACTTGAGCCCATGTTGTGAGAGATCGTGGTTTCAGCCCTTCCAACCACTTCAATGCAGGACCAACCAAAGACCAACGGAAAGCTTTCATCAGGATGTACTCCAAGATGGTACCTTCAGAAAGAGTACGACACATGTCAGTAAAGTTGGTAATATGGCGCAGAGGGCATTCATTAAATCTACCATTAAAAGCATGATTTTTAATTTCAATAAGGAATTGAGTGCGAATTTCATAGTTGTTTTCAGGGATTAGAATGGCCGATTCAGGCACGACGAGAGTCGAGTGCATATAATCCTCTGCAATGGTTGGGTATAGAGCAAGCTCAGCTTCTACTTGCCTCACACGCTCAGCTTCCTGTTGTCTGCCTGCTCTCTCGGTGGTGAGAGCAGCATCCCTGGCGGCTAGATCCCTCGTGAGCCTCTCGATCAGCTGTTCTTGTGTCTCTGCAGCTGCCATGGCTCTTTGTAGTTTAGCTCTGATGTGTAGAAGACGCTCTGGTTCGTCTAAGCCGTCAAACTCAGGTGGTTGACCAGAACGGCGCATACACTTGTAAAGTATGGTCAAGTATGAACTGACTACCTAAGGCGCGAATGATAGCTTCCCCGGCAACAACGTCAATTTGTTGTTGCAGAAGGATGGTCAAGTATGAAATAAATGTAAAGTATAGATCAGAATGACTTCCCTGTTTCAGCAAATGAATACAAGACTTCCTCTCGTTGTAGTAGAAGGTTGTCAGGATCGATCCTCGAGGAAGCGTGTGAGCTGATCTCAGGTAGTAGTAGAATCTCACAGACAAATTAACAAAAATAACAAATAAAAGCAGAAAAGAAAGCAAAGACAGCAAACTTGGTCGATATTGACCTTTGGTAGTTGATATTGACTAGAAAAATCGACCACAGTGACTTAATATTGACCCAAAACAGAAACAGAACACAAGTGCAGAACCTTAGTCAATATTGACTGGAGATACTCAATATCGACTACAAAAATCGACAGAATACAACTCAATATTGACTGCAGAAACTTGAAAACTCGGAACTTTGTGAAATTAATCAATGAACTAAAATACTTCCAAGATTGAGGTTTCAACACCACAACGATAACCATGTAAAATAACACATAAAGGCATAAAATATCATGCTTTCCATCAAATAACTTTCGTTATTAACAAATAGGCATATAGAGGTTTTCGCATAAACCCTAATTGTTACTAACCATTTTCACATAATTAATCCAAGTTGTATTAAGATCACTTTCGCTTCAATAACACAAACAAGGATCACCTTCAACTTTCGCAAAAGAATCATGCTCATAGGGATATACGACAAATTGCATAAAAAGATCAAACCTTTACCGCATTACTTCACATGGCCACCGTCGGGCTCACCCCGACCCTAGAAGTGGGTGGACTACTCGCTCTTCATCATCAAGAAAGACATCAATAATAAAAGGAAATAACTTGCATTAAATAAACTAAAGAAAGCTTACAACCAATCGAAGTCAAATCCGCTTTCGCCTTTCCAACTTCTCTCGCAACAAACTCTCTCCTCTTCTCTCTCTATATAACTACTTACTTGTTCTCTCTGAAATTGAATTAATCAAAAACTAGCCCAATGGCTTTATTTATAGGCTTCCAACCCTTGCTAATCAAGGAAGGAATTCTATCTATATCTCTATCTATTATAGAAGATATAATTCTACTTGGAAATAAATATATCTAAATAAGATAAAACTAGATAAATCCTAGGGTAATTAAATGTTTTTAACCCTTAGGATAAATAAAAAGATAAACTCTCTCAAGTCTTCATGCGCAAGGAATCTTCTCCCGAAAATATCTCCATTCCGGCTCGATTCCGGCTCCTGGGATGAAAAATCGAGTGACTTTTAGTCGATATTGATTTGAGTTATTCGATATTGACTTGGTTAAGTCGATATCGACCACTATTTCTTCAGCTTTGTCGATTCTAGCCAACTCTGAGTCGATTTGGAGAATTTCGACCTAAATCTGGTCGATATTGAGTGTGCTTGGTCGATATCGACCAGTCTTCTCAACATCCTACTTTGTTCTTGAAACGTACTTTCCCGTGTCCTCGTTCATCAGATTGACGCATATGACCATGCGTTGGAAGGCTCTTTTCGAGGGCTACAACTTTCATGCAGATATCAAAGCTTCATTCAGAATGACAAATACCGAAAAATATCCTTTTCTCCAGCTGCACCATTCTTAGCTTCTCCATAACTTTCCTTTAAGCTCCAAAATGCGTCCGATTTCTGCGAAATATAACAAAAACTTGTGGACCTCCATATATTGCAAATAAACATAAAATTCACAAATTATGTATTATTCTAACCCAAATGTATTAAATGCATGCAGAAATCGATGTAAAAGTAAATGTAAAACATGGCAAATTAGGCTCACAACAGCATCTTCGATTTCAAACCTTCAACCTGTACTCGGGGCGCAAGATCCTAACGAGGGGTTTCATCCCTAGAAACGTAACTCGGGAATCATAATCCTAGGCCATTACAGCACACCTGTCTAGTGAGTTTTTTTCTTTACCCTTGTTTTTATACAGTGAGGACACTGTAATGTTTAAGTATGGGGTGGGGGAAGAGCTTACTTTATGCATATTTGGTTTTATTTGGCATTATGTGTGCATATTTAAGGTTTATTTCTTGAATTGCTTATGCATGGCTAGTTTGGAATTCATTATTGATTTATGTGCTTATAGACATGTTTTCCAAAATTTGAAAAAAATGACCCCCAGACCCCCATTGAAAATTTTTTAATGTAATGGAAGTTTTATTGAACTCGACGATGCAAAATTGGATTCATTAGAGATATAGCATGAAATTGCCTAGTAAAGGGAAGTCACAATGAAGTGCATTATTTCTTGAAAACCATGAAATGAGGTAAAATTTGAAGTTGTTTTTGACATGTTGCATGATAAGAGGATGGAGGACTTTATATTTCCATACAATGCTCTTTGTTTATATTCCTAGCCTTACCTATGCTTATGCATTACACAAAAGCCATATTATGCCTTATTTCAGTCATTGCTCCACATGATCTAAATATTTGCCATTCTTTACCTTATTTCTTATCCGGGGATTATGTTGAGAATGATGTTACATTATGGAGATTATCATATGGTGTTTGTGTTGTTGTTATCATTATTGAAGTTTGGTAGGAAAATGTTTGAAATTATGGAAATTTTAATGAGTGAGAAAAAATCCGATCACCTCAGTAGATAAAGGTAGATCGACCCTGCTTGCTAAGATAATAGTTTGGCGAGATGGGACACACAGGTGAGGAGTCCAAAGCAGTAAGTATCCGGGGCCATTCATGACACCAATGTTTGCGACTCGCGACAAGGCAGTGCTGAGGTTAGAGAGGTAAAAGCATTATTATTGAGAAAAACAATATGAAAGGTGATGAATTTTATGGAAAATGAGTGTGGTATGAAAAGTTTGGAAATACTCCATTTCCCCAGATTATTAGCACCACATTGCCCAAAAATTGCACACTTTTAACCTTTTACCAAACTACTCCTTATTGAGCTTAAATTAAAGTCATCTTGATTATTAATGCTTTGTCACATGAATTGTTTTTGCATAACCCTCCTTTTGTGATTAGATGTTGCTTTTGTATTGCACATGCATGGATTTATGGCACAAGTACCTTTTCGATGATGGTAAATTATTGCAAGGTCATATGGCAATGAATCTAAGATGTTGAGAGTTTTGATTTCTTCCCCTGAATGACAAATAAAGGTAATGCTTGAGGAGAAGCAAACTTAAGTATGGGGTGTTTGTTGTGAGCTGAATCTGCCATGTTTTACAGTAACTTTTATATCGTTTTCTGCATACATTTCATTCATTTGGGATAAGATAATACAGAATCTATGTAGTTTATGCTTATTTGCCAAATTATGGAATCTACACCAGTTTCTGTTTAATTTCGCAGAATTCGAGACAAATTACAACAGTTCTGAGAAAGGGTGGAAAAGCTCGGAAATCAACTACAGAAGTCCAAGGTCAAGAAGCAGCGGAACTAGTCGAATCAAGCTAGGAGCCCAGCTTTACTCGATCTAGAGTAATCTTACTCGATCTCGATGAAGGTGTCTGAGCACAGGCCTTGTCGACTAAGCACTAATAGAGAAACTGAGTCAGAGACAACCCGACTCCAAAAGCCAACTCGATCTCGAGTAAACTTTTCCGAGATCGATAAGACCTTGACGCCATGTCCGGAGTCGACGAGCTGTGCCAAGTCGAGAAGCCGAAGACGGAGAAGTCGAGCACCACCATACTCGATCTCAAGGAATTTACTCGATCTCGAGGACCACCACATCGCATGTCCGAGCTTGTCGAGGAGAAGTTGCCCGACATCACCGAGCTAGCCATCCTCGACGCAACCTCAACTCGATCTCGAGGAATCTCCTCGATCTCGAGGACCCGACACCATACACCCGAGCCATGTCGAGGTCCTGCTACCCGTGATGCCCAGCCAAGCCATGGTCGACGTCATCCTTACTCGATCTTGAGGAAGCTTAGTCCAGATCGAGGAAAACGCGTCTGAAGCCGCGTTATGCGGTTTTGCTGTCCTACGCGCTTTGGGAGTCCTTGGATCTGATTCTATCCAATTTTGGCCGAGATCTATCAACAACTATCAAGTTCTATCTATGGAGAAGACCTATCAACACATGGAAGATATTCTACCTATTTTAGATTTAATTCCTTAATTGCATTTATTTATCTTAAAGCCTTTAGATATAGATTTAGATAAAGATAGATATATTCTATCCTTGAATAACAAGGAATAGGAGGCTATAAATAAAGCCTTAGGGGCTGGTTTTTCATCATTCAATTTCAGAGAGAACAAGTAAGTAGTAGTAGAGAGAGAGAGAGTTTGTGGCAAGCAAGGTCGAAAGGCGAAAGCGAATTTGGCTTGTGTGGTTGTAAGCTCTCTTTGGTTTATTTTAATGCAAGTTAGTTTCTTTTGTTATTTAATGTCTTTCTTGATGATGAAGAGCGAGTAGTCCACCCACTTCTGGGGCTGGGGTGAGCCCGACAGTGGCCATGTAAGGTGATGCGGTAAAGGTACAACCTTGTTATGCAATTCATCTTCTATCCCTATGAGCATGATTCTTTTGCTAGAGTTGAAGGTGATCCTTGTTTGTATTATTGAAGCGAAAGTGATCTTAATGCAAATTGGGTTAATTATGTGAAAAGGGTTAGTAACAATTAGGGTTTATGCGAAAGCCTCTATATGCCTATTTGTTAATAACGAAAGTTTTTTTTTGATGGAAAGCATGATCTTCTATGCCTTTATGTGTTACTTTGCATGGTTATCGTTGTGGTGTTGATACCCTGGCTTTGGAAGTTCTTTATATATTGAGTTTATTTTGTCCAAAATCTGAGTTCTGTGTTCAAAATCTGCAATTTACAGATTCTGAGTTTTGTTCGATCTAGAGCAGTGGTTTGTCGATCTCCAGTTACCTGTTGTCGAGATCGAGTTGGGGCTAGTCTATATCGAGTTGTGTTTCTGAGTTTTCTGAAGTTTCTGTTTCTGCTGAGTTTTGTCGATCTCGAGTAGATGTCGTCGACATCGAGTGGCTTCTGTCTTTACTTTTATTTCTTGCTTTCGTTTGTTATTTCTGTCTTTCTTTCTTTGTTTCATTGTTTCTGTCTTCTGTTTGCTTTTCTGTGAGATTTACAGCTGCCTAGGATCGGCTGACACGCTTCCTCGTGGATTCGATCCTGACTTTATCTTACTACATTGGAGGGAGTCTTGTAATTATTTGCGGGGGCACGAATCATAGGTCCATCCCCAAGTATAGGTGTGTCCGGAGGTGGCTTGGATGGTCCCGCATCAATCTCCCTTTCTTGAAAAGGATTCGTCCAAGAATCCAAAGTCTCAGGCATGGCAGGATAGAGAACAAGATCCGCAACGTTGAATGCACCACTCACACTATAGCCTCCAGAATGGAATACCACGTGTCCATGGAAACTCTTCTCAAAGCCAATTGTTGTAGGGATTGGCCACTCTTGAATGGCTTTGATCTTGGCTTCGTCATATTGTCATCCATTAGAGCTCACTACAAAGCTAAGAAAAGAAACTTGATGAGTGTACAATTCATATTCCATATCATCTTCATAAGGTTCTAACTTAATATGCACTCTAGCTTGTTTGTTTATCTTTAAGTTTCCATCCAAGGCTAGCAAGTTTTCAATCATTTCAAGGCTGGCAATATTACAACTATTTTCACCATCAGTGATCATATTACTAATTTCGCCTTTTTCTAAGCATTTAGTATGACACAATTCTTCTTTTTTATTACCATCACAAGGTGTAGGTTGAGCACTTAAAACTTTACTAACAATCAAAGAAGCAATCCACTGGAACAGCCACTCTTGGTGACAAAGGAAAGTGTGACATCGTTGGTATTGGTAGTGTTGGGAGTGATCCCAACCATAATATTAAAAATGTTTATCTTGTTAATGGTTTGAAGTATAATTTTCTTAGTGTTTCTCAATTATGTGATAGTGATAATGATGTTGGATTTAACAAGAAAAGATGTCTAGTGCGCAGAAAAGATATAGGTGAAATAATTCTAACTGCCTATCGCTATAACAACATCTATGTTGTGAATGCTGAACAAGTGGCACAAGGAAGCTTAACCTGTCTAAAGGCTTTGACGGACAATCCAAAGCTCTGGCATAGGAAACTCGGTCATGTAAGCCCACATACACTACAGAAGCTTGTGTCCAAAGGGCTTGTAAAAGGACTACCTGAGATGGACTTCATAGGTATTGAGATGTGCAAAGCATGCACACAAGGTAAACAAACACGTAGCTCTTTCAAACCCAAAAATGTTGTAAGTACTTCTAGACCCCTTGAACTTTTACATATGGATTTCTGTGGTCCTATGCGAGTCAAATCTCCTAATGGTAAAAAGTACATGCTTGTTGTTTTATTTGATGAATGCAATGACGGTTCATTGAGTGAAAGTGTTGCAGATTTAGATCTTAACATCCATACAAAGAACGAGGATGGTGATGATTCTGCTACCAAGAACATAGAGAAGAGGAACATGCAGGAACAGATTCTCAACACTAAAGAATTGGCCCAAGGTGTTGAAGATTCGTCCAAAGCCCTTGCTGTCCAATCCAATAGTGTTGAAACGTCAGAAACTGCTGTTACTGGACCTAACAGATCCATGGAGTCAGATGTATCACAAATCAATCATGATGGTGTGACGAATCAAGGAGCTGAGACTAGCAAAAGAAAATTCAAATACTCCTCATCACACTCATTAAAGGATATCATTTCTGACCCTACATCTAGTGTTCAAACTCGTTCTCAACTTAAAGATCTTTGTGCTTTTCACGCTTTTGTTTCACTTGTAGAACCAAAGAAGGTAGATGAGGCCCTTCAAGAGCCAGACTGGATCATTACTATGCAAAGTGAGCTTAACGAATTTGAAAGGAACAAAGTCTAGACCTTGAAGCCTAGGCCAAAGCATCAATCAGTCATTGGCACACGTTGGGTATTTCGGAACAAGCTAGATGAGAATGGTATGACCGTGAGGAACAAA
The DNA here is from genome assembly GCA_037127255.1 of Persicaria tinctoria. Classification (NCBI taxonomy): domain Eukaryota; kingdom Viridiplantae; phylum Streptophyta; class Magnoliopsida; order Caryophyllales; family Polygonaceae; genus Persicaria; species Persicaria tinctoria. The sequence continues at coordinate 46,227,171 of JBANSL010000013.1, forward strand.
GCAAGGCTTGTTACTCAAGCCTACAATCAAGAGGAAGGTATTGAGTACGAGGAGGCATTTGCTCCCGTAGCCAGGCTTGAAGCCATTCACATATTATTAGCATTTGCATCTTTTATGAGCATAAAGTTATAACAAATGAATGTCAAGTGTGATTTTCTTAATGGTTTCTTAGAGGAAGAAGTCTATGTGGCTCAACCCCAAGGTTTTGATAGTTCGGAATTTCCTAATCATGTTTATAAACTAGACAAAGCGCTTTATGGTTTGAAAAAAACCCCAAGAGGTTGGTATGAGCGCTTGTCAAAATATCTTTTAGAAAATGATTTTAAAAAGGGGTTGATCGACAAGACTCTTTTTATCAAGACCAAAGGAAATGACATTTTGGTTATTCAAATATATGTTGATATATTGTTTGGTGCTACTAACACATCTTTTTGCAAGGAATTTTCTGAAATCATGTGCAGCGAATTTGAGGTGAGCTTGATGGGTGAACTCAACTTCTTTTTGGGATTACAAGTTCATCAATCCAAGAAAGAGATCTTTGTCAACCAAAGCAAGTATACTAAGGATCTCTTGAAGAAGCTCAAAATGGATCAATCCAAAGCAGCTAAGACACCCATGAGCACAACACTATCTCTAGATCAAGACAAGACTAGGAAGAGTGTCAATAAAAAGGAGTATTGAGGAATGATTGGATCTCTATTATATCTTACAACTAGTAGACCTAACATCATGTTTAGTGTTTGCATGTGTGCTAGGTTTCAAGCTGATCCTAAAGAATCTCACCTCGTAGTTGTGAAGAGGATCTTTCGATATCTCAATGGCACTAAGAAGCTTGGCTTGTGGTACCCAAAGAAAAAAGATTTTACATTAATCGGGTATTCTGATGCAGATTTTGCAGGCTATAAGGTGGATAGGAAGAGCACGTCAGGATGTTGCCAATTCTTAGGAGCATCCTTGATCAGTTGGCACTCAAAGAAACAAAACTCAGTTGCTCAATCCACTGCTGAAGCCGAATACATAGCAGCTAGAGCATGTTGCTCCCAAATCCTTTGGATAGCTCAACAAATGAGAGATCTTGGCATCAACCTCAAAGGTATTCCCATTAAGTGTGACAATACAAGTGCCATATCCACCACAAAGAATCATGTTAAGCATTCAAGGACCGAACATATTGATGTGAGACATCATTTCATTGGGGATTATGTTGAAAAAGGTGATGTATCCATATCTTTTATTTCTACTGATTATCAATGGGCTGACATTTTTACTAAGTCTTTGGCAGAGGACAGGTTCACCTTCATTAGACGTGAGATTGGAATGCTGAACAAGGATGCACTTTCGTAGGGGGAGCTTTCCCTTTACGAAAGATAAGTTCTACTCAGTGTCAAGACCTTTGAGAATTATGTCAAGGTTTGTGATCTGAATGGTAGAGAACAGATATCGGATCATATATTTGGTTAATATCTTTTTAGATATTTGATCAAATATAGTTTTTAATGGATTTTAAACTTCTTTAATTATATCACTTATGTCATTCGAGTATATGTTTTCATTTTGGAAAGATATTTTCGGATTTACTTTCCCTCCTATTTTAAATTGTGAGAAGAAGGTTTGAATTTTGAATTGAAATATTTCCAAAATGGCAATATTATGATTACCATCATTGGAACTCTAAACCCGTCCCATCAACTTCATCATCTCACTCTACTTAAACCTCAATCTGTTCCCGATTCTCTCACCACTTCAAACTTATCCAAACCTTTCCAATTCTACTTCAACCTCTCAACTATTCTGAAACCCTATCCAAAAATCTCCATGGCTCCCAAATCAAAGAAAGCCTCCACACCCAAACGTCTTGGTGCCACCCCGAGGGACGCCAGGCCACTTCTACTTCCCCTCAACCAGAACCCTCTCCACAAGCAATCGTCCCAGCTACTGTCCAGAGCACCATCGCTGAGGGCATGACTACAGTAACCAAGAGTTCTCAGAAGCGCTCAGCGAAGATACCTCTCAGTGCTAAGCAAAAAGGGAAAAAGAAAATAATTGCTGAGGAGGTGGACGAAGAGGAGGAAGAGGAGGATCTAGATACGATTTTGGAATGAGATGCAGTCAAGGAGGCCGAGAGAATTCGAAAAGAGGCTGAGAAGGAAGTTCCCACTGAGGAGGAACCAAAGGAGGAAGAAGAGGAGGACGACGAGACCGGAGATGACGAAGATGTTGAAGGAGAAAACGTTGAAGGGTCCGCTGAGGACTCGGGGTCTGAGGACGAGGAGGAAAAGGAGCCAGAACCTGTTGCCTCTCCTTCTCCTCCTCCCCCGTCTCCAAAGAAGCGGAAAGCCCCAGCAGCTTCTAAGCCTCCATCTCCCAAGCGTACCAGGAAGGGCACTCTTAGAAGCCTTGAGGCGCCTGCCAAGAGAACTGCTCCCACACAAGCATGCAGGAAGAACGCCGATCCACCTGCCCTCATCCAGAGAAACCAATCCTTGCCCTCTTCATGGTTTGAAAATGCTGAGATGGCTGGAAAGTGGGTAGATGAGTTTCGAACTCGTAGGATTTGTTGTTCTGATTTTTTAGATCCTGCGTTCTTTGAAGCTTTGAATTTACCATGCATCTCTATACTCAAACAATCCCCTGCCTAGACCCTTCTTAATCTTGAAGCTATCTATTATCCCCAACTTACCCGCCTGTTCTACATAAACCTAAAAGCCAAACACAATGCCAACGGTTGGTCTTTGGAATCCATCGTCAAGGGAGTTAGAATCTCTTTCAACTCCATTGACTTTGCTGATTTTCTTGGCCTACCTAGACCTTGTCCACCCTCTCCTGAAAACCCCACGAAAGAACAGTGCATAGCCCTTGCCATATCCAAATATCTTCTACCCGAAGCATCCAACATCACCTCAAAATAGCTTACCCACTCATCCCTTACCCTAGAGGCAAAAATTATTTTCAACATCATTGTGCGTTGCCTCCTACCCCGCTTAAACTCTAGCTCATCCCTTACCGATAATGCCATGATCCTTTTATACCGCATTTTAAACAGCCTTGATCTTGATCTGGCCAACACTATTCTCGGATCCATGGCTCACGCTAGAAAAGCCAGAAAAGGAACTCCCCTCCCCATTGCCACCCTTTTGACCTACCTCTTCAAAGCTTCTAGAATTAATTTCAAAAATGAAGAACAACAGCGTCATATGGGTAAGTTCGACTCCAAGAGATTTGAGAAGATAGGCATCACTCAGTCCTCCCAAGGGACTTGGAGTCTTGTCTCTCCCTCAAAAGCTCTTCCCACTGCCTCAGCCATTAATGAACGCATGGACAACCTGGAGTTGGGCTTGGAAGAAGTTCGCCTGGATATCAAGGAGCTGCACAAGAAGTTTATGGCGGAGATGAGCGGGGTGTCCAAGCTGTTGCAAGTTTGTGGTCGCTGCTCACTGATGATGCTCCGGCAGATGAAGCTTAACCCTATCCTACCCTACCCTAACCCCGAATCTGAAACATTGCTGTTTTTTTGATACTGTTTCAAAACTTTTGATGCTTGTTTTACCTCCTCCCTTTGTTGAAAGACAAAAAGGGGTAGATGATCTGTGTTTTTAGACTTTTTAAACTGTTGCTATTCAAAGGTCTTGGAAGACCTTGGTTTTGTTTTTGGTTGGATATTTTCATGTTTTAAAATTATGATCCAACATTCGTCTAACCCATGCAGGTACTTAGTCCGATTTTGCTTATATTATATATGTTTGACTAAGTTGCAGGGATGCACAAGTTTTGTCTTTCATCAAGGGGGAGATTGATAACTCCACTCCCTTGATGAAAATCGGAATAAGTTTCAAAGGCTTTGACAGTCTGTTTGTGTCAAAGGTCTTGAAACTTCAGCAGTGCTGATGAAACACAAAACCTGTTCTCCATGATATTATGTTCGAATATTATATGTTATTATTTGCTTCCAGATATTATTATATATATTCACTAACGTTTCAGGAAGCTTTTTGAATTATATCTCCTTCATTAAGCGCTTAAAGCTGAAGAGAATCAAATCGTGATCATGGCTTCAGAGTTTCCAAAGATAGAAGATTGTTAAGAATCCATCCTATCCCATGATCTGCTATAGCCGTTGGTGGAGATCCTTGGCGTCGATTTGCTCTCTATAAAGAAAAGGAAGAAGAGAAGACAGAGGGACATTCGTTGAACACAAGCATTCATACACTCAAGCCTCAAGTGAAATCTTTCTTCTTCATGTGCTCTTTGCTAGTTCTTAAGAGTCTGTTATTTCATTTCAAAGCATTTGAGAGTTACACAGTGAGCTTATAGGATATATTTCGTAATAGTGTTATACTCGAGAGTTTGTAACTCAGGAAGTGGACACTAGGCGATTGATTCACTAAGTGTAAGAGGATTATACTAGAAAGCATAGAGAGGTGGGGCTCTTCTAGATTGGTCTATGACTCCAAGAGAACGTGAGTTGACTAGATTGCAATTGTATAGGAGAGAGGCTTCTCGGTGAGCTACTAGGATCCTAAGTCTTGTGAATCAATAAAAGTCGGTTGAATCCTAGGGTTGTGGAAGAACCCTAGGCGGGGACGTAGGCCAAGTTCTTGCCGAACATCGTAAACAACTCATTGCGTCCTTTACTTACTGCTTTACCTTATTTCCGCACTTGGTTCGAATTGTTTAACTTTGTGATTCAGGTTTTCAGAGAAAAGACTAAGTCTAATCTCAAAGGGTTTTGCACGAGCTTCAAAAGTCTCGAGACTATCTGCGAAAAACCGGCATACTCTCATCAACCCCCCTTCTAGAGTATCTTTATATTACTTTGTTTTACATTATCGAACCTTCAAGGATGTCTTAGTCATGGTTGATAAGTTGATTGTTCCTACTGATTTCTTTGTGTTGGATATGGAACCTGGTGTTGTGAAGGCACCTATTCTTTTAGGCAGACCATTTTTCAGAACAACGAAAAATAAGATTGATTGTTGGGAAGGTAAGCTCACTATGGAATTTAATGGTGAAAAGGTTCAGTACTGCATTATGGAAGCTATGAGATATCCTGTTGATGAGTATTCTCTATTCTCTATTGATGATATTTAACCTATTGTTGATGATGTGTTTGAGCTGAATAAGGAGGATGAGTTGCAAGTTACTTTGAAAGCTCCTTTGGATGAGCTTTCCCTGGATTACCCGTTGAGACCATACTCGCATGAGGTCCTAGGAGCCTTAGATGCCCACCATTCACATCTGAAGAGTAAACTTAGCCTTAACCCTTCCTGAAGAGAAGCTTTTACCCTCTATAATCAAACCGCCAGAAATTGAGCTTAAGCCATTACCCGATCACCTTAAGTATGCCGTCTTAGCTGAGAATGACACCCTCCCAATCATTATTTCCAACAATCTCAACCTTGACCAAGAGGGTAGGTTAGTTGAGGTGCTTAAGGAATACAAGATAGCCCTAGGATGGATCATCGTAGACATCAAAGGGATAAGCCCATCTACATGTATGCACCGACTTTTGCTAGAGGAAGAAGACAAGCCGTCTAGACAGCCCCCAAAGACTTCTCAATTCGCCTATGATGGACGTAGTAAAGAAGGAAGTTCTGAAATTGCGTAAAGCTGGTATAATTTACCCCAACTCTGATAGCAAAAGAGTTAGTGCCTACGCGAGTACAATCTAGTTGGAGAGTTTGTATTGACTACATGAAGATGAATGTTGAGACTCGCAAGAATCACTTTCCTCTCATATTTTGTAACGGCCCGAGATTATGATTCTCTGGTTACGTTTCGAGAGATAAAACCCCTTGTTAGGATCTTACGCCCCGAGTACAGGTTGAAGGTTTGAAATTCCAAACTAACGTTTTAAAAGTGGGATTTCATACCTAAGTTCAAAGGGATCGTTGGAATCCCCGAGGAAGTCCCCTGTACCTGTCGTAAGTCTAAGCATGAAAAACCAATGGTCACACAAATAGCGGAAGTAAAGCATAATACAAAAAGGGGGATGCCACGAAAGAGGCGGGTCAAAACGTGATCAACCATTCAAATCTGACTCGTAATTAAATTGGGGAAGTCGGAATTTCAACTCTCTCTTTACGCCATGTTAGACCCAGCGGTCATGGAGTCAATCAGCATCAATGGTAGTAAGCATAACGGATACCTAAAAAAATTGATAGTGGGCGGGATCAGATCGATGCCCACTTTAGCTCTGCATCCCGACCCTAAGCACACATATACGCTATACCTAATAAAGATGCTTCTAGATGCAAGGCGAAACATTAACACACTAACATGCTCCTAATATCAAGTGCATAAGAATAATAAGGCCACAGCACAAAATACCAAGTGGTATATCCCTCTCCTACCTCCACCCCCTTCCGATTGGGTAGAGACGGCACGCACCACATAATAATCGGGCGACACGTATGCCCAAACCTAAAGCCCGCAAGCAGCTCATAATATAAGTAATCCGACGGCACACATGCCATAATAATCAGGCGGCACGCATGCCCAACCCTAAAGCCCACATGCAGCTCATAATATAAGTAAAGGAACAAGTAACACCTAATTACATAACGAGAATATATATAAGTCTATGTGTAACTATCAAACACTCAAGCATACACACCAATCATTATAACAAGTAATGTTGTGAGCTGAATCTGCCATGTTTTACAGTAACTTTTATATCGTTTATTGCATACATTTCATGCATTTGGGCTAAGACAATACATAATCTATGTAGTTTATCTTAATTTGTCAAATTATGGAATCTACACATGTTTTTGTTTAATTTCGCAGAATTCGAGGCAAATTACAGCAGTTTTGAGAAAGGCTGAAAAAAGCTCGGAAATCAACTACAGAAGTCTAAGGTCAAGAAGCAGCGGAACCAGGACGAATCAAGTCGGAGCCCAGATTTACTCGATCTCGAGTTAACTTACTCGATCTAGAGTAGAGTTGTCCGAGCACACCTAGTCGAGCAGAGCATGATCGAAGAAACTGAGTCAGAGACAACCCGACTCCCGGAGCCTTACTCTATCTCGAGGAATCTAGTCGAGATAAACCAAATCCTAATGCCATGTCCGGAGTCGAAGAGATGTGCCAAGTCAAGAAGCCGAGGACGGAGACGCCGAGCACAACGTTACTCGATCTCGAGTACACAACTCGATATCGACAAGATCTTCATCACTTGTCCAAGCCAATACCGAGGAGAAGTTCCTCGACAAGACCAGGAGCTCGGAAGTTGACTTCACTCTACTCGATCTAGAGGAGATTACTCGATCTCGAGGACCCAGCACCACACACCCGAGCCATGTCGAGGTCCTGCTACCCGTATGCCCAACCAAGCCATGGTCGATGTCAGCCTTACTCGATCTCGAGAATAACTACTCGATCTCGAGGAAACCGTGTCCGGGAGCACGTTACGCGGTTTGCTGTCCTACGCGCTTTGGGAGTCCTTGGAGCCGAAGGAATCCGAGAGTTGGCCGAGATCTATCCTACATCTATCAAGTTCTATCTATGGAGAAGATTTACCACACATGGAAGATATTTTACCTATTTTAGATTTAATTTCCTTTGTAGATTTAATTCCTTTATTGCATTTATTTATCATTAAGCTTTTAGATATAGATTTAGATAAAGATAGAGATATTCTATCCTTGAATAGCAAGGAGTAGAAGGCTATAAATAAAGCCTTAGGGGCTGGTTTTTTCATCATTCAATTTTTAAGAGAACAAGTAAGTAGTAGTAGAGAGAGAGAGTTTGTGACAAGCAAGGTGGAAAGGCGAAAGCGGATTTATCTTGTTCGGTTGTAAGCTCTCTTTGGTTTATTTCAATGCAAGTTAGTTTCTTTTGTTGTTTAATGTCTTTCTTGATAATGAAGAGCGAGTAGTCCACCCACTTCTGGGGCTGGGGTGAGCCCGACGGTGGCCATGTAAGGTGATGCGGTAAAGGTACGATCTTGTTATGCAATTCGTCTTATATCCCTATAAACATGATTCTTTTGCGAGAGTTGAAGGTGATCCTTGTTTGTGTTATTGAAGCGAAAGTGATCTTAATGCAACTTGGATTAATTATGTAAAAAGGGTTAGTAACAATTAGTGTTTATGCGAAAGCCTCTATATGCCTATTTGTTAGTAACGAAAGTTATTTTGATGGAAATCATGATCTTTTATGCCTTTATGTGTTACTTTGCATGGTTATCGTTGTGGCGTTGATACCCTGGCTTTGGAAGTTCTTTATATATTAAGTTTATTTCTTCCAAAATCTGAGATTCTGTGTTCGAAGTTGCAATGTACAGTTTTCTGTGTTTTAGTCGATCTAGAGCAGTGGTTTGTCGATCTCGAGTTGCCTGTTGTCGAGATCGAATAGGGCTAGTCTAGATCGAGTTGTGTTTCTGAGTTTTCTGAGTTTCTGTCGTCACTATTTTTACTCTATCTCGAGTAGGTTAGTCCAGATCGAGCAGTTTGTGTCTTTGCCCTTTTGTTTCTGCTTTCGTTTGTTATTTTTGTCTTTGTTTCTTTGTTTCTGTCTTTTCTGTTTGCTTTTCTGTGAGATTTACAGCTACCTGAGATACCCTGACACGCTTCCTCGTGGATCGTTTTTGACTTTCCATTACTGCATAGGGAAAGAGTCTTGTAATTATTTGCTGGGGCACGAATCTGGTTTGATATATTTCATTATATTTTGAACTTGATTTCCCTCCTTACAACAAGTAACATATCGTAAATGTCATCGTATCGCACATTCCATAAAGTCACATCGCTCACCATAAATCATCAACCAAATCTGCATGCTCATACTCATCATATCCGCATATATCCCAACAGTTCATCACAATCATAATGCATAATTTGTTCGAAAAAATCCTACTCACTCGTCACAATTATATAACCTTTTAACCTCTTATATTAAATCACCACAAGTCATGCTATTAGTCACAAATATCATGTCGTTAGTCAACTGATCATATCATCATGCTAGTTAGGCATGGAATAAGTCATATCCCCTAGTTAGTTCCGAAAACCGTTTCAAAAACCGAGTTGACTAGTTAGAATTTCCGATCTTTTGAAAATGACCGAAAAATTCTTTTTTCCGATTTAAATTCCGATAATATCTTTTAAAATCTCCAAGTCTCATAATATTTCATTTGTATCAAATCACTATGATATTATATTTTTAAATCTTAATGATAATATTTTATATTTTAAAACTCAAATAATAACATTTAATATTTTAAATACCATATTCTTATAAACATTTTCATAAAATATTTCTAAATCGCTTAAAAATTCCAATCATTTTTATTCAATAAAATCAGCCCCTTTTTATATTACCAAACCGACCTTATATTTATAAAATCCAAAACCGACCCTCCTTATTTTATAAATTACCAAAACCGATCTCACCTTTTCTTAAAACGCCCAAGCGAGTCCCCTTTATCTAAAAAAACTCAACGGATCTTACATTTAACAAATCATGCCCAATTTCTTTCTTCCCACTTTAACACCAGATCTCGGCTCAAAGGCAGATCTCATTCTTCATTTTGATCGGAATGCAAGTTTTAAAAAAAAAAGATAGGGACCCAGCTGACATGGCAAGATAGGTGGCACAGGGCCCACGCCTTCTTCTTCCCTATTCTGATCGAATGAAAGGAAAGAACAGGGGCTCGATTTGTCCCCAGAAAACTGAAGGAGGGAGAGGAAATGGGAGGCTCCGACGGTGGTGGAGCTAGACTCCAGTCCCTCGAACTCCGACCTCGAAGCACACACACATGCACAGGAAAGGAAAGGAGAGGGAGGAAGGAAGAAGCTCACCCAAGGTGCGGTTCGGCGCTCGCCGGAAGCTCGATCTGGGGTCGTCGGAAGGGGAATATCGCCGGGAACGGTCTGGGGAGAGTGGAAGGGCGTTAAAGCTGCACCTTTACGCTAATAGGAGGTGGAAGGAAAGAGAACGAAGGCTTACCAAGCCAAGCGCGAAAACAAAGAAGGAAGCGATAACAGGGCTGTTCTCAGCTTGTCGTCGAAGATGGCGAAGGTGATGCGGCTGCTGATCTAGCCAAGGAGGAAAATGGGAGGTGCTGCTGCACTGGTGGGATCGACTGAGAGGAGAGGAGCTGCGTTTTCGAGCTTCTCGACTCAATCGGAGAAGGAGAAAGGGATGAAGATGGAGGAACGAAATGAAGAAGGTGAAGAAGATGGTGGAGCTGGTGATGTTGATCGGAGGGAGCGAGAGGTGACGGTGGGTGATGATGATGTTGCTGGAGAACGCAGGAGGGCAGAATGATGGATGAGTGTTGGAGGGAAGGGGCTTGTGTATGAGGAGATTGATCCATCCAGCTAGAATTATAGGGGGATTGGAGGAATGGGTTTAGCTGCAGGGTAAGGTCGGGAAAGATTAGGTGGGAGGGTTGAGTACTTAAATGGTTAAGAGTAAAACATAATACCTGGAAATAAATCCCGAATACGCGAATTTCGAATCTCGTAATTAGTTCTCGAATGTTAGTTTTATCGACTCTCGCTTTCTCAATTAATTAGATTTTTAAAGCAGAAAAGGATATCGCCATCCGATAATTATTTTTAATTTTTGAGGTAAAATGACGGAAATTATTCGTCAAATTTTATATTCCGGTCGAAATCCGCTAAACGAGCTTTAAATTCGATTTAAATTCATTTTTTAATTCTCTTTTTCCGAAAAATTAGGATTTGAAAATCCGAGCCTTTACATTATCTACCTCTAAAAAGAAGTCTCGTCCCCGAGACTAAAATTATTTTAAAACAGGGGATTAAGTTTGAAATTGGTGAGTCTAATGATCATGTCATTGATCCCGTAAACACCTCATAAGTGCCCCTATGGGATCCTTAGAGTACCGTGGTCGGGATCATAATATCTCCAATAGGTCATAGCAAGAATGTAATATGGGCCCCTACCACTAGGTCTTAGCAAGAATGTAATATGGGCCCCTACTCTGACTTCTCGACCATATCATAACTCAAAAGCATAATAACGTCATCATTAGGTCTTAGCAAGGAATCTACAGATGCCCCTATAAAATGCTTGTATCCACTTCGTGGGGCGTTATAATGAAAACTAGTATCACATTAGTTTCTTAAAATCTAAGTTAGTTTCTTTTAAAACACCATTTAAAATCCTTTGAATCTGACGTTAGTCAAGAAATTTCAGAACTCAAGAGGGGGCTACTAGAAATTTGTTATTTAACATCGGGTAATAGCCGATGTCTTTAAAAAAAAAATCGATGTCTATGTGGGGGATATAAAAAGTTTTCACTTTTTACATCACCAACATAGACATCAATTTGTTTTTTTTTGAAAGACATCAGCTATTACCCGATGTGAAATGACATATTTGCGTTTTTTATTTATTATCATAGCCTATGCGGGATTTGAACCCGCATCTTTGTGTTTGAACACAATGCTCTACCATTTGACCTAATAGGCTTTATATTAGATATAATGTTCTTACATGTATGTAAGAAGTGCAAGCAAAGCCAAAGAGAGGCAAGGGCCGCAAGGCATTTCCTTTTACCACAGTTATTCATAAAGTCATAAGTCATCGAGAATTCAGTTAAAACTATCAAGTCATCCGCTATTTGAATTGAAAAACATTAGATAATAGATTGCTGAACATGCTTGAAATATACTAGTAAATTATTTATTGGCATGGAACATGATAGTAGCAAACCATATAAACATGGACGAGTGCAACTGATATTGAGCAAGTCTGCATACCTTTTCACTGAAATGAAAAGATATGTAGTCGATAAGAATTTGGGCCCTCTAGCTCGTGAAGACTGTGATGACTCGGTGTATCCAATGTAACCGATTAGCGGAGAAGATAGCATATTTGTCCTCCCTATCAAAGAGCCCAACACCCACAATGATGGCAAGGTATTTTGCATTCTTCATAACTGAGCAGAATGGATGATGCCCTTCAGCAATTTCAACAAGTGTTTTAGGGCTGTCACCAAGGTTCTGGCAATCATAGTTGAATTCAGTTGCTGGTCCAATATATCCAACCTTTGCAGTTTGCACCACTTGAACGAACAATCTTTCTTATTCTAGCATTTACCATGGCACCCTTCTTTCTTGCTGTAGTTAGAAACAAGGTAAAAAAACACAACTATTGGAATGTACAAGAGCTTCTTCTGCTCCTGAACTCAATAATAAAATATAAGTATTTTCTAATTTGGATTTCTTCCATCTCTAATGCAAAACAACTGAGAGATTTCCTATTAATGAACATTAGGGAGAAGATGTTGAGATGACATACTCTTTGCCTCTTTTCTATCACTGAACATTAGCGAGGCCTCCATCACCAGCACGTATGTCGGCTTCAGCATGTCTTCCAACGATTCCAGTAGCCACACTCATTCCAACACCAACTGAGAATGCACATTACCACCTAATGTCCTCACTGTAACCGTTGTTCTCAGCACAATTACGAAGTCTGTAAATTCTACTCCTGCATGTCTATATATTGAACATATCAAGAAAATCATATGACTTCCTAATCAATAAGATTGACAGCAACAGTTGTTCGTTTCCAACTGTTTCCAGGAAGAAGATGTACTACCTCACATAGATGTAGGCTTTTACTTAAACATCCATGATATATATTGTGTTTAATATGACCACCTGCATCGATCAATATCAACTATTTGCATGGTACGTATAATCTAAGTTCAGGATGTCAGCTAAAGATTCACATGCATCGATCAATATCAAATATCAATACTGAAAACTTGCTTAGGAACAAGAAACAAGAATCAAGATATATTATCAAGTAGAAGGTAACAAGGTGGACATGGTATATAAATAAACACAACTAAAGATTAGCGAGAAAACAAGAGGGATGGGATATAATGCAATTCAAGCTCTTAGTTTCCTTCCTGCTTCATTTAAAGAAACAGCTAAGAATGGTAAGATGTGTCGTTCACTTTTAAGTATCACACACAAGGGAGCATCCACATTCAAATTCATCTGCCAGCTAAGTTTTTAAAATTGAATTGTAGAGTTTTTCCACTTTCAACTAATCTAATAACTAATTAACCCACTAAATCTCTAACTAACATACGTTCACAATCTGATCCACTAATAAGATCACTACCTTATCCTAATTAATTTCCTAATTTTGAATCATATTATATATGTAAAACTAAAAAGAGTATGGAAGCAACTAATTATTTGAATTTGTAGTAATTTTGTAGCGATGATTTTATAATATATCATGACTAGATATCAACTACTTGAGAACTATACCATTTCACAACACCTTATGTACTGAAAACCTGCATATTCATGGCAGCTGGTGGTATTGTACGTTGCTGGTAACATGTTTCAACTATGGATGGATACTGAGCTTTTCAAGCCTAATAATGGTGCCACTCGGATGGGCATGGGGCATTACAAGCATGATAGTTGTGGCATTTTTCGCAGCCTATGCATACTGGATCTTAACGGCTTTTCAAACCATTGACGGCTAGAGATTCATCAGATACATAGACATTGTTGGATTTTGTTTAGTCAGTAATAATCTCACCAAATCTATAATTTCATTACAGGAGAAATAAACATAAAAAGAGTTTATCTAACTAATGAAATTTTCATTTACTTGAAGGGAAGAAGATGTACTACCTCACATGGATTTCCCAGTTTTCGTCAATGATACTTTAAAACATGGGCTTCATCCTACTAGGAGGAAAAGCACTCAAGGTATGTTTGACACTGTAATCCTACAAAGAATGAGGAATTGGAAACGTACAAAACATGCAAAGCTCTCTAAAATATAGAGGGCTTCATCCTACTAGGAGGAAAAGCACTCAAGGTATGCTTCATTGGCAAATTAAAAAAAAAATGCTCCACTCATACCTTGAGATTACACTTAATGTCAATGAAGCATCCCTTAGGGTTCAGCTGGAATTTCTCTTAGGGTATATGCACAGCTAAAAGAAACAGGTACCAACTACCAACAGTTGTTCTTATATCAAAATTAAACAGAGAATTCACTTGGGTTTTTCCAACTCTACTTCCGCATATTTATAGCTATAATGTAACGAAATCAGTAATTCACACATGAAGATAACAGATGTTCAAAACACATTCTATTCTTTTTCTCACCGTAAAATCTATAAACAATGGCAAATCAGCTTTAAAAAAATAGGGACAAGACAACATTCTACTATTCTCACCACAAATTAAGGGCTACATTGATCAACTAACATGAAGACTTTACCCTCAATGAAATTTTGGCAGCTAATAGGGTTCATGAAAAATCTATGTTTTCTAAATACACCTCAATGAGCAAGGTGGTAAATTCAGATCTAACACCACCATCTAGTTACGAGTCCTAATAGTAAATCCAGATCCAGATCTGAATAGTTACGAATCCATTCCAAAGCCAAACAAGTCAGATCTAACACAAATTCGAGTTCGGAATCCCAAAATTTCGTACCCTAAAAGATGAAATTGGGAAGCAGAGAGAGAGCCCAGATAGGAAAGGGGAGAGATACATTACCTTCGTAGAAAAGGTGGTCGGCGGCGACGATATGCAGCCTTTGAAGGTGGGATCTAGGAGGAAATCTATCGACGACAAGTGAGATCCAGCCTCTAGGTGGATGGAGAGACGATGAGAGAGATGAGGCAAGGGAAGTGGCGGCCTGAATAAGGAGTAGATGGTGATAGAAGACTGACTTTGAAGGGTTAGGGTTTGGGTTGTCTTCTCCGACTCGCAGATTTTGAGAGCAGGTACGCTCCAGCGAGTTCGAAAAGAATGATGCCCTCCTTCATGGATTGAGAGAAGTGCGAGGTGAGGGATGTGTAAGAACGAGGGAGGAGAGTGAGAGGCATGGGAGACTTTCACCCTCAGATCTGGGATTTAATGGGAGGTCAGAACTCAGAGGTGGGCGGAAGAAGAGAAAATTAAAAAGGAGGCTTTTTCTTTGTTAGAGCGGGTGTTTAAATGAATTCAGGTTGCTTCCGCGCCTTCTAATTTTTTTTTAAAACACATATTTAACATCGGTCAAATAAGTGAGACGATATCTATTTTTTTATTTACATCGAAAATTAAAAACCGATGTTAAAAAATTGGTTAACATGGCATGTTTTTCTGACTGATGTTAATTAACCGATGTTAAATAACAGAATTCTAGTAGTGGGATCCACCTCTAAAGCTAATCACATATTTCCATCCTAGGTTCCATGTCAGAGTCAAATTTCACCAATTTGGTTCTAGGATCCTAGCAATTCCAATTCAGGACATCATATAACATACAATCGTACAACATAGAAATCACATCACGCATTCCTAACCAGGTCATACTCATGTCACGGACAGTCACATACCATAACATATCTAGCATCGTATCATATATGGTAGGATTTATAACATCATCTCATGGAAATTACACACCATATTAATCAGATAAGCACGTCATACTCATGTTAACTACCAAACGTCATTGTACTAGAGGCATACAAGTACTTCCGTACACTAGCATTCAATCGAGTTCAGAGATAACTATGTTAGTACTAACAGTTCATTATTGTCGACGACCATACATCATAGAAGCAACATCGTATATAGCATAAAATTTGCACCACACTCGACCCCAAGTAACGCATGACACTAGATCACGTCCCCGAGAAAACCATTCATAACTACCAAATACAATAAGACATGACCACTACTCATCATCCCTCGAATCAAGATCAATCTCACTTAGGTCTACCGACTCAATCCGATACTAGTTCTAATTATCACAGCATATTTGAATCCTGCTCATACACAGACACTCTAGCCTCCCAACTAACCGCAGTCAAGGTCAATTACCCCAAACGAACCACTAAGCATCCCAACTCCTATGCCATCAAGCCATCTAAGAACCAATCCACTTCAACATCCCGACCTCAAATCCTACTCGACCACCTAAAACCATATCTCGGAGTTTCCAATCGCACAGTTCCATATTCCGACAAGCTTAACAACTCGACCAACTACTAAGGCTCCCTATAAAGCACACTCTTGTCCTAGGGGTTCCCTACTAGTCTCACCTTCATCTTCTCAGAGAAATCCCAAGTCCTCGACTGAACCGCTCTCACGATCGATCTAGACGCTTCTTAACAATCTCGCTGACTCTTCCTAAGCTCTCGAGACTCCGCCTGACCATCATCTCCGAAAGGGACATCAATCACCTTGCTAATCCGATCATACTTGCCGCACCACTAACCACTCTCATTAACCATCCACCCCTAAGAACCCTACTCATAATAACCATCTCCCACCTGTCACTCTCGACTAACTCCAACGCAGAAAACCGTCTAGTGCTAACTCATAACCATGAATCACCGAGTTCCTCATCACCCGCGTCTATCCTCAATGGCCAACAACGGATTCTACCTACTCATTCCATTTCAAATGTCACGAAACCTGAACCAATCACGACTCCTCAAGCCGACTTACTCTAGATCCTCTTCTCAGCATATTCCCAAATTTCCTCATCTCTTCCTATTCCTAAATTGCCTCAAGCTCCTACTTCTTAACCATGACACCTTATTGTCCAAAGCCATATTTTACCGATCATCATTTCCGCATAATCTCTAAACCGTCCTCATTCGAGTTTCCCAAGTACCGACATTCGCCAACCTTCTAAAATCCTTCAACCTCTAACATTCCCAATACATTCCGCTCTGCTCAATTCCCAATTCACCGCACATACAACCCAGTCCCAAATTCTACAATTCCTTAGACATTCCTTAACCGATAACCTCAACGCCGGTTACAATTCGCTCCTAGACTTTCTAGACACCCTCCTGGCACACTAATCCGTCTATCAACACATCCCTTAAAAATCCTTCTAATCCACTCTTAACTCACTCATCCACCTCTAGAATTACACCAACTACCTATACTCACACCCACTCTCAAGGTCACCCTAATGGAACTAGTCTAGACCTTAGCCAACTACCCTACTATGTCGCATGCTCACACCACGCACCCACACTTACCGACAATCCTAGCTAGGACCTCTTCCTCTAAATCTCGCCATACTAACTCCACCCATCACCTAAGACCTACTTGGAAGCTCATCTATACGCGTTGACCACTATCTCCGACTAATCCCACTCGCTCAGCTCTACTCAAGCTAACACATCTTTCCTGTACCCCATCTCACACAACACATGCCCCAACTCGAAGACCTCAATCTACCTTCCACTTTCCGACCCGTCTCACCAAGGAATTCCTCGACTGAAGCCCAAGAACGAAACAATGTCACCTATATAACCCATAACCGATTTACTAGTAGGTCAGTACACTCAAGCATCATGATACATCATCGCAAGCACAAGTTAGTCAGGCAATTATTCATTACTAGTTCAACACATCAGGTATTATCACATCAAATTAAGTCAATTCTAGGCTCATCGTACTACGCCAATTCCGATTGATATAGAAGAATCCACGACTGAATGAAGAACGCCTTTCCTTTAGTCAACTAGGAGAATCTTGTGCACGCATGCCGCCTTGAAAGCATATTCTCCCTTTTTGCCATCGCTGACGTCGGTCCTAGAGCCTAGGGTTCATGGACCCATCACACTTTCGTTGTGCCACTCCGGTGTCATTTGATTGTTTGCTCTTTCTTCCATGTCGACGCTCATCAAAGGGATCGCAAAGGTTAGAAGTTACGAAGATAGGGGAGAGACAATGGCGGACAACACAATTTTCTTATGGATGCAGACACGAACCAGAAATAGGGTTGACGATACCAAGATAGAATCCCCACCCGAGGATTACAACGATGTCCTTAGGGTATTCTATGAGGTTATAATTGTGACACACAAACACATAATACTCATTAATATCATCACATCATTCCACACTAGCATGTACCTATCTCAAGGGATAACGATCTATACATTCATAACATATTCATATAATCAACTTTTCATGCACGCGGAACAAGCTAGCAACCTATCGTCTCATTTACTAATCATGCTCGATATGTCTTAAGATCATATATGCACAAATCGACAATAAAACTATACAGGATGAGTTATGTATAACATAGCGGGCATTGTAGAATGTCACAGGTATGATTCATCACTCATTTTAGGAACACACATAAGCAGATCGAGACAATGCGAAGTCAATTACGAGCATGTTGAGGTGCACCCTAATAATCATGCTAGAGGATATGGTAAGGTCATATGGGCATAGTAACTATCACATCAAATACAACCATGTTCATATAACAAGACAAGATGACACACGATCACGCGAGAGCCTATGATTAGAAGGCATACGTCCTACATGGTACTAGAAACACTCATCAAGCATGTACAAAGTCAACGAGGTTCAATTTGATTAACTTAGCATGTTAAGAATTTATTTCATATGTTAATCATTCAACGAGGGTTGACCACACTAACATGGACCTAATTCAAGGGAGAGAACCAATCATGGAAATTCATACATGCGGCACATATACTCATTGACAATTGCAATCATGCAAGATATCAGACAAGTCATGCTGTTCCCGAGAGGTAAGGGTAGAACTCGTGTTTAGACTCTTGTTGAAAGAATACATGGCTTACCATTACGAGGATCAAAGGGGTGACTCCATGAGACAACTCACTCCTAAATAGAAACTACTTCAGTCATCGCTCCCACTAACATACTCATTTAACCCTCACATCTGACATGATTTTTAAAGGTAATTAATTAACCAACCCAAATTTCCCGTGGAAGACACCAACCTCCGGTACAAGACTCGGTAGAAGCATAGATGGTGAGGTACCAAACAAGACTCGAAACGGGGAGAGCGGATGCTCTTCAACCCTTGCTAAACATGCCTAAATGTTTTGGTGGGACGGTTGACGGAGTCAAAATCATCACTGGTTTGAATTATGGAAGAGGTATTCCAACAAGACAGGAATTCCAATGACATAAGAACGAGGTATTCTCCCGCCATCCCGTTCACACATTTAGTTATTTACATGTTCAAATTAAGGCATACTGATTAGTTCTTTATCCTAAGCATAATAGCACTCAGCACGGAAGCAATCAACGGAATTAATATGATCCTCTTCGAGGAGGATCGCCCTCGGGCCAAATTGGATGTAATGCATGTAATCACAAAGACGATTTATGCCGCCCTTCGGGGGACGGCTAACTGGAGGGGCAAATACCTCACGACCTCCTAACCCATGTTATTCCAACCCTCGGATTCCTTAGAGTTTTCAACGCCCATTTGTAAAAGAAAGCTAGTATTTTGCCTACCTACCCGAATTCTACATCCATTAGGGATGCTTATCGCATAGTCTCTACCCCACGAGATTGTCATTTCTAATTAATTGGTCTAGGATTAGGTCCAATTAAATTCATTTTTCCCCTTGAAAACATTTTGAAAACCATTTGAAAGTCATTTGAAAACCTTGGGCCATTTTCAAAACCACTTCAACCTATCATACTCGGTTTGCAAAACCTGGCTCTGATACCAACTTTGTAACAGTCCGAGATTATGACTCTCGGGTTACGTTTCGAGGGATAAACCCCCTCGTTAGGATCTTGCGCCCGGAGTACAGGTTGAAGGGTTGAAATTCCAAACTAACGTTTTCAAAGTGGGATTTCATACCCAAGTTCGAAGGGATCGTTGGAATCCCCGAGGAAGTCCCATGTACCTGTCGTAAGCCTAAGCGTGAAAAACCAATGTTCACACAAATAGCGGAAGTAAAGCATGATACAAAAAGGGGGGTGTCACGACAGAGCCGGGTCAAAACATGGTCAACCATTCAAATCCGAGCCGTAATTAAATTGGTGAAGTCGGAATCTCCACTCTCTCTTTCCACCCTGTTAGACCCAGCGGTCATGGAGTCAATCAGCATCAATAGTAGTAAGCATAACGGATACCTAAAAAAATTGATAGTGGACGGGATCAGATCAATGCCCACTTTAGCTCTGCAACCGGACCTTAAGCACACATAATGCTATACCTAATAAGATGCTTCTAGATGCAAGGCGAAACATTAACACACTAACATGCTCCTAATATCAAGTGCATAAGAATAATAAGGCCTCAGCACAAAATACCAAGTGGTATATCCCTCTCCTACCTCCACCCTCTTCCGATAGGGCAGAGATGGCACGCCTGCCATAATAATCGGGCAGCACACATGCCCAACCCTAAAGCCCGCATGCAGCTGATAATATAAGTAATCCGATGGCACGCATGCCATAATAATCGGGCGGCACCCATGCCCAACCCTAAAGCCCGCAGGCAGCTCATAATATAAGTAAAGGAAATTTCATGACTCGATTGATTCAGGACGGGACCCGATGGGACTAGGTCGTCCTATAACCCTAGCAAAGACTCTAGTTACTTCACAGATAATGGCCGTTCTGTTTACAAACGCATAAAGAAATAGAATGCTCAACGGTCGATGCAACCTAGCATCGTACTACATGACATGCTGATCATGAATGCAACCACCTAGTATATCATGCACCTAAAGCATGGAATAGCTCTATTTCAATCTGAGTAAGCTCCGAAGAGAATTACCTGGTTATGCAGAACAACATAATAGAAGATCCAGCATACATCGTTCATAATCATAAAGTATCACCTAATTACATAATGAGAATATATATAAGTCTATGTCTAACTATCAAGCACTCAAGCACACACACCAATCATTAGAACAAGTAACATATCGTAAATGACATCGTATCGCACATTGTTGTTGCAGGAGGATGGTCAAGTATGAAATAAATATAAATTAAAGATCAGACTGACTTCCCTGTCTCAGCAAATAAATACAAGACTTCCTCCCGTTGTAGTAGAAGGTTGTCAGGATCGAATCCACGAGGAAGCACGTCAACAGTTCTTAGGTAGCAATAGATCTCACAAACAAGCAACAGAAAGACAGAAATAAAAGCAGAAAGCAAAACAGAAACAAAAGCAAAGACAGAAAATAGCGAAAGAAAGTAAAGAACAAAGCAAGACAACAGACGTACTCGATCTCGACAACTACCTACTCGAGATCGACTACCAACAGTGAAGACAGAAACTACAAAATCGACAACCAAAGCAGAAACTCTACTCGACCTAGACAAGATCGTACTCGAGATCGACTAAGGCCTACTCGATCTCGACAAGCTTCTCCTCTATATCGACTGGAAAGACAGAAAGTGTAAATTGCAAATTTCGAACCCAAAACTCAGAATTTTGACGAAATAAATCAATATAATAAACGACTTCTAAGACCAGGGTATCAACACCACAACGATAACCATGCAAAGTAACACATAAAGGCATAAAAGATCATGTTTCCATCAAAATAACTTTCGTTATCAACAATAGGCATATAGAGGCTTTCGCATAAACCCTAATTGTTACTAACCCTTTTCACATAATTAACCCAAGTTGTATTAAGATCACTTTCGCTTCAATAACACAAACAAGGATCACCTTCAACTCTCGCAAAAGAATCATGCTCATAGGGATAGAAGACGAATTGCATAAAAAGATCTGACCTTTACTGCATCACCTTACATGCCCACCGTCGGGCTCACCCCAGCCCCAGAAGTGGGTGGACGACTCACGCCTCATCGCAATCGCAGACATTGATGTATAAAAAGAAACTTGTATTAAACTATATTCAAAGCCTTTACAATCCCGGCAATCAACTTTCGCAGAATTCCAAAACCCTAAAAACTTTAGAACTTCTAAAACTTCTCTGTGGAACTACTTATCTCTGACTGAAATTGAATTGAATTTGTGATGGAATGAATGAAAAACCAGCCCCTAGGGATTTATTTATAGCCTTCTAATCCTTGCTAATCAAGGATAGAATCTCCTATCTATATCTAAAATTATATCTAAAAGCTTTAATGATAAATAAATGCAATTTAGGAATTAAATCTAAAAAGGAAAAGATAAATCTAAACTAGGCAAGATGTCTTCATGTTGATAGATCTCCCTTCCATGGATAGATGATGATAGATTTCGGCCTTCTCGACTTCCTTCGTGCCCAAGGAATCCCAGCTCGACTCGGACTGCTCACAGCGATGCGTTTCCAGAACCTGGTCTACTCGACATCGACAAGGGCTCATCGACATCGACTAGGATTCGTCGTCGACTGATCTTCTCGGGTGACTCTGCTCGACAAGCTCGGATCTGGGCTCCTGGGCGTCGTCGATCTCGACTAGGGCTCCTCGAGATCGACTAGAGGTGTGGTCGAAGACGGCTCTCTGGTGATGTCGAGGACTCCTCCTCGGCATGGACTCGGACTAAGGCATGGTGGCTCCTCGATCTCGACAAGGCCCCCTCGAGATCGAGTAGGGTTACTGAGCGCCTTCGTCCTCGGCTTCTCGATCAGCTCCTCTTCTCGAGTCCGGATGTGGCGTCTAGGCTTAGTTGATCTCGACTAGTGGTACTCGAGATCGAGTAGGGTTCCGGAGTCAGGTTGCCTCGGACTAGGTTCCCTCGACCGGGCTTTGTCGACCAAGTCTGCTCGGACACTCTTCTCGAGATCGAGTAAGGTGTACTCGATATCGAGTAGCTCTGGCTTCAGCTTGGTTTGTCCTGGTTCTGTACTCTCGGACTCTGGACTTCTGTAGTTGTTTTCCGAGCTTTTCTGACCTTCCTTAGAGTTGCTGTAAAATGCCTCGAATTCTACGAATTTAAACAGAAACTGGTGTAGATTCCATAATTTGGCAAATAAACATAAACTACATAGATTCTGTACTATTCTAACCCAAATGTATGTAGAAATTGACATAAAAATTACTGTAAAACATGGCAGATTCGGCTTACAACAAACACCCCATACTTAAGCTTGCGTGTCCTCAAGCAATACTTTTAATTGTCATTCAGGGGAAGAAATCAAAACTCTCAACATATTAGATTCATTCTCATATGTCCCTGCAATCAATTACCATCCTCGAAAAGGTACTAGTGTCACAAATCCATGCATGTGCGATTATACAAAAGCAACATCTACTCACAAAAGGAGGGTTATGAGAAAAAACAATTTTATATGTGATAAAGCAACAATAACCAAGAGGATTTTAATTAAGCTCAAATAAGGAGTAGATTGGTAAAAGGCTAAAGGTGGATAATTTTTGGCAATGTGGTGCTAATGATCCGGGGAAATGGAGTATTTCCAAACTTGAATTTCCACATTCCTTTTCATAAGATTCGTCACCTTTCATATTGCTTTTCTCAATAATAATGCTTTTACCTCTCTGACCTCAGCACTGCCTTCTCGCGAGTCACAAACATGGGTGTCATGAATGGCCCCGGATACTTAGTGCCTTGGACTCCTCACCATGTGTCCCATCTCTCCAAACTATTATCTTAGAGAGCAGGGTCAATCTACCTTTATCTCCTGATGTGATTGGATTTTCTTTCACTCATTAAATTTTCCATATATTTCAAACAATTTCCTTCCAAGCTCCAATAATGATAATAATCACAACACAAACACCATATGATAATCTCCATAATGTAACATCATTCTCAACATAATCCCCGGATAAGGTAAAGAATGACAAATATTTAGGTCATGTGGAGCAATAATTGAAATAAGGCATAATATGGCTTTGTGTAATGCGTAAGCATAGGTAAGGCTAGGATTTCAAACAATGAGCATTATATAGAAATATAAAGTCCTCCATCATCTTATCATGCAACATGTCAAAAGCAACTTCAAATTTTACCTCCTTTCATGGTTTTCATAAAAATATGCACTTCATTATGACTTCCCTTTACTAGGCAATTTCATGCTATATCTCTAATGAATCCAATTTTGCATCGTCGAGTCCAATATAAGCTTCCATGAAATTATTCAAAAAAAATTCAATGGGGGTCATTTTTCTCAAACTTTGAAAAACATGCATATAAGCACATAAATCAATAATGCATTCCAAAATAGCCATGTAGCAATTCAAAGAACTAAACTTTAAACATGTACACATAATGTCACAATATAGCAAATATGCATAAAGTAAGCCCTTCCCCCACCCCATACTTAAACATTACAGTGTCCTCACTGTATAAAAACAAGGGTAAAGAAAGAAACTCACTAGACAGGTGTGCAGAACCTCTTAATATTGAATGAAGGAATCGCCTGGGCCGAGTATGCATATGAATATAGCTTGCCTCTATCCATGGACCTGAAAAGTGTAGAAGACATATACCCATAATAGAAAAACTAAAAGTGTTCAAAACCAAAAACAATGTCCAAAACGTCTCAAAAAGTCTATGTACAAGCTCTAGATTTTATAGTCGCTAGGCCGACTTTCCATTTATGCTCAAGGTGGCATCTGCAGGGCCCATGTAGCTTGGGCCTCAAATAGGACTCCATTCTTGTCCATCAGCTGCAATCCTCCAGAATGGATCTTGTTCACAACGAAAGGTCCCATCCGCTTCTTGTTGAATTTATTAGGGAACCAATGATCCTTTGATTTAGAGACATAGAGCTTGTCTCCAAGTTCATACTCCTTGGGCTCCTCATTGGATATCCTACATAAGCGCACATACCAAGGCAAACCTCTCCCATGTATAGATAGATCTTTAGTGGAAATAGGAGAAGAAAGATCCATACCTTGGCTTACCTTCGTAGAGACGGAATCGGGGACCACAGTGTTTGGTCGATCTCGACTAGGGCTAGTCGATCTCGAGGAGTCTGCAGGTTCTGGTGGTGGGCTGTTCGCAGATGCAGGAGTCGACGAAGAGGAGGGCTTGTCGATATCGAGTAGACTACTCGATCTCGAGTAGGATTCTGCTTCTGGTGGCTCCAGTGTCGAGGAAACATGGGCTGGTGGAGCCGGGTGGTGGTCGATCTCGACAAACCTGGTCGAGATCGAGGAGCCTGGTTGATCTGGTGGAGTCAGCGTCAAAGAAGGCAAAGTCGAGGTAGGGCTCTGGTGGTCGATCTCGAGTAGCGTACTCGATCTCGAGTAGGACCCTGCTTTTGTATTGCTGCTCGATGACGCTGGTGCTGGTGGAGGCTTCTGTTTCTTGTCGAGATCGACTAGGGTCCTCGATGTCGAGGAGTCTTGGTCAATCTTGACCCCATACTTAGTTCCTGTCAAGGCATCCGAAAAATAATTAGTCCATAACGACGTACCTTGGTTTGTGTCGATTGGATTTTCTGCGTCCTTCTTTAGGATTGCCATGATCTCCTCCACCTGGGCCTCCATGTCCCTCTTTTCCAGCTCTTTAGGGGTCATATTTCTGACCTTGGGTTCCCCGTAGGTGATGTAGCCAGCTGAGATAGATTTGACCTCTTCCATTGGACATGTATGCCTTTCAGTTTTATTAAAGGAATACTCAATTACCTCATCGCTGATGTTGAAGGTGAGCACTCCTTTCCTTACGCTTATGTTGGCATCCACCGTCGCCAAGAAGAGTCTCCCTAGAATAATTGGACAAGCAGGATCTTCTTGCATATCAATAACTAGGAAATCAGCAGGGACAAAGAATTTACCTACTTGTACTGGCACATTGTCCACCATGCCTGTTGGGATGACCACAGTGTTGTTGGCCATATATAGTCTAGCATCCACAGGCTCTAGGGCACCTATCTTAGTCTTGGACCAAATTGTTAAAGGCATTATACTCACACTAGCTCCAAGATCACATAAAGCATTAATTTTGTATGGACCAAATCCAATGGTTATAGCAAACTTACCTGGATCTGGCCTCTTCTCCAGTATGCCCAAATGGCTGCATTCCTCTGTAATTTCAGCCATCGATCGCTTTTTGCTCAAAATCTCCTTCAAGAACTTGACATAGGATGGCATTTCATTGAGAGCTTATGTGAAGGGGATGGTGACGTTGAGTTTCTGAAGCATCTTGATGAAACGCTGGAATTTCTTTTCTGCCAGGTCCTATGGAGATTTTGTGGGGAAAGGCAGCTTCTTTTTCTGATTCGGAGCCAGAACAGATGTCGGAGGTGCTGCAGGCTGCTCGACCTCGGGTTGGGTGTCCTCGATATCGACCACACCCTTGTCGATCTCAACCAGGTTAGGTGATGTCGAGTTGTTGTGCAGTGCAGACGAGGGCTTTTGCAGTTTCTCATCGAGATCGAGTAGACCTTCCTCGATATCGAGTAGACCCTGGTCGACGTCGACCTGCTATTCTTCGTTGTTCTGCTGCTTTCCGACCTCTGGCTCTTGCAGTTGATGTCCGCTTCTGAGTTTTACAGCAGCGATGTGTCTAGTCTTTCCCTTAGGATTTGGTTCTGAAGATCCAGGGAGCGCACCTGACTGTCTGGGGATTCCCGCTGCCAGGTGACCAATCTGTGTATCAACTGATTTTCGCCATATATCAATTTCCCCAAGCCTAGAGTTGACACCCTGCATCTGAGTGTAGACGGAGTTGAATGACTGCCTAGTTTCTGAGTGATTTCTCCGTATTTCCTCCAGGACTGTCTGTATATCATCCTTTTTTGGTCCCTTTTCGGATGTCCTGGAGCTATGTAGGGCGGGGGGTTCCTAGGGACACCTTGGTTCCATTGTGGTTGCTGAAACCTTTAGTCCCCCATGTAGCGATTGGGACCCCCTGCGTAAGCTACCTCCTCGTGGTGTTCTGCCATCCTGACTTGCTCTGTGTGTGGGCACTCAGGAGTGGTGTGCCGTTGCGATCCGCATTCAATGCAAGGCTGGTTGACAGAAAGATACTTCACTTGCTTAAGGAGCTTCTTGTTCTGATCTCTGTAATACTGTTCCTTTACATCCGGATCAATCTCCTTAGGAGGCTCATAGATGGGCATGGATGGTGTTGGCCTGGCGTAGGGGTTCTCTTCATAAGTTGCAGTAGACCCATACTTGTTTTCGTAGTTGGTGAGCTTCTCTAGCACACCCCATGCGTCACTTGGCGGCATTGTCAGATACTCATAGCGAGTATAATGGTTGATTCTGTCCTTAGTGACTTGATCAAGAGAGTTGAAGAAGATCTCCTGAATGACGTAGGGTGGCTGTCCATGAGTAGGGCAAGATCGCAGCAATTCTTTGTAGCGCTCCCATGCCTTTGCCAACGGTTCCCCTTGCTTCTGTTTGAAGGCGGTGATTTTCTGGCGGAGATGTGCTGTTTTGGCGGGTGGGAAGAATTTGTTCAGAAACTCTTGCTCTACTTGGGCCCATGTTGTCAGGGATCTTGGTTTCAGCCCTTCAAGCCACTTCAGTGCAGGTCCAGCGAGAGACCAGCGAAAAGCTTTCATCTTGACATATTCCAAAGTTGTACCTTCAGCAAGAGTACGACACATGTCAGAAAAGTTTGTAATATGTTCAAGAGGACACTCATTAAATCTACCAAAAAAGGCATTATTTTTAAGCTCTATAAGAAATTGAGTGCGAATTTCAAAAGAGTTATCAGGGATTAGAATCGCCGATTCAGGCATGACGAGAGTGGGATGCATATAATCCTCTGCAGTGGTTGGGAACTGGGCAAGCTCAGCTTCTGCTTGCTCCCTTGCTGCTTTCTCAGTGGCGATAGCAGCATCTTTAGCGGCTAGTTCCCTTGTAAGCCTTGCGATCAGTTTCTCCTGTGTTTCAGCGTCTGCCATGGCTCTTTGTAGTCTAGCTCTGATGTTTAGAAGGCATTCCGGTTCATCTAAGACGTCGAACTCAGGTGTTTGACCAGAACGGCGCATACACCTGCGAAGTAACTCAAAAGAAACGTGAGATTTAACTACCTAAGGCGCGAATGATTGCTTCCCCGGCAACGGCGCCAATTTGTTATTGCAGGAGGATGGTCAAGTATGAAATAAATATAAATTAAAGATCAGACTGACTTCCCTGTCTAATTAAATAAATACAAGACTTCCTCCCGTTGTAGTAGAAGGATGTCAGGATCGAATCCACGAGGAAGCACGTCAGCAGTTCTTAGGTAGCAACAGATCTCAAAGACAAGCAACATAAAGACAGAAATAAAAGCAGAAAGCAAAACAGAAACAAAAGCAAAGACAGAAAATAGCGAAAGAAAGTAAAGAATAAAGCAAGACAACAGACGTACTCGATCTCGACAACTACCTACTCGAGATCGACTACCAACAGTGAAGACAGAAACTACAAAATCGACAACCAAAGCAGAAACTCTACTCGACCTAGACAAGACCGAACTCGAGATCGACTAAGGCCTACTCGATCTCGACAAGCTTCTCCTCTATATCGACTGGAAAGACAGAAAGTGTAAATTCCAAATTTCGAACCCAAAACTCAGAATTTTGACGAAATAAATCAATATAATAAACGACTTCTAAGACCAGGGTATCAACACCACAACGATAACCATGCAAAGTAACACATAAAGGCATAAAAGATCATGTTTCCATCAAAATAACTTTCGTTATCAACAATAGGCATATAGAGGCTTTCGCATAAACCCTAATTGTTACTAACCCTTTTCACATAATTAACCCAAGTTGTATTAAGATCACTTTCGCTTCAATAACACAAACAAGGATTACCTTCAACTCTCGCAAAAGAATCATGCTCATAGGGATAGAAGACGAATTGCATAAAAATATCTGACCTTTACCTTATCACCTTACATGGCCACCGTCGGGCTCACCCCAGCCCCAGAAGTGGGTGGACTACTCACGCCTCATCGCAATCGCAGACATTGATGTATAAAAAGAAACTTGTATTAAACTATATTCAAAGCCTTTACAATCCCGGCAGTTAACTTTCGCAGAATGCCAAAACCCTAAAAACTTTAGAACTCCTAAAACTTCTCTGTGGAACTACTTGTCTCTGACTGAAATTGAATTGAATTTGTGATGGAATGAATGAAAAACCAGCCCCTAGGACTTTATTTATAGCCTTCTAATCCTTGCTAATCAAGGATAGAATCTCCTATCTATATCTAAAATTATATCTAAAAGCTTTAATGATAAATAAATGCAATTTAGGAATTAAATCTAAAAAGGAAAAGATAAATCTAAACTAGGTAAGATGTCTTCATGTCGATAGATCCCCTTCCATGGATAGATGATGATAGATTTCGGCCTTCTCGACTTCCTTCATGCCTAAGGAATCCCAGCTCGACTCGGACTGCTCACGGCGATGCGTTTCCAGAACCTGGTCTACTCGACATCGATAAGGGCTCGTCGACATCGACTAGGATTTATTGTCGACTGATCTTCTCGGGTGACTCTGCTCGACAAACTCAGATCTGGGCTCCTGGGCGTCGTCAATCTCGACTAGGGCTCCTCGAGATCGACTAGGGGTGTGGTCGAAGACAGCTCTCTGGTGATGTCCAGGACTCCTCCTCGGCATGGACTCGGACTAGGGCATGGTGGCTCCTCGATCTCGACAAGGCCTCCTCGAGATCGAGTAGGGTTTCTCAGCGCCTTCGTCCTCGGCTTCTCGATCAGCTCCTCTTCTCGACTCCGGATGTGGCGTCTAGGCTTAGTTGATCTCGACTAGTGGTACTCGAGATCGAGTAGGGTTCCGGAGTCAGGTTGCCTCGGACTTGGTTCCCTCGACCAGGCTTTGTTGACCAAGTCTGCTCGGACACTCTTCTCGAGATCGAGTAAGGTGTACTCGATATCGAGTAGCTCTGGCTTCAGCTTTGTTTGTCCTGGTTCTGTACTCTCGGGCTCTGGACTTCTGTAGTCGTTTTCCTAGCTTTTCTGACCTTCCTTAGAGTTACTGTAAAATGCCTCGAATTCTGCGAATTTAAACAGAAACTGGTGTAGATTCCATAATTTGGCAAATAAACATAAACTACATAGATTCTGTACGATTCTAACCCAAATGTATGCAGAAATTGACATAAAAGTTACTGTAAAACATGGCAGATTTGGCTTACAACACACGTTCCATAAAGTCACATCACTCACCATAAATCATCAACCAAATCTGCATGCTCATACTCATCATATCCGCATATGTCCCAACAGTTCGTCACAATCATAAAGCATAACTTGTTCGAAAATATCCTACTAACTCGTCAAAATTATATAACCTTTTAACCTCTTATAATAAATCACCACAAGTCATGCTATTAGTCACACATATCATGCCGTTAGTCAACTGATCATATCATCATGCTAGTTAGTCATGGAATAAGTCATATCCCCAAGTTAGTTCCGAAAACCGTTTCGAAAACCGAGTTGATTAGTTAGAATTTCCGATCTTTTAAAAATGCCCGACAAATTCTTTATCCGATTTAAATTCCGATAATATCTTTTAAAATCTCCAAGTCTCATAATATTTCATTTGTATTAAATCACTATGATATTATATCTTTAAATCTTAATGATAATATTTTATATTTTAAAACTCAAATAATAACATTTAATATTTTAAATACCATATTCTTATAAACACTTTCATAAAATATTTCTAAATCGCTTAAAAATTCCAACCATTTTTATTCAATAAAATCAACCCCTTTTTATATTACCAAACCGACCTTATATTTATAAAATCCAAAACCAACCCTCCTTATTTTATAAATTACAAAAACCGATCTCACCTTTTCTTAAAACGCCCAAGCGAGTCCCCTTTATCTTAGAAAACTCAACTGATCTTACATTTAACAAATCAGGCCCAATTTCTTTCTCCCCATTTTAACACCAGATCTCGGCTCAAAAGAGTTAGGCCCAAAGGCAGATCTCATTCTTCTTTTGATCGGAATATAGGTTTAAAAAAAAGATAGGAACCCAGCTGACATGGCAAGATAGGTGGCACGAGGCCCACGTCTTCTTCTTCCCTATTATGATCGAATGAAAGGAAAGAGCAGGGGCTTGATTTGTGCCCGAAAAACCGAGGTGGGGAGAGGAAAGGGGAGGCTCCGGCAGCGGTGGAGCTGGACTCCGGCCACCCAAACTCCGACCTCGAAGCACACACACAGGCACAGGAAAGAAAAGGAGAGGGAGGAAGGAAGAAGCTCACCCAATGTGCGGTTTGGCGCTCGTCGGAAGCTCGATCCGGGGTCGTCAGAGGGGGATTATTGCCGGGAACGATCTGGGGAGAGTGGAAGGGTGTTAAAGCTGCGCCTTTACGCTATTAGGAGGTGGAAGGAAATAGAACGAAGGCTTACCAAGCCAAGCGAGAAAACAGAGAAGGAAGAGACGACGGGGCTCTTCTCGACTTGTCGTCGAAGATGGAGAAGGTGATGCGGCTGCTGATCTAGCCGAGGAGGAAGATGGGAGGTGCTGCTGCGTTGCTTGGATCGACGGAGAGGAGAGGAGCTTCGTTTTCGAGCTTCTCGACTCAATCGGAGAAGGAGAAAGGGATGAAGATGGAGGAACGAAATGAAGAAGGTGAATGAGAGGGTGTAGCTGGTGGTGTTGATCGGAGGGAGTGAGAGGTGGCGGTGGGTGATGATGATGTTGCTGGAGAACGCAGGAGGGCAGAATGATGGATGAGTGTGGGAGGGAAGGGGCTTGTGTGTGAGAAAATTGATCCATCTAGCTAGAATTATAGGGGGATGGGAGGAATGGGTTCAGCTACAGGGTAAGGTCGGGAAAGATTAGGTGGGAGGGTTTAGTGCTTAAATGGTTAAGAGTAAAAAATAATACCCGGAAATAAATCCCGAATACGCGAATTTCAAATCTCGCAATTAGTTCTCGAATGTTAGTTTTATCGACTCTCGCTTTCTCGATTAATTAGATTTTTAAATTAGAAAAGGATATCTCCATCCGATAATTATTTTGAATTTTTAAGGTAAAAGGACGGAAATTATTCGTCAAATTTTATATTCCGGTCGGAATTCGCTAAACGAGCTTTAAATTCGATTTAAATTCATTTTTTAATTCTCTTTTTCCGAAAATTTAGGATTTGAAAATCCGAGCCTTTACATATTCATTGATCAGATGCTTGAGAGGCTTGCTGGGAGAGCCTACTATTGCTTTTTGAATGGATACTTAGGTTACTTTCAGATTGCCATTGCACAAGAGGATCAGGACAAAACTACATTTACATGTCCTTTCGGCACCATTGCATTTCGCAGAATGCCTTTTGGGTTGTGTAATGCACTAGGAACATTCCAAAGGTGTATGGTAAACATTTTTTCTAAGTATATTGAGAAGTTCATTGAGGTATTTATGGATGATTTCACAGTTCATGGTGATGATTTTGATTCTTGTTTGGCTCATTTGGCACTTGTGTTAAAGAGGTGTATTGACACCAACATGGTTATGAATTCTGAGAAGTGCCACTTTATGGTTGAGCAAGGTATTCCTTAAGGCCACATTTTGTCTAAGAAGGGAATTGAGGTTGATAAGGCTAAAATTCATATCATTAATTCCTTTTCCTATCCGACCAATGTGAGAGAGATTTGATCTATTCTGGGCCACACCGGATTCTATCGTTAATTCATCAAGGATCTTTCGAACGTCACTGCACCGTTATGTGAACTTCTCAAGAAGGATATTGCTTTTGAGTTTGATGAGAAGTGCAAGGAAGCCTTCCATACATTGAGAGATCGACTCATTTTTGCACCAATCATCCAAGCATTTATTAGGACACATCCTTTTCAGTTGATGTGTGATGCGAGTGACCATGTTGTTGGTGCTATGCTAGGCCATAAGATTGATAAGGCTTCCCATGTGATCTATTATGCCTCCATGATACTGAATGGAGCACAACGAAACTACACCACTACGGAGAAGGAGCTCCTAGCGGTTGTGTTTGCACTGGACAAGTTCCGCCCATATCTTTTGGGAGCCAAGGTTATCATCTACACTGATCATGTCGCTTTGAGATATCTGTTAAAGAAGAAAGAGGCAAAGCCAAGACTCATTCGATGGATTCTACTTTTGAGTGAGTTTGATATTGAGATCAAGGATAAGAAGGGCGCTGAGAATTATGTAGCTGATCATCTCAGTCGATTGATGCATCCAGATAGTGTGGGGGAGAACTCAGAAGGACAGAATTCGCCATGATGCCAAGTTCTATGTTTGGGACGACCAATTCTTATGGCGGCATTGTGCTGGCCAGGTAATTCGACGATGTCTTCTTGACAATGAGTTAATGTCTGTCCTTAGTTTTTGTGATGCTTATGCTTATGGAGGGCACTTTAGGCCTAATAAAACTTCAAGGAAAGTACTTGAATAAGGATTTTATTGGCCAACTATCTTTCGTGATGCGAATGCATGTAAGTCATGTGATAGATGTCAAAGAACGTGGAATATAGCACCTAGGAATGAAATACCACAAGCTAGAATGATTTTTTGTGAAATCTTTGATGTGTGGGGTATTGATTTTATGGGTCTGTTTCCTAATTCTTTTGGGAACTATTATAGTTTATTAGCGGTGGACTATGTCTCCAAGTGGGTGGAGGTAAAATCCACCAGGATTGATGATTCTAAGACTAATTCAGGCTTTCTTAAGGAGTTATTTGCTAGATTTGACATTCCTCACGCTTTGATTAGCGATAGAGGTACTCATATTTGCAATAAGACGGTGGCTGCACTTCTTAAGAAGTATCATGTTTCTCATCGCATATCCATTTTTTATCACCCCCAAACCAACGGGCAAGCCGAGGTCTCTAACAGAGAGGTGAAAAGGATTCTAGCACTAGTACAAAAAAGCTAATTAAGAGCGGGTTTTTATTGGGAAGCATAGCGGTTTTTGAAGCGCTGTTAACTGAAGTGCTGACAACACTAGTAAAAGCAGTATTTAAAAAGCTCCGTTATAAAATACAAGCATAACACTTTTTTGAAACAAGCGCTGTCTAATTTAAATTTTATATATATAAAAAAAAAGCAATGCTACTAATACAGTCGATTCTCTTGCAGTAGTGCAATCAACTACTTCTACCTACAACAACCATATCTAATACCACTTTGATCTGAGTACTCATAAACTCAATTAAACCAAACATCAAATGGAAGAAAACATCAAAGGCTATATATCATTCAAGGAAAATTACACTGTAGAACATTAACTTATAAAAAAAAATTAAATTGAAGAAATTGCACAACAAATAAGATTTGTAAAAAAATCAGTCTACTTATTGAAAAAACCCTAGAAAATAAAAGTTTCTAAAATTGAACCTAAGATGGAGATCTAACAGACGATTTGCAGATTGTATTGAATGGATCTTGTAGATCTGGTAGAGTTGTTGAAGGAGGAGGAACCGAGGAGGATGAAAGGAGGAGTTGAGGTGGCGTTGTAGATTTGGCCGGCGATCTGGCAATGGAAAGTGTTGTTGACGTCGGAGGGGATGGAAAGAGGAGGAGGAGGAGCCGAGGAGGAGAGATCTGGCGAAGGAGGCGACGTAGATGGAAGCCGAGGAAGCCAAGGAACGAAGTCGGAGGCCGCTCACTTGAACAACAACCTACCCACGCCTAGAAATGAAGCCGAGGAAGAAGAAACGAGGGAGAAAGACCAGATCCAGACACGAACTCACCAAGCCACACCAGATTTGAGCCATGGAGTGAGGAGACTATAGATGCGGTGGTAGGTGCAGGTGGTGTCGGCGCGACTAGAAGGAGGAGTCGAGGAGGAGACGGTAGAAGGTATTGAAGATGGATCTGCTGGCTGGCGTTGGAATCAGCTTGGCTCGTTGGTACACCTGCCGGAGAACTAGAGAGGCGTTGGAATCAGCCGAGGAGGAGAGATTGTAGTGGAGAAGCATTTTAGTCTGTTAGGTTTTTATTTTCTGAAGCAAGAGTTTAGCCTTTTAGGGGTTTTTTTTAATGATTGGCTTCAAGATTTTATTAGTATTATTTTTTTAATAAATTTAATTATCAATGACATCGCTTTATTTTAAGAAACGATATGCTTCCCTTTAATTAATAGCTCTTTTTTTTTAATAAAAATGATGTTATATCAATGAAAAAGTAGTAAAATAGCGGTTATTTCATAAAAGCGATGTGCTTCCTTTTAATTAACATCGTTTTTAATAAAAGCATTGTGCTTCCCTTTTATTAACCGCGTTTTTAATAAACGCTTTCAAATTTCCGCCGTTAATCTACACATTTGCACTAGTGTAGAAAAGACCGTGAACCCGAATCACATGGATTGGAGTCAAGACTTAGATGATGCTCTTTTGGCATATCTCACGGCCTATAAGACACCTATTGATATGTCACCATATCGATTGGTTTTTGGTAAGGCGTGTCATTTTCCGGTGAAGCTTCAACACAAGGCTTATTGTACGGTGAAGGAGTGTAATATGAGGATGGATGAAGTTGCTGAATTTCGTAAGCTCCAAGTGCAAGAATTGGATGAGATTAGATGGGACGCTTATGATAACACCATCAACTACAAGGAATAGACTAAGGCATGACATGATAAGCACATCTTGAGGAAGGACTTCAATGTTGGTGGCAATGTCCTCCTCTATCAATCACGCATCACTCTATTTCCGAGAACGCTTCGCTCTAGATGGAATGGTCCTTACACGATAGTTCAGATTTATCGACATGGAGCGGAGGAGATTAAGAATGAAAAGAGTGCTCAAGTGTTTAAGGTGAATGGTCATAGACTCAAGAGCTACTTTGATGGCTTTTCGGACGAGAATGTGGAGTGCATGGCTTTACATGAGCCCATTGTTACTTGAGCTTTAAGGACGTCGAGAATGTGGAGGACATGGCTCTACATGAGCCTATTCGAGGACAAGGGCGCTTCTTGGTAGGCAACCCAAGGTTAGTTTTCTTTCTTTTTGCTTTTGAATTCTTAGTTAGTGATTTCATATTTTATTGTCATTTTGAATAAGTGTTGAATTTTCTTTCATTAAGACAGTAGATTAGGTGTTCTAATATTTTTGTGAGTTTTGTTGAGCATCATTTTGAGTTTGGTGGAGAATGGACGGAAAAATGGACAACCAGACTCGCCCAAGTAAGTCACTACCGCGAGAAGCATTTATCGCGGTCGTGAAATGGCCTATTTCTTTATAGTAGCCGAATATCGACTTGGTATTTTGAAGAACCGAGTCAAAGATTTTTCACTCAGGTCACCGCCGCGAGACCACATGTCACGGCGACGACCCACCTTGGCGATTGCCCTCATCTCGCGGCCGCAACCACATACATCGCGGCCGCGACCCTGTTCTGCCTAGAAAAATAAAACTGGCCCATGTGGGCCACATTTCCATAACCGTTACCCATTATCCCGTTGTTCCTTTTCCCCATATCAACCCTTACCTCTATACAAACCCCAAAACACAAAACTCATACACACCATAGCCACCCAAGCTCTCTTCAACACCCACATCTACCTATTCATCACCATCCCTCTCCAAATAAAAAATCCGAGCACATATTCGACCTCCCGACGTCCCGATCTACAAAACCAAACAAAAATTTCAACCTTTTACCCACATCCACCCAAAACCACCTCCTTCAACATCCATCCATAGATCTGAGGGTTTGGGTTGAGTTTTGGTGAAGACATGTTGTGAATCCAAATTCGGGAACGGAAAATAGGGAGTTATAGCCGATTTCGATCACCATAGTGAACAAATCCATCGCTGTTGTTCGTCGTCGCCGCCGTGACCTGTGCCCAGCGAGAACTTCAGCGAGATACCGAATGGACTATAGTAGCTACTATTGATATGGAGATACCAAATGGACTTAAGAGTGATGCTAGAGATAAACGGAATATGATAGAGGATCAAAAATATGCTTGCACTAAGTTTTTGGATCTTTCGATTCTTCGATCTTTGGGTTTCGAGGACAATGTTCGAGTGTTTATGGATAAGGGCAGTGTTCTTGGTTTAGTTGATAAGTATGTGCCTACTTACCCTTAGTTGGTTCGAGAATTTTTGGCAACAAATAAGAGGGTAGTAGTTCTTGCATGTTTCGATTGGGTGGACATAGCCGGAGGTTGTTGTTTGAGACTATGAGGAGAGTCTTTGGTATTTCTAGAGAGCCGACGTCGCACTAGGCTGAACTTCAGACTACTTAAATGACCGAGCAACATTGACATAGATTGACAGGGTTAGTGATGTACCCAGGGCACGATCTGAACACCAGCATAGTTCATCCGGCGGTGAGACTCTGTCATAAGGTTTTAAATATAACTTTCTTTGGTCAGGTTGTGGGCAACAAGGTCATGAGATCTACTTGGAGTTGCTTTATTTGTTTGTTGCATGAGCCTGACATGATTCTTGATTGGTTGGAGCTATTCTTCATGGCTTGTCAGTCTCTTACCTCGGCCACGAATGTCAAGAAGGATTCTGCTACGACTGGATTTAGTGGCTTGATCACTTTGCTTGCTATTGAGTTGGGGATTGCTTTAGATGAATATGTTGCGTTGAAGGGAAGTCACCGGATTGATATCAACCTCCTAAAGCATGAGAGGCTGATGACTGTAGTTGGTGATGGTTATCATTGGTTCTCTAGGCGAAACAGAGCTCACATGATTTATCTTCCTCGCCAAGATCTGCCTACTGGTCCCACCACCGCTCATTTGCTACTTCTTAATTAGTATCCAGGAGCTCAGTTGCATATAGTTCCGCATCAGCCACTACAGGAGGAGATTCCTCAATAGGAGGAGCAGGGAGATGACATGGATTATGAGTAGCCTCCTCAGGACCACCTATCCGGGCGAGAACTATTATACAAGTGCTAGTTCATCTCATGGAGGATTCGGCGCTGAGTTTCCATCTCAGGTCTATTTAGAGGGTTTCTTCCGTCGTATTCAGGACCAACAATAAATGATTTTCGATAACCAGTTGATGTGGGACCATCTTCTACACCTCCAGACACACTTATCATACTTGGGCAAGGACCAATGACTCGAGCCCGAGCTAAGAAGCTTCAACGAGACTCATTCATGTTTGTGAGTCATGCTTTGTTCTCGACCACGGTTCAACTCCCGGAGCCACCATTAAAGATATACATGTGCATTGGGATCAAGGATGTCGATTCTACCTAGGCACACGTTAGAGCCGAAATGCTTAAGAGTGGAACCTTATGTTATTTCCATTTTTTGCAACTTTACTTAAGTTATTTTAGGAAACTAGGAAACTTTAGGGGTATTTTAATTATTTCTTTTAAGTTGTTATTTTTATTATTATTTTCGGTCATCCTCAACCTTGTTAGGGTTATATTAGGCCGGCCTCTCTCATTGTAGAACTCATGTTGAAATTTATGAAAGTTCTCTCTTTTTGTGTGAAACACATAGAGCGCAAGTCAATCGACTCAAAGCGTGGCTCATCGATTGTAAATTGGTATTGATCTCAGCTTGGTTTGCTTTGAGTTCATCAACCTCGTGAGAGCTTGGTGATCCTGGTATCCACAAGTCCTCTCCTTGTGCCTCCAAGTTGTCCGCTTGGTTGTGTAAGGTTGTAGAGGCGGGTTGTGTAATCGTTGGTGCTTGGTTCCTACCCTCTACGGAGGCCTGGGGTCTTCATCTCGTTCTACATAGTTCGAATCACCCAAACTATCGGTCTTTTATTGCTTTTGTCGAGTCTTGTTCTTTCTTTTAGTCGACATCGAGTTCTTCATTGTTCTTGGTGTTCTTGTTGCGTCTTGTTTGCTTCTTGCGTCATTCTTGATAGTTCTTGCGTCCGTTCTTGAGTTTCTTGTTTGATTGTCGAAGATTGGGCCAACCTATGGCTTACCCCGTATCACCAGTGTGGTATGCTTCGCAACTACATACGTATGGATGAGTCCAACGATCAGCGGTTCATTACTGTTGATTAAAGGTTCGCGTTTGCCGATCAGAGCTTTGGCACTGTCGCTCAGCAATTCGATTCTCTTGACAACCAACTGGTTGTCCTGCGCGATTCTCATACTGAGATTAGAGCTACTCAGAAGGCCTAGAGGACGAGTTTTGATGATCTTTGCTCAATGCTCCGTGGATTGCAGTTTCCAGGCTATCCACCCTAGCCACCACATCAGTGAGCCTGTTAGTTTCCTCTTTCTTCACCTCGATTTTATTTATTTATTTTTGTTGTCTTTTATGTTTCATTGAGGACAACGAAAGATTTAAGTGTGGGGGAGGGATTTAGTGCATCTAGTTATAGCATGTTTAAATTTCTTGTATGCATTTCATGTTTCAATTTCAGTTATGTTTTTACTTTTATTTACGCATTAGAAAATAAAAAAAAAAGGAAAATGTCAAAAAATCTAAAAAATATCATGCATTGCATAATATGTTGTTATTCAAACACCCACCTTAGTTAGCAAAACTCTATATTTTCTTAAGACATGAACTTGTAAATACTATGATTAGTTTGAATTGCTTAGCCTTATTGTTCTAAAATGTTTTCTTATGGAGCATGATTGGTCATATAATTGAGCGTGTATATGATTGAGCTAAAATATGATTGAAATCTTACAAAACATGACCCTTATGTGATTGTTTTAGCCTTATTGAATTCATTTATAATCCTTTAGCTTATATGTATGATTTACTCTCCTTATGTTTCTACCTCTTGATATGGATTAGCTATTGTCAAAGCCGACTCACATATTTGTTGCTTGCGGAGTTTATTCTTTTATGTTATATTTGGCTTTAGTTGCTTGTGTGTTTTGAGTGAAATAAGGTGGCAATGGTTGAATAAACTTAGTAACCGGATATATGCATGACACTCATGGGTATGATTCGCGTAAAACGGTGTTGAACTATCCACTAAGAAGGGAAGCTTGATCATTGAGTAATCGGGTTCATTCATGACACCCATGTTTACAATTCGCGTAAAAGGATGTTCAAGTGGTCTTCATTCAAGTAAGTTGAGGTGTTGATAGACTGGTGCTATTCATGACACCCATGTTTGCGACTCGCGTAAGGAATACAACAAAGCGATAAGAAACCTTAGCAAGAAAAAGAAATAAAAAATTGGAAAAACCGAAAAAAGAAAAAAAAAGAGTGAAATTCTAGAGCCAAATTGTTTGTGTTTATTGTTTCACGCAAGTGATGGCATTTCGGTGGATATTTGATTATATTTTTGTCAATGTCTATGAACTTAGATTATTTTGGACTGAGTTGAGAGTTGAACTTTATTGCATACACACATGAGAGCATGAGTGAAACACATAATCCTTGTGAGCACTACTACATATAAGGGCTTAATGTAACATTTATTATGTAACATGTTTAAAAACTATTACCATAGCTATCTATTGTAACATGATTTAACATTTATTAACAAAGTGTTACATTAGCACAAATTATGTTACACTGGATGTAACATTATTTAAAATGACGTAACACTTTTGTATATGTAACACATTTTACCTTTTATTGTAACACTATTTAAATTGATGTAGAATTTAATTTTTTCTAATGTTTATGCCAAATTTTATTCTTTATTTAATTTATTTTAAATAAATTTTAGTTGAAGATTCTAACTGTATTTATTATTACAAAGAGTTTCGTTTATTACCTTATGTCTAAAACATATAAAGAAGATTTAGGGAAAAACAATTTGGGTTATTTTGGGAAAAAATAAAATATACATGTGACAATATTTTATTTATATATTTTAAAAAATAAATTATATTTAAATATAATATTAATTGATTTTTCTCTATTTTCTACGGCTTTTTAGATTTTTTTATATATATTACAATATATTGATTATTTTATTTATAGATTAAATTTGATATATTAGTACCAATAAATTTAAAAAATAAAATAAATAAATAATATTTTTATACTTTTTTATCCATTTATTGATTTTTTGTTAATATTTAACGTGAAAATAATATATTTTCTATATTATGTTATCTATTTTGTTAATGATATTACTAATATATGCAAATATAAAATGTAATAAGTTTTTAAAAATATATTAAACTTAAAATAACTATATATTGTTCTTAAAAATAACTTTATATCTTATCTATTAAGACAAGCATAAGTATGAAAACTTTAAATAAATTCATTCCTTTTGTTAATTAACTTCCTAAGGAAGGGTTGGCGCCTTGGCGGTATTTTTTTTTGCCAAAATATAATTTGAGAAGCTTATTTGGGGGAATTTTTTTTCCGCCCATAAGTCACTCGGCCTCCTAAAAATAAACCCTACTCTCTTTCATTCTTTAGGATAAGCACTGCTCTCCCGTTTCTCGAGATCTGAGAGCTCGATTTTCCTTCCTCCACCTCTCATCGTACCTTATTTTGGTTTCTCCCTCTTGCCCAACCTATGTCCATGGCGTCTCCTATAAAAAGGCTTCACGTGGTGAGGACGACGGTCTCGCACAGTCGCTCGCTCGATGAAGGGCACACTAGACGAGACTCAAAGACGAAGACGATGTTGAAGGGAAGGCAACCACTGGAACGACCGGGACTAAGAGCGGTGGTAAGTAGTCCTCGTTACTATTTGTTGGTACTTCATTGGTGCGCAAGAGAGACAATCCTTTTTCCTCCCTAATATGATTTTGTCGGTGCACTGTCACTCCTCTTTTGTTTAAAATTGATTTAGGGTTTAAATTGATTTAGGGTTTTTTTATATTTAGGCTTCAAATTGGTTTAGGGTTTTCGATTCTATATGTTGGTTTTGATTTTATGTGGTG
Organism: Persicaria tinctoria; assembly: GCA_037127255.1. Classification (NCBI taxonomy): domain Eukaryota; kingdom Viridiplantae; phylum Streptophyta; class Magnoliopsida; order Caryophyllales; family Polygonaceae; genus Persicaria; species Persicaria tinctoria. The sequence goes on from JBANSL010000013.1 coordinate 46,268,597, forward strand.
GTTTTGTGGTTAGGGTTTCTGAATGCTTGGTGCGATTGACTTAGCGTTCTTTGTTCACAAATGATACTCCTCGTGTCAAATTTTTCGCTCACTTGATGACAGGAACCAAGGAAATCTTATGAATTAGGAAAGGTGATCGTTATGGCTTCCTCTTTTACATCATCTTTAATTTTATGCCATGGGCTTGACAATTTGTCACCCCTGAGAAACTGATCGACATTCTGCAGTGCTCAAAATTGCCCCTGTTTGCCATTCTTGAAGTGTTGTAGTAAGAAAGAAATTGTGTTTTTAAAAGACCTCCAAAGTGTGGCATCATTGGGAAATTTGATTATCAAATATTAGATATCTTAAAGAAATTCTATTGGTATGAATGCGTTTTAGCTAAACTCTTTTTCTCTCTCTTTATGAAGAAAACGGTCTTTTTTATTATTTTTGTGTTGTTTGATTATGCACATTGGTTTTGTCTATTTTAGTTGGAAGTTTTGGGCATCTGTTGATGACTGGATTTTCCAGAACTAAATATTTTCCTTCTTTCTCTAAATATTATTTTGTAAGCAGGCCTTACTGAACAAGATAATTATCATGTGTTTTGCCGTTTGCTAGGCCGCTTCAGAGCTAATTTTCAGGTTCTCTTTCTGTTGGGGTTTACTAATTCTCTTTCTTTGTCATGCAGAGTATAGATCCTCAGAATTCATGTAGCTCTTGCATTTTATTTTATGCCCATATTGTGACTGATTTTACAAATGATTAGAAAATTTATTTTCTAAATAATTGATTATGAAATTGATGAAGCATTATTTGGGTGAGGGTTGATTTACTAAATAATCAAATTAATCATTCATATCTTTTCCACATCATCCCTTAACAATCAGTTTTGTATTTAGGCACATGGTCAAAAGAGCAATAGTGTGGACTTAAGCTATCAGTTAGTCTGCTTAATTTTGCAAGTTCTAGTATTTAAGCTAAAGGTTTTTTAATAATAAATTTAGTATTCAAGTAGTAGTGTGAATTCTGCCATAGTTAGGCTTCATTAGCTTTAAGCACACATTTTTTTGTCTTTGTTTTTTTAGAAAGAAATAAAATTGTTTGTGAAAAATATAAATTGGTATTTTGATGCATCTAGTGGCCAGTTGCGCATTGACTCTTCTATGGAAAATAACAAGTTACAGCACAAAACACTGACGAGGGTATCAAAAACGTTAAGAGCTAGGAAAATGAGAAAGACCACGCTGGTGCAATGAGAAAAGGGACTTAACTTGTGAGATCTTTCACTAGGTATGTCATGTTTATTTCTTTGTCATGTTCATTATTTTTGTTAGGTATGCTAAAGATCACTCTTCTAGGTGTTAGCTTACAATGAGAAAAGGGATTGAACGACCTCCATCTCCATCCTTAATAGTCTTATTTGCAATTTTGAAATTTATACTTATAATATAGTCTTTTTTTGTAAAGCGATTTACAAGAATTTAATTATCAAATTATCTAATCTTACTTTAAAATTCTAGTCTTGTTAACTAAACCTAAAAAGCACTGATTAAATAATATGGGGAACGATGTATGAATGTGATCCTTTGTATATTCAAGTCTTCAATTGGGCACTGAACGAACCCATTTAATTGTTCTGTTGTTGTGTTATTGCTATTTTGTTGCTGTGCTGCTACTGTATTTGGTTGTGCTGCTGTTGGGCTGCTGCTGCACTACTGTAGTGTTGTGCTGTTGTTGTATTGTGTCGTGTTGCTGCGATGATGTGATGGTGTTGTGTTGTGTTCCTACGCTACTTTGTTGCTGCTGTGCTAGGTTGTTGCGTTGTGCTACTGCTGTGGGATATTCTTTCTCAGCACATTCATAGGAAGTGTTGATGCTCATCTTCAGAAAAGAAACTCAAACACATTAGCAAGTGATTTTTACTTTCTGATTTCCTCTTTAGTTAATTTTTGTCCATTTCTTTAGAGTTCATGTTATTTTATTTAATCTTTTTAGTTTTGATATCTATAATTGTTATTTGAAATCTCCTGTTTTATTTACAAAGTACATATATATTTGTTGGTTGGCTTTTCAGAAGTTGCGAACGTAAAGTTGAAGATCCTGATATGCTTGAGAGAATTTGGCTCACTATCATCAACATTCTTCCAAAGTATTATCCTATAGGTTTTCTTCATGCACTATCTCATCTTTAGGTTTTATTCTCTCCTATGTTTGGAGTTGTATCATCAAGTTGCCACTACGAAATTCACTTCACTTCAACCAGCTGGTTTTATTTTGTTATTTTTCTTCTCTAAACCTTTATAGGAATCTAGTTACCTGCTTGCAATGGGAGAGGCTTTCAGAATAAAAGCTCTTGAAAAGAAAGTAAGAATAGTTGTACTCCAGCCCACCTTTAATTGCTCAAGTATTCAGATGTTAAATAGCATTGGACCCTGTCAGTTTTATTGCCCTCAATGAGGAATCTTATGACAACTATGGAGGTATCTTATCATGGTAGGTATAGAATTCTCTATCTAGAGAGCTAATCTCTGATGTGATCTTTTCACCTTTCAGCCTGATGTAGATATGACTACTTATATACACATGCGAGATGGACCTAAGAGAAGGTTCGAGCTACATGACAATGTTGTTTTCACAGTTTTATCATTGTGATTTGTAAATGTCTCTCTTATGAAGTTTTTTAGATTTGTGCTTTGGGTTATGACACTTTCATTGATCATTTGGAGAAAATAGTTTAAAAGAGTGGTGCTAAATTCTAATAAGAATTTCCTAATAACTGTAAGCTAATACTAATGATGATTTGAGTCTTTCGCATTTGGCTAAAAGTAGCTAAAGAAATCGAAGGAGAAAGGGAAGGGAAACTAGAAAATCAGTGTTACGGAGCTGTTTGCATCCTTTTCAATTTCATATATCATCTTCTTCTAATGGTTGTTGTGTGCATCTCTCTTGCAGATTGAGAAATTAGTATACGTAAGCCTCCTACTCCCTTATCAAATCAGTGGTTCAAGATGCCACCGACAAGGGTTTGTTTCTCGTACGACGACGACTCTGAATTTAATTCCCGAGTTGAAGCTCTTACGGTATGACATCAGAGATCTTGGGTTTTAAAGCAATTCATTGGCGTTGATGATGAGTATCCTGATTTGTGTCGTCTATAGTTAGGTACTGGCAGCTCAATAAGAGCAGTTGTGTTGCTTCTATAATTCATGAGCAATGAATTGTATAGATTTAAACGTTCTACTGAAAACAATGTTATATCTTTGGATTTCTTTTTAATAAAACTTTGATTTTGGATAATGTATATCTGTGTTATTATTATTTTTAACTATTTTAGATCATATATAATACATAATAGGTTCCTATATATCTATTGTAACAAATTTTATTGAAATGTAATACTTTAAAAAATGTAACATTGTTCTTCAAATGTAACATTGTTATTTTGGGTGTAACATATTCGGTTAAAGGTAACACCTATTAAGGTAACACTTAATTTCAAATGTAACAAGTAGTCACAATAATCCACCAATGTTACATTAGCCACCAAAAACTGTTACATTAGATCAAATGCAATGGCAGCAAATGTAATCCTAAAAAAGTGTTATCTTTTCCCCTAATGTAACATATTTATGGTATAATGTAATATTTGTTGGTGATACATTAGGCCTTGATATGTAGTAGTGGAGGTTGGATGATTTATAATTCAATGCTTCAAGTTAATTACAACTGAGTCTTCGTCTTTCTTTGTTGGTCGACATCGAGTTCTTTCTTGTTCTTGGTGTTCTTGCTTGTTCTTGTTTGATTCTTTCAATTTGTGTCTTGATTGTCGAAGATCGGGCCACCCTACAGCTAACCCCGTATCACGTAGGTATAGGTTGCTTTTTATTGTTCGCTCGAGGACTAACGAAGCTTACGTATGGGGGAGTTTGATAATGCATATTTCAATAGGCATTATAGAGTAGTTTTAGTTGCATTTCATAGTTGTTTGTTTTTGTTTTAGAGTTAATTTCATATTATGTTCTTTTTGTTGGAACGTTCGAAAACTACACTATTTCGATTGTTTTATGTAGATTCATATATCAGGCTTGTGGTTAGCTTGGAAGACTTCTTAATGGAGTGACGAAGAAGAATAAAAAAAGAGAAAAGAAAGCAAGGAAAGCAAAGGCCGAGTGCAGAAGAAGAAACACCCTGTTCTGATGTGTGTCATGACCGCGAGTCCTCATGTCGCACCCATGAGATCATCAGTTTCACTGTGGAGAGACGCCCACGAGAGGGTCGGCTGAAAGACCCCAAGTTGCAGCCGAGAGATCCATGTCGCGGCGGCGAGTTCGTGTAAAGAACATCAGTTCGAGAGCAAAATTTTATCTTTTCGGAAGGAGATTTGATCCAATCTTTTAAAGACTTATTTCTTAGGGTTTAAGGAAGATATTTTGAGACTTATTTATTATTATTTTCTTTTTTTATATTTTTAGGATATTTTATATTATTTTAGGATTATTTCCGCATTATCTTTAAGGAAAGTATCTAGGTTTTCAGGGTCTCTTCTTTCCTACGAGGGGAAGGCACAAATTGGACATTGGAATATGCTTATTCTCAGACCTTGAATCATAATTTATAGTAGTTCATTCATCCATTCAAGTTTGCTTGTTTTTCCATCAATTCGAAGGAGATTTAGGTACGCAATTAGTGACTAAGTTCATTATTTGTTTCACCTGTGTTTCGGAGACTTGGTAGTTTGTGAGGTTTAAATTCAGTATTTCCTACTGTTCTTTTAATTTCCCTTGCGATTATTGATGAGATTATTGTGATTCACAACCATAATAGTATCTTGCTAGGCATTTGTTCTTTCGTCATTGAATGAATTCCATAGTAGTACGCTTAGGATTGTGAGAACTTCGTTTGATCATGACTAAGTAGGGATTTTTAGATTGAATCTTAGATTTCCTTGTGGGTTCGACCCTTCACTTATCGCTATACTTAGTTATTTGTATGGGAATTTCTTTGGCGAGGTTTACAAACGATGGTTTACCTCCGGTCATTGTCCCAAGCCTCCGTAGGTGTGAGCTCAATGTACCGATAGGAGGTGTAAGAGTTGATTCTCTTCTTATTTGGTCCATCAGGGGAGTTGTAGAAGATTTCCTGAATGACGTAGGGTGGTTGCCCATGAGTAGGACAAAATCTCAGAAGGTCCTTGAACCGCTCCCATACTTGCGCCAGCGTCTCTCCAGGCTTTTGCTTAAAAGTCTTGATCTTCTGCCGCAACATCGCCTTCTTAGAAGGAGGAAAGAACTTGTTAAAGAACGCATCCTTAACCACCATCCATGTAGTAAGCGATCGTGGAGTTAAGCCCTCTAGCCATTCAGGCATGGTGAGCGTCGGGTGCATGTATTGCTTAGTCGTTCGAGGAAACTGGTTGATTTATTCCTTAAACCACCTCCTTTTTTGTTTCTCCCAATCACCTCGTGCATTGGCCTGTTCAAGTTGTTTCCACAACCTCTCAATATACTGAGCCTGAGTACAACCAAAAGCTCTAAAATCTCTCTCTTCATAATCGACCCTCTCTTTCTCTCTATTCTTAACTAGACTAAACTTGATTGCTCAAGTTCTTCGATGATTCAATAAAAACCAGCCCCTTAGGGCTTTATTTATAGGCTTCAATCCTTGCTACCCAAGAAAAGAGCAATTCTATCTATTTCCTAAAATAAAAGGTTCATAAATTAATTAAATAAAACAAATAAAAAACCCCTAGGGTAAATAGTATTTTAACCCATGGGGATAAATGATCTTCAAGAGCAGATAAAAGATCCTTGACTTCACAATTAAGCAACTCTCCTCGGATCCAGACTGGTCAAAGGCATCGCACATTTCTGCAGTTTCACTTGATGCCGAGTATGTTCACTCGATATCGAGTCACCTTTATGGTCCCGAGTTCTTCTCACTCGACATCGAGTTAAGTCTGGGATGACGAGTGGCTTCATTCGATCTCGGCTCTAACAGTGGCGTAACTTTAGTCGACGTCAACTCACTTCAGTAGACGTCGAGTTGATCTTCAATAGCTTTCCTAGATCCAACACTTTGCAAAATTCTGACTTCACTCCAGTAGATGTCGAGTGGGTTCAGTAGACATCGTGTGAAAGTCCAACTTCATTCCTTCTTCTTCGAATTGCTTCAAAATGCTTCCGATTTTTGCAAAATTAAACAAAAGCTTGTGTAGATCTATATATATTGCAAATAAACATAAACTACACAAATTCAATACTCTTCTAACCAAAAACTATAAAATATAGACAGAAAAATGGAATAAAAGTTAGTGCAAAACATGGCAAAATAGGCGCACATCATCTCTCCCTTTCTTAGTTCTAGGTAACCCCACAATAAAATCCATAGAAATATCATCACAAGGGGTTGTAGGGGTACGCAAAGGGGTATATAAACCATTAGGCATAAGTCTAGATTTGGCCTTTAAACAATCAATAGATCTCATAAGACAATGCTCTACATCCCTAAGCATATGAGGCCAATAAAAATGCATCCTAAGTGTATGATAAGTCTTATCTCTTCCAAAATGACCCAATAATCCTCCACTATGGGCTTCATTCCCAAGTAATAATCGTAGAGAACATCTAGGTATACATACTAGATCCATCCTAAATAAAAATCCCTTAAATATATAGAATTTGTCGAATTCCCCCTTAACTTCACAATTTTAAAAAGTCTCCCCAAAGTCTTCATCATTCCTATACAATTCCTTAATGTAGACAAAGCCTCGAACTCTAGAATCCAAAGTTGTTATCAAAGTATGTCTCCTAGATAAAGCATCAGCAACCTCATTATCTTTGCTTTTCTTATACTTAATCACATAAGGACATGTCCCAATTAATTCCATCAACCTATCATGTCTCCTATCCAGTTTATCTTGACTCTTAAAATGCTTCAAAGATTCATGATCATTCCTTAAAATAAACTCTATAGGCCATAGTGATGCGGGACCATCCAAGACACCTCCGGACACACATATACTTGGGGATGGACCTATGATTCGAGCTCGTGAGAATGATGTCATCCTCAATAGGAAGAAGAAGGCTCCACCATGGGAGAAGGTCCAAAGGTGCAAATGACGTGTTAGACTCGTTCCGAATATTTGACAGCTTTTTGACGTCTCAGTAAAATGGGTCATTCGGAGTCCGTATTTAACGGATTGGATCGTGCCATACCTTGTCGAAACGAGTACTAAGAGATCTACAACTTTTCTGTTGAAGGTGTTTCCAAATTCGACCTAGAGATTTTCCGAAAATCACCATCTTTGCAAGCTGCCGAAAGTGTTGGAACTTCCTTTTGTTACTATTTTTAGAGACATTCTTTACTTAAGTTATTTTAGGTAATTTATGGGTTATTTTAATTAAACTTTTATTTATTATTTTTATTCCTAGAAACTCAGCCCTAGGTTATAAAGTGACGGATGAACACCATTGTAGAATATTCACGTTGAAATTTATGCAAAGTTCTCTTTTTTGTGAAAACACATTGAGTGCAAAGTCAATCGATTTGAAGTGTGGCTCATCGATTGCAAATTGGTATTGATCTCATATTGGTTTGTCTTGCGTTCATCAACCTCGCGAGATCTTGGTGATCCTGGTATCCGCGAGCCCCCTCTTTGTGCCTCCAAGTTGTCCGATTGGTTGTGTAAGGTTGTAGAGACGGGCTGTGTAGTCGTTGGTGTTTGGGTCCTACCCTCTACGGAGGCCTGCGGTCTTCATCTCGTTCTACATAGATCGACTCAGTCCTTATCGGTCGTGTCTTGTCAAATTTCGAGTCTTTATTCTATTGTTCACATCGAGTCCTTTGTTTCTTGTTAGTCGACATCGAGTCTTGGAAGATCTTGATCATCTTGGTCGAGTTCTTGCATCTTCTTTATTGTTTCCTGCTGCGTTCTTTGCATTCTTGGTCTTTCTTGTTAGTTTCTTTGAGTTCTTGTTTGATTGTCGAAGATCGGGTCATCATACGGCTTACCCCGAATCAAATAGAATAAAGAAGTTAGATAGAAGATAGTTGCCTAAATTAGCCCAAACCTAACCTATATCTATTTCTAGGGCTGAATTTTATTTCTTTTACCTTTGTTTTATAATTTTCGTTCTCCCTTCTTAATTTGCTGTAAGTTTTTGCATTAGGTTCAAAATAATAATAATAATAATAATAATAATAATTCAGTTCGAAAATTCAATAGAAATTCAAAAGCTTGGACCTAGGAGGATAAAATTCACTAGGGCAAAAAGTAAGTCAAAAAAAAAAGTTGTTTGATTTGATCTAGTGCAAGAAAGCTTCAAGGGATCATCTTGGTAAATTCCAGCAGTCCTAGAACGACATACATTACCTCCTAAACACAATCTTGAAACCCTACCCTTGCAACAACAACATCCTTACTTGAGGGTTCAAATCAAAAAGAGGTAAATTGATCAAATGTTGATTCTTTCTTTTCTTTCCATATAAATTCAGTCCCTATTGTGTCTTAAATTGTCATTGTCGAGCTTTCGTTCATTGTGCAATTGTTTTGTCGAGTTTTACTTACCATTGCCGAGTTGAACTTGTTTGTGTCGAGTACTCGATCTTTGCTACTGTCGAGTGCTATTTGTTGTGTTGAGCTACTGATTTGCTCTTGTTGAGTCCTTACAGCCCTTGCTTCATTCATATAACCCTTCTTTTGATATTATATACCTTGTGTTGCTAAGTCCTAGCTTGAGTATTGATTTACCCAAGGCGGATTGAAACAACAAGCGTGACATATATACCAATTAGAGAGGGAGTGTGAGTGATACACTTGCGAGGCTTGTTTGTATTTTTCTACTAACCCTTTCACATAGTTCTTTGTTTGTTTAGTTGTGATGTCTAACCAGGGCAACAATCCGATTACTAAAGCTAAGTTGATGACACTTTTGAAAACCATGATGGAGAACATTGAAAAGATGGCTAAAAGCTTGACGGTAATAGATAAAAGCTTGATGACAATAGAGCTTAAGAGTTTTGGCTCTGTCACGGTGTTCGGACAAGGAGTACTACCTAAAGATGAAGCACCACCAAAGGAAATGGAAGAAACTCATCATATTCCTCCTAATGATGTTAACCAATACAATGTTTCTTCTAGCATAAATATTCAGCTTGTTGATGAAATTAACAACCATGATAATAATGATCAAGTTCTTAATTTCCTTGCCTATGATCATGAAGATTGCATTGAATATGAGCATCAAGATTCTTTGATTGTTAGTAAATTTTTAAGTGTTCAACCTATGCATTGTGATGGTAATCAAAGAGAAAACTTGTTTCATACTAAATGCTTAGAAAAAGACAAAGTTTCTAATATGATCATTGATGGTGAATATGCTTCTAATATTGCTAGCCTTGAAATTATTGAAAATACAGCCTTGAATAAGGAAGAAAACTTGCTAGCCTTTGATGAAAACTTAAAGAGAAACAAACAAGCTAGAGTGCATATTAATTATGAAGTTGATATGAAATATGAATTATGCACTAATCAAGTTTCTTTTCTTGGTTTTGTAGTAGTAAGCTCTAATGGTCTCCAAGTTGACGAAGCTAAGATAAAATCCATTCAGGAGTGGCCAACCCCTAGAACAATCGGCCTTGAGAGGAGTTTCCGTGGACATGAGGTATTCGACCCAGGAGCTCGAGTGGATTCCTTTGCAAAATCTTATGCGACCTTGGATTCGAGGACGAATCATTTTCAAGAAAGGGAGATTGATGCGGGACCATCCAAGACACCTCCGGACACAGCTATACTTGGGGATGGACCTATGATTTGAGCTCGTGAGAATGATGTCATTCTGAAGAGGAAGAAGAAGGCTCCACCATGGGAGAAGGTCCAAAGGTGCAAATGACGTTTTAGACTCGTTCAAAATATATATTTGACATGTTTTTGACTTCTCAGTAAAATGGGTCATTCGGAGTCTGTATTTATCTGATTGGATCGTGTCATATCTTGTTGGAACGAGGATGAAGACATCTACAACTGTTCTGTTGAAGGTTTTACCTGATTCGACTTACAGCTTGGCCGAAAACCGCCATCTTTGCAACCTGTCACTATTTAGACGGGAATAACCTAAGTGTTGGAACTTCCTTTTGTTACTATTTTTAGAGATCTTCTTTACTTAATTTATTCTAGGTACTTTAGGGGTTATTTTAATTACACTTTTATTTATTATTTTTATTCCTAGAAACTCAGCCCTAGGTTATAAAGTGACGGTTGAACACTATTGTAGAATATTCACGTTGAAATTTATGCAAAGTTCTCTCTTTTGTGAAAACACATTGAGTGCAAAGTAAATCGATTCGAAGCGTGACTCATCGATTGCAAATTGGTATTGATCTCAACTTGGTTTCCCTTGCGTTCATCAACCTCGCGAGAGCTTGGTGATCCTAGTATCCACGAGCCTCCTCCTTGTGCCTCCAAGTTGTCCGCTTGGTTGTGTAAGGTTGAAGAGACGGGTTGTGTAGTCGTTGGTGTTTGGTTCCTACCCTCTACGGAGGCCTGAGGTCTTCATCTCGTTCTACATAGATCGACTCAGTCCTTATCAGTCGTGTTTGTCAAATTTCGAGTCTTTATTCTATTGTTCACATCGAGTCCTTTGGTTCTTGTTAGTAGACGTCGAGTCTTGGAAGATCTTGATCATCTTGGTCGAATTCTTGCGTCTTCTTTATTGTTTCTTCCTGCGTTCTTTGCATTCTTGGTCTTTCTTGATAGTTTCTTTGAGTTCTTGTTTGATTGTCGAAGATCGGGCCATCCTACGGCTTATCCCGTATCAGTGTATTTAGTGATCAAATCATAGAAGTAGAAATCATCTAACCTCACAAGGAATATGTGTTTCACTCATGCTCTCATGTGTTTAGGCTTTAAGTTCAACTCTCAACTCAATCCAAAATGCACTAAGCTCATAGAAATTGACAACAATATAATCAAATCTCCACTGAAATGCCATCACTTGCGGAAAACCATAAAAATAAACAATTTGGCTTTAGATTATTCACTTTTTTTTCGGCCTTTTCCTTTTTTTTTCTTTTTTTTTCTTGCTATGCTTTCTTTCGGCTTTGGTGTATTCCTTACGCAAGTCGCAAACATGGGTGTCATGAATGGCCCTGGTCTATCAACACCTCAACTTACTTGAATAAAGTCGACTTAAACATCTTTTGATCGCGAGTTGCAAACATAGGTGACATGAATGAACCCGTTACTCATTGATCAAGCTTCCTTCCTTAGCGGATAGTTTTCTACACTATTTTGCGCGAATCATACCCATGGGTGTCATGCATAGATCCGGTTACTAAGTTTATCAACCATTGCCCCCTTATTTCCCTCAAAACTCACACGCAACTAAAGTTGAATATAACATAAAAGCACAAACATCCTCAAGCAACAAACATGTGAGTCAGTCTCGACAATAGCTAATGAAGTCAATATCAAGAGATAGAACATATGGAGAAGAAATCACACAATCAAGCAAAAGGACTATAGATGAATACAATAAGGCTAAAACTATCTCACAAGGGTCATGTTTTGTAGGATTTCAATCATATTTTAGCTTAGTCCTACATGCTCAATTACATCACCAATCATGCTCCATATGAAGACATTTAAGAACAATAAGGCTAAGCAATTCAAACAAATCGTAGGATTTACAACTTCATGATATAAAAAGATATAGAGTTTCAATAACCAAGGTGGGTGTTTGAATAACAACATATATATGCAATGCATGATATTTTTGGGATTTTTGACATTTTCTTTTTTTTTTCTTTGATTTTCTAATGCATATATAAAAGTAAAAACATAACTGGAATTGAAACATGAAATGCATACAAAAATTGAAATATGACCTAACTAGACACACTAAATCCCTCCCCCACACTTAAATCTTTCATTTTCCTTAATGAAACATAAAAGACAACAAAAATAAACAAATAAAAACGAGGCGAGGGAAGAGGGAACTAACATGCTCACTGAGGTGGTGGCTGGGGTGGATAGCCCGAAATCTGCAATCCACGGAGCATAGAGCAAAGATCATCAAAACTCGTCCTCTGGGCCTCCTAAGCAGCTCTAATCTCTGCATGAGAATCGCGCAGGACAACTAGTTGGCTGTCATTAGAATCGAAACGCTGAGCGACAAAACCAAAGCTCTGATTGCCATATGTGAAACTCTGATCAACAGCAGCGAAGCGTCGATCGTTGGCCTCATCCATACGCATGTAGTTGCGAAGCATACCACACTGGTTGTCGAAAATCATCTTCTGTTGGTCCTGAATAAGACGGAAGAAACCCTCAAAATAAGCCTGAGAAGGAAACTCGACACCAAATCCTCCGTGAGATGAACTGGCGCGAGCATAATAGTTCTTGCTCTGATAGATAGTCTCCTCATGAGCAGGATACTCATAATCCATGTCATCTCCCTGCTCCTCCTTTTGAGGAATCTCCTGCTGTAGCGGCAGAGGAGGAACTACGAGCAACTGAGCTCCTGGAAGCTCACTAGGGAGTAGCAAATGAGTGGTGGTGTGACCAATAGGCAGGTCCTGGCGAGGCAGATAAACCAATGTGAGCTCTGTCAGAAAACCAATGGTAGCCATCACCAACAACGAAGAGCAGAAACTCCTTTGGTCCCTGTGGCGATCGGGAATGGGCTTCACCTTTCTTCTTCGATGTTCCCGACATTAGAATCACAACGAAACTTCACCAAAACTCAACCCAAACACACGGATCGATGGATGAAAGTTGAAGGATGTAGGTGTGGGTGGTATGGAAGATAGAAGTTGAATTTGATGTGGGTGAAAGGTTGAAATTTTGGATTGGAATCGTAGATCGGGACAACGGGTGTTCGATTATGTGCTCGGATTTTGGATTCGAAAAGGGATGGTGATGAATAGGTAGGTTTGGGTGTGTGGGAGGCTTGGGGAAGCTATGGTGTTGTGGGAGTTTTGTGTTTTGGGGTTTGGGTAGAGGTAGGGGATGATATAGGGAAGAGGGCAATGGGAAACAGGTAATGGTTATGGAAACGAGGCCCACATGGGCCCATTTTATTTTTTCTAGAACTGACCCATTCGTGGTGGCGACTTAGTGAGTCGCGGCGGTGACTTGAAGAAAATCGCTGGGGGATGGTCAATGACGGTGTGGCAGCGACAGGAGATGGGTCGCGGCCACGACACAGTGTCTCGCGGCCGCGACCTGACTTGAAAAACTATTGACTCGGTATGTCCAAGTTCTAAGTCGATATCTGGCCTCTGAATAACCGGCGCCCGACGTAGTAAAACAAGGCTGACCATCTCGCGGCGGTGACTTACCTTGGCGAGTTTTAGTTGCACGTTTTCCATCAATTCTCCTACAAACACACAATGAAGCTCAACAAAACTCACAAAAATGTTAGAACACCTAATGTTATCCTAGAGAACGGAAATTCGACACTTATTCAAATGGAACTAAATAAACACTAAATACCTAAGAATTCAAAAGCAAAAAGAAAGAAACTAACATTGGGTTGCCTCCCAAGAAGCGCCCTTGTTTTCACTACTAGAATACTGCAATTAGACATCATGTGATTTAAGTGTGTCAAAAAAACAACAGATGTTAAATTTATCTATTACATCAATATTTTTTTTATAATGTTTAAAACTGTTTAGACAATAGTCAAATATATGGACAGATGTTAAATTATTAGTTGTGAAAAATATAAAAACGAGAGCGTTTATGAAAAATGGGCAGGATCAAAATACTTAGGAAAAAAAAAGTGTTTTCAAATTTGAAGGTAATTTGACCCCCGACCGCTTCTTCTAACACTTGCAAGCATTTCTATCTGTCTCTTCTCTCTCTCCCCTTCAGATTCAATAACCCGGGCACATAAAACCTCCATTTGTTGGACCTCTGACGACAAAGCCAAACTTTTTCCTCTACCCCCCTAATCTATCCGTCGGAGATGCGAGCAGCTCCGATTTCTCACTCACTTCGTTTATGCAGGGCAATTTGCACTATTATTGTCGGTTGTTCAAGTAAACACTGAAACCCTAACTGCCGCCATGAACTGCTTGAGTAAATCTCTCTCTCTCTTGTGTTTATTCCTTTTCTTTTTTGTGATTTGTCATCTTGAAGTTGTTGTCTGTGTTTCTTTTGGATGCAATTTCTGGTGAGGCTCCGGAGGAGCAGGTTGTTTTGACAAAATCCGGCCTTCTCTTCGAGAAGCGATTGATTGAACGACACTTCCGTGAGGGAAACATTATAACCCTAGATCTACCACAGTACCGCCGTCTCTAACCCTAACTGAGCAATAATCTCTAGTTTGCCTAAATCTGATAAGCTTGAGAGGGCTGGCTCTTATGGCCTCCTTCCTTCTCTCAATCTGGCGGTGCTCTCTCTTATGGCCTCCTTCCTTCTCTCAATCTGGCGGTGCTCTCTCTTTCTCACACTCTTGATCCTCCTTTTTCTCCGTCAATCGACCTCCATGTCAGATCCTAGATCTCTTCTTTACCTTCCTTCAACCTCAAACGTTAGTTTCTTTGTCTCACCTGGTTCTCTTGCTTCTCCCCTCGTCTTTTACATATCGGCCTAACATGAAGAGCTTAGCCCGAGCCCACCTCCCGTGACCTTCTCCCACCTCTCGATCTCTCATTGTCGTTGTGTCCTCATAACCATGTCGATTCACCAATTCCTAGCCAATCAAGACCAAACGGGTGCCTGTCGACAACCCTACTGTGAGTTTATCACCTAAGAACGTAAATACCCTATTCTATCGTTTTACTTTTGGTTGAAATTGATTTAGTTTCTTGATTTATGGTTTAAACTAGCTAGGTCAGGGTTCTTAATTCCTAAATGATAATTTGAGTGGAACTGTGGAACTATGAATTTTGGTTGTTTCATTACATTGGTCTCCCTGAATGATAAGTTCAGCTGAAAGCAACTATGCAATTCCTATAGCATTTATGCATCTTTAATCCTAATTAGTGTTGCCAAATTCGCTCACCCCCCCCTGTGAATTCCGAACTAGTTCGCTCGAAGTAATTCGAAGTTCGTTCGCGAACAAATTCACCTGAATTCGTCTGGAATTCATTGGATTGGTCGGGAGATCGCTATGGTGTTGGGCAAATTATAGTTGTACATAAAGAGAGCGCGAGAATGAAGAGAGGAGCTAGAAGGTCGGGAGATCGAGTGTGGAAAGAGATAGGGCTGCTGTCAGATCCTTTACAGAATTACAGGGGTAGGGAACTTCGGGAGGGAGGAGGCGGAGGTAGAAGAAGAGTTGCATCAAGTAGGGTTAGGATTTTAAAAAATTACAAAACTTACCCCTAACTTTTAAAATTTATGAAAAATCTCCTATAATTTTAATTACAAAATATATTAGCCTATTATTGTTATATTTTTACATTAGAAGAGTTGCATCAAGAAGTCCCAAATCATATCTATATTAGCCTATTATTGTTATATTTTTACATAATTGGTACCACGAATTGTACATATAAATAGATATTTGGGAGATGGAAGGGGAAAGAACTAGAATTGAATTCAACGAATTCAATTCTAGTTCGCGAATTCCTCATGTGGACTTCCCCAACGAACTGAATTCTCTCTGAAGAGCGAATTTCGAATTCGTACGACGTTTGCGAATTCAACGAACTACGAATTTGGAAACCATGATCCTAATTGCTTTTATTTTTGTCTGGATTTGTGTTGTTGATTGTTTTCCTGGTGTGAATTCAAGCTTTATTTTGCAAGATTGAAATTTGGGACCCCGCCAAAGGAATACAATGTCCAGATTGACACTGGGAGTGATCTCTTGTGGATTACCTGCAACTCTGTATTGATAGCCCTAGTATAGGTTCTTTAATTTGAAGCTAATAAATTTGGTTTTCACTTTATTTATGGAATTTTCTGTTCATGTAATTAAGGGTGGTTGTTATTCCTCACAGATTGATCTTGGTTTCTATGATGCTATTCGATCATCAACTGTTGCCTTAGTTTTCTACTCAGACCCGGTGTGTGTTTCAGCTAGCCCGACAACATTAGCTATGTGCTCTACTCAGACTGATCAGTGTAGTTACTCATTTCAGTATGGAGATGGAAGGGGAACATCAGGGGTTTATGTGTCTGATATGTTTTATTTTGCCATGATTATTGGAAACGCTATGATTCCCAACTCTTTTGCATCCATTCTTTTCGGGCGGGTAAGATACTATTTCCTGGGATTACTTTCTTTTTTAGTTTTTGCTCAATTCAATATGTTGGCTAAGAACTTTTACTCTTTTGGCATTATCTTATGTTCGCAGTATAGATCTTTTGATGGGGATTTTATTGGCCTAATGCACAATCATATGATTATTTTATTGACAACATGGAATCTTCTTGCTTTAATCTGGATATATTTAATTTACATTCTTGAATTCTATGTAGTATTGATATCATCTCCTCTGCTAATTCATGTGACACAATAGACTTCACTTGATTTTCCCGAGATCAGGTGCAGATAATTAACTAAATCAGATAGTGCAATTGATGGAATTTTCGGTTTTGGTCAGCCGAGTTTATCCGTCATATCACAATTATTATCCCATGGAATAACACCAAAAGTATTCCCCTATTGCCTGAAAGGAGACAATAATATACTTAAATATTTGAATTTCATCCCAAATTAGCTTGTTTTGTTTAGGGCTTTGATGTTTTGTACCCAAATCTCAGCCTTGGATTAGTGGTGGAGACGAACAACTTTATGACTAAGCCATAGCAATCAGTTGTCATGGACAACTTGTTTAATAAGTGTTTCTTTTCATATTTCTTGAATGGAAGACTCTGGATTTCATCGAAGAGCCCTTAATGAGTTGCACAATAAGGAATTCAGAATTGTGAGATTTATATAAACTTTTTGTTTGTCAATGAATACTTTTTATTATACTCTCTATATATATTATCAGCTTCTATTGATCATTACTCATTAGTGAGCAAATGCTTGATCAGAAGATTTGGATGATGTTTTTCAGGTTGTCATAGAAAGAGCTGAGAGGATTGACATTCCCGATATTGACAAGAAAAAGTAAGTTCACCTTTGTTCTTCTTTTCAGAAGAGGAAATTTAGTTCTACTTTTCAGGATTTAAAATTCCTAGTTCCCAAACTATTAAATTAGGTTTTTCTTTGAATGAAGAGATTAAGGGTATCATTCACAATTTGAAATATTTTGAGATTAAGACAATAACTGACAAGTAATAAAATGTTGAAAACAAGTATGACAAGTACAAGAAATGCTATTAAAAATTACAGAGAAAGATCCTACTATCCATCTTTAAGGATAGATGAAAGACGATTAAGTAATTTCAGTTCAATTTAAGCATTGAGTACAATACATGATTTCTCTGAAAACTTTTTATGTCTTGAACTTTTGAAATCGGACTGCATATATTTCTTATATTTCATTATGGGAACTGTTTGATTTGTTAGTTGGATGTATTGGTCAATGCTACTGGATTTTCCAAACTGTTTATGTTCTAGGTAACTTTCTGCATTTGTCAGTTCTTCTGTCATAGTTGATTTGAAAACTTTCCAAATTACTTATGTTCTAGATAACTTTCTAAAACATGAATTAGGTTAGGCTTGTGATTAATGACAGTGTTTTTGAATCTCTATTCGTAGTATGATACTTCTATCATAGTTGACTTGATATCATGGTCGATAAAATAGCTTTTTTTTCTTTCTTTTTCAACATTTAAGGTATAAATTTTGTATTTTAGTGCATTGTATTGTGTTTATTCTCTCTGGTGCTGAAATAGGCTCCCTTATTGTTTTTTTGTTGATGTTAGTAATCTCATGAACATACAACTAACCTGATGGTTTTGGGTTCTTATGGTTTAAATTATTGTTGCTTGCTTTAAATGAGATCAAATGTATGCAAGAACTACATCATTTCTTGCACTGTATTTTACTATTCTGCATTTCCTTGTGTGCATATGATGCAAAGATCAATCTATCTTGAGTTTAAAAGTGTTTAGAGCTTCTTGTACACGTGTGTCTTGATAATGTTAATCATCTCATTTGTGGTTTTCATGGTATTCTCATAGTGCTTTGAGAATGTAGTAGATGGTTTCCTCTAAAACCATTCTTTTTGCTTTTCATTTCCAGCTTTATGGCTTTCCTTCTTGATAAATTTGAGTGCACTTGCTAGGGTGTTCATTTATCTCTTCACACCTAACTAATTCCTGATTTGCAGCCACACAGTACATGTATAAGTGCAAGTAAAGAACAGATGGGAGCTAGTTTCAGGGCTAAATTGCATAGGGCGCTGGTAGGATTTATCTCCCTGTGTGTGATTTTGGCCTTTTCCAACTGAATAAACATTCATTAAGCATATTGTTTGATTAGTTCTCTAAAATTGTATATAAAAAAGCAGTATGAAATTGAGGTTTTCATGACGCATTTTTCTAGTAGAGAGATCCTTTCTTGCTACAATTTAAATATTCGACAAGGTCCTTAAACATGTTTCTTCTTCCATCCTTTTGTTTCTCAGGGACATCTTTATAGTAAAATGTTTATAGTGGATCATATTTGCTTTGCTGAATGGTTGTAGTGGATCAAAAGAAAAGGAATGGTTATAGTGGATCATATTTCCTTTTCGTCAATGAATTTTTCCGATTTCACGGCATGCTTGAATTTCCTTTTTCTTAATGAATTTGCTTTTGCAGATGACACTCTGCTTCTATGGTATCTTTGATGTGTCGATAAAGACCGGTGGTATATTTGAGAGTATGTGTCTCTAGGAAGAGTTGGCTCATGGTTTCCAACAATGGGCTCGACGTCGCAATTAGACTCAACGTCACATTAGGTGGTTGGAACCTACCATGGAACAATTTCCCATTCTCAGCTACATTGAGCTCCACTAGGTTTATAGCATATGATTGAGTTTTTCATATTATTTGTAATAAACAATTGTAAAGCCCATTTTGTTGATGTCTCTTTTATACAGTGTACATATACATTAAACTACACATCATATTATAAATAAAAAAAATGCAGTGCGTCAAAGCTTCTAAATGAGTCCATTACGTGAAAACAGATGCTAGTTATAACATTATAAACATCATCTTATCAACTTAAATCAATGTCTAATAAATGTTTTTACATTATATTATAATATAAACTGATGCATATTGATAACAATAACATTGTGATAAATAGCTAAAGCAATGTTGAATAATGCAAACACATCATATTTCTAGAAATAAACCGATGTGAATGAGAATAACAACATCGGTTGTGTATATATTTTAATTGGTGTGTTATCCGAAAATAACATAAAATCAAAAATTATATATATGAAATTAATATACATGTAATCAATATAATAAAAAAGATGTCTATTTTGTTTTAATACATTGTTTATTTTTAAAAAGAAGTGATGTGAATATAAAAGTTTGGCTTGATGCGGACATCTTCAAAAGCTTATAAATAAAAAATAACGAGGGTTTAATAACAATTGAACATGTAACAAATAAAATTAAAGGGTTGATTTATATCTATATTCAAAATAAAACAGATGTTTTAACCAAGAAAAGACATCTGCTTAAAACCGATGTGAAAACTTTTGATCTTTTACTACACGCCCATAGAGATCGGATTTTTTAAAAAAAGACATCTGTTGACAACATATGTCTAATTGATCTTTTCTAGTAGTGTTTCCATCCTAGGCTCAATGTCCTCAAAGCTCAAGTAGCAATAGGCTCATGTAGAGCCATGTCCTCCACAATCTCATTCGAAAAGCCATGAAAGTAGCGCTTGAGTCTATTACCATTCACCTTAAACACTTGAGCGCTATTTTCATCTATAATCTCCACCTCTCCTTGTGGATAAATATGAACTATCGTGTAAGGACCTTTCCATCTAGAGCGGAGCTTCCCTGGAAAGAGAGTGAGGCATGATTAATAAAGGATGACTTTTTCACCAACTTTGAAGTCCTTCCTTAAGATGTCCTTGTCATGCCATGCCTTAGTCTTCTTCTTGTAGTTGATTGCGTTATCATAAGCATCACATCTAATCTCATTCAATTCTTGCATTTGGAGCTTACGAAATTCACCAACTTCATCAATCCTCATATTGCACTCCTTCACCGCCCAATAAGCCTTCGGTTGGAGCTCCACCAGAAGGTGGGACACCTTACCAAAAAACAATCGATATGGTGACATAGCAATACGTGTCTTATAGGCCGTGCGATATGCCCAAAGAGCATCATCCAAGCGTTGATTCCAATCCTTACGATTTCGGTTCACGGTCTTCTCAAGAATTCTCTTCACCTCTCTGTTAGAAACCTAAGCTTTCCCGTTGGTTTGGGGGTGATAAGCGGTGGAAATACGATGATTAACATCCTACTTCTTAAGAAGTGCAGCCACCGCCTTATTGCAAAAAGGAGTACCTCTATCGCTAATCAAAGCGCGAGGAATACCAAATCAAGCAAATAACTCCTTAAGAAAGCCTGAAACAGTCTTAGAATCATCAGTCCTGGTGGCTTTTGCCTCAACCCACATGGAGACATAGTCCACTGCCAACAAAATATAATAGTTACTACAAGAATTAGGAAAAGGACTCATAATATCAATACCCCACACATCAAAGATTTCATAAAAAATCATTTTAGCATGCGGCATCTAATTCATAGGTGCAATATTCCCTATTCTTTCTCACAGATAGATCTTGGTTTCTATGATGCTATTGGATCATCAACTGCTGCCTTAGTTTTCTTTTCAGACCCAGTGTGTGCTTCAGTTAGCCCAACAACATTAGCTATGTGCTCTACTCAGACTGATCAGTGTAGTTACTCATTTCAATATGGAGATGGAAGGGGAACATCAGGGTTTTATGTGTCTGATATGTTTTATTTTTCCATGATTATTGGAAACGCTATGATTCCCAACTCTTCTGCATCCATTCTTTTCGAGCGGGTAAGATACTATTTCCTAGGATTACTTTCTTTTGTAGTTTTTGCTCAATTCAAAATGTTGGCTAAGAACTTTTACTCCTTTGGCATTATCTTATGTTCGCAGTATAGATCTTTTGATGGGGATTTTATTGGCCTAATGCACAATCATATGATTATTTTATTGCCAACATGGAATCTTCTTGCTTCAATCTGGATGTATTTAATTTACATTCTTGAATTCTATGTAGTATTGATATCATCTCCTCTGCTAATTCATGTGACCCAGTAGACTTCACTTGTATTTCCCGATATCAGGTGCAGAGAATTAACTAAATCAGATAGTGCAATTGATGGAATTTTCGGTTTTGGTCAGCCGAGTTTATCAGTCGTATCACAATTATTATCCCATGGAATAACACCAAAAGTATTCTCCTATTGCCTGAAAGGAGACAATAATATACTTAAATATTTGAAGTTCATCCAAAATTAGCTTGTTTTGTTTAGGGCTTTGATGTTTTGTGCCCAAATCTCAGCCTTGAATTAGTTGTGGAGACGAACAACTTTATGAGTAAGCCATAGCAATCAGTTGTCATGGATAACTTATTTAATAAATGTTTCTTTTCATATTTCTCCGATGGAAAACTCTGGATTTCATCGAAGAGCCCTTAATGAGGTTAAAACAAGTATGACAAGTACAAGAAATGCTATAAAAAATTACAGAGAAAGATCCTACTATCCATCTTTAAGGATAGATGAAAGACGATTAAGTAATTTCAGTTCAATTTAAGCATTGAGTATAATACATGATTTCTCTGAAAACTTTTTATGTCTTGAACTTTTGAAATCTGGATGCATATATTTCTTATATTTCATTATGGGAACTTTTTAATTTGTTAGTTGGATATATTGGTCAATGCTACTGGATTTTCCAAACTGTTTATGTTCTAGGTAACTTTCTGCATTTGTCAGTTCTTCTGTCATAGTTGATTTGAAAATTTTTAAAATTACTTATGTTCTAGATAACTTTCAAAAACATGAATTAGGTTAGGCTTGTGATTAATAATAGTGTTTTTGAATCTCTATTCGTAGTATGATACTTCTATCATAGTTGACTTCATATCATGGTCGATAAAAAAAGCTTTGTTTTTCGTTCTTTTTCAACATTTAAGGTTTAAATTGTGTTGCTCTTCTGTGCTTCTGGAAACCGCTTCTTCCTTAGGTGTACCCACACGAGATCCCCGGGCTGGAAAGTAACCAAACGGCGGCCTTTGTTGGCTTTGTTTCCGTTGTACTCAGCCTTTTGCATAAGCTTCTGACGCGTTCGTTCATGTAGCTCCTTGACGAACTCAACATGATTATCTGCTTCAAATCATTCTTTCTCTCTCATAGGATATGGAGTAAGATCAAAGGGGGTTAGTGGATTAACACTAGAGACACATTCAAATGGAGTGATTTTCGTTGCAGAATGCATGGTTCTATTATATGCAAACTCCACATGAGGTAAGGCTTATTCCCAAAGCTTCAAATTCTTCCTAATTATGGCTCTTAGGATAGTAGTAAGGGTTCTATTAGTCACCTCAGTTTGGCCATCAGTTTGGGGGTGGCTAGAAGTAGAGAAAAGCAATCTAGTTCCCAATTTATTCCATAAAGTTCGCCAAAAATGACTTAAGAACTTTACATCCCTATCACTAACAATGGTTTTAGGCACGCCATGCAACCTAACTACTTCTCTAAAGAATAGATTAGCAACGTTGCTAGCATCATCAGTTTTATGAAATGCAATTAAATGAGCCATTTTAGAGAATTGATCAACCACTACATATATAGAATCCCTCCCATTTTTAGTTCTGGGTAACCCAACTATAAAATCCATGGAAATGTCTTCCCAAGGGGCTGAGGGGGTCGGCAGTGGTGTATAAAGGCCATGAGGCATAAGCTTAGCTTTAGATTTAATACAATATATGCATCTTTTAAGGCAATGTTCTACATCCCTAAGCATATGTGGCCAATAGAAGTGTGATTTTAAAGTGTGATAAGTTTTATCTCTACCAAAATGTGCCATTAATCCACCACTATGGGCTTCACTAACAAGTAATAATCGCAGAGAACATCTAGGAATGCACACTTGATCTCTTCGAAATAGAAAGCCATCATGTATATAAAAGTTTTCGATTGGGCTGTTATCTAAGCATTTTCGAAAGATCTCTCCAAAATCAGCATCTTGTTCATGCAATTTGATGTCTCCAAAGTAGCCATGTCTTTACGCATATTTTTATTCCATATTCTTTACATTTTGCATATTTTGGGTTGGGAATATGTCAAAAATTATGTAGTATTGGCTTATTTGTCAGAAATGGAGATCTACATAAAGTTCTGTTTAATATCGCAGAATATGGAACCATTTCGGGAGAAAACCAAGAAGCAAGAACCGGAGCACAAAGCTACTCGACATCGACTAACCCTAGTTGATCTCGATAAGACATGCCTAGACACCAGCCAGCATCGAGGAGCCTATGTCGAGAAACTGAAGACGAAGAACCCGACTCCACACCCTACTCGAGATCGAGTACGAGTACTCGAGGTCGACAAGACGTGGAGCCATGTCCGAGCATGTCGACAAGAGACTTGCCCGACCAGCCAAGCCAGACCTAGTCGACGAAACATTCCTACTCGATGTCGACAAGACTGTCGTCGAGATCGAGTACACCTGTGAGCCACCCCGAGCTTGTCGAGCACCAGATAGCTGAGATGCCGAGCCAAGCCCAGTCGACAACTTTCCTTCTCGAGATCGAGTACGCCGTACTCGAGATCGATGAAGATTCCCGAAGCCGCGTGACGCGTTGATGCAGTCCTACTCAGAGTTGGAGTCCTTGGAGCCGAGGATAGCCTAGTCTATCCGAATTATCAACATCTATCATGAAGAAGAGAGTTTTATCCACTGAAGACACTTTAGATATATTTCCCTATTTTAGATTTAATTTCATTGTAGCTTTTATTTATCTATAAAGTCTTAGATATAGTTTTAGATATAGATATAGATATTCTATCCCTGAGTAGCAAGGAATAGAAGGCTATAAATAAAGCCCATGGGGCTGAGTTTTAAAGGATTCAATTTCAGAGATACAGTTACACATGGAGATTTAGGGAGTTCAGAGGTTTTAGGGTTTTGGTGTTCAATGAGAGTTGGATCGCCGGGATTGTAAAGTCTTTTGAATTTAGTTTAATGCAAGTTTCTTTTCATCAATCAATGTCTGAGATTGCGATGAAGAGCGAGTAGTCCACCCACTTCTAGGGTTGGGGTGAGCCCGGCGATAGCCATGCACGCTTGAGGTAAAGATCCGACTTTTATCATGTTTTGAGCATCCACTACTTGTTTATGTGTTTATTACCCATCTAATGGAGATCTATGTTAACAACCTGGATTGTAAACATAAAATCGGTAGAGACAATTAGGGTTTCTTGAAAGAGTTGTCTAATTGTTGGAAAAGGCGAAAGCTTATCCTTTGATGCAATCCACATGATTATCTGTTTATCTCTACCTTATGCATGCTTGGTTATCGTTATTGCAAACCCCAATCTTGGAAGCCTTTTACATTAAGTTTAGTTCGAAATCCCAAAGCATTTGTTCTTTATTTTCTTTCGTTTTATCTTCTGTCCTTCCACTCGATCTCGAATTGCACCACTCGATATCGAGTAAACTGATCCTCGACCAAGTCGCCGTAGCTTCTCTTGTGCAGGTACTCGACAAGACAAGCCGAAGTCGACAAGGACCTTACTCGATATCGAGTAGCCCTTTGTTGAGATCGAGTAGCCTTTGCCGAGAGCTGTTGCACTGTTCGACTAGCCTGATCTCCTGTCGACTAACCCTAGTCGAGATCTAGCACCTGTTGTCGACTTCTGTCCGCGAGATTCCACCGCTGCCTAGGATCCGCTGACCAGCTTCCTCGAGGATTCGAACCTGACTTTCTCTTACTACATTGGAGGGAGTCTTGAACATTATTTGCTGGGATTTGATCGGTTTGCTTTACTTTATCTGCTTACTGTTTTGCATTCTCGATTTCCTCTTACAACACAATTCCTTAATATAGACAAAGCCTAAGACTCTAGAATCCAAAGTGGTTAAAAGAACATGTCTTCTAGATAAAGAATCAGCTACCACATTGTCTTTGCCTTTCTTATACTTAATCACATAAGGAAATGTTTCAATAAACTCCATCCATCTACCATGTCTCCTATCAAGTTTATCTTGGCTTTTAAAGTGTTTCAAGGATTCATGATCAGTCCTAAGAATAAACTCGCTAGGCCATAGATAGTGAGACCATATCTTAAGAACTCTATATAAAACATATAATTCCTTATCATAGGTAAAGTAGTTAAGACAAGCACCTTTCAATTTTTCAGAAAAGAAAGCAATAGGCTTACCTTCATGCATGAGCACTTCACCAATTCCAACTCCGCTAGTATCGCACTCAACCTCAAATGGCCGACAGAAGTCCGGTAGAGCTAGAAGTAGCGCATGGGTCAGCTTGTCCTTAAGCGTGTTGAAAGCTTCCTCTTAAGCTGGTCCCCATGTAAATTCGCCTCTTTTCTTCGTGAGCTCAGTAAGAGGTGCCGAGATGGTGCTGAAATCTCGCACAAAGCGACGATATAAGCTCGCCAATCCTTGGAAACTGCGCACATGGCCGATGTTGGTTAGTGTTGGCCATTCTTGTATGGCTTTGATCTTAGCCTCATCGACACCCAGCCCATTAGAACTCACTACAAAACCAAGAAAAGGCACTTGTTCATTACATAGCTCACATTTCTTTAAATTAGCATATAAGTGTTCAATTCTTAAAGTTTGAAGTACTTCTCTAAGATGTGATTCATGTTCTTTAAGGGATTTGCTATAAATCAGAATATCATCAAAATAGACAACAACAAATTTCCTAATAAAGTTTCTAAGCACGTGATTCATTAAGCGCATAAAAGTACTTGGAGCATTAGTTAAACGAAAAGGCATAACCAACCACTCATATAAACCAAACATAATCTTGAAAGATGTTTTCCATTCATCACCTTCCTTCATTCTAATTTGATGATAACCACTTTTAAGATCTATTTTCGAAATTACACATGCTCCATGTAGTTCATCTAACATATCATCTAATCTAAGAATATGATGGCGATATTTGACAGTAATATTGTTAATAGCCCTACAATCTACAACATTCTCCAAGTTCCATCTTTCTTAGGGACTAATAACACAGGCACAACACAAGAACTTAAGCTTTCTCTAATATATCCCTTATCCAACAGTTCCTGGACTTGGGATTGGACTTCTTGGGTCTCAGTGGGATTCATTCGATAAGCAGGCCTATTAGGCAAGGCAGCCCCTGGAATAAGATCTATTTGATGCTCAATTCCACGAATAGGGGGTAGACCTACTGGTATGTCATCGGGAAACACATCCTTATATTCCTCAAGAAGGGCGAGAAATGTGTTGGAAGAGTAGCTTTAAGCTCTTCACTCAACATGTTCAATCCCTTGCAAAGGAGCATAAGAGTTGTTTCTCCATCCACAAATTCGTCTAAATATGCCCTCTTGGAAGCCAAAAGCACACCTTTAGGCCGATTTTGAGGATGCACTTGGCTCGACTGAGCCGCCTTATCTAACTCACCTTTACTTACCTTGCGCTTCTCAAACTCGTCAGCCACTTGTGTAGGTCTCATAGGCTTGAGAACGACATTCTTCCCCTGAAAACTAATGGCATATCGGTTAGTATGACCATCATGTTGGACTTTACGATCAAATTGGCAAGGACGACCTAATAAAATATTACAAGCTTGCATAGGCATAATATCACATAAAACATCATCTTCATAATGTCCTAGTTTAATATGCACTTTAACCTGCCTATTTACTTTCAAGTTTCCACAATCATTCATCCAATGCAATTTATAAGGTCTAGGATGTTGGGCAGTAGATAATTGCAATTTGTCAACCATTTCTTGACTAGCTAAATTACAACGACTACCACCATCAATTATCACATTAACAACCTTTCCTTTAACTGGGCATCGAGTATGAAATAAGTTTTCTCTTTGATTATCATCACATGGTGTAGGAACAACACTTAAAACTCTCCTAACAATCAAAGACTCTCCATGTTCATATTCGACCTCGTCATCATCATTATCATAACATATAAGGTTGAGATTATGATCATTATCATTATCATTATTAGCATGCTCATCATGTTCATCACAAGATTTTTCAGATTCATATTCTGCTAAGTGATTAACCATGAGAGTTTTCTTATTAGGGCAATCCTTCATATAATGACCTCTACCTTGGCATTTAAAGCATACAATATCTCTAGAACGAGTGGTAGAAGGGTTAGGATTACTCCCTTTGGGACCAGTAGATGTCCCAGACGATTCACGTCCATTCCATGGACCTTTACCCTTGTCGAGGGGCTGTTGGGGCTGTCAGCCATCACTCCTCCATTGGGGCTGCTGGGATCGGTCTCTAGAACCCATGTCCGAGCGCCCTTGGGGCTGTTGAGGTTTGATTGGAGCGCCACCCTTGTTGCTTGCCACTCGACACTCTCCCTTGGTTCTTATAGCATTGCCCCTTTTCTACTTTAATTGCTAAATGTAACAAATCAGTAGGAGTAGTATAGGGAAAATAATCAATTTCATGAGTTTCAATTACATTAGCTCGAGCCATGGTTTCTCGCATAAGATTAATAGTTTCCTCAACAATTTTAGTACTTTCTTTTAGATTTTCCAATCTTTGCCTAAGCTCTCTATCATAGTGTTGAGTTACAAACCTATTTCTCATTAATGCTTTTAATTGATCCCAAGAAGCAATAGGTGCATCAAGGGCTCTTCTTCTTTCTTTAACTAGATTATCCCACAAAATTGAAACAAAACCTTGAAATTCTAGGGAAGCTAGTTGTACCTCTTTAGCATTAGAGAAATTACGACAGTTCCAGATTTGATCCATTTTAATTTCTCAATCAATATAAGGATCTAGATCAGTCTTACCATCAAAAGGAGGAATTTTTACCTTAACCTTACATATGCCGTCGTCGTCATTATACCTAGGTGCTCGGTTCTGATTTCCCCTTTAATTCCGTCTCGGGCGTTGCTCCCAATTTTCCTCTTCTTGGAAGTCATCATCTTGCTCCGAGTAATAGAATTGCTCCTGGAAGCCTCGTCCTCTTCCCCTTCCTTGTCCTTGACCCTGCACATTAACAAACTCATTATTCCTATCATTTCTCCCAACTCATGGAGAGTTGTTTTCTTCAAAAATAGGATTATTCACATTAAGATTAGGGTTATTGACATTAAGATTAGGGTTTGGGTTAGGATTATTGACTTCCCTTTCATCGCGAGGCGGTTCGTCAGGCCTTTGTTCAATTTGACCAGCATTGGTGTTTGAACCACTAGGCCTTGAACTCTCTAAAGTTGTCATCTTGGCATGTAGTGCATCCAAGGCGTCCGCCATTGTGGTCATACTGGTTACCAAGGCGTTGAATTGCTCAGGGGTCACAATGGTACTCGAGTTACCCTCATTATTGGGTTCGTTGTTTACTTGGTTACCTGGCTGAGACATTGCAAAAAGAAAAGAAACAAAGAAATATGTAAAAGATTAGTAAAAATAAAAACAACCTCACAGTTCTGTTTCGCTCACACTCTTCTCTCTAATTGATATGTCACGCTTGCTTGGGCAATCCGCTTTGGGTAAATCAATACTCAAGCAAAGAACTAAGCAATCAAAGTATATGAATAAAGAGAATGAATGAAATAACAAACAAGAGTACTCGATATAAGCAAAAGAGAACTCGACAAGGTTGTAGGGACTCGATATAGACACAAAGTACTCGATTCAAGGAGAAACAAGCACTTGACGTAGGCTGATAGTACTCGACAGCTACAAAACTACTCGATCCAAGCACAAACAATACTCGACAGTAGCAAGGATCAACTCAAACAGAAAAGAGAGAACTCGATAAGGCAGAGATCTCTTCGACACAACACAATAGAACTGGACAGTGGAGAAAAGGTGCTCGACACAGCCAACAACAACTCAACAGAAGCTGGAAATAAAAGAGAAATAAAAGAAAACTAAGAAAGTATTGAAATTTACCTCTTTTGATTGAAAACCTTTAAGTTAGGATGTTGTAGTTGCAAGGTAGGGTTTCAATTTTGTGATTTGTGGGAGCTAATGTGTTTGGGATATAGGGTATGTTGATAGGGCTAGATAGAATTCACCAAAAGTGGTCCTTTGGAGCTTTCTTGCACTAGATAGATCAACAAACTCTTTTTTTTTCTTGACTTACTATTGCCCCTAGTGAATTTTATCCTCCTAGGTCCAAGTTCAATCTCTTTTTTTTAAGTAATGTCGAAACTGAATTATTTTTTAATACTAATGCAAGAAACACTCTAAGATGTATGAAGGACTCGAAAATTTTGAAAGTAATGGTGAAAAGATAACAATTGTAGCCATAAAGATAAATATGGTAACAAGATCTATCTAAGCCTCTTAAAGATAAATGATAGATAATATGGAATAACCTATCAAATAAAATCATATTTTAATAAGGCAAATAAAATAGATAAAAGATAAATCAAAAGTTCCAAAGATAGAATTAAGCAACAAACTAGGGTTTGTCTTGTGGAAGGTAGGAGTCGGCAACACTTTGATTATAGGGACAAGAGATTGCGGGCGGCTTAGGGTGTTCACAAGGGGATGTGCGCACCTTTGGTCGACTCCACGGTCTCGGCTAGGCTTTGTGTTTAGACTATGCAACCACAAACAATCACAAACTCAAGATTAGTACAATAATCAATAAAGAATGCTAGAAGTAAAAGACCAAATAAAGAAAAGACTCTATTTTTGTGTTTTTGTGTTTAGAAAGAGAAAAGACTCAATCTTGATGTCGGAAACCAAAGCTCTGATACCAATTTGATATGGGGTTAGCCGCAGGATGGCCCAATCTTCGACAAACAAGCAAGAAACTAAAGAACGGAAGCAAGATTAAGTAAGAACTCAAAGAAACGTAACAAGACTCAACAAGACACTCAAGATTCGATCAAGATGAACAAGACTCGATAAAAGCAATAAAGACACGACCTGATAAGAACTGATGTGATCTATATAGAACAAGATAAAGACCCCAAGCCTCCTAAGAGGGTAGGAACCAATACCAATGACTATATAACCCGCCTCCACAACCCTACACAACCAAGCGGACAACTTGGAGGCACAAGGAGGGGGCTCGTGGATACTAGGATCACCAAGTCTTACGAAGTTGATGAGCACAAAGCAAACCAAGCTGAGACAAGACCAATTCGCAATTGAAGATCACAACTCTATTCAATCGACAACCACTCATGTGTTTCACACAATATGAGAGAATTCTAATTCATTAAGTTCCGAATTGTTCAACAAGAGTGATCGGCAATATATAGGCCTTAAGAGCTGAATTATGGCCGAAAATAATAATTAAAATAATTAAATAAAACACCTAATATCATAAGTAAATAAGGTCTTCAAAATAACACTTAAAGAAAAAACCCAATTCGGCCCAATAGTAAGTCTAGGCGGAATGGTGTCGGCGCCGAGGGCTGAGTGTAGGCGTCGAGGGCCTCAGTGCTCAAACATGTGCTTCAGGTATCAGCATCTATACCTCTGGTGTCGGCATCGAGGTCATCAGCAAGTCCTATGCACATGTAAATCTTCATTGGTGGCTCGGGGAGTTGAACCATGCTCGAGAACAATGCATGACTCAGAAATAGGAATGAGTCTCTCTGAAGCTTCTTAGCTCTAGCTCGAGTCATAGGTCTTTCTCCCAGAATGATTGGTATGTCTAGAGCTTTAAAAGATGGTCCCGCATCAACCTCCTCTTCTAGAAAAGGATTCGCCCGCGAATCCACGTCTTTATCCACAACGAAGTAAGGGATTAGATCGGCGACGTTGAATGTAGCGCTCACGCCCATGTCTCCATGAAGCTCCAATTGGTAGGTATTGTCGCCCACTCTTTTCTTCACCTTGAAGGGTCCGTCACCTCTTTGTGCCAGGTTGCTCTACCATGCTTCTGGAATCCGCTTCTTCCTTAGGTGTACCCACACGAGATCCCCGGGCTGGAAAGTAACCAAACGGCGGCCTTTGTGGGCTTTGTTTGCGTTGTACTCATCCTTTTGCATAAGCTTTTGACGCGTCCGTTAATGTAGCTCCTTGACGAACTCGACATGCTTACCTGCTTCAAATGATTCTTTCTCTCTCATAGGATATGGAGTAAGATCAAAGGGGGTTAGCGGATTAACACCATAGACACATTCAAATAGAGTGATTTTCGTTGCAGAATGCATGGTTCTATTATATGCAAACTCCACATGAGGTAAGGCTTCTTCCCAAAGCTTCAAAATCTTCCTAATTATGGCTCTTAGGACAGTAGTAAGGGTTCTATTAGTCACCTCAGTTTGGCCATCAGTTTGAGGGTGGCTATAATTAGAGAAAAGCAATCTAGTTCCCAATTTATTCCATAAAGTTCGCCAAAAATGACTTAAGAATTTTACATCCCTATCACTAACAATGGTTTTAGGCACGCCATGCAACCTAACTACTTCTCTAAAGAATAGGTTAGCAATGTTGGTAGCATCATCAGTTTTATGACATGCAATGAAATGAGCCATTTTAGAGAATCGATCAACCACTACAAATATAGAATCCCTCCCCTTCTTAGTTCTGGGCAACCCAACTATAAAATCCATGGAAATGTCTTCCCAAGGGGCTGAGGGGGTCGGCAGTGGTGTATAAAGGCCATTAGGCATAAGCTTAGCTTTAGATTTAATACAATCTATGCATCTTTTAAGGCAATGTCCTACATCCCTAAGCATATGTGGCCAATAGAAGTGTGATTTTAAAGTGTGATAAGTTTTATCTCTACCAAAATGTCCCATTAATCCACCACTATGGGCTTCACTAACAAGTAATAATCGCAGAGAACATCTAGGAATACACACTTGATCTCTTCAAAATAGAAAGCCATCATGTATACAAAAGTTTTCGATTGGGCTGTTATCTAAGCATTTTTGAAAGATCTCTCCAAAATCCGCATCTTGTTTATACAATTCCTTAATATAGACAAAGCCTAAGACTCTAGAATCCAGAGTGGTTAAAAGAACATGTCTTCTAGATAAAGCATCAGCTACCACATTGTCTTTGCCTTTCTTATACTTAATCACATAAGGAAATGTTTCAATAAACTCCATCCACCTACCATGTCTCCTATCAATTTATCTTGGCTTTTAAAGTGTTTAAAGGATTGATGATCAGTCCTAAGAATAAACTTGCTAGGCCATAGATAGTGAGACCATGTCTTAAGAACTCTATATAAAGCATATAGTTCCTTATCATAGGTAGAGTAGTTAAGACAATCACCTTTCAATTTTTCAGAAAAGAAAACAATAGGCTTACCTTTCTGCAAGAGGACTCCATCTCCGCTAGAGTCGCCCTGAACCTCAAATGGCCGAGAGAAGTCCGGTAGAGCTAGAAGTGGCGCATGGGTTAGCTTGTCCTTAAGCGTGTTGAAAGCTTCCTCTTGAGTTGGTCCCCATGTAAACTCGCTTCTTTTCTTCGTGAGCTCAGTAAGAGGTGCAGAGATGGTGCTGAAATCTCGCACAAAGCGACGATAGAAGCTCGCCAATCCTTGGAAACTGCGCACATGGCCGATGTTGGTTGGTGTTGGCCATTCTTGTATGGCTTTGATCTTAGCCTCATTGACACGCAGCCCATTAGAACTCACTACAAAACCAAGAAAAGACACTTGTTCATTACATAGCTCACATTTCTTTAAATTAGCATATAAGTGTTCAATTCTTAAAGTTTGAAGTACTTCTCTACGATGTGATTCATGTTCTTTAAGAGATTTTCTATAAATCAGAATATCATCAAAATCGACAACAATCAATTTCTAAATAAAGTTTCTAAGCACATGATTCATTAAGTGCATAAAAGTATTTGGAGCATTAGTTAAACGAAAAGGCATAACCAACCACTCATATAAACCAAACATAGTCTTGAAAGATGTTTTCAATTCATCACCTTCCTTCATTCTAATTTGATGATAACCACTTTTAAGATCTATTTTCGAAATTACACATGCTCCATGTAGTTCATCTAACATATCATCTAATCTAAGAATATGATGGCGATATTTGACAGTAATATTGTTAATAGCCCTACAATCTACAACATTCTCCAAGTTCCATCTTTCTTAGGGACTAATAACACAGGCACAACACAAGAACTTAAGCTTTCTCTAATATATCCCTTATCCAACAGTTCCTGGACTTGGGATTGGACTTCTTGGGTCTCAGTGGGATTCATTCGATAAGCAGGCCTATTAGGCAAGGCAGCCCCTGGAATAAGATCTATTTGATGCTCAATTCCACGAATAGGGGGTAGACCTACTGGTATGTCATCGGGAAACACATCCTTATATTCCTCAAGAAGGGCGAGAAATGTGTTGGAAGAGTAGCTTTAAGCTCTTCACTCAACATGTTCAATCCCTTGCAAAGGAGCATAAGAGTTGTTTCTCCATCCACAAATTCGTCTAAATATGCCCTCTTGGAAGCCAAAAGCACACCTTTAGGCCGATTTTGAGGATGCACTTGGCTCGACTGAGCCGCCTTATCTAACTCACCTTTACTTACCTTGCGCTTCTCAAACTCGTCAGCCACTTGTGTAGGTCTCATAGGCTTGAGAACGACATTCTTCCCCTGAAAACTAATGGCATATCGGTTAGTATGACCATCATGTTGGACTTTACGATCAAATTGGCAAGGACGACCTAATAAAATATTACAAGCTTGCATAGGCATAATATCACATAAAACATCATCTTCATAATGTCCTAGTTTAATATGCACTTTAACCTGCCTATTTACTTTCAAGTTTCCACAATCATTCATCCAATGCAATTTATAAGGTCTAGGATGTTGGGCAGTAGATAATTGCAATTTGTCAACCATTTCTTGACTAGGTAAATTACAACGACTACCACCATCAATTATCACATTAACAACCTTTCCTTTAACTGGGCATCGAGTATGAAATAAGTTTTCTCTTTGATTATCATCACATGGTGTAGGAACAACACTTAAAACTCTCCTAACAATCAAAGACTCTCCATGTTCATATTCGACCTCGTCATCATCATTATCATAACATATAAGGGTTGAGATTCTAATCATTATCATTATTAGCATGCTTATCATGTTAATCACAAGATTTTTCAGATTCATATTCTGCTAAGTGATTAACCATGAGAGTTTTCTTATTAGGGCAATCCTTCATATAATGACCTCTACCTTGGCATTTAAAGCATACAATATCTCTAGAACGAGTGGTAGAAGGGTTAGGATTACTCCCTTTCAGACCAGTAGATGTCCCAGACGATTCACGTCCATTCCATGGACCTTTACCCTTGTCGAGGGGTTATTGGGGCTGTCAGCCATCACTCCTCCATTGGGGCTGCTGGGATCGGTCTCTAGAACCCATGTCCGAGCGCCCTTGGGGATGTTGAGGTCGATTGGAGCGCCACCCTTGTTGCTAGTCACTCGACACTCTCCCTTGGTTCTTATAGCGTTGTCCCTTTTCTACTTTAATTGCTAAATGTAACAAATCAGTAGGAGTAGTATAGGGAAAATAATCAATTTCATGAGCTAAAGCGGGATGCAAGATCCTAAGATATCTAGCATTACTGATTTCATGAGTTTCAATTACATTAGCTCGAGCCATGGTTTCTCGCATATGATTAAAAGTTTCCTCAACAGTTTTACTACCTTGTTTTAGATTTTCCAATCTTTGCCTAAGCTCTCTATCATAGTGTTGAGGTACAAACCTATTTCTCATTAATGCTTTTAATTGATCCCGAGAAGCAATAGGTGCATCAAGGGCTCTTCTTCTTTCTTTAACTAGATTATCCCACAAAATTGAAGCAAAACCTTAAAATTCTAGGGAAGCTAGTTGTACCTTTTTAGCATTAGAGAAATTACGACAGTTCCAGATTTGATCCATTTTAATTTCTCAATCAATATAAGCATCTAGATCAGTCTTACCATCAAAAGGAGGAATCTTTACCTTAACCTTACATATGCCGTCCTCGTCATTATACCTAGGTGCTCGGTTCTGATTTCCCCTTTGATTCCGTCTCGGGCGTTGCTCCTGGAAGCCTCGTCCTCTTCCCCTTCCTTGTCCTTGACCCTGCACATTAATAAACTCATTATTCCTATCATTTCTCCCACCTCATGGAGAGTTGTTTTCTTCAAAAATAGGATTATTCACATTAAGATTAGGGTTATTGACATTAAGATAAGGGTTAGGGTTAGGATTATTGACATCCCTTTCATCGCGAGGCGGTTCGTCACGTCTTTGTTCTTTTTGACCAACATTGGTGTTTGAACCACTAGCCCTTGAACTCTCTAAAGTTGCCATCTTGGCCTGTAGTGCAGCCAAGGCGTCCGCCATTGTGGTCATATTAATTACCAAGGTGTTGAATTGCTCAGGGGTCACGGTGGTACTCGAGTTACCCTTATTATTTGGTTCGTTGTTTACTTGGTTACCTGGATGAGACATTGCAAAAAGAAAAGAAACAAAGAACTATGTAAAAGATTAGTAAAAATATAAACAACCTCACAATTGTGTTTCGCTCAAACACTTCTCTCTGATTGATATGTCACGCTTGCTAGGGCAATCCGCTTTGGGTAAATCAACACTCAAGCAAAGAACTAAGCAATCAAAGTATATGAATCAATAGAATGAATGAAACAACAAACAAGAGTACTCGATATAAGCAAAAGAGAACTCGACAAGGCTGTAGGGACTCGATATAGACACAAAGTACTCGATTCAAGGAGAAATAAGCACTCGACGTAGGCTGATAGTACTCTACAGCAACAAAACTACTCGATACAAGCACAAACAATACTCTACAGTAGCAAGGATCAACTCGATCAGCAAAGAGAGAACTCGACAGGGCTGAGATCTCTTTGACACAACACAATAGCACTCGACAGTGGAAAAAAAGTGCTCGACACAGCCAACAACAACTCGACAGAAGCTGGAAATAAAAGAGAAATAAAAGAAAACTAAGAAAGTATGGAAATTTACCTCTTTTGATTGAAAACCTTTAAGTTAGGATGTTGTAGTTGCAAGGTAGGGTTTCAATTTTGTGATTTGTGGGAGCTAATGTGTTTGGGATATAGGGTATGTCGATAGGGCTAGAGAGAATTCACCAAAAGTGGTCCTTTGGATCTTTCTTGCACTAGATAGATCAACAAACTCTTTTTTTTTTTTGACTTACTCTTGCCCCTAGTGAATTTTATCCTCCTTGGTCCAAGTTCAATCTCTTTTTTTTTTTTGAAGTTTTGTCAAAACTGGATTTTTTTTTATACTAATGCAAGAAAGACTCTAAGACGTATGAAGGACTCGAAAATTCTGAAAGTAATGGTGAAAAGATAACAATTGTAGCCCTAAATATAAATATATAGACAACCTTTGGATAAATATGGTAACAAGATCTATCTAAGCCTCTTAAAGATAAATGATAGATAATATGGAATAATCTATCAAATAAAATCAGATTTTAATAAGGCAAATAAAATAGATAAAAGATAAATCAAAAGTTCCAAAGATAGAATAAAGCACCAAACTAGGGTTTGTCTTGTGGAAGGTAGGAGTCAGCCACACTTTGACTATGGGGACAAGAGATTGCCATCGGCTTAGGGTGTTCACAAGGGGATGTGGGCACCTTTGGTCGACTCCACGGTCTCCGCTAGGCTTTGTGTTTAGGCTATGCAACCACAAACAATCACAAACTCAAGATTAGTACAATAATCAATAAAGAATGCAAGAAGTAAAAGACCAAATAAAGAAAAGACTCTATTTTTGTGTTTTTGTGTTTAGGAAAATAAAAGACTCAATCTTGATGTCGGAAACCAAAGCTCTGATACCAATTTGATACGGGGTTAGCCGCAGGATGGCCCGGTCTTCGACAAACAAGCAAGAAACTAAAGAACGAAAGCAAGATTAAGCAAGCACTCAAAGAAACGCAGCAAGACTCAACAAGACTCTCAAGATTCGATCAAGAACAGCCAAGATCGATCAAGAAACTAGCAAGACTCGACAAAGATGAACAAGACTCGATAAAAGCAATAAAGACACGACCTGATAAGGACTGATGCGATCTATATAGAACAAGATAAAGACCCCAGGCCTCCTAAGAGTGTAGGAACCAATACCAATGACTATATAACCCGCCTCTACAACCCTACACAACCAAGCAGACAACTTGGAGGCACAAGGAGGGGGCTTGTGGATACTAGGATCACCAAGTCTTGCGAAGTTGATGAACACAAAGCAAACCAAGCTGAGACAAGACCAATTCGCAATTGAAGAGAACAACTCTATTCAATCGACAACCACTCATGTGTTTCACGCAATATGAGAGAATTCTAATTCATTAAGTTCTGAATTGTTCAACAAGAGGGATTGGCAATATATAGGCCTTAAGGGCTGAATTATGGCCGAAAATAATAATTAAAATAATTAAATAAAACACCTAATAACATAAGTAAATAAGGTCTCTAAAATAACACTTAAAGAAAAAGCCCAATTTGGCCCAATAGTAAGTCTATGCGGAATGGTGTCGGCGCCGAGGGCTGAGTGTAGGCGTCGAGGGCCTCAGTGCTCAAACATGTGCTTCAGGTTCGGCATCGAGGTCACCAGCAAGTCCTATGCACATTTAAGTCTTCATTGGTGGCTCGGGGAGTTGAACCGTGCTCGAGAACAAGGCATGACTCACAAATAGGAATGAGTCTCTCTGAAGCTTATTAGCTCTAGCTTGAGTCATAGGTCATTCTCCAAGAATGATTGGTGTGTCTGGAGCTATAGAAGATGGTCCCATATCACAATCTAAAAACTACTCTACCAAAAAGTGGGAAATAAACAAAGAAATATGAGAAATAGAACTAAAGATCAAGATTGCAATTGAAGTAAAAAGCATAAGAATGATGGTTTTGGTAACAAATCAATAGGGAAAATAGTTCCACCTGCGCATTCATCGACATTGGTTGGCTTTATTGGTCCTAGACATAAACTCAAGTTGTTTGATTCCTTTAACTTACATTCTTCCCATCTTAGTTTGAATAGATTAAAGCGCAAAGAGCATAATTAATCCCTTACACCTTTATGCAACCTAAGCACGGACAAAGATTTAACATAAAGATAGCACACATTCCTAAGAATCTAGGCATATGAATAACCCCAAGTAAACAAGGTAACCGATATGTAAGACATATGTTGAAATCTCTGCTTAGTCATGATCAAACGAAGGTTCTCAATCCTAAGTATGCTACTACGGAATTAATTCAATGACGAAAGAACAAAAATCTAGCAAGACACTATTATGATGGCCAATCACAACAATATCATCGATATACGCAAGAGAAATCAAAAGAATAGTAGGAAACAACTAAGTTTAAGCCTCACAAACCACCAACCAAGTCTCTGAAACACAGGTGAAACAAATAACGAACTTAGCTACTCATAGGGTACCTAAATCTTTTTCGAATTGATGGAAAAATAAGCAAACTTGAATGGTTGATTGACTACTACAAAATATGATTCACGGTCTGAGAATAAGTGTTCTCCTCCACTATTTCCGTGCCTCCCGTGATAGGAAAAGTAGAGACCTCGAAAACCTTCATACTTTCCTTAAAGATAATGCGGAAAAAAAAATCCTAAAATAATATAAAATATCCTAAAATTATTAAAACCAAAAATAATACTAAATAAGTCTCAGAATGTCTTCCTTCAACACTAAGGAATAAGTCATCAAAAGATTGGATCAAATCTTCCACCGAAAAGATAAAATTTGGATCTCGAACTGATGTTCTCTAGACGAACTCGCCGGCGCGGCAAGGAACTCGCGACCGCGACACACAGGGTTTCAACAAACCCTCTCGTGGGCATGGATCTCGCGGCGGTGACTCAAACACTCGCGGTCGCGACTGGTGAACTTCAACTGACTCTTTCACGGGTTGCCTTCACGGTGAAACATGGGGACTCGCGGCCGCGACTCATGACAGAACCGTGTTACTTGCTCTTCTCTTCTCGTCCTTTGCTTTCCAATGCCTTTTTCCTCTTCTTTTCTTCAATCCACTAAGAACTTTTCCAAGCTAAATACAAACCGGGTCTACGAACCTACATAAAACAATCGAAATAGCGTAGTTTCTGAACTTTTAACCAAAAGAGCAAAATATGAAATTAACTCTAAAACCTAACCAAACAACCATAAAACACAACTAAAACTACTCTATAATGCCTATCTAAATATGCATTATCAATAATCAAAAGGAGCAATATACCATCCCTCTCCAGCATGCTGCCCTAGTACACTCAAAACTTATCATATCTCCTTT
The DNA here is from genome assembly GCA_037127255.1 of Persicaria tinctoria. Classification (NCBI taxonomy): domain Eukaryota; kingdom Viridiplantae; phylum Streptophyta; class Magnoliopsida; order Caryophyllales; family Polygonaceae; genus Persicaria; species Persicaria tinctoria. The sequence goes on from JBANSL010000013.1 coordinate 46,307,995, forward strand.
TACATTAGGATATTATTAGTATAAATATTTCTTGACAGTTTACATTCATTAATGTAGCCTATGCAAGGGGACCGTATTGTTGAATGGGCAGAAAGTGTTTCTCAAGAGTCGCCATATGTTATTCAACCATGAGAATCAACCCAATATAATTTATCTATTCCTTTGGAATATAGCCGACTTAATATGAATAAAGGATGCCTATACCTAGAATAAAGGATGCCTATACCTAGAATAAAGGATGCCTTCATGCAGTACTGAAATCTTAACCACACTATCATGCTCCTAATTCATATATGTAGAATATTAAGTAAGGCCTTAACAAAGAATATCAAGTGGTATATCCCTCTTCTACCACCACCCCCCTTCCAGCTAGGGTGGAGACTGGCCAGTTCGATACTATAGCATATCAAATCTCATCATAATATCGCATCTCATGCTCATCTCGTATCTCATGCTCATCTCGTATCTCGTGATATATATAACTCAAGGAGGGCAACACCCGATGAAACTGGGCTGCCCTATGACCCTAGAAATGACTCTAGGACTCACAGATAACGACCGTTCTGTATTAAAACGCATACAGAATAAGAATGCTCATTCGTAAGTGCAATTCCTAAGCATGATACTACATGCCATGCTCTTATGCATATGAAACACCTACATACTACATGACACATCAGGCAGGAGGTACTGGTTACTGAGTAAGCCCCGGAGGTACTTACCTGGCTAGCAGATCGGCAACAAGAGAAGCCAGCACACAGTAGTCACAATCACAGAGTATCACCTAGTACATAATGGAATATACATAAGTCTACATCCAACTATTAAGCACTCAAGCACACATCAATCAATAGAACAAGTAGCATATTATGAATGTCATTTCATCGCATCATTCACTCCTCAAGACCACATCGTTCTCCATAAGTCATTCAACCAATTCCGCATGTTCATATACATCATTTCCACACATACCTCAACGGTTCATCCAAAATCATAAGAAATAATTTGTGTGATATAAAATCCTACTAGATCGTCATAATTATCCAACATTTAATCTCATATAATAATTCACCACAAGTCATGCTATTAGTCATACATATCATATTGTTAGTCAAACGATCATATTATCATGCTAGTTAGTCATCGAATAGGTCTTATTCCTAAGTTAGTTTTAGAACAGTTTCAAATCCTAAATAAATAGTTAAGTATTCCGACCCTTGAAAAATACTCGGCAAATTCCCTTTTTAAATTTATTTATTAGATTACTTTCCAACCTTGAAATTCTTTTCCAAATTCTTTATAAATCTTGAAGTCCCAATAATATATTTTAAATCTCAAATAATATTACATGATATTTTAAATACCATTTATTTGACACTTTTATAAATTTTTATTTCCAAATCCCCTAAAATCCTGATCATTTTTATTTAATAAATCAACCCTTATAATTCTCCCAAAATATAATAATTTATCTTTTAAATCCTCAATTACTATTATAATATATTTTAATTACCATTAATTAGTTAAAAAATAAACGGATAACCCGAACCGTACCGAACCGAACCGAACCCGCAACTATATACTCATAACCGGTTAAACCAAACAAATACGGAGTAAATAAATAAAATAAAACGGAGGGGGCCCCACAAGTGCACAACTTCTTCATCTTCTTCGTTCCAAATTGGAACTCCCGCCGGCGCCAAGCTCCACCTCCGGGCCTCCGTCTCCGGAGTCGTCCAGCGCCCAGATCCGCCTCGCCTCGGCCTCTTGTGCTCGCTCCTCGCTCGCACTCCCGGCCTCGCTCTCTTGCAGCGTTCTCAAGCTCGCCTCGCCCTCTCGGACAAGCTCTCGAGCTTGCCGGAGCTCTCAAGCCCACCCGATCGTCCCGCACTCAGCCCTCACTCGCTCTAGACTAATCTAAGCATCGAAGGAAGCATGAATTCGAATCGAGGTAGGATGAAAAGTTCGGAGCTCACCAAGGTGATTTCGCGGACGTCGGAGCTTCGATCGTAGTTCTGGGTGTCGTCGGTGGCTCGCGATGGCTCATCGGACCTGCATCGGACATGGGTGAGGGTGATGGTGAAGATCGGGGGTGATTTGGATTGGAAACAAAGGAGTATGGCTTACCGGAAGGGGCGTAGTGCGCTCGGAAAAGGCTTGGACGCGGGCTGCTCTGGCCTTGTTCACGGAAAAACAAAGGAGGGGAGGGGAGCCCCTCGCGGTCGCTGCTTCTGGCTTCGGTGGTAGCGACGACGTGCTCCGGTGGCTGGCGGCGTGGGGTGGTGAAGCCGAGAGAGCAGGTGAGTGACGGTGATGAAGAGTTGAAGATGAAGCGAAGTAGTGAGCGGGGATGGTGATGGAGTAGGTGGGTGATGATGAATGACGGTGATGTTGAATGAAACTGACAGGGATGATGGTAATTTGAAGGAGGTATGGGAAGGTGAGAGAGTTGGTGAGGATAGAGTGTGAGAATGGTTATAATCAATACCGAAAATAAATCCCGAATACGCGAATTTCGAATCCCGTAATTAGTTCTCAAATGTTAGTTTTTCCGACTCTCGCTCTCTCAATCAATTAGATTTTTTTAAATCGACAAGGATATCGTCATCCGATAATTATTTTGAATTTTTGAGGTAAAAGGATGGAAATTATTCGTCAAATTTTATATTCCGGTCGGAATCTGCTAAACGATTTTTAATACCGATTAAATTTCATTTTTAATTCTCTATTTCCGAAAAATTAGGATTTGAAAATTCGAGCCTTTACATCATCCACCTCTAAAAACAAGTCTCGTCCCCGAGACTAAAATTATCTTAAAATAGGGGATGAAGTTTGAAATTGGTGAGTCCAAGGATCATGTCATTGATCCCGTAAGTACCTCATAAGTACCTCTATGAGATCCTCACAGTACCGTTGTTGTGATCATAATATTCCCAACAGACCATAACAAGGATGTAATATGGGCCCCTACCACATCCTTACTCCGACTTTTTTGTCATATCATAACTCAAAACATAATGGTGTCACCACTAGGTCATAACAAGTAATCTACAGGTGCCCCATAAAATACTTGTATCTACTTCGTGGGGCGTTATAATGAAAACTAGGGTCGCATTAGTTTCTTAAAATCCAAGTTAGTTTCTTTTGAAACACCATTTAAAATCCTTTGAATCCGACGTTAGTCAAGAAATTTCAGAACTCAAGAGGTGGAATCATCCAGCTCTAAGGCTAACCTCATATTTCCTTCCTAGGTTCCAAGTCATTGTCAAATTTCACCAATCCAGTTCTAGCATCTTAGCAATTCGAATTCAGGACATCATATAACACAACAATCATACAACATAGCAATCACATCACACATTCCTAACCAGGTCATACTCATGTCACGGGCAGTCACATACCATAACATATCTAGCATCGTATCATATATTGTAGGATTTATCACATCATCTCACGGATGTACACACCATATCAATCAGATAAGCACATCATACTCATTCTAACTATCAAGCGTCATCGCATTAGAGGCATACAGCTACTTCCGTACAATAGCATTCTATCGAGTTCAGGGATAACTATGTTAGTACTAACAGTTCCCTATTGTCAACGGCAACACATCAGAGAATCAACATCGTCTATAGCATAGAATTCGCACAACATTCGGCCCCAAGTAAAGTGTACACTAGATCACTATCTCAGGAGAATCTGCCTTACACTACCAATCATGACGAGACACTACCACTACTCACCATCCCTTGCACTAAGATCAACTTCACCGATGTCTACCAACTCAATCCACTACCAGTTCTAGGCACCATTGTATCCTGCTCACATACAACCTTTCTAGCCTCATAACTATTCGCAATCAAGGTCAAATACCCAAACCAACTACAAGGTATCCCAACTCCTATGCCATCAAGCCATCTAAGGGCCAATCCACTGTGACATCTCGATCTCAAGTCCTACCTTCCACTCGACTATTTAAAACTATCTCTCGGAGTTCCCAAATCACAAAATTCCCTCGTTTCGACAAGCTGAACAACTCGATCTACTACCAAGACTCCATATATAACACATCCTTCCCCTAGGGTTCGTCTATCAACCCCATCTTTACCCTCAAATAGAAAATTCCGAGTCCTCAAATGAACCACTCTCACGAACCATCCACCTCTAAGGACCCAACTCATGCTGACCATCTCACACCTGACACTCCCGACCAATTCTAACGCAGAACCCAACTAGTGGTACTCCCAACCACGAATCACCATGACCCTCAAGGCGACCCATTCTAGACCCTCTTCCCAGCATACTCTACCTGGACTAGTTCCCTCAACTCCGCATGTTTTCCCAAATTGCCTCAGATCACGCTTCCTTAAACTTTGAAATCTCTACCACTTAAACCCTTATATACCGATCAACATTTTCACCGAATTCCTATGACATCCTCGTCCGAATTTCCTAAGCACCGCAACTTCACCAACCTTAAGAAAATCTCTTCTCCTCTAACATCCTCAATACCTTCTGCTTTGCCTAGTTCCCAAATCCCTGCTCATAATCTCTCTATCTCAACCTTAAGCCCACAATCTTACTAGGGATCTCAACTACATCCTTGCCTAGCTACCAGCCTTTCCTCGAAGATTCATCTCACATCCTCAATTACCCCAATAGCCACAATGACCTTCACTCAAAAATCCCGATTCATTCCCTATATCAAAATCCTCCAACAATGCATCTAGAGGTCCTTCACTCATAAATTTCCCAAGCATTACCAATCATATCTGAACAATCCACAAATACCCATCACAGGAACAACCCTGATATGAACAACTTAATATCCCCGATCGATAATTTCCCAAGCGACCTCATACTACTCTTCTTTGGCAATTCTTCAACCTCATCTCGTACTGAAATCGCTCCCACTCACAGCACACATCACCTAGTCCCAAATTCTACGATTACTCAGACGTTCCTTAATCGATCATCCTCGACATCGTCCACGATCCGCTCATAGATTATCTAGACACCTTCCTTGGTACACCAATCCGTCTCACAACACCTCCCCTCAAGAATCCCCCGATCAACTCATAGTTCTCCCATCCACCTCTAGAACTACGCCAATTGCCTATACTCACATCCACTCTTAAGGTCACCCTCATGCAACTAGTCTAGACCTCAACCGCTACCCTCCTATCCTAAACGCTCACACCGCGCACCCACTACTTACCGACACTCTTAGCTAGGACATCTCCCTCAAAATCTCAACATACTAGCCACACTCCCCACCTAAGACCTACCTGGAAGCTCATCTATACTCACGGACCACTATTTTCAACACATACCAACTCACTCGGCTCTACTCAAACTAACACATCATTCCTGCACCCCATCTCACAAAACCAAGGACCCAATCCGAAGACCTTAATCCACCTGCGCACTTTTCGACTCGTCTCACCGCAGAATCTCACGACTCAAGCTCAAGAAGAAAGCACTACCATATATATAACCCACAATCTATTTACCAGGAAATTAGTACATCAAGCATTGAGGCATACCATCATAGAAACAAGTTAGGCATTCATTGCTACCAGTTCAGCACATCCATCATCACACATTCAATTATGTCAGTTCTAGGCCTATCACACAATATCAATTCCGATTAGTATAGAAGAATCCACGATTTGAATTAAGAATGTTCTTCCTCGTGTCAACTGGGAGGAGCATGTTCACGATTGCCATCTTTGAAGCATATTCGTCCTTTTTGCCATCGGTGACGTTGTTCCTGGGGCCTAGGGGTCATGGACCCATCACACTTCCGTTGCGCCACTCCGGTGCCACTTGGTCGTCGGTCCTTTCTTGCATGTCGGCGCTCATCGAAGGATCATAAGGGTTAGAAGTTTCGGAGATAGGGGAGAGACAAGGGCGGGCAACACAATTTCCTTAAGAATTAAGACATGGACCAGGACTAGGGACGACGAGACCAAGGAGAAGATCCCAACCCGAGAGTTACAACGATGCCCTTATAATTGTGGCACTCAATTACATAGAAATCAAGAGATATCATCACATTATTTCACACTAGTATACACCTATCTCAAGGAATATCGATTTATGCATTCATAACATGTTCATATAATCATCTTTATATGTGCGCAGAACAAGCTAGCAACCAATCATTTCATTCACCAATCATGCTTGACAGACTAAGAACATGTATGCACAGACTGACATGGAACATATATGGCATAAGTTATGCAAGATCTAGCAAACATCCCAGGATATCATATGCACGACTTATCACTCATTTAGATACACAATTAAGCAAGTCATAATATTACGGAAAGCATGCTAAGATGTACCCTAAAAACCATGCTAAGGGTATGGTCAGTTCATGCAGGGTTGGTATAGCAACTATCTCATCACATATATCCATATTCGCATAGTAAGACTAGGACGTCACACAATCATACGAGGGCCTATAACTGGGAGGTATATGTCTTACATGATACTAGCAATACTCATTAAACATGTACACAATCAATGAGGTCTAATCAGGTTAATCTGGCATGCTAAGTCATCTGATTCACGTGTTAGACATGCAACGAGAGTTGGTCACACTATCATGAACCTAGTTCATAGGGAGACAGTAATCATGGGAATTCAATACATACGACACATACATCTACTTATAAGTGCAACCATGCAAGGTACCAAGCAAGTCATGCTAAATTATACCAATATAGCATGTCATGAAATCGCAAGGAGGCTATCGTTACAGCTTGACAGAATTCTCTAACGGCAATCACCGACTCACCACCCAGTTTCCCCGTGGGACGCTAGTATGACTCTCTAGACACAAGGACATTCACGCCGTTTCCGAGAGAAGATGGTAGAATTCGTGTTTAGGCTTTTTCTTTCTTTTTTTTTGGCAAGGAGACACGGTTGACCATTACGAGACTCAAGAGGGATGACTCCATAAGACAACACACTCCTAAATCGGAAGAATGTCGATAATCAACCTCAGGTAACCCTCTCATCATACACAATCTCCGAAAATAGTTAGTTGACCGACCTAAATTTCTCGTAGAGAAGGTTGACATTAGGTATGAGACTCGATGAACATCTATGGTTGGAATACAAATAGGACTCAAGTCAAGAGGAACGGACACTCTCGACCCTTACTAACACATCCAAGTGCTTTGATGGGACGGACGACGAAATCGGGAGTATCAAGGGGGTTGTACTATGGAAGAACTATTTCGACAAGACAGAAAATCTGATTACATAAGAACAAGGTTTCCTCCCGCTATCCCGTTTAACATACATTCATTCAACACATGATTCAAGTCAAGGCATACTGATTAGTTATCTATCCTAAGCACAATAGCAATCAACAAGATTAATATGATCCTCTTCGAGGAGGATCGCCCTCGGGCCCAATTGCATATATGTATATATAACGTAAGCATAGAGACGATCTATGCCGTCCTTCGAGGGACAGCTGACCGGAGGGGCAAGACCCTCACGGCCTCCTAACTCGACACTCCAACCTTCGTGGTGCTCTTTGGAGTCTTCTAGGCCCATCTGTAAATAAAAGCTAGTATTTTGCCTACTGTTTTCCGAGTTCTACATCCATAAGAGATGTCTATCGCTTTAGTCTCTACCCACGAGATTGTTTCCCATTTATTCATTTTAGGTTTAAGTCCAATTAAATTCATTTTTCCCTTTTGAAAATATTTTTCAAAACCCTTTGAAACATTGGGCGCTTTTCAAAACCATCTTCAACCTATTGTACTCGGATTGCAAAACCTCAGCTATGATACCACCTTTGTAACGGCCCGGGATTATGATTCCCGAGTTATATTTCGAGGGATGAAACCCCTCGTTAGGATCTTGCGCCCCGAGTACAAGTTGAAGGTTTGAAATCGAAGATGTGCAGTTTAAAGTGGGATTTCGCACCCAAATCCGGAAGGTCCGTTGGGGACCCCGGGGTGAACCCCTGTACCTGTCATAAGTCTACAACGCAGGAAATTCCGTTATCATGCAAAGGGCATACGTTCTGAAAATGATACAACTAGTGTCACGGCAGAGCCGAGTCAAAACAGAGTACAATTAGGGAGAAATCCCAAAAGCATGAATCTGGTGAAGTCAGGTTTCAAACACTCACTCTCCGCCATAAGAATAGACCCCGTCATAACAGCACAAAATCAAACAGTGTATCAGGTACCTGAAACTATACCACCAAGTCAGGCCAAGAGTCCGCTCGCGGGTCCTCTGACCGCGCTGAGGACATATAATAAGCCTATACTTAGAATAAAGGATGCCTTCATGCAGTACTGAAATCTTAACCACACTATCATGCTCCTAATTCATATATGTAGAATATTAAGTAAGGCCTTAACAAAGAATACCAAGTGGTATATCCCTCTTCTACCACCACCCCCCTTCCAGCTAGGGTGGAGACTGGCCAGTTCGATACTATAGCATATCAAATCTCATCATAATATCGCATCTCATGCTCATCTCGTATCTCATGCTCATCTCGTATCTCGTGATATATGTATATAACTCAAGGAAGGCAACACCCGATGAAACTGGGCTGCCCTATGACCCTAGAAATGACTCTAGGACTCACAGATAACGGCCGTTCTGTATTAAAACGCATACAGAATAAGAATGCTCATTCGTAAGTGCAATTCCTAAGCATGATACTACATGCCATGCTCTTATGCATATGAAACACCTACATACTACATGACACATCAGGCAAGAGGTACTGGTTACTGAGTAAGCCTCGGAGGTACTTACCTGGCTAGCAGATCGGCAACAAGAGAAGCCAGCACACAGTATTCACAATCAAAGAGTATCACCTAGTACATAATGGAATATACATAAGTCTACATCCAACTATTAAGCACTCAAGCACACATCAATCAATAGAACAAGTAGCATATTATGAATGTCATTTCATCGCATCATTCACTCCTCAAGACCACATCGTTCTCCATAAGTCATTCAACCAATTCCGCATGTTCATATACATCATTTCCACACATACCTCAACGGTTCATCCAAAATCATAAGAAATAATTTGTGTGATATAAAATCCTACTAGATCGTCATAATTATCCAACATTTAATCTCATATAATAATTCACCACAAGTCATGCTATTAGTCATACATATCATATTGTTAGTCAAACGATCATATTATCGTGCTAGTTAGTCATCGAATAGGTCTTATTCCTAAGTTAGTTTTAGAACAGTTTCAAATCCTAAATAAATAGTTAAGTATTCCGACCCTTGAAAAATACTCGGACTATTCCCTTTTTAAATTTATTTATTAGATTACTTTCCAACCTTGAAATTCTTTTCCAAATTCTTTATAAATCTTGAAGTCCCAATAATATATTTTAAATCTCAAATAATATTACATGATATTTTAAATACCATTTATTTGACACTTTTATAAATTTTTATTTCCAAATCCCCTAAAATCCTGATCATTTTTATTTAATAAATCAACCCTTATAATTCTCCCAAAATATAATAATTTATCTTTTAAATCCTCAATTACTATTATAATATATTTTAATTACCATTAATTAGTTAAAAAATAAACGGATAACCCGAACCGTACCGAACCGAACCGAACCCGCAACTATATATTCAAAACCGGTTAAACCAAACAAATACGGAGTAAATAAATAAAATAAAATGGAGGGGGCCCCACAAGTGCACAGCTTCTTCATCTTCTTCGTTCCAAATTGGAACTCCCGCCGGCGCCAAGCTCCACCTCCAAGCCTCCGTCTCCGGAGTCGTCCAGCGCCTAGCTCCGCCTCGCCTCGGCCACTTGTGCTCGCTCCTCGCTCGCACTCACGGCCTCGCTCTCTTGCAGCGTTCTCAAGCTCGCCTCGCCCTCTCGGACACGCTCTCGAGCTTGCCGGAGCTCTCGAGCCCATCCGATCGTCCCGCACTCAGCCCTCACTCACTCTAGACTAATCTAAACATCGAAGGAAGCATGAATTCGAATCGAGGTGGGAAGAAAAGTTCGGAGCTCACCGAGGTGATTTTGCGGACGTCGGAGCTTTGGTCGTAGTTCTGGGTGTCGTCGGTGGCTCGCGATGGCTCATCGGACCTGCATCGGACATGGGTGAGGGTGATGGCGAAGATCGGGGGTGATTTGGATGGGAAACGAAGGAGTATGGCTTACCGGAAGGGGCGTAGTGCGCTCGGAAAAGGCTTGGACGCGGGCTGCTCTGGCCTTGTTCACGGAAAAACAAAGGAGGGCAGGGGAGCCCCTCGCGGTCGCTGCTTCTGGCTTCGGTGGTAGCGACGGCGCGCTCCGGTGGCTGGCGGCGTGGGGTGGTGAAGCCGAGAGAGCAGGTGAGTGACGGTGATGAAGAGTTCAAGATGAAGTGAAGTAGTGAGCGGGGATGGTGATGGAGCAGGTGGGTGATGATGATTGACGGTGATGTTGAATGAAACTGACAGGGATGATGGTAATTTGAAGGAGGTATGGGAAGGTGAGAGAGTTGGTGAGGATAGAGTGTGAGAATGGTTATAATCAATACGGAAAATAAATCCCGAATACGCGAATTTCGAATCCCGTAATTAGTTCTCAAATGTTAGTTTTTCCGACTCTCGCTCTCTCAATCAATTAGATTTTTTTAAATCGACAAGGATATCGTCATCCGATAATTATTTTGAATTTTCGAGGTAAAAGGATGGAAATTATTCGTCAAATTTTATATTCCGGTCGGAATCTGCTAAACGATTTTTAATACCGATTAAATTTCATTTTTAATTCTCTATTTCCGAAAAATTAGGATTTGAAAATCCGAGCCTTTACATGATGCACACAACTTTTTCACTCTCTCATGACAAATGAGATGCATTGTTTCTCTGGAGTTTTCTCGAACTTATACCCTAACAGATAACCTAACATATAACCTGACTCATGACACCAAAGTGAGCAAACACACGTGATAGCTAAAACATATAACCTAACATATTATACTAAACCAAATGCCTATAAGGGATTCGAACTCGCATCCTTGTGCGTAAGCTCATCGCTCTACCATTTGAGTGAATAGGCATAAAATACATACGCCTAATTGGATGCAACAACCAAAACAATCCAAATTTGTAACATTAGTAACATTCAACTAAAACAAAAATCAAACAAGCAAGAAGGAACACCGGCAAAAAAATCGATAAGAAAATCGATTTGATACCCCAAATTTGCAATTTTTAACAACTGTTTCACACCTCTACCATTTGAGCTAATGTTGCATCTTGGAAGCACCAACAAAAAAAGATCCAAAGAGGAAATTACTTTCAGTAGCCCATCACTCTACGTCTTTGCCATTTAGGGTTCTTGCTCAGGATTTGCTTCTAAACTCTCATCCCTAACCAAACACAGTCATAGAGTTCGATAACAGTAAAAAAAACAGCTCAAATTCCACCAGGTGGATTGAATGAACAAGAAAATAGGAAAGCAAATCCTAAAATTGGAGCACAATCTCAGTCTAATTCAGTTGAATTAAGGAACCCTAATTCCTTAATCAGTAAAATTCAAAATCAAACTAGAATTGAAGAACCCTAAAAAAGCAATAAGCAAATCGAAGATTAACCATAAGCACCAAATTATTGCCAATAAAGAAAATTTTGCAAATTAAAAAAAATTATTCGTACCTAATCGAAGCTTCAATTGATTAGAAATTCGCCTCCAATGTTTCGAGGGAGAGCCGCACACACCTATCTCGCATTCTTTGTGATGGGTCCAAGCCTCCGGGAAAATTGACTCCGGTTTCACCTTTGCGGTAGGTCGAAGCTTCAACGGAGACCATTGATAAGCTTGATTTCGCCAGCCCCGCCAACGCCTCCCTCTTTTTTTAAAAAGAAATTACAATAAAAAAGAATAAGTGTTTCTAAAAAGAATTAATAAAGGCTTGACAGGTGGCCGAATATAATTTGTGAAGTAGTATGTGATACAATTTGTGAAGCAGAGAATTCGCATTGTCAGTAAACACATCCGTTTCTCCTCTCTTCTCTTCATATCTCTTTCTCTACTATATGTCTTTCTCTACTCTCTGTTTTCTTTCGGTTTATCACAAATTTGAATTTGAATATGAATATGAATATACTTTATTTAGCTAATAATGGAAACACTGATACATCTTAAAACTATATGTGACGATCTGACCTACCATACTTGAAAATGTGATGACAAATTAAGGCCGTGTTTGGCAACGAGATGGGGGTAGGTGGATGGGGATGGAATTTTGGGGATGGAAGTGATGGGGATGGAATTTCGGGGTGGACTGGGTGGAATTTTGAATCCAGTTTAATCCCGTTCGTGTTTGGTTGTATTTTGATGGTGTGGAAGATGGAGAAACGAAAAAAGTCCAAATTACCCCCACTAACCACATGAGATGACGAAAATACCCTCCCATACCCTAAAAGCTCAACTTCTTCTTCCGTCGTCTCTCAGTTGAAGCCCAGCGGCCAGCAGCCCCTCTCGACGCCTTCGGCCACCTTCGACGGCCACCAGCACGCCGCTCCGCCCCTCCAATGGCGAACGAGGAAGGCGAAGATCCCCCGATCTTCCACCGCCTCCCCAACGAGCTCCTCTTCGACATCTTCTCTCGCTTTCCCGCGAAATCCCTATGTCGGCTCCTGTGCGTCTGCTCCAGATGGAGCTTTGTATTGACTGATAACCACGACTTTATCACCCTTTACCACCGCAGCTAGTGAAGACGCTGGCGAGCTCACCGCGTCCTGCCATTGCATTGAAATCGGAGCAGCGAGGTTCGAGTTCGCGGCCGATTTCGGTCCTCTCCTGCCGCAGAATTGTCTGATTGATCTCGGAATCGAAGGATCTCCTCCACGATCCGGTGACCGGACGAGCTTCGAACCTCATCGGCTCTCCCAATTTCAAGTCGAGCTCGAGCGTCGTGCTCGGATACTCCGCCATTACCGGCGATTTCAAGCTCCTCCACTTCTACGTGGCTCCCAATTTCAAGACGAGCTCGAGCGCCGCCCTCGGATACTCCGCCATTACCGGCGAATTCAAACTCCTCCACTTCTATGCGGTCAACGGCAAAATGGCGCCGGAGAAAGAATTGTTGGCGAGGGAGATTGATCAGAGGAGGGGGAGGGAGCCGAATTGGGGGATAGGAGGACGGCAGTATGGCCTTCGGGGCTTGGACGTCGACGAGGTGGGTTAGGGGGTGGTTGTTGAGGAGAGGGCAAATCGGGATTCTTCATCCCCACATCCCCTCCATCCTCCTTTTATTGGGTGAGGAAAAATCACCCTCCAACCCCGCTCCATCCCCATTTTCGCACCCCTCCAACCCCGTCCATCCCGTTGCCAAACACGCGGGCACGGAACCCGAAAACCAATCTCTACCCCCGGCACCCCCTCACATCCTGACAACCTCTGCCAAACACACCCTAAGAACAAGCGGAAGCCCTTAAGCGGAAACAAAGCCCTACCCAACCAATTACCATCTCGCCCCTCCACGAGAGTTAAAGGGACACCACACCACTACCCATATGAAATCCTCTTGAGCCCGCCAAATTGGCAAACTTTTGTACACAAAGACAAAGGGGAATCAAGCCGGCGACGAGTAAAGCCTGAGTTGGATACCTAAAAAAAAACATGCAAGTGAAACCCAACCATAAACATCCCTTTAAAATGCCCATCACTAATCTTCTAATCTTAAATCTAATCTTCTTATCCCCAATCTCTTTACTTTACTTCCATCTTATCTTGATTCCTCCATCTTCTTCTTTTCTTTTCTAGTCCAAACAAAATCTTCAATCTCCTCCTTTGATTCTCTTTCAAGCCACTCTGATAATGCTATCTCCACTGCCGTTAAACCCCACCGGCTGATGCGACGATCGCCTGGCCGACTGTTCCTCCGGAGCCGTTGATAGACTCAGCGACAGAGGGAGTGGATCCACCACGATAGGAGAGCCAGTTGGTTCCGGAGATTCGTTCAGGTTGAGATCCGCCATTTTTGATACCGGGAGGATTGGAGCAAGTCGGAGGAGCGGGGCAGTGGTTAAGTTGCTGCTTTCTCCGACGAGGGTCATAGATGGTGGCGGTAGCGGCGGCTGCACGAGATTTGTGTGCGATTTCAGCGGCGGTTTTGACGGCGACAGTAATTCTTGGTGCGGCTGTTCTTCACTTTGAGATGAACTCATTACCTGAACAAATTCAATCGAAAATCAAACCATATCCGATTGGATTGATACAAATTAGGTTATAATTTCGGTCTTGATTATTGAAAAATTGTTGCTTGATGAACAATTACCGTGTCGGTGGTGATGTCGAAGAGGCTAGATCGACGGCGGCGGCGATTGAGATTGATCCGGCGGAGAAAATACTTCTGGGCGTGGCTAGCGACCTGAGTAGGCGTTCGCGTCTTCACAAACTGTTTAGAAATCCCTCTCCAGTCTCCTTTACCTACCGTATTCAACCCTAACAAAAACAGCCTATGTTCCTCTTCCGTCCACGGAGTCCCTGATTTTTTTAAATCCAACCCCGAATCAATCCAAAATCCCCCAAATCGAACAACAATCACACACACAAAAAGGAAAGAAAAGAAACGGCGATACCTCTTTTCCGCTCTCGGTTTCTCCCAGCGGTGTGAAGAGCGTCATCGGAGGCGTATCCGGCAGCGACATCTGCGGGAGGCTGGTTATCGTACTGAGACAGATTCGTCATACTCGCGCTCTTCCGGAAAGACGATGCGGCGGCGGCGCCTCCTTCTCCTCCGCCGACATCGTTCAATCGGACACCGAAGAGCATAAATCCACCAGCGGCTACTCCACCGCTTACAGCGCCGGAGGTATCGGGACACGTCCTGGAGTTATGGCCATTGTTACCGCACAAGGAGCAGGTTCTGGTCATCTTTGAGGCGGTGGGAGCCGCCATGAGAGGAGAGATTCCACCGGATGAGTCCGTGGCCATGAAGATGAACAGCAAATGAAGGATAGAGAGTAAAAAGACGGCTTTGGGCGTATATAAAGTTGAGGCCTGGGAGCTGTGGATTTCCCATCTTAGTATAAAAAAATATTCGTCACATAAATAAATATCTTTTTTTATTTATATATATATATATATATATATATATATATATATATATATATATATATATATATATATATATATGAAAATGGGTATAATTCTTAGGTTTGGGCCGCGGATCCTAATAACCGATCCGAACCTGTCTCTTTTTCGTCTCCATCCTGAGGTCTCTTCCGTCTTCATCCTCCAGCCTCTAATCTGAACCCCTCTCCTCCCAGACCCCTTTACTCCTTTATTCTTTCTGGATCTGCGCCCCAGCTCTCCCCTCGTCCTCTTCTCCCCCTTCTCTTGGTACCATCTCCTTGCCACTGCTCGTGACCTCCAAATCGGGATGAAGAGGAACCGGAGGAGGATGCACGAAGACGCCGCCTCACCCCTGGCGATCGGATCTAGGGATATCAATTCCGGAGTTCGACCCTCTCCCTGCTATTGGAGCTCGTGATTTCAGGTATTCTCCTAGCTCCCTCCTTTCTAATTCAATCCACCTTCACGTTATTTGATTTCAAGTTCGAAATTGAGTTATTGAATTCAATTTTTGCTTCCTTGAATTAAATTTCACGCAATCCCTAGAATTTGATTTCTGTACTTTTTGTTCAATTCTCGTCGTTTATTCGATTAATTTTCGGACTTCAATTCGTTTAGGGGCAAAATCAGGGTTTTGTTGTCAGGTCTGAACTAGGATTTGTTTGATATCTGAATTGTTCGACAGTGAAGGAATAAGGATGAGAAAATGAGGTCTCCATGCTCAATTTCGAAGGAGTTGACTTGACTGTTGTGGTTGTTCGACATAGTGTAGTGTTGTAGTGAATGTTGAATATTGATGCCATTTTGACGTCCTTTTTCCACTTGACCTCCTGATACTCTTGATTTTTTTAGATGTTGAATATCATTGTGTCATTTCACTACATGTCTCACTAATGATGATGCTTTAGTTTAGATCTTGCTACGTATTGAACTGGTGGAGCTGAATAGAAGGGGAGATGTGATTTTATTAAATTTTCAAGTAAAACTAGTTATACACCTTTCTTGATACTGCAGGGGGATGTCGGTGATTTCTTGCCCTTTCTTGAAATATGAACTGGGGGCAATGATTTACAGGTTTCTTACTTGTAAAATGGCAAGGACGCTGGTTGAACATGCCAGAGGTAAAAAATTTGAGCTAAAGAGCATGATCAGTTTGTAGTTATCTCTTTCCATTTTCTATATACATTGAAATGAATCTTAACTTTATGATTTAATCTATCAGCGTACTATTTTGATGAAGCTCATTTATTATGATGATGTCACGATATGTGCATATATAATGCCTACTGATTTCTAAGTTGTTTATTTCTTGTTCAATAGAGAAATAATTAAAACACACCTGCTAGATATTATAATCTTTTGATATTGGTTGCTTAGTGTAATTGGCATTATAAGAATGTTTCTTCAGTGGGACTATAGTCAATTTAAGCTTCATCAGTTAACTATTATTGATAATAATGTGCTATATTTTTCAACCTTGATTCTTGATAAAAAAATCCTGCCATCTAAAATTTTCATGGATAACTATGAAGAAACATATGACATCTAAAATTTTCATGGATAACTATGAAGAAACATATGACTGTTATTAGCTAAATTATATGAACAATTTAAGTGACAAATATGTTCCTGCTCTAGGTAATTTAGTCCACTCCCTGCCCCCAATGTTGCAGTTATGGATTCCTATATAACAGATGATTCTTGACATTGCTTAACTTTCCCAACTTGCAAAGTGCAGCACACTGAGCATTTGCTTCAGATGGAGCCTAAAAGCATAAAAAAATGAGCCAGTTGTTCTCGCAGCAGCAGTGAAACATTTCTCTATAAGTTGGTGATTTAATTTAACAATGTTGAGTACCGGCTTAATTAAGTAAATTGTGAATCTAATTCGATTTTAATGGTGATACACCGGGAGGGCTGGTAATCAGTGATTCTTTGAACCACATTTCTATTGTTAATGGTGCTCGAGGATTAGGAGCTACCATCAGAGTATTTCAGCATAATCGTACGTCTTTGTGATTGTTGTTAATCACTTTTATATGAAAATTAGTAGTTGCTGTCAGTGGATGTTTCCTTCTCTGATTGGCTAATTGTTTAGGAGCTTCTAGTTTTTACTTACAGCTGACCATTTCTTTCGTTCTTTTAATGCTTTCTGATTATTGTGAGATTTTGCAATGTGATTAAAGGATCAGCTGACAACTTGAGGAAGATGCAAACACTTGGTCTGCAACATCCAAGAAGAAAACCTTTAAGAAACACTTGGTCCTCATGTCTTGCATTTCATTGTTTCCATCACATTTATTTACTCTTTTTTGGTGTTAAGCTAGATGCACATATGAGGTAGACAACGGAAAAAATTGTAATTGAAACACCAAGCATGTTAGCTCAAACGGTAGAGCAGTGTGCTCGTGCACAAAAATGTGGGTTCGAATCCTGCATAGGATATCTATTGTTATCTCAATTTTTTTGTTCATATTCATAAATATGATTATAAAGTGTATGAGTAATATCATAAAGTGTGCAATTTCAGAACTTAAATGTGCAACTTTAGTTTCAAAAAGTTCAAATATAAAACTGAAAAGTGCAATTTTAGAATTCAAATGAATTTTTTAAACAATTTTTTTTATCGAGCGTTGAATGTTGCTCATAAACCTTTCAAAACAAGAGGACAATTGCCACTGATAATCTATATATTAAGACCTTTCAAAGGGGCAAACTGTCTAATAAGAGAGTACATAGACATCTATTCAAAGTCATCCATGAACTATCTATATATTAAGTCAATTAATAAAGTCACCCACCTAACCTTTCAACTTCAATAAGAAGACCACATTTTTGCTTAAAAAAATGTGTGGACTCCACTAATGCAATAATAAGATGATGAAGTGCAAGAATAAAATGATAAAGTGCATAAATAAGATAACAAAATGCAAGAATAAAATGATGAAGTGTATGAATGATAATATAAAGTGCATGAATAAGATTCCGAATTCCACAATTAAGATGATGAAGTGCAAAGAATAAGATGATGAAATGCAAGAATAAGATAATGAAGTGCAGGATTAAGACTATAAAGTGCAAAAATAAGATGATGAAGTGTAAGAATAATAATAGAAAGTGCATGAATAAGATTCTAAAGTGCACAATTAAGATTATAAAACGCAAAAATATGATGATGAAGTGAAAGAATAAGCAGATGAAGTGCAAGAATAATAATATGAAGTGCATGAATAAGATTCTGAAGTGCACAAGTTAGATTATAAAGTTCAAGAATAACATGACAAAGTGTGCATAAAACAATTACTAAAAAAGAATGAAGGAATCTGATAGATCTTATCTTAATCAATGGTGCAAAAGTAAAATACAATTGTGCAGATTTAGAATATAACTGTGCACATTTAAAATACAAATGTGTAAAACTAAGATTATAAAGTGCATAAATAAAATTATAAAATGCAAGAATAAGATTATAAAGTGCATAAATAAAATGATAAAGTGAAAAAAAATGAAGTGTATGAATAAGATTATGAAGTGCACAATTAAGATTGTGAAGTGCATAAATAAAATCCTGATGTGCATGAATAATGCACAAGATAGGATTTTGAAATCGAAGTATTACAACAATTACTAAAAAAGAGTGAAGGAATTTGGTAGATCTTATCTCAATTAATTGTGGAAAAATAAGATACAATTGTGCAAATTTAGAATACAATTGTGTATATTTAGAATACAAGTGTGCAAAAGTAAGATGCAATTGTGCAGATTTAGAATAAAAGTGTGCATACAACAATTACTAAAAAAAAAGAGTGAATGAATCTGGTAGATCTTATCTCAATCAATTGTGAAAAAGTAAGATACAATTGTGCAAATTTAGAATACAATTGTACAAAAGTAAAATACAATTATGCAAAAGTAAGGTACGCTAAAAAAAACTTCCAATCTCATCACCTTTCTCAAACTAAGAATTTATTTCAAAATTAGATTAAGTACAAGAATAAAATGACAAACTGCAAGAATAAAATAATAAAGTGTAGAAATAAGATCATAAAATGCACAATTATAATTATGAATTGCACTTTTATCCGAAAATAATACAAACTACTAAAATTAAGCAATTTAGCCTATGTAGGAGTCGAACCCACGTCTCCGCGCATAAGCACTTTGCTCTACCAATGAGCTAATAGGCTTTTAAAACTTATTAATTAAGTACAAGAGTAGAGATAAGAATCAAATACGTCCACCATATTATATAAAATTCAAAAGTGCAAAAATAATACTATATTAGTGCAATTTTAGAGAGCAAGAGTGCAAAAATAAATACAACACAACATCCTTTTACAAAGGAACCTGAGTAAACAAAATGGTCAGATTTGGTTTAGCCTTCAAAGGAAATCCATCTGGCCAAAGATGTCAGAAATTAAGTGTGATGTATATTATGTATAGATTATGGAATCTCGTTTTGACTTCTTGGTCTTTTAAGTGATGCAAAATTAAATTACAAACATAGCACCAACATTACAATTACTCTTTAACCAACAAATAATATCAACAAACAACATCAGCATATGTCTATGTTGGTCATATTCAGTTTCTCCAGAGGGGTGATCACGCAATAGTCCGATCCTTCCTCGGTTGTTGCCCCTAGCTGTAAGATCACAGGCAGACGGAAAGGTGTGAGAGATTTTGTCTGAAAACGATTCACTGCATCTTCCTAGATATGGTTACGTTGACAGGAAAGGAAATGTTAAGCACTGCACTAGATTCGAATCCTTTGGAGATTGCTTAAAATTACGACAATGTATTGAAGCGGATGCAAAATGATGGATTCAGATTCTATGTTTTCGAGGGCTTTTGTGTTTCCCATCAATCTGGTTGACTCAATCAAAAGAAAGTGCAGGATTTTAACCTTTCTGAGTTCCGTGCAGATGGCAATCATCCTTTCCGTTTCCTTCACTCTCCCGTTAGCCACTGCACATGGAAAACAAACAGCATATCAATTTGCTTAAACTTGCATATCAAACTATGGTGAAAACATCAATAATCTAAGCTCCACCGTTGAAGGGGATAAAGAATCGATATTCTGTAGGATCAATGATGTTTGAAAGACGCAACATATTCGTATGAATCACACAGAAATCTATTATTTACTAATGCTCAACACCACTTTATTATGTGCCAAAACCATTACATAAACACTAAAAACCAGAAAAACTGAAAGAAAAGAAACACATGAGGCATTGAAGGTGAGAATGTGTAGTAGTGTAGAATATGTAATAGTAGGTTCCAACGAAACACCTAAAAAAGCTGAAAGATGTGAGAAAGTTTGCACCTGAAATTACCATGAGAGAGCGGTTAAGACAATAGAAATTACCACGAGGCAATGGGTACTCCTAGAGCTCTGGGATGCTCAAATGAGGGCATTCTGCTGCACAAACATAGGTATATCTAACAAAAAAAATTCAAAAGAATTAAAACCAAAAATAAGATGCCACTGGAATTAGACAATAGAAACTACCCATAAAGCTCTAAAAGCAGCCAAGTAACACACCATAACCACTGTTTCCCTTTTTCTGGCATTTAATCGAACCCCTTGAAGGCGATCCCGAATCCAATAATCAAACTTAAACCAATAAGTATTTTACAATCCCAAACTAAAAACATCTGATTCTGATTATCACAACTCAAATAATAAACTTCCGATCGATGAGATCGAATTCAGAATCCACGACTATCAGTCCTAATGATGACAGATTCACATGGTAGTCCTATGTATGCACAAGTCAGTTTGATTATTGCAACTAGGAAATATCCACTTGATTAAGAATTCAGATTTGAAATCTACTGTTATTCAGATTGCAACTCCCCAATTGCTAGAAAAAAAATCATATTGCAACTCAACTCTACTATCATTGACAACTTATTTTTTTGTAGACAATGGCACTTATATTAGAAAAAGAAGGGATTGTTAGGGGAAAAAAAAGAGAAGAAATTGTTCAACTTGGTTCATTTGACATACCTGTAGAAAGCTCTGCAACTTTTGGGGTGTGGGAAGCTCAACTGCTGGAGAAGGTGATTGACTACCCAACCAAGCACAACCATAATACTTTGTCAACGGAAAAAATGCGATTCAGGGGTACACGAATAGGAGGGTGACTGCAATTTAGGGTTATGATAGATCTGAAATTTAGGGCTTTTGTTAAGGAAGAGAAGTTCGTTGAAGAGGAGGCTGGCGAAGATGAGGGCAGTGAACAAGAGTCTGGCAAAGAGTAGACGGTGAAGAGGCAATGGGAAAAAGGAGCCAGCCATGGAAAAGGAGCCAACGATGGAAGAAGAGTCCAACGAAGAGGAGTGGATGAAGAGTCCAACGAAGAGGAGGCCAACGATGATGACTGAGGAGACGGCGAAAAGCAATTGGCGAAGAGGAATCGGCGAAGAGGAGTGGAGCTGAGGAGGTGAAGAACAGTCGATGAACGTCTCATCGTCTCCTAGGTTCTTCGATAGATCTGGCTTTCCATGGACAGAGAAGAGACGGGGAGAAAGCATTGTTTTTTTTTTGGACCGGTCCAACCCGGTTAGGTTTTTTTTAAAAAAAAAAATATCAGACCCGCGTGTTTATGCTCCATTTTCATTTTAACCACACCATATATATATATATATAGGGAGTGGTTTCAGAGTGCACACCTCTTAGGGTGTGCATTGTGCACAAATATTATTCGATGAAATGTAAAACATTATTCGGTGAAATTTTAAGCTTTATTCGGTGAAATGTGAAACATTCTACCGAACACTATTATGTTTTTTTTTTCCGTTCAGTTCAGATGAAAACGTTCCAATTCCACTGAATAATTTATAACATTCTACCGAATAATGTTTAGTTTTTTTATTGATCCATTTCAAATAAAAGAAACCTCAATTCCCTAAACAATAGTTACAATTTATATGGAATGCCTCAAATTTCACCAAATAATGTTTCACATTCCCCTAAACAATACTCACATTTCACCGAATAATGCTTCAAATTTCACTGAATAATGTTTCATATTTTACCGAATAATATTTTGTGTACAATGCACATCCTAAGCCTTGTGCATAAGTTACCTATTATATATATAGGTAATGGTTCAAATGAAAATGGGGCTTAAAATGAAAATTTGATTAAAGTGAAAATAGGCCTAATTGATGGGTTTGGGTCGCGGATCCCGTTTACGTGTAAATGGCCCAACCCGTTTTTCAGAGAAAAAAACCTCTCTTCTTCGTTCATTCGGCTCCCTCTGAACTTCCGATGGCAGTCTCTCAATTTCTCATCTCTCTCTCTCTCTCTCTCTCTCTCTCTCTCTCTCTTTGAGGTCTCTTCCTCGCTGTTTTGACTTCACTTCTCATCCCAATTTTTGAATCAATTGTACGATTCGAGCGATCAACATACACGACGAGGATTCTGTCAAATCGTTCGAGACGAAGATTTTGATGATATTATCGATGGCGGTTATGAGTTCTCCGAAGGTGATTCTGATGAAATCCGCTACTCGGCGCCATTAGGTAAGCCTCTTATTTTGGATTTGTGCTTTTTTGAAGTAGTAGAAATTCAAAATCGCCTAATTTCAGTAGTTTGGTGCTCGAGTTGCTCGTTTCTGTTCGCTTCTTGTTCTTGATAAGATTTTACAATAGTTTATGCCCGCAATTGTGATGATATTATACCCCGTAAATAGGGCTGGTTTCTCTTCAAAATTGATCTGATTTAGGCAATGATGTTTATTGTTCAAATTGCTTCAATTCATCACTTGTGATTTTGTCTGCCTACAACGTGTTCGACTAAATGCCTGAGAGGAAAGAGCACATATATTTTTAGTTTGGACTTATTATGTGGTTCTTATAGGCGTAGTTGTAGTTATGAGTTATAAACCTCTTACCTTCATACCTTCTGGCTTGTGATAAATTATACTGACTACAGATTGCTCCGCCCTTTCTTTCAATTTTCTCTTTTCAATTATCAACTTGCTCCCTTCACCTCAAGCAAAGCCCCTTTTCATTTCCCTTGAACTTGCTTCAGATCTCAAGTTAGCCCCATCTTCCCGCTAGATATCAGCTTGCAAAATCTGTTGAGGTAAACAACAAAACAACGACCTTTTTGATTGGTTATCAAGGGCCAAATGCCATTACCATGAATTTGGGACTAGTCTAGGATGACGTTGGGACTAGTCTATGAATTTTCTAGTACAATCTGTAAGGATCCTTTTTCATGTCCATTAATGTGTTAAGAAGTATATCTTGCTATGCCTTTACCCGTTTTATTTCCATGTGTTCTACATTCCGGTGGTTTTTACTGTTTAGTTGCTGATTTTTTATTGTTTCCACTCATTATATTTTGGTTCGGGTAATTCACTTGAAAGAAGCAATTAAGGAGTTTGGTCAAGTTTGTGAAAGGAAGGGATTTTTAAACTACATTCTTTTTTGTAAGTGTGCACTTATTGCATATGTAAGTGTGCACTTTACATACCCTACTCAACTATATATATATATATATATATATATATAGTTGAGTAGGGTATGTAGAGTTTGTTTTCCTTTCATCTTGCTATAGTTTTTAGTGGTGCATTACACTTTGATGCAATTGTTCTAATTTAATGAGATTTAATGATATTTGTATGCTAGCCGGGAGTTGCTGGTGGGCTTTGCACTGGACCTCACTGTGATGTCTATGGATGACTATTCTCGCACATTTTGGCTGATTGGGCACTTTTCATTTATAAATCCTCTTCAATCATTGGAGTTATTTTGAGTTTCATACTCCTAATTTATGGTTTATTTAGTTTTGGTGATGGAAGGTTTTTACCTTTTTGTTGTTTCTTTGCTCAATATGAATTTGTAAATGAATGATTGTTAATTGCTTATGGTGAACACAAGCATGCTTGGCGGTAAGCAATTAATATGATCACTTGGACAAGATGATTGAGCTTGAGAGGAAAATATATCATTTTGGATATTGATTATGATTCTCCCGTCATTTTTTATTCTCTATGTCAAAAAGTTTTATTTGCCAAAAAAGTGAAATGTTATTTAAAGCCTATTAGCTCAAAATGGTAGAGCGATGTGTCATACACAAAGATGCAGGTTCAAATCCAGTATAGGCTATTTATGATTGTCTTCTTTTTGTTCCTGATCATGAATAAGATTGTAAAGTGCAAGAATAAGATGATAAAATGCATAAATAAGATTATAAAGTGGAAGAATAAAATGATGAAGTGTACGAATACTAATATGAAGTAGCTCTAGGTATGATAGATCGACAACCATACATTGGCTTTATAAATACACTATACATCTTCTTGACTATATAGCTTAGCTTGGGATATCACAATTGATAACTCCGCGGCTGCTTGCAGTAGCTCTGTTTGATTGATTAATCTTTGTGGCACTCCAATGGCATTACTACGCCACCTCTTTGATCTTCAAGAGCAAATCTGCTATGTACAATGCAGTTTCTGCACTACAATTCTGCTGGTAATTAATTATATCATTATAAATGTACATGCACATATGTTTCTTTCTTTCTTCTTTTGTTCAGAGTTTTCATA